>CAJGYO010000004.1:19261384-20461384 GCA_904845875.1 Miscanthus lutarioriparius
TCATCTTTTCGACTCGTCTCGGGTAAGGGTCTCGGCCCGTCTTCTACAATAGGGACATCTCCATCTTCGCCACTAGAGTTGCCTCGCGCAATCGTGGCGGTAAGGCCTGCATCTTGTCTTCCCCGCCTCATCAGGAGAGGCTCGTGCGACTGCGGTGGCCAATCCAGGCAGAATCCTCTCCATTTTTCTATACACTGACATCCTCAACAACGGTACTAGGCGCATGCGTATCTAATGGCCCGACTGAGTTTCAGGCCCCCTTCTCAATCCGACAAGCATAGGTGAGCCCATAATCTCTCTCACTCTTCCTTTTATTCGGTCTCCATGGACAGATTCTCTGTCTCTCTCTCTTCTTCAGAGTTCGCAACACCAGATCTAGTTAGGGTCGGGCCTAAGGTGGCGACGACAAGGGAAACATCCAAGATGGCAACCGAGCAATGGTGGCATTGGGTGGGCTTGGCAGGCTCCATGGTGAGCAGCGATGGGCTCCATGATGGGGCTCCATGGCTAGGAGCATTGGCGGGGCAACGACGGGCTCAGTGTTGAGCTCATGAATGGCCTCGGTGTTGAGCTTGCGGCTTTTTTTCTTTTTTTCTTTTTAATTTCATCTATAGAGGTAGGGATGCCCACATCTGTAAAGATTGATTAATGTTGACTTTCTGTTGGAGTCGGGAGGTGCCACCCGCTCTATAATTTGTTTACTTTCTCTGAAAAACAATTATAGTAGTATTGATTATTTGGCTTGTGGTGAGATCAACCACCATGGGCCACTATATCTTGATCTACATTTTAGGTATCCCTCTAGCTACCCTATCTACAATCTAAGTTGTTAAACATTCAAAAAAAAATAGAATAGCATCACATGCTTTCGAAGGTCAAATATATACCTTTTGTTTATATTTTTTTTATCTTGGAATAATATCTTTAATATAAAGCCTAGAGATGGTGTAATTTTTACTTCTCTTCTAGAAAAAACCCTCACTTGCCATAGCTCTTCATAGATATTTTCTTCAAACCCCTCCAACTTACATGATTTCTCTTAAAAATCGATTAGGGTAGATAGTTATTTATAAGATGACATTTTCTTCAAACCCCTTCCAGAGTTATTCATAGACAAACAACAAAAACCTTACTTTTCATGCCAAACTCTGAATCAAAAAATGATTCCTTCTAGTCCATACTAGGGTTGGTCTTGCAATGTTATGCCCTGAGGCCTCTTATCTCCTACCTGAGTCTTTCTTGTTATAGTTCAAGTTCTTAGCATAGCTCCAATTCATCATGTGGAGATCCTCACCTGCTGGTTAGCTGGCAGTGTGCTTCCACCAAGGAATTCTTACAAACAGAGGAGACTACTCTATAATTGTTGAGTATATTACGGGTCTGTTTGGCATAACTCTAGCCTTGATACCCATTCAAGATTTTGGCTGAAGAATAAAACAATGTATATTTGAAACGAAAAGAAATCAAATTTTCTTGACTAAATATCTTTGATTGCTAATAGTTAGAGCTACAAGAATTTCTTAAACTAGGGATGCCTAGCTCCAAAAATTCTTAGAGCTGGAGCTATGCCAGACATAACCTATATATGTCGTTCCCAATGTAGCTTCACCACCCTAACAATAATTGTCCACCTCATCTAGGGCTTCTTCATTCCACCTCATGTGCCAAAGCCTAAGTGACTCTATAAAGGATTAGCGCAAGCATCAATAAAGAAGCAAAGTGAAGACTTCTTATTGTACACACTGGTTAGTCCAGATGGGGATGACATGTCTTTGAAGAAGTTTGTTGTTATATCTCACCAATATTATCTAGATCCACTTAATATTGGACTCTTAGTCTAGACTTGTCCATTCCTCATCTCATAACTCATCATATTTCACTTCCAAATAGCTAATGGAAATAGATATTTCCTGGATGTTCTATTTAAACTTATGATATGCCACTCTTTATGAGTACACTCTATTATTCTCGTTTTTGCCTTTTCTATTCAAATTTTCTAACCATACAATTAAATTTGACACAAATTATAAAGTATCTTGGAACTTTAGGTTGGGTATGACTCTAGATATATATTTAGGCATTCCCACCAATCTAACCTCATCACCATAACTTTTGATTTTGCATCCTTTTCATATCATGTCTCCACCAATATTACTTCATGCCTCTCTCATGTTCTTTCACTTCATATTAGTTGCACCACCTGTCAGGATGTTGTTTTCAAGATTTATATGGTTGATACTATAATATATGTGTCTATTGCAAAATAGATATGTTGTATGTCTTTCTTATTACAACCCCAATTATAAATGTTAATCGTCCTTGTGCCATCATTTTCCCTTATAGCGTAAGTTGTATGATGTAAAACAATACTTGGAGGAAAAATCATTTTAATGCGACAAAAAATTCCCTAGAAAGGAAGAACTAAGAAAAATAGAAATGTTAAGAAAGAGAGCAAAATGCATGAGACAAAAGGTGATAATAGTAAATCTAAAATTACCACCCATATGGTAGAACCTCAACTTCTCATTGACTATATAGACTATATGAGGGCCGAGGCTACAAATAAATTTGTGTTCACACGAAACGGTCATACATATTGTCACGTACAAATGGTATCCTTACTCGCATCAAGAACGGCACCCTATGGGGCCTAACAAGATCCTGTGATGTGTACACCCACACTTACATGGTTGTACATAGCACCACATCTCCACATTGCTAAGGAGGCACGTGTTTCACACCTCGATTGATCCTTGAGTCAATTCCCTATGAGCCACTAAATCTTCACAAAATGCTCCGCATGCCACTAGAAAACATCCCGTGACATTTGAACCATCGTTTTAGTTTTTGTGTTTTGTATAAGCCACTACTGTCCTAAGTCTATATAATTCCTATTAAGTAGATGCTAAAAGGACCATTTTGCCCTTAGTTCACAACCAGAAGCAAAGAAGATTTTCTCTATGTGTTGTTGAGCGAAATGACAAGGCAGGCATCTCGGCGCCAAACTTGGCATTTTGGTGCCAATCTGGGGAATGATTTCATATTTCATAGGGTGAGCTCACAACACTTTATGCATCTCTTCCTTCCTCTAGTCAACTCTCTTCTCTTGACTTGTCTTTGTCTCAACTCCAGTCTCAAAGGTGACTATGTCACAAAGATCTAGTAGCATCTGGAGGACGTCAAGGAGGGTCTTCTGCCCCAATTGCAATGTGTTGGGCAACTCGAATAGGGCAATCACTAGAGAGAACTATGGATGTGTATTCTTAAAGTGCCATACTTTTGTGTAAGTTTTTTTTGTTTTCTCGGTATGATTGCTCTCCACCTACACCCTCACTCTTAATCGAGTCGCTTGTGATCTTATCTGAAGGTTGGAGGGTGCTTGTAATTCTAGTTGGAGGATATGATGAATTTCCCAAGTGAGCATGGCAGGGTGTTTCCTCATCAACAAGTAGCCTAGGGTATAGTTCTTGTTGCTACGGTACCATGTGTGGGAGAAGCCACAACCGATGTTACTACCACTGAAAGTGATCAATGTTGTGTTGATGGAAAGGCTAGATAGGGGAGGAACTAGTCTATGTGGCTATTCTTCTTCTGATGTATGCTATCTTCATGAAGTAGGCTAGTGTTGTAGTATCTGCACCTATCTTATGGCTAATAGTAGTAGTAAGAGGGTCTAGTAGTAACCATGTAACGAATGAAAGTTGTTGCCATTGATCCAAGAAAAACAGACAAACCATGAATACAATGGCATTTCTATGCAATGATTCAACAAAGAGACTCATCAATAGACATGCATAATGTCCATGTAAGATTCAACAAACACATTTCAATCTAGAGATTTGTCACATGAAGGCTGACTGGCATAATGATTCGCACATGCATAAAGTCCACGTAGGTGCAAAATATGATCAAACACATACAAATAACATGTTCCAACAAAATTAAGTTTTTCTGACTATCTCATGCAAAAGACAACACTCTAGGAAGTCAGTCATAAAGCTTCTTCTTGCTTCTAGTGCACATAGCTGGACTTTTAGGAGTGGACTGGCCTCCTTTGCTTCTGGTGCACATTGCTAGACTACCTTGTCGAGTTGGAAATACTACCTTAGTCTTAATATCCTTCTTGATTTTCTTGCCTTTTCCGGCTTGCACTTTCTTTGCCTTCGCCGCTATCTTGTTTGGTGCCTGGATTCCTAATTCTCCCCAAGGAGCAACAATGGCAAGTGGAAAAGGTTCAAATTTGTTTGAACCTGAACATGGCATCCTGGACGATTAACAAGATGTAGTTTAGAGGAAAAAGGGTTCAAAAGGTAGGTGTCAGCAATGGCATTTTGGGCTTGGCTACCACCACTAGGTTATGTACCTTGGGTGCTAGCATGAGAGGGTCCAACACTGACTTCAACAGTCTGGCTACGATAGGTATTAGTACCAGGGGCTTTATCTGCTAAAGATGGTTTACAAGGCACATCTTCAAGGTAGGAATGCAAATGTTCAGAGTTTAGAGCATTTGGTGAGCTCCATTCAGGAACAAGAATAGGAGCTTACTGGGATCAAAGTACCCAATAGATGTGCAATGCTTTCTAAACATAGCAACTTGGTCTTAGTCTATTTTAACTCCATTTGACACTTGAATTCATGCAAACATAGAAAAATTTCACTACTTCTATATAGACACTAGGGTATGTTGACAATATGTCATCAACGAAGTCCTTGAAATTGACTGTATCAAAATCCACAACTTTGTTGCAACTATATCGTCTACACTCCGGTATAAAGCTATTACCAAACAATCGCATATCAAGGAAGAAACTTGTTTCTGGATCATCCTACAGATGAACAACACACCATCAAACCTAGTGCATCTACGATTCAAGACTATCGCAAATCAAAGAAAACCGTCAGAGGGGGCACAAGGACTTACCCTTCTAGGGGCCAGTCTAGAGGATTTGTGGTCACTTTCGCCACTGGCTCCCCCATGCTGGCCTCGGGTCACCTCCTACTAGCCTCCAAGTCACGAATCAACTTCAAAACCTAGCCCATCATTCATTTCCGATTAGGATTCGCTCAGTTAGAAAGGAGAATAGAGGGAATATAGGTTTTC
Source organism: Miscanthus lutarioriparius (assembly GCA_904845875.1). Classification (NCBI taxonomy): domain Eukaryota; kingdom Viridiplantae; phylum Streptophyta; class Magnoliopsida; order Poales; family Poaceae; genus Miscanthus; species Miscanthus lutarioriparius. Next base: position 19,266,486 of record CAJGYO010000004.1, read on the forward strand.
GCTTTTGAATTGACCTTGCCACCGCTGGACTTCAGCAAGGTTTGAGGGAGAGAAGAGATGGGGATGGGAGCATGGAGGGAGGCGGAATAGCAGAACCACTCCCTCACTTGGGTAGCCGCCTAAGTAACCCAATGGTCAAGGGCAAAACAACCATTTTGGAAATTATATGCTACTAGATCAGGGTATGACAGAGGAAATGGGTAATGGTGCTAACCGGTAGTAGCTTAGAGAGAAAAAAATTAAAAAGGATTTTTACAAGATTCAGTGACTCATATAGAATTATTTCTTGATCCTTTGGTTGCACCATCAACAAGAAGGTATTTCTCACCTTGCTTAGATAACCTGACCAACCATGCAACTGTTAGTTGGCCCTTCACTAAGAAACCTTCAATTTGCGGGATGTAAAAGCTAGTCCATCATGTCAAAACCATAGCCCACATATATGGCATTAGCATCCTTAGTCCACCACAAAGTGTGTCTTAGGCGCACATAATTTTGTTTCTATAGCAATCATTCACAATGTCATCCTACATTCAGCCGTGACCGTATTTAGTGGCCCTATTTAATTTAGAGTTCTTTAGTTTTATATTTTTCTCTTTTGCCAACATTCCAACCAGAAGTGTCCATTCCATATCTCTCAACCAAAATGGCTGCAATGGTCCTACGAAAACAATCATATATAAGACATGGTCCCAAGTATTTGGAGCCTAGAGCTAGCTAACTCATCACACGTGGTATAAGTTATCTTGAGCCTAAGAGAAAAAAGGTAGGTGAACATGAATAAAATAAAATGTCACATTATCATACCGTGAGTTGGATTTTACCAATGGACATAGGTGGTAGGACCTTCGTATTGGGAGGCTACCAGCCAAGGTTTGACACTAACTTGCAAAAAGAAACTTTGCTGATAATCTTGGTAAGCTTTTATACCTAAAAATGACATCGCTAACGGGACATACTCCCTCTGTCCGAGAAAGCTGGATGCTATAGGATTCCTAGGTGAGATTAGTGATCAAACCCAAATTACCCCTATACCCTTAGTGTGAGAATTTATATAGTCTTCTTTGTGGGACAAATTTTGAATGCTAGTGTCTTTAATTTGGGCACAGAGGGAATACTCTACATGTATGGGTCATGGAGAATACTCTATCAAGTTACTCTTTATTTTCTCACACACCTTAATTCTTGGGTTGCATACACAAAATTCTTAATGAGACAAGAAAAAAGTACAGTTAGAATTTGGAACCAAGGAATAGTTTGGATAGTGAAGGTCACCAAGGATCAAACCCTAGATTTGACAATCTAACAGGGGTAGGTGTGCGCATGCGTATGAGCATTGCATCTATGATGTGTTACAAAAAAATGTACGATGCATACTTAATTGGCCTATTCATTCAGTATGTTCTCTGTGACAAGTAGTCTGTTATAGCTGTTCATAAAGATGAGTGTGCGTGCGCATGAGCATCTGCATCTTTATTGTGTTTCGATGGCTATTTTATCAACATATTCATTCAATATGATCTAATAGTTTCTCTTTCTCTCTCTTATGCAGGGACATCGCCTTCACCTATTCGGTCGTTGAATACTGAAATGTGTGGTGTTTGTGTGGCATATCAGGTATAGCCTTGTGTAGGGTTTATTTGGATAAACCCATTCCCCATGTGGATTCACGTGGACCAAGAGAGATTAAGGAGGGATCAATTCATTTCTCTCTCTAATCCATATGTATTAGGAGCGAACGGATTTATCCAAACTGGATTTGAAGTCTATATGATGTTTTTAACTAAAAAAGTCTATATGATGTTTATTGCAACTTCTCTTGAATCATAGGGATCACCTGGTACGGTCATTGAGGCAGTTGTGCTTAAAGCTTTCTCAATGTGTACAGCAGTTCCCCATAAAAGGTTTGAAGCTGCACTTGAGGTTGTCATGCTTATAATTTATAAAATTTACATATCTCATATAAGGTCTCAAAAAATCTATTAGTTCTCTCATGCATTTGCTAACTGATAGGCTGTCGAGTCTTCACTTGCCGACATAGTCGTTCTTCCTATTGAAAATTCATACACTGGAAGCTTCCATCAGAGCTATGACATACTTCTTAGTCACGATTTGCAAATTGTGCAAGAAGTAGAAATGGATGTAGAGCTATGTCTTCTAGCTTTACCTGGAGTGCATAAGGATGATTTGAAGAAAATTTTCAGCCATCCACAGGTTATGATAAAAACCAAACATTCATATGCATTTCATGTGAAAAAACTACTAGAAAGACAAAAATTAGAGCACACTTAGTCTTGACAAATGTGTTATGTTTCAATCTCTTCCTCATATGTGAGTATTGTATGCAGTATCTTGCTCAATGCGAGCATTCCATTTCTAATTTAAGTGTTTCAAAGAAAGATGTGGATCATGGAGCTGCAGGTGCTGAGGTACCTAATAAAAACATCCCATGGTCCTTTTCATATGTTATATTTCGGATATGTGACTCTGAATACCTCTTTTGCAGATTATATCCAAGAAGAATTTAAGGGATACTGGAGTAATAGGCAGTGCTCGAGCCGCAGAATTATATGGGCTTAACATCTTAGAATGCAACTTTCAGGTAGTAACACCTTTTTTGGCATTTATCTGAAGTTTAGAGCTCTTCCAATAGTCAATGTACATAAAGAGGCTATTGAGGATATTTTTCACCAAAATATCTATTTCTATAAATTAAAAAGGATAGAAAAATCTCTTGAAGTTGCTCTTGCAATGAGTTTTGGCTACCAATGACAATATACATACCGTTTTATCTTATTGATTGATTTTCCTTTTATCTGTTTCCTCGATGTTGCGCAATCATGATTCACTGAACAAGTATATATATTACATTGTTCAAAATATATTATTTTCTCTTTAGGATTTCTTTTTAGTGTTTCTGTCAGAAGAATTTACTTGACCTCCGGTTATAAAATTGGTTCATTTGATCGGAGAGGCTGCCTGACAGAGATCAGTGCCCTGTTCGCTTGGCTGATAAGCCATGGCTGAAAGTACTATTGGCTGATTTGTTGTGAGAAAAAATATTATTCATTGGCTGAAAAAGTACGGCTTATAAGCCAAGCAAACAGGGCGCCCTTTGGCAGGTTATCTGGCTGCCGTATACTGATAGGCCGCCACGGCGCCAAGCATAACCTGCAAAAAGTTACGTTCAGGGTTTACCGGTATAGTGTGGCATGGAACTGAGGTAGCATATCCGTTAGGCACGTGTAATCTGTAGCGACATTTTTGCTACTTCCATGCCGCAAAGTGCGACATTTTTGCTTTGTGTTAAGTTAAGCTTATGTCAAGTTTCATTAAATTATAGAAAAGAGTATCCACATCTATGGTACCTTTTGTGTATGATTGATATATATAAGTTTTATTTGAAGTTTTCTATATACTACTTCCTGGAAAAACTCTATTGGCTTCTTCACTTCTCTTAAAAAACATCCTAAAAAAAATTCCGGCCCTTTTGGAACATAGGAAAATTTCCTATTTTCTACATTTTTCCTATGATAATGAAATAATTCTATGAAATTCATGCACAGTTCTTGTGAAATTATGCATTCATAAGGGCTCAAAGATCTTTCTTTGATATAGTTTTCCTTTTTGTCGGATTGCGCATATTTTTTTCTGACAAATATTGCCAGGAATTCTTCTTAACCTGCCAGGTTTTGGTTCATGTTCACTTGTTCAGCTTCATCTCATTCAGAAATCTAACACTATCAAGACAAAAAATGTTGCAGGATGAATCACCCAATGTCACAAGGTATCTGGTATTGGCAAAAACTGCTAACCTTCCCCAAGAACACGGTCAATATAAGGTATTTATTTATTTTTGCTATGTTAGTAAAATCACATACATTTTAGTATCAGGTGTTCAGCGATGAAAAATTATATATGTTAAATTGTTAATATTATATATCAGACAAGCGTTGTTTTCGGTCTCGAAGAAGGACCTGGAACACTTTACAAAGCTATAGGGGCATTTTGGAAGAGGGGTATAAATTTGACAAAGGTGATACTGGAACAGTTTGTCTTGAGTTTTCAAAATTGCTACAGGATTCCTTGTTCTGAATCATTTGCCTTCTATTTGCCCACCTGAAGATTGAAAGCAGGCCAAACAAAGGCAAACCAATGAGGACTCGCGGAACTGAAAAGTATGCTATTGAACTTTCAGCATAGAACTACTACTATTTTATTTTGAGGAATATAGAACTACTACTATTTTATTTTGAGGAATATAGAACTACTACTATGTCTTCCTGTTAAATAATCATTACTTGAATATGCTGGAATCTCTGTGAATGTTTCCTCTGGCTATTCTCTTTCTCCTGTTTCATTAATTCCCACCAAGTAAGTTATCCTTCTGATCTGATCCTGATGACACTCACATTTATCTGCGCTGATACATAAATTCTGCTTAGAACAGTCGAGGGGGTTACTAATTACTATGTGTGTCTGACGAAAAGAAATTCAAGAACTTAGGTTTCTGCTTATGCTTCTCTGCAGTAAAACAATAGTTAGGCAGCCTGAAACACCATTCTTGCCTTGCTTATATAAGGAACATGTCTTAAGTATTTTCTTCCCTTTTTGACAATTAACGAAATGCTGTCAAGATATCGTCGGGACATATCTAATGTATGTTCCTCCATTAGATACATCGATGACATCTCTCAGTCTCATCAAATTCAGCGTCTTGGTTGCAGGCAGTTCAATTACATTTTCTACGTTGATTTCGAAGCATCGACTGCAGATGTCCGTGCACAAAATGCCTTGAAGTATCTACAGGTTGGTCATTAGTGTTGTGTCATCTGCATGCTAGTAGTACAATCGAGGGATGATAAGATTTACTATAGGAAAAGACGTATCCATGACGTATCCATGACGTCCAAAGGAGAGATAATCACCCGATCGTTTTGCTCAAGATGAACATGCTACTATATATGCAGACATTTTTCAAGTGAAATGCTAAGCCTAAGCTCATACTGGTAGTGTTTGCGTCCTTCTGTCAGGTTATTAACCCAAAGGGTATATGTGTTTACAGGAAATTGCAAGTTTCTTGCGTGTCCTTGGCTGCTATCCGTACAGCACAACAATTACCTGAACTGCTGCATCAAGCTGTCTCGGTTGCTCCATCTTGAAGACTTAATAATTCCGATGGCATCCCAGCTGTAGTTCCATGTTGAAATAATGAGCACCAGTGTTCAGTGCAAGCAGATTTACTGTAATCGAACCTGATTGCTGCTATCAGATGTGTGTGGTTTCATGCAAAAATTCTGGTGAAGTTTCAAAGTTTCATGCTTCAGATCACCAGGTGTTTTGAGATAAATATACAGTATGGTCCAATTCGATTTCAAACAGAACATAAGCAAAATAAAAATAAAAATAAAAATGTGTTGGGAGCGATTTCCATGTGCTGTATCCGAAAGCAGCAAAGCACGTGCATGATCAATGTATTCCTGGGATTGTGTGTGTGTGATGGAGCTGGGCGCGTGTGATGCATGGTTCCTCTTATTGTGCAGGCCTATCTGTGCGCATCATCATGGCAATAATGCGTCCGCTGCGCCTGCCGAAGCCGTCGTCTCGCATGCGATGCGACATGCATCCCTGTGTCTGTGTTTGTGTATGCCCGCATTTTGAAGGGCAAAATCATTGGGGGAGGGGCACGTTACCGTGCGTCCGTGCGTGCATGTCTGCCACAACACAAGCAATTTCTACAGATGGACTCGTGGACCAGCCTATCATATATGCTAGGATTCATCTTGCTGTTACGGTAGTAGTATCAACGACATTTGATTGATTGCAACCTGTCGATACGCACTGCTCGCTTGGTCGTATTTGGCTTATAAGCCACGACTTATCAGCCAACGAACAGTATTTTTCTCTCACACAAAACCAGTCAACAGTATTTTCAGTCATGGCTTATAAGCGAAACTAATCCAAACGAACGGGGATGATTTCATATAGGATCGCTCATAATCCATGCCATCTTATTATTATCTTACCTTATGATACTTCTATTATATCTATAAAAACCAGGCCAGAGACGTACACCATGTTCGCAGTTTATGTGGTTCTATCTATATAAAGGCGTTATAAATAGTAAAGTCTTCTTATATTTTACGTTGCATATGAGCATATATGTACGTAGCAAACACAGCTAGAAAAACAATTTGAAATGGAGGGAGCAATAAAAAGAAAAGGCAGGCCGCTGAAACACAAAACCCATGAAACTTGGCCCACAAATCCAGTATCCAACCTAGAAACGGCCCAAAATACAGCCCAAACTGACCAAAATTCAAACCATCCCGCCCGTGTGATCACCATCCCCCCAAGGATTAACCGAGGTCAACAAAACCCCTCTGGTCGACCCGCTTCCTGGCCCACCGGTCAGTCTGTGCCACAACAGCAGGACGCGTCGCTCGCATCGCAGCGGCCGCAACGCCCCCCTCCTGGCCTCCCCTCCCAACATTTTTTTAGCCAGCCGCCTAACCCTCGCCGCCCATCTCCAACGTCTCTCTCTCCAGGCTCCAGCTCGTCTCGCCATCGCTTCGCCTCCTCTTCGATCCCCACCGGCGGGCGATCTAGGGTTCCCCCCACCTGAGACTCCGATCGGCCGCAGGCCTCAGCGCCGCGGAGATGGAGGCGCTCTCCCTCATCGACGTCTCCGCCGAGGACGATCTCCTCTACGACCTCGCCTCACCGGCCCCGTCGCGTCCCGATCCGCCCCACGCAGGTGAGGTATTCCGCCCCCATTTCGGGAGGATTTCCTCGGGAGGAACCGCGGGATTGGTGCCTGCTGTTTCGATTGCGATTCGTGGATCTGACGGGAGACGATTTTCCTTTAGGGTCTCTGGTGGGTGCCGAGGCGACCTCCTCCGTTGGTTCTCCGTCTGCGGCGGGCCGGGCTGCGGATCCGGACGGTGTGATGGTGGAGCAGGCGCCCCCTGAGCGGACGGAATCCCCGGAGCAGCGGAAGGCCAAGAAGGGGGTAAACCTCCGCAAGAGCTTGGCTTGGGACAGCGCCTTTTTTACCAGTGAAGGTTTGCTTCAAATTCATGAATCGTGATCCAAATTCTATCAATTTTGTGAAATTATTGTCTCTAGTTATAGACTCGTGCCTGTTAAATTCTATCCTTGTCTTTTTGCTGCTACTTCTGCCTGGTTCTTAACTCACTTAGAATGGGTTTCATTTCCTGCATTATTAACTTGTACTGATGTTTAATATATGTTACTTAATTCTCTTGGCTCCCTGAAATACACGAATAAGAAGTGGAAAGATTAATAAAATAACAAAGTGAGCTGAATTACACCGAATAAAAACAAATTGCAATGTTTCATTATGAAACTAATGTAGGCTTCTACCTTTCCTGTAGAACTCAAAATGTGTAGTTGTTGTCCAAAATAGTAAAAATGCAAGATACAGGAACATGCCATGTTGTGTCCACACTCCACACAACTGTTGAGGTAGATGCAGCCTCCTTTTACAAACGAAATGAAGTATGCATGTTACATGGATTGGTATGTTGTTGTGCCTTTGTTTATAAAATACTTTTCTATTTCTAGATGACCTGCCCTATACTATTAACTAAATATGGGCTTCCAGGAAGTCTGCAGTTGATGCATTTCTCCAGTATGCCTCCCATAATCTGCGATATGCTTTTTCACCTTGGGCATTTCTTAAGAGCGCTTGGAAAAGAACAACCTGAAGGAAGTAGATTAATTATGGATTCACCAATCAGCACAAAGAAATATGCATAAGATTTATCCATTGATTTTACCTGCATGTCAACATTTTTCATTAAATAACACAAGCTTGTACAGACAGTACCAACTACCAGCGGGCAGCAAACCTAGCCTCAAACTGCATCTCAATGCATATGCATATGACCTGCTTGCAAAATAAATTGAGCCTATGCATTTTAAATTTCACTTCTAAAGTAAGAAATTTCATGGGCACTTGATTTTTTCTTGTAAAAATGAAACCATCTCTGAGTACCATTAGTTCATTTATTATCTTTACTTCTCTGAGCATTTTTCTCAAACACATGCTGGATACAGGCAACTACTGCAGAACTGTGAGCATTTAATTACTATATGCCCTGTTTAATGCATATCCTACAACAGATTTGGTGTCAATACGTAGTTCACATGCGATTTTATCTCCCGGCTTTCCAGAGAAGTTTTGATAGCTTTTTGTTCAAATGAGTTGTGAGAAACTGAATAGAAAATCTTGCTGTTCTTCTTGCGAGTTTCTATGTGGATACTGTTACAAGATTCAAGGATATGTTTTGAAGCTTGGTTTTTCACCTGGTCACTTATGCAGAACTTACTAACATCTGAGATCAAATGAAACTTTTTTTAATGTGGTACAACTCAGTAAAAATGTCTGCTAGAGTAAATCAAAGAATTTTATTGAGCGTGTCTTAGGTTATGAACCTAGATTATATGGTGGTTAATTATGTTATTAGTGCTCCTTAGGAGTTCTCTAATATCCATGTGTCTGTGCACCTTGATCCTAGATCATGAAAAGAAATAGGCTCTTGCAGGAGAACTTAAATCTATCAGGAAGTGCCATGTGCATTGAATGAATTGCAGTAGATATTAAGCCATGAATTTAACTGAGGAAACATTTCTGTTCTGGAACTGCTGCAGTCGCTTGCTCTGGTAAACCTTGACGATGCAGATTGATAGTGACTCTTAATCTTTCCTGATGTTTGCAGGTGTTCTCGATACTGAGGAATTGGCCATTGTTAACAGCATGTTCCGTAAGACCCAGGGTTCCAGGCTGCCTGGAATCATGGAGGAAATGAGGAGATCAGGGGAATCAACAACATCAACTATGGAAAGTGAAACCTGGGCAATGGAAAGCCTTGAGACGGAACTATTTGACAATGTGCGTGCTTCGATCCAGAGGTCCCTTGGCAAACCTGATAAAGTTCCAGGTCGGCCTGTTTCTGGCTCAAACACCCCAAAGGCCATAGCTAATGTACCTCGTGTTGCAGGTAACAGGCCTCAAATGCAGATGCAATGTGCTACTTAGCATCTAAAACTTTAACTCTAGTGAGCTTTGCCTGCTGTTGGTAACTGACAAACATATTCTATTGTTCCTTCCAGCTAAAAAAGGTGTTGATCGGATGCCCCAGCCAAAGGTACGCTAACCACTTGATCATTTGTTCAATCTCAAATTTCTGTAATCATTTATGATCACTAATTACATTTGCTTATCTTCAGATAAGGGCCCCTGTTTCAACAAGCCAAGGAGCTGGTGGCAGACAAAGGCCCCAAGTCACCACCAAAGAGCCTGTGGCTGCAAGAGTTGTATGTCCCCTGTTTGTAATTCCTTAATAATCATGACCATTGTAGTTCTTTAACCATTCACTCAATGACTAGGATGGCCTCATGCTCTTGTTCGCAAGGTTAACTATTTTGTTCATTATATTTCTAATCATGGGGCTTAGCACAACTGACTTCCTGCTAACAATAGTCGTTTTCTTTTGAGCTACCAATTTCCTTTTTGCTTGTTTTAATTAAAAAGTTCCATCTTGTGCGTTATTCTGATGTCAGTTTCATATTTACACTTTTTTGCTTGAGTAGAATTTGCCAGGAGCTGCAGAAGCAAGGATATCCTCAAAACCTCCTAGGGCTCTGCCAAGAGTTGCTATGATGAGATCATCAACTAATACAGCTGTCATATCTGGGGTTTCAGACAAAAGAAGCAGCACTGGTGTGTTAATTGGCATGCATTTTTTGTTCACTCATACTATTAATATAACATAAACCTAGCCTAATATGTACTTTTCTCTTTCAGGGGGTGCTGTCAACAGGCAGGCAGCTGGTAAAACTGCCAGTACTTCAGCTGGCCTGAGATCTGGCGGGGGTACAAAGTCTAGTTTGGTCTCAAAATCAGGTCCCTTCACATCAGCAACTTCTTCCCATGGTGTGTCGATGGACACTAAGCCAAAAGGAAAAACCAAAACGGCAACCCTAAGCAACAAGAATAGGACTGCCCAGAGGGTCCCTGTTCATCCGGCATCAAAATCTGATATCAGCAAAACTATTCCCTCAAGATCATCAGGGAACAAGATCCCAGCTAAGGGCCGTGCTGACCGTGCATCACCAGGCATTTCACCTAGCAGCTCCATGGACAGCATGAGCTCTGTCATATCTGGGGCTTCAACCGCTTCCACCGTAGGGAGGATGAGCCATACATCTGAGAGTTTGAATGCACTGTCCCCATCCCTCAGGAAGAGCAATGACTGCCCTCCAACTCCAAAGCTTAGGCCTCCTATTGTCACAGATGGACATTCTTCTGGAACAGCAGCCTCTGGAGATAATTTAAAAGCTACTGCAGAAATAACCAACCAGGGAAAAGGCTTTAAGCCATCAGGGCTTCGGAGGCCCACACCCAAGATTGGTTATTTTGATGCTGTATGTGCAATTTTTTTTATATTCCTTAACTTGCAATAATGGTGATTTCCTTTATTATTGTGCTTCTAACAATCTCGCTGTGTATGTCTCAGGAGAAATACAATGACCAAAACATTGGTCAACAGGTACAACCGCAACCTTCAAAGGTCCTGTGTCTACCTGGCACACCAAAATCTCAGAACATGAATGTGAATGCCGCACCAGCTACCTACGACCAACAGGAATCAAAGTTGACCGCAGCACCTCATGAGGAAAGCTGTGTTTCCAAAAGTAAGGTGGTGAAGCCGCTGCCTCTTATGGTGGAAGTAGAGCCTTTTAAGGTGGCCGAACCAGCTTGCACAAACCTGACTGATCCAGTTGTGGACAGATCTGAAGCTGTATGTGCATTTTTTTAAGGGCGAATTGGCCACGGGACACCGAAAATGACCTCTCTTAGCTGGCGGACACTGAAAATAATCAGATTTGCTGAAAGACACTATGTTTTTTGCAAAATTTGCTGGCGGACACTGCGCCTATTAAAATATTCATTTCTGACTTTGGAGGTGAGAGAAGAGCGGCGAAATGTCATTTTCGCCCCTGCCTTCTTCTTCTTCCCTCTCCCTTTTCTTCTCTCCCCTGCACAGGTAGCACGCCAGCAACCGCTCCAGTTCCTCCGCCCTTGGTGGCGCATCGGGCAGGAGCATCCCGCAACGGCCGTCGCGGCCCTCGGCTGTGGCAAAGGCGTGGCGGCAGGTAGCGGGAGAGGCAGGCGGGGGAGCCATGTGGCGGAGGCGGCCATGGCGGACGACGGAGGCTGTGGCGGAGACAGACAAGCGTGAGGAGCCAGGGAGGCGCAGCCATGGCGGAGGCGAGGCACATGGCGCGTCTTGAACCTGTGGAGGCCTGGTGGGCAGGACACGCGAAGCGGAGGTTGTGGCGAGGAGTGGCGCGGGCGAGGCTGTGGTGAAGGCGCAAATGCTGGCCTTGGAGGTTAAGGCGGAGGATGGATGGAGGCTGGCGGAGATGAGCGCGAGACGACGGGCGTGAGGTTGTGGCGGCGCATGGACGCAAGGAGCATGGAGGCTGCAACCGGACGCTGGCGCGCCTTGCGCGGGCGCGGCCATGGCGGATGGCCGCCCCTGCTGGCACTGGGCGCTGCCTAGGTTGCCGCCGGCAACCAGCCCCCTACTGGCCTGCTTGACCGGCCAGTGAACGACCAGAGGTTGAAGAAGACAAGGGCAGTTTAGACATTTCCCCCACCTTCTCTCTCCTCTAAACTGAAAAATGAATAAAATAATCGGTGCGGTGTCTTCCGGCAAAGAACCACGAATTTGTAATGTCTGCCAGCAAATTTTGACTTTGGCGGTGTTCACTGGCCAATTACGTGTTTCTCCAGTGTCCCACAGCCAATTTTCCCTAAAAAATGTTCTTTCCCTTGCAAAATGTCCTATATCAGTGTGATTCTAACTATCTTGCTGTGCATGTACAGGTGCAACCGCAATCCATGGAGCTCCAGTGCTTGCTACCCGCCACACCAAACTCTCATCCAACCTTTGGTCAGCAAGTATTAAAACCTATAGCAGCACCTTATGAGGTTAGTGCTTGCAAAAGTAACACAGCGAAGGCGCCTCTGGTAGCTGTGCAACTGGAAGTAGAAGCTCCTCTGGAAGCTGTGCCCATGGAAGTAGAACCTTCTAAGGTGGACAAACCTTCAGCGTGCAGACACCTGGCCAGTCCAGTTGTGGTGAAACCCAAAGTACATGCATTTCATTTTGTTGGAGTATCTTCTTTACCACCGAAGCGTAAGGGGAAATGTCCTATGTTGATGTGCTTCTAACTATCTTTCTGTGTATGCTTTCAGGACAAATCCTTTGACCAAAACGCTGGAGGACTGCTGCAAGTGCAACTTGTCGCCGAACCTGAAGCATGCACGCGCAAGACTGAAACAGTGGTGGTTGCAGACTATTCGAAGGAGAATATTCCGGCTTTGCATCAGAATATACAAGCTAATTTCGATGCGAGTTCATTAGTTGATCTGCTGACCCAAAAGCTATCCTCCATTTCCCTTGGGGAGGCTACCCCAAACGTGCCCCCCAGGTCCTGCAGGGAATGAGCTTTGGATAGTATGCTGCTGGTTGTTTCTGATTACCCTCTTGTTATCTGTAGGCAACCGCAGCTGACGAGCCTAATTCCCTAAACCTGCTTGTGGTGTAAAATCCTTGTGCACAGGGCTTTATAGAACTTCGCTTTTCTATTGTATGCATATGCATGAACACCTGACCTTTGTCTATTGCCGTTTTGCAAGTAAAGTGTGTTTGGTAATATTACTTTAGTTTGTTTGTCTCGGTTCTATGATATTATTTCAATGTACTTTGTATTGCACGATCTGTTTCTACTGCCTTTAGTCCCAAAAAGAATATAATTCTAGGTTTGGACTAAGTTAATATTATTATTAAGTTTCACTAGATTTATAGAAAATAGTATCAGCATATATTTTGAAATATTCTGATTATGAGAATATATTCTATAATTATGCCTAAAAATATTAATAATCTCACTATAGATTAAACATGAGATTGATTGACTTGTGGAAAAGCGAGACATATGTTCTTCATGGGACGAAATATATAGTAAGAGCCAGTCACAACCCACAACGGCTACTTCTGGCTCTGCTCTGCTCATTAAATCTTACATCAATAGATGATATTTATGTTTTAATAGATTCGGCATATTATAAGAGAGAATAAAATTCAAAAATATATTTCATATGATTTTTTTATTAGAAATATGATCATTATTTCAACCTGTACTCCCATGTCTGCAGTTAAGAGTAAAATATACATTCCAAGCAAACTTATGTCCAGTGAATAAGAGTTTATCAGCAAAGTGATGCTTTCAGAGAGGCATGGCATTGCTCATTAGTATGACATCCCTGCTTAAAGCTAGAATCCAATGTAAGGACAAACTGAATCAGTGTATCTTTAACGAGAGAGAATTGACAACCTTTTTAGATTCAGCATGCCATTTGAACTGAATGGGTCATAGACCTCAGTTCCTGGCTTCCTGCTACATACATCATGAACAAAAGCAATTTCATTCAGAACAGAGGTAAAGGCCACTGGCCTCCCTACTCAACAATCTATTCAACGCAGAACCATTTACAACCAACATACATTTTGATATGGGCATTACATAGGGGTGACCACGAAATCTACACTACCGAATGAACGATTTATCTCCTAAATTCTGGTGCCAAAATTTCCAACGAAGAAAGCTGTATTGTGGTCAGAGAGGCGCCCCAAGTATTCAGACCATGGGCATGCTAGTATGCTACCTACATGTATGCCACCAAAGCATTTCTACAAATGCTGGATTCTGAACTCCTGTCAGAATGCCCCCCAGTAGACATGATCTCATTCCAAGCAGTGTTCATCCATCCATTTTCTGATATCTTTGTACAGCGACGGGATGAGTTGATGAGTTGCGATGATGCCATGTGGCATGTAAAGCCTGTGCCCAATCAATCATCACCGATCCATGTACCGGATGTCCCAATGCTGTTCTCGCCTTGTTTTGCACCTGAGCTCCTCATGCCTTTACATTGTCTATTCCCAGCTCATAACTGCAAAGCAAGGTCTGGCTGCTGTGCTTCCAAATTGATGCCAGACGATTGTCGAGCTGGTGGTGAACCTGGAGATGGGAACCCAATGTTCAAGTCCGGGCGGAGTACATCCTTGCCTGGCTTCTGTTGCATGTGGGGAACCAGCCCCTGCCATTGTGGTTGCCCTTGTGATCTCACGAAATCTGGCTGCACCAACTGGGGAAATATTACCAAACCCTTGTTTTGAACCGAGTTCTCTCTAACTACCTGAATAGGATGCCTAAAGAACTGAGGAACAGCACTTATTTTGGTATCATCAGAAGGTTGGACGTTAGCAAATGGCATTTTCCAGCCACAATTATTGTCAAGGAGAGTTGGGCTGACAATGGTTGGTTTGTTCTCTGTTGTAGCACCAAATGAGATCCAAGATTGGGCCACTGGAGCTGATGGAATGCTCTGGTTCTCCCTAACAGCAGCTGGAAATGCTGAGAACATGTTCCAAGGAGCATCAAGACCTCTGTTTGGTATATTTGCCTGGGCAGGCATTGCGGTTGTGCCTGCTGATTTTGTATGGTCACTAACAATCTTTTGTCCATTCAAATTCATGGCAAAAGTTGCAGCATTTACTGATTGATTTTTATTGATGAACCCAATACTGGTGGATGGTTTGCTTTTGTTTGATGTTCCAACCTTTCCATCACCAGGTCGTCCATGGTACACCCACGTTGCTTCATTTTTGGGCTGTAGTACAGCTGCTTCTTGGGACTGGAACAAGGGTTTAGACTGCCCGTTTGAGGGCATATCATGCACACCAGAAGAAGCTACTGCTTGTGACTGGAAAAATTGTTTAGGCTGCCCATTGGAGGAAGGCATATCATGCACACCAGAGGAAGCTGCTGCCTGTGACTTGAAGTAGTGTTTAGGCTGCCCATTAGGGGAAGGCATAGCATGCATACCAGAGGAAGTTGCTGCTTGTGACTGGAAGTAGTGTTGAGGCTGCCCATTAGAGGAATGCATATCATGCACACCAGAGGAAGCTGCCGCTTGTGACTGGAAGAAGTGTTTAGGCTGCCCATTTGAGGAAGAAGTATCATGCACACCAGAAGCAGCACCTTTTGCACACTCAACTTGCTGTGGTGCCATTTCAATTGGAATTTTGCTTTTTGATGAGTCAATTTTTCTCATTTGTTGAGGTCTAGTTGATTCTGGTGGTTGTAAAAACGGTCTAGGCTGGCCAGCCATTTTGTTTGAGGCAGGGATATCAAGCGCACCAGAAGAAGCTCCTTTCTGTAGCTGCATCTCAAGAGGTCGGGCACTGGAAGATGAATTGCCTTTTCTCATTTGATCATTGGTTGTTCTTTTGGTCTTTGCAACATTACCAGACACTCTATGGTTCTCATGCAGTGATGATGTGTCTGTGCTCCTGTGTTGAGGCTCTGTGGTAACACCAAATAATCTTGGCTTAAATTCTGGACTCTCTAGTGGTCCAGGCACTCCAACTACATTATTGCAAGTAGTTATCCGTCTCATATCCTTTGGGTTATTAGTTTCTGTTAGTCTGAGCCTTTCATTATCCCTAGGCAGAGGAGCATTCCTTCGTCTATTTGTCTCAGAGCTCTTCAGGTATCTAGGTTGATCATTCACAACAAGAATAGATGGTAATGGAGGCTCATATTCTCCAACCCAACCACGACCATACTTTACATCAGCAGGTAATGCTTGCCGAATGCGGTCAGAAGCAATTCTCCAACCTTGAGCACCAAGCGAACCAGCAAAACGAGCCAGACTCCTTGCATATGCATATGAGTGTTCAGCATCAAGCCCAACCTGCAACGCAAATTCAGCCAGTGAGCTAATCTAAATAAGAAAAACTGAACCACTACAGATAAGTCGGTATTTGATTTAATCATAGATGCATTAACCCACATTCACGAGCTCTTTTGGTTCCGCAGAGAAGACATCAAAAACTGGATCAGATTCCATTGAAGGCTGTTCTCCAGATGCATCATAAGTTTTCCGTCTAGTCTCATCTACCACAATTGGCTTGTAGCTAGGCTTGGCTGAAAAAACAGGGTAAATTAGAGAATAATTAGAATTCGACAAAGTGAATCTGAATTTCCTTTCAAAACATTTGGTTGCACAGCAGTAACAATCATAACAAATGACTGAGTGTCCTTTAGACAAATCATTCTGTGCATTACTTTAGGGTGCATCTTAGAACGAAAAGTCTTCGAAAGTATTTTTTTATTGTAAGTTATCTTACAATATATAGCCAATTGCTACAAAACAGGCATCGTATTAGAAGTACTTGGAAATACCAATCTATTGATACAGCTTCTGTGCACTAAAACATGCAATGCATATATTGGACTGACTTTTGGTCAAAACTTGCAAAGTCTGATGTTTTCAAATTAAAACATGCCTTATAAAAGTGAACCTTGGTTATATGTCAGACATCATCCTACCATATACAGCTCTATTATAATTAATACTTTAGCAATTCAGTTTTCTTGATAATAATAGTTATGTGTTTAAGGAACAACCTAAAAAGGGCCTGAATAAATGAACATCAAACGTGTAGTACAAGTGTATATGTTATATACAACCATAACCCCTCTGGACATCTAGTTTTGTATTTTGATGGCCCATCACATTTATCTATATATTTTGCTAATTGATCCACTCATGTGACATAGGTATAAACCAAATTCCAGTCTAAAATTGCTATATGTGATCACCAATGCACAAAAGTATAACGATTAGGCCTTAAGACTAACGGACCATCAGTAGACAAGGTGATTCAGGGGAAATGACCAGAAAATAAAAAGAATACAGTACCTGAAATATCGTCAGTCTTCTCAGATCTTATTTCATCTAGTGGAGAGTTGATATCTTTGTCTATAACCCCATTGGCAAGAGTACAACCAGTAGGTTCAGTAGCATTAGGCTGTGACATGCTTAAACCATTAGAGCCATCTCCCACAGAAGCAATAGTTGCAGCAGAGATATCTGAACCTTGAGCATCGTGGCTATCCATACAAACTGGCTTTTTAACAGCCTCTTCATCGCATGAGTAACCTTGATCATCTTGCTCAACTCTGCAACTAGGTTCCTTAGATGACTCCTGGTGACAATGGTCAAGGTCCTCTTCTCTGTTTACACTGATGGGCTTCTCAGAAAGCCTTTTCATAGATGACAAGCCTGCATCTTCAACATTTGTGCAAATGGGATCCTCAATGGGCTTTTTGCAGGATGAAAATACTGGATCTTCTCCATTTCTGCCAATTGGCTTCTTAATGTGTTTTTTCTGGGATGAGAAGTCGTCCTTTGAACTCTGCAGAGTGGACTTCTTGACTTGATGTTTGTGGAAAGGGGAGCTTTTATCATTTTCTGAATTTTTTGAAATGACTTTCCGAACTTGCTCTTTGCGAGAAGGGGAGTTCAGGTCGTCCTCCAAATGTCTTGAGATTAGTTTCTTAGGCCGCTCTTTGTGGAATGAGGAACTTAAATTGTCCTCTGAATTTCTGGGAATGGGTTTCTTAATTCGCTCTTTCTGTAATAAGCAACTTTGATCCTGTGAATTCTTGGACATGGTTTTCTTAACTTGATTTTTGAAGCTCATGTCATCATCCACATTATTTGAATTGGGTCTCTTAACTTGCTCTTTGCGGGACAAGAAGTCTAGATCATCATCTGGATACCTCAAAACAGGTTTCTTAACCGGATCTCCACTGCAGAAATTTGGTCTAATTTTCTGTTCAATCTTTATTGGGTTTTCTGCAGGTATGCCCTCATCCCTCAGTTCCTGAAATTTCTTTCTTGCCAGCTCCTGTATGGAATGAGCCTACATTCCCAAGCATAGCACAAAATGTTCAATGCCAATAATCAAATCATGGTATTGTAAGCGCATGAAGTTTTTAGGGACTGTATACCTGTCTGAAGTAAATTGTATCAGGTGCATTGTACTGCATCGCGTTGCTGCAAATTAAGAACACATCATCCTGCAATTTAAAAAGAAAATCATTGCACAGAAAACGATCAATAAGGTGCACTAGTGCTCATCATTTGAAGCACTTGTCATTCCCAAAAAGAAGACAAAACAATAAATTGGCACAAGTTTTGCCTATTCAAGACAAATTTGTAAACAGAAGGTAAGGTCAAATTCATTCGTCTATGTTTTTAGTGCTTCATTCAGCCATTTGCATCCTCTTCAAATATTTTGTTTCAATAGTCAAGCTATGGTCATACTAGTTCGATAATTAGTAACTAGGGGTGTAAACAAATCGGATATGGACAGATATCTACATATATGAATACAGATAGTTGGTTTTTTTCCTCGGATTCAGATTCGGGTATGGGTATTGTCAGATAAGATATAAATGGATAGCGACATATATACATCCGATTTTGAGTATTTGGATACTACACGGATTGAATGACCAGATTTGGATACGGACTATCCATTCCCTTAGGTCGAACAGTCGATCAAGGAATATTTATACCATTTACACCCCTACTAGTAACCATTCTGTGATGGTTTATAGACCATAACCAGACTAGCCATCGGTGGACAAGGTTGGATCGCCAGAATGAAACTTACTCGAACACAAAGTTGTAATGGGCCTGTTCGCTGGTTGGTGCTGGTGCTGGTTTGAGCTGGTTGGTGCTGGTTTTTTATGAGAGAAACACTGTTGGCTGGCTGGTTTGGGCTGGCTGAAACCAACAAGCGAACAGGCTGATTAATATTTGTAGCGAATCTTCTAGAGTCTATATTGACGGTATACTGATGGTCAAAGTTTTAACAAGCTGACTGCACAGAGTCCAAAAGGACGACTTCTTTTGTGACCAGTTCAACTTGGCCCAGTCTAAATCCGCCACGAGACTGTTATCTCAGTATTGCTCAATGTCAACAAACTTCTTTGAGCTATTATTGAGATGTTTCAGCTTCAGTATATCCTTTACTAGGACTTAAAAAAGGTATAGCATACTAGCTCTTCACAACAAAACCAGATGAGACATGGTTTGCGACTCAAGCCCAATGAAACCAGTATATCCCATAGCCTGGATTCATTCACATGCCGACCAATGGTGATTCTATGATTAGAAATCACTAGTATTTTGTTACATGCGGTGAATGTAAGCCTATTTTAGAAAAGGCAACTTTTGTAGGGCAGAATAACACTGGTTAATGACTATTTGCATGAGGCAGCACAAATTTAGTACAACAGACAAAGCGGAAAGCTATCCACCTTCCTTGTGCACAAAGTTGTCATGAAAGGCAAGACCAAGAAATGTGGTTCCAAATGAATGATGAAATCGAGAAGTCCAGCTACCTCGCTGAATTTGTCAGGCTGCACGACAAACCTGACTCTCTTAGGCAAATCTAACGTATCACAGGTTGCTGCTTTGGGAGACCGTTACACATCAAATTCGCTCACGACAAAAGCAAAATGAACTGAAAAGTAACTCTTCAACAGCCAACAAATCGCAATATGATATTTCATTATCCATTTGCTGCCTAAATATACGACCAAAGCCTAGCATAGCAATCTGACCTCAAATTGCTCGAACGAGCGATATGCATTCCTGGCAAGCTTCTTCCTGACAGTGCCGAAGTCCATTGGGTGCTCAATCACATCGTGGTAATCAGGCAGCTGTGTCAATCAATAAGTGCGATTTCAATACTCAACAGCTCCGTACCAAACAAATTGGCAACTCCAGGAAGCATGGCAAATGAATATGGGCTCTTACCTCCTCTGGATCCACTGGCTCCGCAAACACTCCGTACGTATCCTTCCTGCGGAATAGAACAGTGGCAAAAGGGGGAGAAATCGAGCTCATTAAAACTTGACGCAACAAATCCCATCTTGCGTTTGCGACAAAGATGTGAAACACGCACTTTTGAAGCTTCTCGAGAATCATCTCCAGCGCCTTCCGGTCCGGCAGCGGCGTCGTCCTCGCAGTCCCTAAATCCACGAAGCGGGAAAAAAATAAATCAAATTTTCACGCAAAAAGGCGCTCAAAAATCAAACATCGAACAAGCAGAGGCCGAGCGAACAGAAAGCAAATCGGACCTGGCACCGAAGGCCGCTTCGTCCGCGGCGCGCTCGCGGGGTCGCTCCTCCCACCACCACCAACCTGCAAGAAGCGCAGATCTAGCGTTAGCGAGCAGCTGCGCGGCGAAGAAAAGTCAAGGCTGGCGGCTTATCCGGCGGCATGGCCCACCTCGCGATGGCGAGATCTGTCGGCGCGCGGCTCGATCCGGCGCTTCTTGGGCGGCTTGACCTGCTCCTCGTCGCCGCTTCCGTCCCCGGCCAGGTCCTCCGCCCCGTCGGAGCCGTCAGAGTACGGCGGGGGAGGTGGGGCCCGGCGGTGGTGCTGGTCCGGGGGCAGCTGGGAGAGCTTGACTACGAGCTTGAGCTTGCGCTGGCGCCGGTCGGAGGCCGAGGAGCCGGCGGCGCCACCGTCAGCGCCGGAGTCGGAGCTGGACGGCTCCGGCGACGGCCCCCGCTGGCGGGGGCGGGAGGGCGAGGACGACGGCGAGGAGGGGAAGGGGAAGAAGTCGTCGACGAGCGGGCGGGAGGAGGGCGCGGCGGCGCGGTGCGGGCGGAGCGAGCGGCGGGGCGGCGGCGACGGCGAGCGGCCGCAACCGCGGTGGTGGTGGTGATGCAACTGCATCTGGGACGGGGCGGCGCCGCCCCTCCGGCGCGCGGGCTGCTGGTGCCTTTCCGGCGACGGCGACGGCGACCGCGGCATGGCTGGCTGCCTGCCTTGCCTGCTGCCGACCGCGTCTTGGCCTCCTTGGGGTTTGGTTCGCCTGCCTTCTCTTTCTTGCTCGCCTTTCCTTTTTTTTCTCTCTCTTCCTTACGGCTGCTTTTGTTTGTTTATCGCTTGCGTCTCTGCGTTGCCATCTCTCTCTTCCCTAGCTTCCACACACCACACTCCTCACTCTCTCTCTTTCTATCACCAACCACTTTTGCTGATCTCTTTCTCTCTCCTCCGGGAGGACGATGAGCTTGGTCCATGGAGGAGTGAAATTATTGCCGACTACTACTGGTACAGCAGAATTGAATTAGCGTATAGCTTCTGCCAGGGTTTGGTCGATGGAGTACCAATAATCATCTTAAAGAGCAAAAGGTTTGATAAAAAGTATAAATACACTAGTTACACAATGGATATACTCTTAAATACTTAGGTAGACCTTTCTTGTGTTCTAGTAATATGATAACATAGTGGATTTACATGTTTGAGCTTTCCACACAAACCACTCACATTTTGGGCTTGCAAAAACTCTTTGTTCCATCTAAATGTCCAATGTTTTCTTCAGCTTATAACCCAGAGAGAACGTTGGGTTCCGATTTCATGTTGCAAAGATTGCTCTTTTTTCATTTATCAAGGGTTTTTTCTGTCAGTTTAGATTATTGCTTTTCTTAGTCAGACTTACAAGCAGACATCCAGGCATTGTCTTAGTAAAAAGGAAAACATTTTCCCTAGTTCAAAAGTGTTTATAAATGATAATCAGATGTAAAATCTGCACAACACATTAACTATAGAAGGCTAACACGGGAGCATTCCTTCTTCATATAACACACTTTTTTCTCTATGTAAAAAATTCAATTCAAACATCAAGCTAACTTTGGTTCCTTCCACGTACGCATTTGAGTCCCCGTTTGCCGCCAAAGAGCTCCGAGACAGGAGATCCGAGGGTGTCCCTCGGGTTTTGGCGCATGGGCCAGGTCTACGCAGCAGCGAGACCGCGTCGCTTTCATATTTTCTCTCTCCTCTTATTTTTCCGCTCTGCTTTCGATCTTCTCTGACAGCACGACAATTTCTGGTCCTTTTTATATTCGATAATAAATCCATGCCCGTCTTTGCCGGGGTCCAGTTTCTCCTTTCCCACATGGCCTGCTAGGGGCACACGCTTTGCTTTACACCAGGAAATTTCGCATGGGCTTGGGCTCCATGCGTTTTCTATTGCTTTTCTCTAATCTTTTTTGTTGACTAGCGAGCACATGATGGCGGCATTCAATACCGAGCACAAAAGGCGCGGCAGTTTATTTTCTTTGGCAAAATTTTTATCCAGCACTTTTATCATATATTTTAGATAAATGGATCTAAACAGGTAGAGTAAAATGATGCTAAAGTTTTGCCATTTGCATTTTAAAAGGTGCAAAACTAGGCTAAAAGCATTAGATGTGTAAAGGGCACCTTATTTTACGCTTTTAGCCTAAACTTTTGTCATGGATCTAAACACCACAAGCAAGACTAAAGTTGAGGGGCTAATCTTTTACCATGGCAAATAGAACTAAACAGGGTTACTTGACTGTATGTCAAGACTTTTACTATCAATTTCTATAAAAAAGTTTGAGCTAAAATAGCTAAACTCTTATGCTACCGTCGGCTTGGGGCCTTCTTCTTCGGCGACGTCACCGGTGGCATGAAAGACAAGGCCCCATCCCTCCTCTCAAGTCAAGCATTTCTTTAGATCAATTAGATTTCAATCTAAATAAATCTACCAGTAAAATCATTACATATTTGATCAAAAACTTTTTACCAGTGATGACGATCATGACGAGAGGTCGTGCGCGGAGTCGTTTTTATCGGCAGAAAGTCAGTTTGTGGTTAATATCTGCAGGTGTACGAGTGCCATGGTTCACTCCCGTGGGTGTATTAACTCCAGGTTGTCGACCTCAAAATCGATGGCTGCTAAGAGAAAATCAGACATCCAACTTGAGGATCAAGGGTTGGATGTTTTGAATCTGCAGCCCATGCTATACCCCAATGATTTAATTGTTGATGTTCTTTCATCGTTTTAGATGTGTTTTTGTCTAGTCCGAAATGTTAGATTTTTGCGGCACGTCCAATATTTTAATGTTAGTCGGCAGATTCAACGTAAGGGTGTACTCTTGCTTCGGTGTTCAATGGGGTTATATTCGTCTAGATCATTTGTTGCATCGACTAAGACTACTAGGGACGAATAAGACGAAAAGATTTGGCTAGGATATTATTTTCTTCTTCTTATTTTAGGTTCTTTCATATATAATTTGGGAATATATTATGCAAAGGTCTAATATAATTCCCATTTTATTCGGAAAAAATTACATTCAAACCACTAGGTTGGATTAAAGTTATTATGTACTCGCCACTGATTCATAAAAAAATCATAATTGCAAGACCATATGCATCAATGCGATGTTTGGGGTTGAGACTCTACTGGGCAGACTTGTTTCATGTAGTAACGCAATATAACTAATTCTAACAATATTAGCACACTGAAGGCAACTTGGTCCTACCCTCAAGAGCCTTAAATACAAGTCCAACCCTAAGATCTCTGTTTTGATCAAGAGTCAGTAGTCAAAGTACTATGTTATAGGCTATCATTTAAAAAAGGATTTTATGGTACATGTAGTGTAAGAGTATTATGGTCATCAAAATACCTACACCGTAGTGAAAGTCGGTATTTTCTTATTTTGAAGGGTATTTCTAGCATATGTGGTGGTTTCGTTTAAAAATACAATAGTCATACCTCCAAGCTATGCCAGGTAATGCTCTTGGACTAGTGATGTATGTTATAACTTTAGGCTGGACAGGTCCATAATAGAGCCGGACATTCAACCACATTGGGTTACATCAGGGGCAGACTTTGGGCCCGATGACCCTAGGCGTCTGCCCGGGCTCCTTCTTGAGTGATAGTGGAGCAGATAGCGGTATAGGTCAGGCAAGCAAAGAAAGAGCAGTACACGTATGGGAGAGATACATCGATCATCCTTTAGGCTTTAGCCACCTGATGAGAACATAGGCGTGTTTGGATATACACCACAACACGCCACGCCACAGTTGCTATTGGCCACGGAAACCAAAGATGTTGTTTGGTTTATGACAAAGCTGCGCCAGCCACAGCACATGCAAGTTAAATTTCCTGCTGAGGCTTAGGCGCCATATTTCTTCGCCGCAACTGTGGCGTTGCCGCAACAAAGGCGTGGTTGCCCTTGACTTGGAACCAAACAGACTCATAATACGAATTCACATGATCGACTGTATCATGGTTTCGTCTCAATTTCTAGAACATTTGTGTATGCTTGTTCGAACATTAATTCTTAACGTAAGCTTGTTCACATATGTACTTACCGTTAGTAATTTTTCTATCTAAAACTACCCATGTTGTTGACATTGCTTCTATTAGTATTTGATGTGTTTGTGTAAATTTGATCTTAGTTGTTATGTTCGTCTATGCTCTATTCTGGCTCCGCCATGGTGTTACATGCGAGTAATGTCTGAGACACTGGTGGTGGCAATTGGCAACCGCTGCTACACGGAACTGCACTCATAAGGAATAATAATTAATGAAGGGGTCAATGTGTTAGCATTAAGTGGATGGTTAAGATTTGAAGAGAAAATGATAGGTAAAAGCTAATAAGGCGCAAGATGTGTGAAGCATGGTGCTAGGATGGGGTCGCCATGCTTTGGCAGGAAGATGTGCATCTTCCATTTGCATAATATACATGCGCAGGTGTTTATTTAAATCGCCTGGGAAAGTTTAGCTATAAATATTTTCTGAATTGTTGCTAGATTGTAGCTCCACAATATTGTAAAAAATGTGTACCTAGTCAACAAAGGGGGAAAAAATCTGATGCAATAATAGTATAAATGTCGCAGAAGTGGTTGGATTGGTGGCTGTGATAAATCTAAGCACGAGCAGTGTTTTGGAGTCATGCATTGCTCTTGACCCACTCTTGTCATTTTTGGCTCTAGCAGCAGCAGCAGCATGTGAGGTAAGGTACATAACTCTCTTTCCCTAGCTCATCCCATGACACGGAGGCTTGGGCTGGTGTACAGAAAACGGCAAGTATAGGAAAGAGCTCTCAGCCCAATTATTAGGAAATTCCGGATAGCTGCAGCTGCAGCTTGGGATTGACTCGATCGATAGCGTGGTTTTGTACTCTGTTTCCAAGCAGTAATGTAGTACTAGTGCATTTTTAGTTTCTAAAATTTTGTAAAATTTTAGAAGATTTTCCGTCACATCGAATCTTTGGACGTATGCATAAAGTATTAAATATAAATAAAAAATAAAACTAATTACACAGTTTAGACGAAATTCACGAGACGAATCTTTTAAGTCTAATTAGATTATGATTAGACATTAATTATCAAATAACAACGAAAAGTGCTACAGTAACATTTCTTAAAAAAAATCGCCAACTAAACAAGGCCCTAGTCTTGATCTACTAATGTGGTTTTAGTGGGCCAAGCAAGAGGGCAAGAAGGGTGTGCATGCTGCCGTTTCATTTGCTTTTGATTGATTTTTGAATTTTGAAGATAGGTAAACACGCTGGTCGTATCTGACCCCAGCAATAACTATGACCGTAGAAATGTGCAGCTTGTTGGTTGCACTCCCTGACTGATCTGGTACTCTGGTCTAGGAGTAACTACTAGTCTATGTATACTACTGCAGCACCGCTTGGGTCAATGAAATGAAACAAACTGCAGGGCAAGCAAGGCCTTGTTTAGATGCCATCCAAATTCTAAGTTTTTTCACTCTCTTTCTATCACATCAATTTTTAGCCGTTTGCATGAAGTATTAAATGTAGGTAAAAAAAATAACTAATTACACAGTTTAGTTGAAAATCATAAGATAAATCTTTTGAGTTTAGTTGGTCCACGATTGAAAACAAGGCGCAAGATGCCCTTGGTGACCGATGACTGGTCAATCTATCAGGGATTCGTATTCATCAGTCATCAGGATCGCACAGGTTGGTTTTACTTTTACTCCGTACTAGCTGACGTCGAGAGTCGAGACTCACTGCGCGTGAAACATGAAAATGAGGCTTTGTTTAGTTCCTGAACTTGGAAGTGGCCAAATAATTAATACGTTACTGTAGTGTTTTGTTTGTATTTGTGAATTATTGTCCAAACATTGACTAATTAGGCTCAAAAGATTCGACTCGTAAAGTACAACCAAACTGTGCAATTAGTTTTTGATTTTATCTATATTTAGTACTCCATACATGTACCGTAAATTTAATGTGACGGTGAATCTTTTTTTTATATAGTGTTCAGGAGTTTGATGGGAAAAACATGGCCTGAAACAAAAAAAAAAAAACTCCCTGCAGCGTGCAGCCGGCGGAAGCTAATCATTGGCTCCATCCCCGGTCACCCCTACCAGATCCATCCTCGCAGCAAAGAACACTGGTACTGCTACTGGGTGTGGCTGGTGAGCGGTGCTGCTGATGGTATCCGGATCGAGTACTCTCGTCTCGCAACAGGCCGCGGCCACGGGCGCACAATCTCTCTTTGTCCCAGTGCTTTGGTGGGCAAAGCCAAGCTGCAGGCGCATTTTTTTCTTTTCATCAGATCAGATCTATGTCATGTTCTGTTTTAGTGAACGAATAGTAGTTTTTCTCTCATAACAAATTAGTATAAGTATCAGTATAAATCAAATTTCAGTATAATGAATTGGGCAAAAAAAAAAAAATCATGAACACGAAAGTGAACCTTTGGGGTTCGTTTTGCGTGGAGGGGCGATTTGGTGTTTTGGGATCTAGTTCTAAGTACGTACAGACAGAGTTCTATAGTTTTTGTAGCATATATGTTCCTAAGAAAAACTAGTACGATTAGCGTCTTTTTTAACGAACAGATCGATACGGAGACTGCGTCAATTTCACTGATACAAAATAGAATACTACAGTAGCTATTTTTCTCAAAGGGTTTGCCATACTATATACCAATGTTTCCTAACTTGTAATGTAGGGTTATACAATAATTTTCTCCAGATTTCTTTTAGACGGTGGGAAGTCAAAGTTGGCATCCATTTCTCTATGGAAGGAAAATTTCATCCATGAGATATGAAATACTTGCATAAATTATAAATCGTTCTAGTTTTTCTAGATATAATATATATCTAGACACGTAGCAAAAGCCATGTATCTAGAAAAAGGCAGAACGACTTAAGATTTTGAATGGAGGGAGTAGATAAAACATACAATATAATGAGGTAATTTTCTTAGAAGTCTTCTTATACCCGAGTCCTCTTAATTTACTTAAACCGTTTTTCATTTGCAAGCTTAATTTATGTTAGTTCAACTAACACAACGATTAGCTATAGAACTGCACCTTAACCTGCAAGCTAGTATATGAAGCCATTGGGCCGCAGGGGTTGAATCTCCACAAGTTGCTGGTACTTCTTGGGGGAAGATTGTGAAAATAAATGAATCGATTGATTAAAATAAAATGATAGATATCTCCTACAACTAAAAAGAACAAAGTGTGGATATTTTTTTTTTGTGCGATATTTGTTTTGGTTGTCCGTCTGCCCACGCCTGCGATCCCACGACATCTCCCGCATGCTGCGTCCTTTGGTGCGAAGAAAACACGGAA
Source organism: Miscanthus lutarioriparius (assembly GCA_904845875.1). Lineage (NCBI taxonomy): Eukaryota > Viridiplantae > Streptophyta > Magnoliopsida > Poales > Poaceae > Miscanthus > Miscanthus lutarioriparius. Next base: position 19,293,892 of record CAJGYO010000004.1, read on the forward strand.
AGTCTTGACCCTGATTTGCATGCGCTACAAATACGGAAAGTCTTGACCCTGATTTGCATGCGCTACAACACACGAAAAGTCTTGACCCTAATTGCCTCAAACAAGGAAAGCGATCACCCACATCTCACGCTCGATCATACCGCCCTCGTGCCACAAATATAAAATTCTTGACCTTGATTTGCATGCGCTACAAACATGGAAGACCATCGTCGCTCGTCGCTGCACGATCGAACGTGTCTTCTTGGTAGGACTCAAGCGTGTCACTAGTCGCTGCACGGAGACGATCGTCGCGCGCCCCATTCCTCAAGCCCCTGCACGATCGAGCCGCCCCTACTTCTTCCTCGTGGTGTAGTGGAGAAGCAACAGCAATGGATCATCCACCGTCTGCCTACCAGTGGATGCACCTGTGGCTACATCATCGATCGTCGCAAGGTCGTCGCAAGATCACCTCCCCGTGTGATCTCCCTTCCCCGTGCGATCTCCCCTCCACGACCTACTCCATCGCCTGGTCTATGCGCCCGCGCCGTCATCCTCCCCGTGCGCCATGTACACTGCCGCCGCCACGACGTCACGCCGTCGTCCTCGCCGTTCGCCCGCATCGTGCACCTGGAAACACCGCCGCCTCCACGACGTCCGCGCCGTAGTCCTCGCGCGTTCGCCCGCGCCATGCACCCGAGCCGTCGTCCTCAGCTACCGCGCCGCTACCTCGACACCACCTGAGTCGTGCACCCGAGCCGTCGTCTTCGCATATGTAGACCGATTGACGTCGCCCGTCCTCCATCGCTCGCCGTTCATGATGTTACACAACCATAGTTCATGATGCTGCAGATGTTCTTGTTATATAGTTAATCATCTATTTTTTCGATATTGTGTGCCTGCACATTGGATGCCATTGTGTTTTAGCATAGTTAGCCCTTTGTCTGTACCAATCTCGTTTCAAATAGCTCGAGCCTTATTTATTTACTGATAGTCTCAATTCATGAGTTTGGGATACTTTACTGGTAAAATATATTAGATACTTTTCTCTTGTCAACTTTTTTTATGGCCACTGAATTTTTGGCTTGCTAATTTTTTTTATTACACTGGATGGTATTCAGATGTTTGGCATCAGGCCTTTGCACCTCTAAACCTCGCTCGCTGAATTGGTGTTCCCGTAACAGCAACACCAAGCCAGGTCACAAAGTTATCTCTGCACTGCAAAATATCTGTGGATTGATCTTTGTTTATTTTTGAACAATCTGATGTAGGCAGGCAAGAAAAAGAATGACGATTTCTCACTGAAGTTAAACCTTGAAAAAGAGGGATTTCTCACTGAACTTGCCCTGAATTGTTGCAATTTATTGCCATGGCTTGCATTTGTAAACTCTAGATGATAAGTCAATGGTTGGCATTGATACACTGATGGTTGATGCAGAGCACAATCAACTGCCATGTTATTGAGCTTAATATAATGATATTGTAACTAAGGTAACTTTTTATGTCTTGGCATGGCCATGTTGAGTCTAGGTTATAAATATGAAGCTAAGATAATTTTACTGGCAAAAATAGAAAGATGACAAGTAGTTTAGTTTTCAGGTTATACATATAAAGCTCAGATAATTTTATTGGTAAAAATGGAAAAGATGACAACCAGTTCAGTTTTCTGAGAATGTGACAATTCATAGACATTGTTTTCTTAAAAAAATTATGGTCCTCTCTCTTCAATTGGATTAGTGATGATGTAAAAAAAAGTTTAAAACCAACAATGTCTCTCCATCACATGTTTTCTTAAAAAACACAGTGAATAGTCAACAAAAATGTGGCGGGGCATTGCTTATTTGTTAATTATCTGAGTCAACAAAAATTTAGAAAGGTCTATATAGTAGAGTCGGTGAGCTTGCGATGCCGTGCTCTTCGTGACCGTGTTAATTTTACGAACTTTGCTTTTTGGATTGATGTCATTTTAATGTGGGTATTTAATTTCACAGTATTGTTATCTTATTGTGCGATCTGTGTATTTTTAATATAAAAATTTAATTGTCCCGTAACAATGCACGGGCGCACTGTATATCTCGCATTTTTTGGAACGTTTATCAAGGTTGGTCATTCGGTTTATGTACTGCAATCACTATCTTCTCAAGCTTTAGCCAGATTCATGATTTTGTGTATAGTGATTGCCGTGTGTATAATCTTTAAGTCATGATTTTGTTTCTTTTTATTTTTTTCAATTTAGCTTGATTCGTTTTGTTGATTATATTAATGGTACTGTGTGCATTCATTTATTCATTGCTTGGTTGCTCCACGGAGGTCGCGTTCTATCGGGTTGGAGTCGACAGTGCATGGACGCTGCTCGACACCAAACTGGAGTTCTCCGTGGGGTCCATCGTCCACTGCCAAGACAATTTCTTGACGATCGACTGCACTGGAGAAATCTCCGTCTGCAGCAGCAATGCCGCTGGCGCTACTCCAACCATGACGCTTGCCGCCATCATTGCCGCCGCCACTGCGGGAGTTCTACCACCACCGCAGCCTACACAGAATCAAGCGTGAGTTTGCACATTGTGGGTGTCGTGGTGAGCACGTTCCACGAGACACAGAACTTCACCTATAGCAGTGCGATCTACAAGTGCAACCTCCACGACCGTACGCCGGAGTGGTCCAGGGTGAGGGACATCGGTGATCATATATTGTTCGTGTCTAAACATTTCAATGAAAGCTTCATGGAACAAGTGTATCAAAATAAAAGGAGAACAAAATCTGCATGTCTGAGCCATTGTATGGGGATCCATACGACTTGGTTCATCGACCGGAGATCGTTGATATTGCTACCGGCGCATCCGTAGTGAAGCCCGTCCAGGAAAAGATACAGGGTTCTGAGGCTCTATGTTGGATTCGACCCAATCTCTGGAAGCTCTAGAGTTTGTGAGCCTGCGACGCCGCGCACTCCGTGACTGTGTTAAATTCATAAACTTTGCTTTTTGGATTAAATGTCACTTTAACGTTGGTATTTAATTTAACAGTATTGTTATCTTATCGTGCGATCCGTGTGTTTTTAGCATAAATTGTTAGTTATTCCGTAGCAACGCACGGACACGCTGCCTAGTGTGTGTATATATATATACATATACACATGACCACGAAATACTGAAACGCGAGTACCGATCGATACTGAATTCTACATTGAATAATACTGAAACGCGAGTACTGAACGAAACAGAATTCTACACTGAACAGAATTCAGTATCGTTCAGTACTCACGTTTAAGTATTATTCAGTATTTCATGGTCCGATGTGTAGTACTGACTGATACTGAACGTGGTTCAGTAGTACTCAGTATTTTTCTGGTTAGTTTTGGGTTGTGGTGTAGAATAATATTCTACTCTGCCGCGTATATATATATATATATATATATATACTATTGTGTAGCTGACCGCATAACAAGGTATTATATATTTACGAGATTATAATAACTCCTTACTAAGTGGTTTACTATAACGTTATGGTAAATATTTTTTATAGTAATCCAACTATCGTAAATATGTATTGACATTATCGTAAATTAGTATATAAAATTATTGTAAATAGAGGTGGCTACAGAATAACTTATTTTGTACTCAATTCATTCCAAATTGTAAGACGTTTGACTTTTTTGACACAAAGTTTGACCACTCGTCTTATTCAAAAATTTGTGTAAATTATCACTTCTTTCGTCGTGGTTTGGTTTATTAATAAAAGTTCTTCAAGAATGACTTAAATTTGACTACATTTGCACAATTTTTTTTGAATAAGACTAGTGATCAAACTTGGGGCAAAAAAGTCAAACGTCTTATAATTTAGGATGGAGTAGTAGCTGGCTACTGAATATACTATATATATATATATATATATATATATATATATATATATATATATATATATATATATATATATATATATATATATATATATATATATATATATATATAACGAGAGAGAGAGAGACACGTAGTATCGTGCAATGCCACTAGCATGATCAAGCAGGTCCTTGGTGTGGGACCGTGGGTGGTTGACTAGGCTGGTAGGCTGTTGTTGTTTTTGCTTCAGTCAGATCCTTTTCTTTCCGAATCCGGAAGGTAGATAAAAGAGAAGGTGAGGAGACCTGTCAGGGTCCTTTTCGGGAAAGCGCCGGCGTGGCGAGGCGACTGACGAGACGCAGACGCACCTGCATGCGGCCGGCCGGAACAGAAGCACTGAAGCAGAACCACCAGAACACAGAAGAGAACAATCGCGCTGGAGCTGGCCGGGCCGATGCAAGAGCGAGACCTGGCAGAAAAGGACGGCCGCCCACTGCTGCCGCTTAATCGCCGACGATGGGAGATTACTACTACTAGATACCGCGACGACACAGCGAGAGTTTCTGGCGACCCGATGGCTTCACTTTGTGTACCGTGCGTGAATAATCGTGATCGCTTCACTGTCTTGTCAGCAGCAGATCGCAACGTACCACCATCCATCCATCCATCCATTGTCTCTCCAACTCCAAGACCTCGTTTAGATTGAGTTAGAAATCAGTATTCGGTACTGTAGCATTTTCATTTATATTTGACAATTATTGTCCAATTATGACTTAACTAGGCTCAAAAGATTCGTCTCGTAATTTACAATCAAATTATGTAATTAGTTATTTTTTTATTTATATTTAATACTCCATATATGTATTCAAAGATTTGATGTGACGAAGAAAGAATGAAAAAACTTACCATCTAAACGAGGCGCAAGTGCGCTCCCACCACCTACCTGCATCATGCATGGATCATGGATGCCGTAGGCTGGGCCCCACGGCCGGGAAAGGGAAATGCCGATGCTTGGTGCGCAGGTGTGTAGGAATTCCACTGCCCTTGAGATTGATATGATACTAGTACAAAGGACGCGCCCCTGCGCGCGAGTGCAAGTATCTTTAGGTTTACTAGTCCTTCGGTTTACTAGTCTTTCGGGCGCCTCCATGCGCGCGGGCCACTGGTCACGTTTTTTTTGAAAAAAAAAGATATAAGTAAAGTTGGCCTGTATATTGATTTGAGAAAAATCCGAGGAGGTTTGCGTAAAAAATGATGAGAGGGTTTGTGGAGCGCGGGCTGATTTTCGACAAAGATAAAGGTTTTTTTTGAAAAAAAACCCGGCAGCCATCCGTTCTGGACCGTGGGTTGATTTCAAAATAATCTGAGGTGTTTTTTGCAAAATATCCTAAGAGAGACTCTGGAGCGCGGGTTGATTTTTGGAAAAAAGAAGGGTTTTTTTGAAAAATAACCACGGCTCGCTCGATCTGGGCCGTCCGCACGGCGATCGAACGGCCACGAAAAGCAGACGACGTGGACAGCCTCAGAGCGCGTGTTGGCCACAACAAATGTAAACTTTAAATACCGCATAAATGTACGGATCGGTAAATGGCCGAGACCATTCTCAGATATTAGAAAGTCTTCGGGGCCTCTAAAAATCCTGTCTTCGATCAAAAAGATGCTAGATAAATGCTTGTGCGTTGCAACATAAAAAAAAACAATGGCACAATAACATATGTATAAAATGTTACACTTTTACCTAAAAAATTACGAGCCTAATGTTCAGAACATCACTGGTACATAAATCTTCATTAAAGTTAAACAGTTAAAATATAATGTGAAACATTAACATTACAAAGGCTTCATAAAAGATCGACAATTAGAATACTACAAAGTCTGTAGCTGAGAACCCTGCTCGTGTCTGTGGCTGTTCCAGCATCCCGCAGGTGCACCAAAAGGCCTTTAATTCATGTAGCTAAGCAACAATTTGAAAACAATCCACCTCAGGAATCACAGGAAATAAACCATTGAACAGGAAATAGGGCATGTTTCACATCGATTGGAATCACTAAGTAGTAAAATTTCTCACTGTATGGCTCAATGTGCAGCAGCAGGGGGGCAACCAGGTAAGGGCACAAGAGCTAGGCTGTATGGTATTTCATCCTATAGTTAGTTGTAGGATTGGTTTTACAGCTATTTCATGATGCACATACATTTAAAATCAAAATCATTGTCTCCTGAATCGCTCAATATGGAAAACTTTATTAGCCTAATAGTTTGTGTTTTTCGGGAGAAAAATAAAAGGTCCAATCATTATATTATCCTCATGGGAACCAGTGAGGACAAAAAAAATGCAGTGGACACCAGAATTCAATTGTGCTACTGCAGCAACATACATAAAGGCTACACATATGGACCAGAGGAGCACTATTGTCCACTGAAAATCAAAACATCAGCATGCTGCTATACCTGACTCCTGTTGTAAGTCTAAAACTGAACAACTGAAAAACGCATCACCTAGTTGTTGTGAAATAATTCAGATTAAAACCAAAACATTATCTATTTTAGTTGAGCAAAGCAAGTTACTGTGAACTGATAATGGGCTGCCGCTGCTCTGGTAAAGCACTGAAACACTACACAGGACTTAAAAAATGAAGCAGCCATCCAGCCACTATGTGAACTAACAATTTTGCTACTGAACCACTACACATGCATCTCGCGGCACAGGGCGTCTTGGCGTGGCCCGCTTGGCCGCTTCGCCTGTGCGGCCGCCGCTGCTCTGGATGACTGGGATCCCTTCCGCCTCACGCAAGCGGCGGTTAATTACGCCGGATCCTTTAATAATTCCAAAATATCCAAGCAAGCTACTGTACCAGTCTCTGCTTCACTGCACTGGCTTGGCCTTGGTGCCACAGAGACTCGCCGATAATTGAGCTTGAACGCTCTGGTGGGCCCGCCCGTGGTAATAAGGCACTGTTTAGTTCCAAAAAATTTAGAATCTTGCGGCACATGCAAGCATTAAATGTAAAAAAAAAAATTAATTGCACAGTTTGATTGAAAATCGCGAGGCGAATCTTTTAAGACTAATTAGTCCATGAAAAGCCTTAAGTACTACAGTAACCCGCATGTGCTAATGACCGATTAATTAGTATCATTAGATTCGGCTCGCGGTTTTCTGATAGGCTATGTAATTTATTTTTTTATTAGTATCCAAAAACCCCTTCCAACATCCTTCCGACAAAAAAATTTTCACCTCACCATCTAACACCCCCTAAGTTTAATCCGACAATATTCAGAAGTTCTGAATAAGTTTCCGTACGCGACATCGGCCCTAGGTAGCGTCAGAATTGAAATGGCTCCCTAGACAAGTTGTTGGTCCACCCGGGGATGCTTTCTTCCTTTTTCTTTCTGCGTGCCGTTACCAGGAGGGCGGTTCAACTGCTCAAGAGTCAAGGCGACACTGGCCTGCGCTAGTGCCCGAGAGTGAAGAGTCAAGCCGAAGAGGGGTATGTACGCCAGTGGACAGGTTTGTCGTTGCTGCCTGCGAGCCGCAAACCGCTAGTATGCCCTAGTACTCGCAGGATGTACCAGTACGATCCAACAAGCGACGACGTTGTCTGACGGTACCAGTCGCAGGAAGCACTGCACAGCTGCAGCGTTTGGACAAGCTGCCAAGGTCAGGCAATCAACCCCCTACTACTCATGGGCCGCGGTGAGTTCATTCGTCCGCGTCACCACGACACCACCTGTTATTGCTGCTGCTGCCTCACTTGTTAGAGTGCCAGACTACTTTTTAGAGTGCATCGGCAGCTCTCGCAGTCTCACCAGAAGTGAGAGCGAACGATTCGGTGATCGTCGTTACCCGCCCTGCAAAGTGCAAAGGCGTTCAGACGGGGATGATGGTCCAGCCACTGCCGCTTCCCACGCTGTTACAATTCCCCTACCCACCTGCCGGCCGATGAGATACGGGGGCGGGGGCCCGCCTGCAACAATTGAACACGTCGGGCACTGCTGAGCGAAACACCAGTAGTCCAGTACACCACCCACCCCACCGCACCTCATGCGGCACCAGCACGCCCACACCACACTGCAGTCTGCAGAGAGAGACACAGGCCAAATAACACCATGCTCATTCCCAAACGGGTAAAATGGGCTACTCGTCTACTCAACAGAAGCCTCGCTTGTCGGCTACTCGCTATCATTGTTACACTGCAAAGTATCAAATCCAAAAGGCACGGCAACAGTCGATCTACTCACCGCCGACCCCGTCCTGGCGATTGATGGCGGCGTCAGGGTTCCAACTTCCAAAAGTCAGCGCTCCCCTACTCATGTTCATATCTGTCAGCGTTTAGATCTGGAAAAGAAACCTGAGGTCCCCCTCTGTAAGCTTCGACATGGCATCCGGCGAGTCGCCCACGGTGCTGCAGCAGAGAGAGAGAGAGAGGACATGGCAGCATCAGCATTCACAGGACAATTTGCCCTGTTAGCTTGGCTGATAAGCCATGGCTGAAAGTATTGTTGGTTGATTTGTTGTGAGAGAAAAATACTTTTCGTTGGCTGAAAAAGTACGGTTTATAGTAACACTCAAATATTAGTAGTACGCGTTACTGGATTAGAGGTCCAGCTGTTACCCTTCAAACACCAGATGCTTCTTCTCTTGCAGTTGCAGTATGCGCTCTTCAACCGTGTCCTTTATCACAAACCTAGTGCTCCTGCCCAACCACAACAGGAAGGGTAGTTAGAAAGGGTGTTGCACCAGTGAAAACATGTCCAATGATTCCACTAATCAGAATTGCGAGCTCTACTCAACTTGATTGGCTTGAACTGTCCGATTCGGTGGATACGATCCTGCGCTTGACTCTCGACTGCTGGATTCCACCAAGGGTCCATCAGGAACACCTATAATCCAGCAAGGCATAAATCCACTATCAGAAATATAAACTCTGTTTCCCCTGTAGAGTGTACTGCAAGTTTAAGAAATTATTGCTGTGTAAAAGTAAGTTGGCAAAGAAAGAAGATTGGCTAAGCTCACATGAGATGCTACAGTAAGATTCAGAGCGACTCCGCCAGCTTTCAGGCTCATCAGGAAGATCCTGCAGTCTGGATCATGGGTGAAGGTGTCTATGGCTCTCCCTTTTTCAGTAATGTTCATGGCTCCATTCAGCTGGACACACTTGATGCCAGACTGCCAAATCATCGTAAATTAGTTGAACTCTCAACAGACAAGGACGCATTGAGAAAAAGAAACTATTAATGCTTACCTTCTCCAGTGAAAACTGAATCAAATCCAAGAATGATGTAAACTGGCTGAAGACAATCCCTTTGGCAGAACCATCGTGATCAGTCATGTTTCTTATCTCCTCTCTCTGCAAAATAAGGAGAAAGGATCAGGGATAAGTAAACCGATCACAGCCACTATTGGTGTAATACTCATAAGTTGATGCACTACAGAACAGCTGCATTTTACTGGTGTGGTGAGCCATGAGGCAACAAATAGGCACCTTGTGGTTTACTGCTAGTAGATCCAAGGGAGACTAAGTCTCAAAAGTTCCATGGCATTAGGACAAAATGTAACATATAGGCTTCCAGGTCCGTAGTGAGTTTGAGGTTGTATATGTAGCCATAATGTGCTGTATAGACTAAACTCCCAAGAAACATAAATATACAACTGATACATGTTGTGGGACTAGTCCCTTCATTGATATACTTGTGCTTGTGCAATCTCCATTAGGTTTGCTGGGTTCCATATAGAACATGTAGACAAATATTCAAATAGCTCCAGCTTTCACTATGCCTAAATATAACTGTATTTGGTTTTGTTCATTGAATCTGTGCATAAAAACATGGCACCATAATACAATTAGGCACAAAGAAGTACAATAAGATACTATAGCAACAGTCTGGCTTACCAAGGCATCAATTTTTGTACTAGTCTTAAAATCTACAAGGCTTGGTAGTCTGCTCAATATTCCTGAGCATTTGCGACCCTTGACACTTTGAGTTACTTTTCCAGCTGAATTTTGTGCTGTTAAGTCCACGGTGAGAGGTATTGAACAGGACGGACATGAAACATTCCCCAAAGCTGCAGAGTAGTCTATCAAACAAGTCTTGCAGAATGCATGATCACAAGAGGTAACCTTGGCCAAAAATAAAATAGAATCAATCAGCGAAAGATTGAGCCACCTTGTGATCAGTGGAAAACAAGAATAAGCATCATGAAGGCTTTACTAATTATTCTCAATTATTTTTGGAGGCGCAAATTACTAACCACAACATCTTCAGCCAAACTATGACATATACCACATTGGCTTTCCATGGTGTCATTTCCTTCATTCTTCATTCCTTCAGGATGTTCTGCTGTCTTAGAATATGCTACAAGATAAGGATGATCAACAGCCTACAGTTTTGTCAGGACAAGCAAACTATTACATTCCCAAACAAAATTAGTTGCAGGTGTATTCTATATGAGTATGAACAAATGGATACCCCTGTCCCCCCCTCTACATTAACATGGCAGATGGACATAGGGCATTCTGAGCCTACGGAGATTTGTGCATCCATAAAAAGATGTTATATAGCTCACCTGTCTCAACCTTGTGAGAAGATCGAAGATATGAGCATAGTTATTCATCAGTGTTCCAGCATCTACATATCTGAAGATAAAAAGGCGCAAAGGTAAAAATCTCTGAGTACTGCACGGAAAAGCAAGTGGAGGAAAAGAACAGCTTAACAAATGCCATCTGCTGAAGACAAAAAAAAAAAATGCTCCACTTCAAATGGAAAAAACATTAATTAACAAGAATTTTCTATAATACTTGCTTCTGCTAGGACATAAACACAATTCTGGTGAATGATGATGTTGCCATGGGTTATGAAAATGTGGGAAGAGGTCACTGGGACATTAGTTGTTTGCAACGATGGAACACTGATACCAACTGCCGGAACATAGTAGCTAGAAAAGTGGGTTCATTGCTCAGATCAAATTGAATATCTAATTTTTGGAGGAGCATCGTCACTACACCACAGAAATCTGCTGACTAGTCTGTAACTCCATATGCAAAAGTAGGAAAAGAGAACTTACGCATCAAATTGTGTGACACTTTGAGTATACAAAGCTTCATAGAATTCCATTTCATTTTTATCAAAACAGTCCCGCCTCAGTGTCACCTATCATGTAAAAATTAACTGCTTGAAAATGTATGCAAATGAGGGGAAAAAAAGGTATTGCAATACTGTGTTTGCACCCTTCATGTTACACACATGAAGACGTGAGTAATTGCACACTCACAATCTTTGGTGGAAGAGCAAGATCTGCCGCTCGGCCTTTTTTTGTGCGCCTTAACACTATGCCTTTCAGAGAACTTTTCCTTCAGAAGAGTCATGGCTCTTTTGCCTTCAAGAGTTGTTGACCCGTACTGTATTGGCGTTGATATGTACTATCAAATAATGGCTTTCTGTCAGCATACTGTCACGACAAATAAAAAGCGTGCAAAACTGTAGTGACATAATCAGACCCTGTACCCCACCTTATTCCACCAGCAAAAGTGCCTAACAGATGAGTGACCACAGTCGCATTGTTTCTTCATACTGCAGGAGAATGGAGGTACACTGGTCAGGTCCTCAATCTAAAGGAACAAATAAAGATCTGATGGAACGGTGCGAGCTCATAGCCTATGTGATATAATTGCAAGGGAATAACATTTGTTTTGTGCTTTCTTCCTAAACTATTTGATTATTGTAACTTGTATATTACTGCCAAATCATGTTTACTTAAGCTGAAAACTATATTTGTCTTTTTCAAAGGTAATGGGTGTTAGCTTCACCAGAAAAAGCTTCAGTAAGGCATTGCACACCTACCTGGTATCTAGTATCTCACAGCTACAGTCCTTGCAGAAATAGTTTGAGTAGGGGAAGATTTGCAAGAACCGAATCTGAGAAAACAGCATGTAAGAATTCATAATCTAGAAGGAATTATATTTGTTTATTCAGGTATCAGTTACAGACAAGCGAGTAAAGTTCTCCAACACGGTTCTGCAAAGGTGTCCCACTCAGAGCCCACTTGTATTCTGACTCCAATTCAAAAACAGCCCGTGCAGTATTACATCGTCTATCTTTTATGAAGTGAGCCTGCACAAAAAAGAAAGAAAGAGTAAGTCATTAAGCATTAGGATCTTGAGATGTCCAATTGTTAAGTCCAGAATATCGATGCACACATCCAAAAACATCACTATATTACGCGTTGCTGGAGTTAGCACAGTATGTTTCCCACGTATAACTATTTGTGTTATTAATTGTTAAAAGTTCCTCAGATCATATCCATATTAAACAAAAACATGAGTACATGGCCTTACGCTTCTAAATATTCACTTCCACTAGAATTAACCAATTATCTCCATAAACTACTAAACCATACCAAGGGAAAACATAATGCTTGAAAAAATATGAATGGTTAGACCTGGGACCAGTCTATGAAAAAATTTAGGAGGGGCTGAACAACGGCAATTAGCAAGTATGGAAAGGTTGGCATAACAACAAATCTCAGCCCCTCCTACCTACACATCTAGAGCTGAAATTGCATAAGACGGCTGTTTCACGGGCTGCACTTGCTTTCATGGTGCAGTAGGGGGGCTGGAGCTGAACATGGCCACCGCTGGCTCCGTGCCTGGTTAGACCTGACACCAGTCTATGGATAACATCCCTTGCATGGTTACGTATGACACAAGACTACTGGTCTACATCTCAGTTGACAGATGTTGGCATAACAAGGATATTCAATAACACCAGATGTACTACACAAAATGCAGTTGCATAACTGTCTGTTAAATTTTCTTCATCTGCACTATCTACATGGTGCAGCAAGCCAGTAACATTCGTATGCAAATGCTGAACATGGCCTGGCCTGGCAAGGCCAGCGAAGGAGAGCCAGATTGGCTCGCCCAAGCAAATAAAATCTAAACATGCCTACTTCTCCAACTTGCCGGCGAGGCTAGGCAAGATGCTAGAAAGGGATCCAAGCACGCCCTACAATATGCTTGCAACGATTGCAGTTGAACAATAACTCCTTAGTGTATTGCCTAAGCAGCAGAAACCCCTAATAATACAAATAATAAGTTGAAGATAGCTTGTGAATACAGTGGAGATGGCATTTTCTGACCTGATCTATGATATCAAATTTTCGTGGAGACTACCATTGTGTTTTCCTTAGAAGTATAAAGCCAGCTTAAAATTCTATAGCTGGATGGGTAACTGATATTAAATCAACTAATCAACAACCCTTATTGCAGTGAATAAATCAAAGAAACAGTTGAAAACAATTGTTCCAGAATTCTGTTTCTTTATTTGATCCTTTCATGAGTAGTTTTCTAATTGCAATGATAAATTTTATCACTTAGAAACATCAAAATGCAGCATGAAAGGTACATAAATCACCTCATCCAGGATAATACGCTCCCACCGCACAGAATGCAGAGCAGATTGGCCCCTCGACTGGCTGCCCGATTCATCAGCCAATTCTTGAAAATCCATATTCGCCTCATCACCCTTCTTATGAACCCTTCTCTTCCCCCTCACCTTTCCCTTGCTGCTGTCCCACTTCTTGCTCTGCTGCTTAGCCTGAGCTTCCGTGCGTATAGCATTAGGCCCACAGTGATACTTCAAGTGCACCTTCATCTTGTTGGGGTAAAACAATTTATTGCAGTATTGGCACCGAATCTTGGGTGGCATGATGTACTTCCGGTAGTCCACCTCGATGGTGGAGTAGGGAGATCTCTGAGTAGGTGGTGATAACAAAGTCATAGCTGTTGAAATCGAACTTCTGAGCACCACGTTTGGCACCGTGGTAGATGAGCACACGCACGCTGCCACTAGCAGTGTGGCGCTCGATCTCCTCGGTCCACTGGATGACGGCCACCACCGGGCAGACAACCAGCGTGCACCCGACCTTCGGGCGGCCCACCGAGGAGTTGGACGAGGAGGCCGCGGAGTGGTGGTCCGGGGGGTGGAGTCGGCGCGCAGTAAGGACGAGCGAGATAGCCTGGATGGTCTTCCCCATCCCCATCTCGTCGGCGAGGATGCCGCCCCGCGAGATGGATGCCTCCTGCGCGAGCGCCCACGCGAGCCACTCCTTCTGGAAGCGCAGCAGCGAGAGCACCACCTCCGGGGCCGGGTCCGCCGTCGGCACGGCCGCCGGAGCGGCTTCCGTGGACTCGCCGTCCCCGTCCCCGTCGGCCGCTTCAAGCTCGTCGAGCCAACTGTCGTTGGCCACTTCCCACTCTTCCCACGGCAGGGGCGGCGCGTCGTCCCTCGCCTTCTTGCCCCGCCTCCTTGTCCGCGCCTGGTTCTTAATCCGGATCGGCACCGGCGGCACCATCGCGGGCACCGGCGGCGGCAGGGGCCGTCTCGGGCACCGCGGGCGCGGGCGGGGCGTCCTCATCGGGCGCGAACCCCTCGTCGCTGTCGTCGTCGTCGTACTCCGCCTCGTCCCCAGAGTTGGCGACGAAGTCGGTGTCGGAGGTGTCGTCAGAGGGGAGGTCGTCATCATCCTCCTCGTTGCGGCGGCGCCGGCGGCCGCTGCTGGATCCTGCAAAGGAGGAGACGAGGGTTAGGGTTCCGGCGGATGAGGTTAGGTTAGCGACGGGGATTTCAGGTTAGGCGGCGATTCACCGGAGGAGGGGTTCCTACCTCGGCGCGGCATGGCGGCGGCCCGTGAGGAAAGGAGGGGTGGCCTGGTGGGGGGAGTGGTTAGCGACTGTGAATGGAAGGGTGATTTGGGGTGGGGATTTGTTAGTGTAGTATTAGGAGGTTTCGGGCTCGGCCGTGGCCCGTGGGGAAGCGAATTGGCGGGAACTTGCTGGGGAAGGAGCCCGCTTCCGTTTGTTGTCGGCCGGGTCAGCGGGGAAGTGTGCTGCGGAAGGAGGCCCGGTGGGGCGGAGGCGACAGGTGCGGTCTGCGGATGGGCCAGCGTATACGGTATGCTCCTTCGGTTTAGAGCCCGCCATTCAGGACTTGGGATACACGTTCGTCAGTTTATATGCTACACCAAGCTTCCTTCGTTGCACGATCTATCTGTTTGTTTATACTTGTATAATTTTGTACTTGTAGTCATATTATATACTCTCTCCGTTTCAAATTATAAGCCGCTTTGATTTTTTAGTCCATCCATTTATTATTATATCTATACAAAAATCAAAGCGACTTATAATTTAGAACGGAGGGAGTATATAATTGCAATTTCCATAAGATCTGGTGGAGACAAAGGGCCTTGGAACAGAAGGCTTGCTTGGTTGAAGAGGTGGTGTGACGAACGGAAGAATAATTAGATGAACCATTTATGTCATGCTAGATGAATCATTTATGTTACGTTTGATGAACTATTTATGTCGTGTTAGATGAACCTATTTTGTTATGTTTGATCTTTGATGAATCGTATTAGTGAACTTGAGGTTCCGTGAGAATTTTATGGACAGTAAGTAAGCTACCAACTTAGTAAATATGCTGACATAAGAGAGATGATCAAAGTTTCATCGGAATAAAACAAGTTTTATAGAGAGATAAAAATTGCTCTACACCGTCTCTAACACATGGAAAACCCCATAGAGATAGAGACTAGCCTCATATTATGTGTTGATGGATCATTTATGTCATGTTTGATGGACCTATTATGTTATGTTTTATGAACCGTTTATGGTCATGTCTGTAGATGATTTCAGGCAGACACAGTGACGGGGATGATACAATTTTTAAGATTGTGCTCAAGCAACAAAGTAGGCTCAAAAAGTATGCAATAATTGCAAGTGTGGTTGATACGTATCACGATGAGACCTACCTAAACAATCACAACAGCAACATCGATCTACTGGTGGGGTGGTTCAGCAGATAGCCAAGCAATCCATTACACCCTGTTTGGATATTGGTATTGAGCTTGGAATTGGGGAATTGGTATTGCATCTCTTCAATACCACACGTTTGGATGCTTTGGCATTCGATATTGGAATTTGACCCCCAATTCCAATTGGTATTGTCACAACACAAAACAACGCACCTCCAATATGGATGAGCTCGGTATTTGTTGGAATCGGTACCTAGGTGTGTAGGGGCGGAGCCGGGGCATTTGAGGCGAACCTCGCCGGCGTGTGGGAGGGCGGAGTAAGCCGCGCTCATAAATCGTGCGATGTAGGGAGATGAGCTAGGGCATGGAGGGGCGAACCTCGGCGGAAAACAAGAGGGCGGAGAGAGATAAAATTCTCTCAACGTGTGTGTGTAGGGGCGGAGCCGAGGCATGGGATTGGAGGCTCTATGATGGGCGCGAGGAATTTGGCGGGGTGGAGGGGCGGCTTCGCCAACAGTGGGATACTTTGCAGTTCAATGCGTGAAAAGGCGAGCTCGGAATGCTCGGGTGAAGCTTCGCTGCGTGTGCTCCGGTGGATCTGGCGTGTGGAGGTGTATATGTCGCCGGTGGTGGAGAGGATGGACCTATTATGTTAGGTTTTATGAGGTTTGGTGGATGATTTCGATTTCCTAGGACCAATTTAAAGACATCCAAACACCTGGAATTGGAATCACAGTCCAATACCATTTTAGCGTGGTATTGATTTGGAAACCGAATTCGTTGACCTAATTTCAATGCCAACATCCAAACGGACCCTTAGAGGTGTTGGCAAGACCTTACCCTCCCAAAATGCCGGGGAGGTATGTGTTCCAGGGACATTAGGCACTTCAATGTGGTGAGGTGGGAAGCAAGCACTTGTTTAATTTTGGCTAAAACGATTAGACGATCATGGATTATTATCTTACCTCCCAAAAATTTGGTTTGGTGTGAGAGAAAAAGGACATTAGGCACTGGAAATTTACGATCGTTTATGACCAAGCGAACAGGTCGAAGGTTGGCGGCTCTTGGCAAGCCCAAAGTCGTTATGTGCCCATGTGATCAAAGGGAAATACTTTGCCAACCAGGACTTGTTAGCTAGAAACAAGAGGAATGCCCATGCGATCCTGGTGGGTAGGCAGGCACTGCAATACGGGTTGATGAGACGTATTGGCAACGGTGAATCAACTAATATCTGGTAGGATTGGTGGATACCAGGAGCCACTGGCGGTAGGCCAATTTGCCCAAAACCGAATGCTTCAGCAGTTCAGGTTAGTGAACTCTTGTTTACAGATGGCGGTGCTGGGATGATGAGGCACTAGAAGAGAACTTGCTACATATGGATGCACAAGCAGTGAGAAGAATCCTATTAGGGAGACAACAAGAAGATTTCAGGCAGCACTCAATGGTTAGCAATGATCATGATCCCTATTGGCAACGGCTTTGGAAATGCAAGGTGCCACTAGGTTTTGTCTCCCATGATTTCGTCCATCCCGAGCGAACCTCCACCGTCGGCGCATTGAGCCGATAGAACATGCGGCTTCTGCGGCAGAGAAGAGGAGTCTAGGTAACGTTTGCCATCAGCGGCATCAGGTTTTGGAAAAACGTGAAACTGACAAGAGAAAAAAAAAGAGATATGTAACGTTCCTTTTCGCCTTGTTTGCTTTAACTTATCAGCCCGGCTTATCAATCATATTATAGTGCTTTTTTTCGCAACAAAACGGCATCGAGACTTATAGCCGGTAGAAACACGCCAGTTTCTCAAACACTGGCCGAGCGCAAATTTGAAAACCCTCGATCGGGTCCTGGCGTCCAACGAAGGAGCGGTTCTTCAGAGCCCAGCCCAAAACCCCCGGTAACCTAGCTTCAGGCACCGCTGGCCGCGTCCCGTCCCCGACTCGAGTGGTGCTCGCGAGTCGCCCTAACGGCCCGTGCGGCCATGCCCTCATCCTTGCGCAGTCACGTTGCGAGTCGTGACTGGCCCCCGCACGGCGCCCCGCCCTCCGCGCCAGCTCCGCCTGGCCCTGGCACCCTCCTATCACAACCCATGGCCGCCGGTGAGATCAATCCGGTGACGTGAGCTATCACAGGAGAAAATCGGAGGATAGGATCTCAATCGCGAGGAGGAAGAACACCTTCTGACCCATTCGTGTTTCGGATATTTTACGCTCCCCTCTCCTCTCTGGCTTCTCTCCTATATACCACCACTATTCGCCACCACGGGCTGGTTTCAGTTTGTCTGGTCTTTGGTTTATTGTGAGAGAAAAACATTGTTGACACGATTTGGGTGGTTGAAACCAACCACAGGCCTATAGCACAAACCCACAAGGCCTACAACCCATTATATCGAGGCCCATATATCCTGCGGTATGGGGTATGACATTATACGCCCCCCACAAAACATTGCTTGTCCCCGAGCAATGGCTGGAATGAAGCGATCATGATTGCCACCGGATCCCATGGTACATTCAAACATATTGCTAACAATTGCCCTCCTAATGTCATATAGGGTGTCTCCAAAGACAGTTAAGGTGCGGCATCATCTTTTAGTACTCATAGTTGGAAGCCAGACCCAGAAACGCTCCCTTGGATCATACCTTTCTGCTGATTCCAGGTACACGCTTCCATCATAGCCACCAGACGTATGGACGACTCCATTTAGTTCAGATGCAAAGAAGAGCAAACCGACAGAGCAGCATAGATGGGCTACATATCCATTTCCCAAGGTACAGATCATATATCTCAACTTCGGAATAAGTTTCATTTCCATCTCCATTACTAGCATATATTTTCTCATTAGGACAAATTCCAGCAAGACTTCCTTTCTTCAGGTTCAAGGAGGGGCATTTCGTCCACTCATAATTCCTCAAGCTATTGCACATGCTTCCAAGATGAGATAGTGAACAGTCAAATTTGAACTGTAACTCATCTACAACGTATTTTAGTTGCTGAACTTTCCTTCTTGAGTCTTTAGCTACTGCCCTCAATGAAAGTATTTCTTTGTCTGACCCAATCAGTTTCTCATCAAAGTAATCTCCACTTTGAGCTAATTACTGCAGTAAACCATGGTGCGTGCCAATTTCAACCTTTCCCCTGTCCACATTCAAGCACTTGTCTAACTGAGTTTCTTTCTGCACTAGTGCAACATGCCAGTCAAGGTCATGCAGCCTTGGATGTCCAACATCGATTGGATCAAGCTGCAAAGCTAGCTTGCCAAATCGTGCAAGGTCACAGGTGTCCCTGTTGATGAACGTGACAAGCTGTGTATCATCAGATTGACACAAGGTAAAAATATCACCCAAAGTGAATGCATTAGGAATTGATATCATATCTGCAGCTTCTTTATATAACTCTTGGAACAATGATAATCCAATAACTTGTGTGATAGTATTGGCAATCTTGTAATCCCACAACGCACCAGTGGTGAGTACCTCGATGATCTCCTCAGCGAGGGTCTCCACCTCATTGGCAGCATTAATAGTCTTCTCCACAAAAAGGTAGGAGCCTTTGACATTGGGAAGTATCTGTAAGTCATTAGTGAGTGGCTCTACCACATGAGCTACATCCAAGCTCCTGTCCCACAGTAATTGCCCAAGATAGTCATCCAGTGGCTCAGTATCATACTGTGGATCATCATCCCACACTGGTCTTTCATCAAACAACTCCACTAAACCAACCTTTGTTGACACTAAAGCCTCAGAAGTGACCAACTCAGTAATTGGTTTGCTATCCAAGTCGAACGGGAACTCTCCATGAGCTAATGACTTCAATAAAGTGTCATGTGACTGGACACCTTGCACCAACTCACCATCCCACACCACCTTGCTTAAAAGTTCATCAAACACCCCATTATTGGCATCACTCTTGGATATCACTGGTGATGTGAACGCTACCTGCTTGCACTGCATCAGATCAGCCATCTCTTCATCTGACTGCTCTAGTTCCTCATCCCACACAACATTTGCAAGAGGCCATCTCTTATGTGCAACAGCCATTGTCCCCATTGGAGCAGTGAACTCTACCATCTTAGCTCGCGCTGCATCGTTTTCGCTTTGAGACATATCATCAAACATACCATGGACGTCACTGTTGGATGCAAGGGGAGATCTGAATATTTCCTGCTCTAGATGTGCTTCGTTCTGGGCCAGTTCATGTGCCATGTGCCACTGATACATAGAAGAGACCGGTTTCAGCGACAACTTTGGCCACCTCCAAACTGCATGCTCCACCCCCTGCTAGCCAACACCGATGGAGCACCCTTGAGCCTTGTGATTGCTTGAACGGTAGATTCTAATTGTTTCACCAGCACTTGCTGCTCACGCACAGCCAGCTCCCCTTCGACCTTCTCCCAGATAGCATCATCCCATTGGATTTTCCTGACCGAAATAGGAACGGCGACACCCCGCTGATCCTTTGCCGCCAATCGCCCCTCGCCACCCACTTTTGCCAATAGCACCGCCGACGCCACACCGGAGCTAGAAGACACCGCCGCGCCGACCGGAGATACCGCGTGACCTGAAGACGCCGCCGGAATTAGAGGGAGAATCGCTGTCTACCGCCGCCGCACACCGCAAAAAACCCCGCCTCGACACCGCCGGTACCCACACTGAGGATAACCATCTCACATACCACTTGTCACAACCCATGGCCGCCGGTGAGATCAATCCGGTGACGTGAGCTATCACTGGAGAAAATCAGAGGATAGGATCTCAATCGCGAGGAGGAAGAACACCTTGTGGATATTTTCCGTTTCCCTATCATTCTCTCGCTTCTCTCCTATACAGCCACCACTCATTGTCGTCAGCACAAACCTGCAGCCCATTATATCGAGGCCCATATATCCTGTGCTACGGGGTATGACACCTCCGCGGCACCGACGGCCAGCTGCCCCTGCCCGCCTGCCCCGCGCCAGCGCTTCCCCGCCTCAGCCCTCCGGAGCAGGGGGTCCGGCCTCTGCGGCTCTTCCTTTGGCCGGTGCCCCACGGCCACAGCCAGCCGCCCGCGGGCAGCGGCCAGGCCTAGACGGTCAGCTCCTCTCTCTCCTATCCCCTTCGTGAGGTATTGAGCCAATCCCCTCCCCTGTCAGCCATGATTCAGTGATTTAGTTTTTTAGTGATTTCACTTTGCAATATTTCATATTATAGGGCCATATCAACCAATTTTTCAGTGAGCCATATCAACCAGTTTGTTCACTTCAAAGAACAACAAAAGAGGGTAAAAGTCAATCTAGAGGTTTTATTCGATCATGATTTGATCAATTTGATTGGTTAGAGTCCAGCGTAGCCAAGGGTGCAGCCTATTGCTTTTATTGCTACCTCTTTAGGCCACAAAAAACTAGCAATTTTGGTAATGATGTATTCACCAAAGTAGGGTTTAGGAATTAGAAGAAGGGAAAGGATTCTTTAATGATGTAGCACTTTAAATTAAGTGTTATTTGTTATACCTATTAGTCTATGGCTAGTATCCGTGTCGGTGCAGAAAGTGACCAACACGTAAATATTTATATTTTTGCTGTACGTTGTGATCGGAGGTGGCCTAGCACTCAATGACACAGGGTTTATACTGGTTCAGGCAACGTGCCCTACGTCTAGTTTGAGTCGATCGGTGATTTTATTCCTGAGCCGAGGTGCTCAAAGTTTGCTGTGGGGTTACAAACGGAAGGGAGAAAGATAGGGGGTACGAGAGGTCCGGTCGGAAGGGCCGAAAGTGATGGGAGCTCCGCTATGCGCTAAGTGTTTGAGCGTGTGCTCGAGGTTTGAACCTAGTGGTTCTGCTATTGTGTGTTAGTGAACTGATCTATCTCTCTGTTGGGAGAGAGCGCATTCCCTTTTATAGATGAAGGGGATGGCCTTACAAGTGAGAGGGAGAGAGTGTACGTATGCTAAGTCTTGTTGCCCACGCCGTCGAGTACAAGATGATTATAGGCGCCCATAACACTGTTGATGTCAGATGCATGTGGGAGGTTGCGTCGTCTTCTGGTATGGCAGACGTCGGTGCCTGCCATACTGTTGATGCCCAGAGGCATGCAAGGGGTTTTAACATGCTTGCATGGCATGATAAATGCCAGCGTCCACAACACTGTTGATGCCCAGAGGCATGTGGGGGGAGCCTTTACCGTGTTTGTCTGGTATGGGAGTTGATGGCGCCCATAATACTGTAGGGAAAATGTCGGCGCCTACAACACTGCTTGGGAAGGTCGTAGGGTACTATCCTATAGGTGTATAGGGTACGGTCCTTTGTATTGCGGTTGACTTGAGTGCCCTGCCTTACTTTCTCTGTCTGTTTTCTGGTCCTTACCGAGCGGGCATCCCCGGTCGGTTGGTCCTAGTCGGCTCTGATTGCGCCAGTTGGAGAAGAGCTGTGAGCAGGGGTTCGGCGCATACCCTGTTGGAGACGCGGGTCAGAGTCGGAAGTGGTGTTTGGCCAGGCCTTCCTGTCGGAGAGGCCGTCCGAAGGTGGGCTGGAGTCAGAAGCGAGCGTTCTTCTTCTTCTGGTCAGAGAGGCAGGCCGGAGTCAGAAGCGGGCATTGTTCCTCCTCGGCCAGGCCTTTCGGTTGGAGATTTGGATCGCCCTTTCGGCCTGCCGTTTAGGTTTTTGGGCCGGCCCAGAAGTTGCGCGTTGTTTGCAACATTGTCTGCTGGGCCGAGCCTTTGTTGGGAAGCTGGTCCACGAGGGACCCCGAGTTTATAAACCCGACAGGAGCCCCCGAGCCCCCGGGCGATTCGAGTAAAGTCGTCTGGGGGATTTTTGTCTTGACAGCGGGTGTGCGTGAGCGCACCCGCGGGTGTAGCCCCCGAGCCCTCGGTCAATTCGGGTAGAATCGTCTGGGGGGTTTCATGTTGCCTTCGGGGGAAGTTTCGTTTCGTCAGCGGTTGTAGCCCCCGAGCCCCCGGGCGATTCGGGCCGAATCGCCTGGGGGGTTTTGTCAGCGAGCATTTTTAGGGATCAAGGTAGTTTTCAAGGATCGGGCGAGACGGAGCTCGTGGATCCTAGCGTCGGACGTTTTAGGGATCGGGCGAGATGAGGCTCGTGGATCCTAGCATCGGGCGCAGCCGAGGCAGTTTAGGGATCGGGCGAGACGGAGCTCGTGGATCCTAGCGTCGGGCGCAACCGAGGCAGTTTAGGGATCGGGCAAGACAGAACTCGTGGATCCTGGCGTCGGGCGCACGCGTCGGGCGTAGCCGAGGCAGTTTAGGGATCGGGCGAG
Organism: Miscanthus lutarioriparius; assembly: GCA_904845875.1. Lineage (NCBI taxonomy): Eukaryota > Viridiplantae > Streptophyta > Magnoliopsida > Poales > Poaceae > Miscanthus > Miscanthus lutarioriparius. The sequence continues at coordinate 19,316,753 of CAJGYO010000004.1, forward strand.
ACGAAGCTCGCGGATCCTAGCATCGGGCGCACACGCCGGGCGTAGCCGAGGCAGTTTAGGAGAAGAGAACTTGAGTTCAATGTGGGAGACTTCATCTATCTCAAGGTATCCCCGCTACGTGGGACAGTCAGATTTCATGTGAAAGGGAAGCTTGCCCCTAGGTTTGTTGGCCCATACAAGATTTGCAAGAGTTTTGGAAAGCTCGCATACAAACTTGAGCTATCTAAGGAATTAGCGGGTGTACATCCCGTATTCCATGTCTCATAGCTACGCAAGTGTATGAGAGTGCCCGATGAAGTAGTTCCAACTGATACACTTGACATTCAAGATATACTTGAGTATAAAGAACATCCTATCAGAATTCTGGGCAGAGATACCAAAGAGACCCGAAGCAAGACTATACCTATGTGCAAGATCCAATGGAGTAATCACACTGAGAGAGAAGCAACATGGGAGAAGGAGTCTGACCTCTGGCTATGATATCCTTACCTCTTCGAAGAGTACGTTACGCTTTAATCTCGGGGACGAGATTCTGTTAAGGGGGTAGGACTGTAACAACCCAAAAATCCACACACCAAAAATACCAACTACAAATTTTTTTTCTCAAAACTCCCAAGTGATGATGAGTGTCATGTATAGAAACCCAACCTAAGAGATGCATTAGGTCTAACCTCAACCCAAGTCAACACATAAGCATGGCATGTCATTTGTTGATTATGATTATTTAAATCCTAACAAATAAAGTATTGCATACATTGTTAATTCAAGTTGTGATTTGGATTTCCATTTGCTTTATGTTATGCTTAACAATTCCATTAAAGTAATAAACCATAAAGTAATTATTAAACAAATCAAAAGAATAAATGCTTAAGGAGAAAACTAACCCTATTTTTATACAACAAAACAAGAATAAATGCTTAAGGAGAAAACTAACCCTATTTTTGTACAACAAAACCATATCTATTTTTGTTATACAAAATAGCTAAACAAAATTTCCTAAACTCCAATGAATAAGTTACATCAGTTTTGAATTCAAATTCTAAACAAAATTTGAATTCAAACAATGGAAAAGAAATGAAAAACAGAAAAAGAAAAAGAAAAAGAAGAAGTAGGCCTCCCAGCCAGCAGCTCGGCCCGCGTCAGCCAGCCAGCCCAACCGGCCTGCCAACCGCGCCCGCATTCACCCAGCGCGCTCGCGTGGCCCAGCTTGCGGCCCAGCGACCAGCCCCGCGCGCTGCTCACCCGTGCGCCCCTTTTTCTTCGCCCGCAGCCGCTGCCCGCTGGACCCCGCATGTCAGCCGCACGCCCGTCTACAGTGTCATCTTCCTCACCCACGCCTCAACCGCCTACGCGACCGACGCCCGACACGGTGGCAGGGCGGGCCAGGGGTCACGCCCGGGGCATGGCCCTGTCTTTTCCTTGCGCCGCGCCCACGCAACCTCACGCGAGCCATTGATGCCACTGAACATGCTTCCGCCGCTCGATCGCCGTCCGCCATAGGAGCATGGAGCTCGGCTATAAAGCTCGACCCTCGGTTGCCCTAGCGCCCCTCCATCGCCCCGCCGCCACTTGTGGCCATCCACCGGACCACCCAGCACGAGGGCCGAGGGGAGGAGAAGAACAAAGAGGGCGGAGCCGCTGCCGGGAGGAAGACCGGGAGATCATCGGAGCCGGAGCGGGCGACACTGCACGGCACGACTTCTGGAGCTACACGGCCTCGACTCTTCACTGCACCGCTATCCTCTCGCCCTCAACACCGACGGTGAGCCGTATGCCACTGAGACCCCTCCTAAGCCCCATGGACATGAGCACGCACGGGCGCACACCATAGACACGCGCACGACCATGGCGAAGCCACCGCGGCCACATCACCGCAGTAGAAGTGACGCCACCGCCTTGGCTGGCTCCTTCTCGCCGCGGATGATGCCCCGCTCGTGATCAATGAAGACGTAGGTCACTGAAGGACCCCGGAGGCCACACCGTGCCACGGTCGGAGCACCGCCGCCACCGCGTCGACCCCATCGTGGCCAAGTCCGCTGGGGGCGCCTGGCGTCTCCTTGACTCGCCCGTCCTGTTCGCGAAAGCCACGGGTAACTCACGCGCACGCCGTGACCACCCCGCTGGAGCCCCGTAGTGACCCGCGCGCCTCACCGTCGTCACCATGTTGCCGTGGCCGCCGGGAAGTCCCTACCGGCCACCTGGAAACCGGAAGTCCCGCCTTGAGCTCTGGACGCCCTCGCCGCGTCCACACAGATCCGTAGGAGCCTACACACCCCACTGTGACGCCCCTCCGAGGCCATAGCCCCCACATCGACGCCATCGACGTGATCAGAAGGCCGTCGCCATGGCCAAAGCCACCGGAGGCCTTGGAGGACCCCTCGACCTGCCCAACATGTCCGCTGGAGCATTGTGACACCCACGCGCACCACAGAACCGGCCAAAGCCGCTGCACCCGCGCCATTCCCGCACGCCAGTTGTACTCGAGCCACCATTCGCCGTGACCAGTGACTTAGGAAGCACCATCCATCGCCCTGACCCCACTGTTGCAGTCGCCATGGCGCGGGGAGGCTTTTCCCCACCTCAATTGGATGCCTGAGCTGTTGCGGGAGCTCGCCGGTGAGCATGTCGCCGGCGGGAGCGCGCCGTGGAAGAAACAGAGGAGAAGGGGCGAGTTAAGCAGCGCAGCCCTACACCCGGTGCACATGAGCCGAGCCGAGGAGAAATGACGATGGACTCGGTCCACCATGGACCCTGTCTGCGGTCCATGGGCCAGCGCCTCTTGGTCCACCGTGAGCCACACTCACGCCCACACCCGAAGACCACAGCCCAGTGGAGGCCCACGGCTACGACATGGCAGCGCCACAGCTTGCCACGTGTCCGGGTCAGCCCGGCCCAGACCGGCCCAACCCGAGCCCACCAAAGCCCATTTGAGACCCGGCCCATGTTGACCGTTGACCGGTCAACGCTGACCGTTGACCGGTCAACGCTGACAGTTGACCTGGCCCCACATGTCAGTGACACAAAGCCGCTGGACCCACACGTCAGATGCTGACGTCATGATGACGTCACGCGGGACCCAGCTGTCAGTAGCAGCACGGTCGAGGTGACGTCACGCTGACATCAGCTGCTGACGTCAGCATCCCTGGCCCCACACGTCAGTGACCCTGCCCATTGACCGTAGACCGTTGACCGTTGACTCACCGTTGACTGACGTTGACTTTGACCGGACCCACATGTCAGTGACCCAAGAGCCCCTGGACCCACCTGTACGAACTGACGACGTCATGCTGACGTCAGCTAGACCCCACCTGTCAGCTCGGAACCGAGACAATGACGTCATGCTGACATCAGCATGCCACGTGGACCAGTCACAGCGTGACACGTGTCAGCCCAGGATTAATTCAGCCTTTTTCATTTTCAAAAATGGTTTAATCTTTGGAAATTCATAACTAATTCATACGACCTCAGAAAAATACGAAACCAGGACCAAAATTCATCTAAAATCAAGCTCTACGCAATGAACCCATGTTTGAGTGCATTTGGCTCTTTTGAATTTTCATTGCTTCTTTGTGCTATTCTATAGACGTTGCTAACGCGACTATAATGCGATCGCTTGCAGACTCGTAGGAGAACCGGACGGATGAGGATCATGAGTACCGTGAGGAGTACGGAGACGACTACACTGAAGGTACCACATCCCATCCAACCTTGTAGCACCTATTACGCATGGCTAAAATAGAAATGCTAGTGCTTTACTTTATTGTTGTAATCACACTATGATAGGACTTGCATGGTAGTATGCTTTCTTGATGGCCTTTACCTTGATGCAACCTTACCCCTGCTCACCCTGCTGTTAGGCTATTCACACGCTTGCTATTATATTTCATTACTTATTACTTCTACTACGCTTGCACTACATTGATGCGTGGTGGAAACTGGTGATTGGGGAGAGTGCTGCGTGTGTGACTTGGGTGCGTGAAGGGTGAGGGTTGTGTCGACCAAGTTGGAGTATACGACGAGCCTGGGGCAAGTCTTGCCGTGGGGTGCTACCTGGGCACCCCTGGAATAGATACCTGTGGTGGGTAAATGGTATATGAGGTGGCCCTGGGTGTGATCCTGTGATGGGAGGAGCCCAGAGTGGAGGTGCTGTGATGGACGGTAAATAGAAACCCTGATGAAGACATTCTGGCTTGGTCATCCCTAAGGACTTACTAGTACTCAGATTCACCGGGAAGCCTTACGTACCACTCGCCCTATATGGTGCGGGACGGCCGGACTACTTGGTAGGGTATTGCCACTACTACTAGGTTGATAGCGGACAGTGTGAGGGAGGTACGGGGTGTGGAGGATTCCCCCCACACCCTTCCGAGACTCCATGGAGACCTTGTGGACCCGGTTCATGACACACAGTTTCAGCCACCCCAGATTGGACTTGGGGTGTACCAGGGCTGAATGGTAGAGTGGCATTATCCTAGGCTAGCAAGCGGCCGGAATCAGCCCAGTTGACGACGATCAGAGAGGAAGGCGAATCTTGTGGTTATGTAAAACCTCTACAGAGTGTATGGTTGATCGATTGATACATATGCCGACTTGTCGGCTATGAACCTTTCCTGGGTTTCGCTTAAACTAGATAATGAGATGAGTCCTTCTTTTCTTCCCCGGGAGTGAGTGTTCGGACGTAGCCAGGGGCTACGGGCCTTGAGACAGTGCCGAGAGGGAGTTGGCCTGTCGACTGAGCGATGGTATGGGTGTGGTATGGAGATGGTGTGGAGAAGGTGGTATATCGATCCCAGGATCGAAACCAGGCTCTGGAATGGGAATGGGGTGGAATGGGTGTGTGAATGGTGTTAAAACTTGACCAACTGTTATTAAATACTTGATGTGCTAATACATAGGAAACCCCAGCCTTATAGGTTCCTTTTGATTATGTCCAACTTGCATCCAATTTCCACAAAGCAATGCTCGTAGGGTTGGGAGTGGCCAGTACAAATCGTACTGATAAATTTTGGCACACAGGTTCTGCTGAGGAGTATAGCTCCGAGGAGTTTGACGGTTGAGGGGTTCGTTCCTACGCTTGAGTTTGGCGATCTTATCTTCAAGCGGTTCTGAATGAATGTTACTTTTGATTCCGCCAATGCGGCGATGTAATAATTTATGAAAATCCGCACTATTTGTACTCTGATATTATCGTTGTATGGATGTGATATTCGACTGGAATTTGGGTAATATGATCTACAACAGTCTTATTACACTACGACTCTATGGATTTCCCTTCGCGGGAATCGGGGTTGCTTCAGTTGGTATCAGAGCCATACTTGACCATAGGACGAAACCCTTAGAAATGGACGATAGAATAGGACGTGAACAGCCCCTCTTTCGGTTATATACCGACCCTGCATTTACTTTTATGCAATGCTTATCTATTTATTGACCTGCTAACACCTGTTCCTTAAAACATGCAGATGACAACGAACGTCGACTGACCACCTCTAGGACCGCTACCTCTGGACCACGCCAAGCTTACCTTCGACCTACGTGAGCTCGAGGGTTTTGCACAGACCCTCTGCCGAGTTCTCGTCACGTTAGGAGTCCCTAACGAGCTTGTCAAGGTCACCTATACCAGGAAGTCAACTCAGGGAGGAGGAATCGAAGGACTAGTTGTCACCTCTGTCGAGTTCCCAGCTAGCACTACCTTACCTTTTGTCCCAGCTTTCACTGAGTTAACTATAGAGGACACAGTTGAGGAGGGACTGAGAACCTGGGCATGGCCCGCGAGGCTCGGCTGCTCGTAACCGTAGGTCGTGGCGGGGTGCGTTCGGTCGGGAGTAAGAACAAAGTCACGTAGGGTAATCAAACGAATGGAATGTGCTTTTGTTTGGAATTTTTTTTCCATGTGATAGTAAAAAAAGAGGTAGTATTTAGTATTGTACCCTCATGGAGCCCCCAAGCGACCCGGGCTGAAAGTGTTTGGGCTGGGGTGCTTTACAGGAGCAAGTGTTGAATAAAAGCGGTAAGACCGAATTTAGGGGAAAAACGACGTAGCTGTTCAATGTTTTAAGTGTTGGTGAGAACGTTGCTATTGTCGTCCTTCAGTCAGTAGGCGCCCGGTCGGATCACCTTGGTCACTATATAGGGTCCTTCCTATGGTGGAGAGAGTTTGTGTTTCTCCTTCGTTGATTGGGTCCTCCAGGGTACAAGATCACTGACTTCGAGGATCCTCCCCCTGATCTTCCTTTCATGGTACCTACAGAGAGTTTGCTGGTAGCGAGCAGAGCGGATGACGATCGTCTCACATGACTCCTCGAGCAGGTTGACTGCATCTTACTGAGCCACCGTGGCTCGGTCATGATCGAAAGCCTTCACTCTTGGGGTGTCGTGGTCGAGGTCGGAGGGCAGCACTGCTTCAGCTCCGTAGGCCAGGAAGAAGGGTGTGAACCCTGTGGATTGGTTTGGGGTCATTCTCAGGCTATAGAGGATCACTGGGACCTCTATAACCCATCGCCCGGCGTACTTGTTGTGTCGGTCGAAGATGCGTGGCTTAAGTCCTTGGAGGACCATGCCATTGGCACGCTTAACCTGACTATTAGTACATGGATGTCCGACCGAGGCCCAGACGATCCTGATGCCGTATCCATCACTGAAGTCTAGGAACTTATTCCCGGTGGAGTTAGTCCCGTGGTCAGTGATGATGCAGTTAGGAACGCCGAACCGGTAGATGATGTCGAGGAAGAATTTGACCGCCTCTTCCAAGCGTATGTTGGTGATGGGCTTGGTCTCTATCCACTTGGTGAACTTGTCAACCGCTACGAGCAGGTGAGTGAAGTCGCCCGGGCCCTTTTTGAGGGGTCCTACCATGTTGAGGCCCCAGACCGCGAATGGCCAGGTGATGGGGATGGTTTGAACCTCCTTAGCTGAAAAATGAGTTTGTCGGGCGTAGAATTGGCATCCGTCACATCTGCGAACGACCTCATCTGCATCTCATAGTGCTGTAGGCCAGTAAAAACCTTGGTGAAAGGCTTTTCCGACCAGTGACCTCAGGGCCGCGTGATGTCCGCAGATCTTAGCATAGACCTCGAGGAGGAGCTGCTTCCCCTGGTTGGTAGGGATGCACTTCATGAGCACCCCCGATGGACTCTGTTTGTAGAGTTCGTCACCGAGCGTGATGAAGGTCTTGGCGCGTCGAGCGATCTGTTGGGCTTCAGTCCTTTCGGGTGGGAGAACCTCCTCGAGGAGGTAGGCGAGTAGTGATGCTCGCCAGTCGGTTTGATAAAGTGCCAACACGGCGACGTCAGCGGGTGATGTCATCACGGAGGCACTGGGGTCGGAGCCCCCGAGCGCCGGCTTGGTGTCGGGGTCGGAGCCCCCGGTCGCTGGCTTGGCATCGGGGTGTGTCTAGATCGGACCTTCTAGGACACGGGCGGATGGCTCGTGGAGATCATTGATGAAGATCCTGCTCGAAGATGGATCCCGCCTGGCGGCCAATTTTGCGAGAAAATCGGTGGCATCATTGTCCTTTTGGGGGACATGATGCAGCTCGACCCCCAGGAATTTGTTCTCGAGCTTGCGTACCTCCAGGCTGTATGCTACCATGAGGGGAATTTTGTAGGAGGACTCCTTCATGACCTGGTCGACGACCAACTCTGAGTCGCCGTGGACGTAGAGTCGCGTAGCGCCGAGCTCGATGGCGATGCACATCCCGTTGATGAGGGCCTCATATTCCATGGCATTGTTTGAGGACGAGAAAAGGAGGTGGATGGCATAGCGGAGCTTACTCCCATCTAGGGAGATCAGAATCACTCCAGCCCCTGAGCCGGGCGCCATTACGGACCCATCGAAGTACATTGTCCAGTACTCGTGGGTGACGTCCGGGGTTGGTAGCTGCACCTCCATCCATTCGGCAACAAAATCTGTGAGAGTCTAAGATTTAATAGTAGTACGAGGGATATACCTGATGTCGTGGCCCATGAGTTCAAGTGCCCACTTGGAGATCCATCCCGCGGCGTCGTGATTGTGGATGATGTCCCCGAGCGGGTATGTAGTGACGACCGTGACTTCGTGGTCGGTGAAGTAGTGAAGGAGCTTCCGGGTCGCCATCAACACGGCATATAGGAGTTTCTACACCTGGGGGTACCGGACCTTGGGGTCAGTGAGTACCTCCCTGACAAAATATATGGGCCGCTAGACCTTAAGGTGGTGTCCCGGCTCCTCCCTTTCGACGACCAGGGCGACGCTCACCACATGGTTGCTTACCGCGACGTAGAGGAGGAGGGGTTCTCCCCGTTTGGGAGCGACGAGGATTGGGGCCAATGTTAGGGATGCTTTGAGGCTCTCCAGAGCCTGCTGAGCTTCCTCAGTCCAAACGAAGGAGTACGTCTTTTTGAGGAGCTTGTAGAGTGGCATCCCCTGTTCGCCGAGCCGGGAGATGAATCGGCTCAGGGCAGCTAGACAGCCGGTGAGCCTTTGTACGCCCTTGACGTTGTGTATAGGGCCCATGTTGGAGATGGCCGTGATCTTTTTGGGGTTGGCCTCGTTGCCACATTCGGACATAATGTATCCTAGAAGCTTCCCCTTCGGAACCCCGAAAACATATTTCTCGGGATTCAATCTGATGTTGAACCTTCAGAGGTTCGCGAACGTTGTGGCCAAGTTTGCGATCAGGTCGCAAGCTTGAGCCGTTTTGACCACTATGTCATCAACATAGACGACGATTATTGGTTTCGGCCACTCGGCTTGATTAGGCTGATCGAGCAGGTCGATTTGGTCAGCGAAGCATTGCTGCATGCACCTTTGGTAGGTGGCGCCAACGTTCTTCAGGACGAAAGGCATGGTTACATAGCAGTACAAACCATACGGGGTGATGAACGAGGTTGCGAGCTGATCGAACTCTTTCATTGCGATCTGATGATAGCCTGAGTAGGCATCTAGAAAGGAGAGGATCTCGCAACCCGAGGTGGAGTCGACTATCTGATCTATGCGCGGCAAAGGAAAGTGATCCTTTGGACATGCTTTGTTGAGGCCAATATAATCAATGCACATTCTCTATTTCCCAGCCTTCTTTTTAACAAGAACAGGATTAGCAAGCCAGTTAGAGTGGAATACCTCTCTGATGAATCCGACTGCCAGGAGTTTGGCGATCTCTTCGCCTATGGCCCTGCGTCTCTCATCGTTGAAGCGACGTAGGCGTTGCTTAGCGGGCTTCGAGCCTGGGATGAGGCGTAGTGCATGCTCGGCGACATCCCGCGGTATGCCCGGCATGTCAGATTGCTTCCATGCGAAGACATCATGACTGGCACGTAGGAAGTCGACGAGCTCGCATTCCAATTTGGCCGGGAGCTAGGTCCCGATCCGCACCGTCTTGGTTGGGTCAGTGGGTTCGATCCCCACCGCCTTGGTTTCCTCGAGTGGACGAAAGGCCATAGAGGAGGTTGGTTTGTTGTAGTCCGGGACTGCTGGGGTCGACGACTCCCCGAGCTGTGGGAGCTCGGACGAGTTAATAACCGCGGTGGCGAGCTCGAAATGCTTGCGATCGCACGTGAAGGTGTGTGACAAGGCACTGCCCATGGTGATGACGCCGTTCGGTCTTGGAATCTTCAGCTTGAGGTAGGTGTAGTTGGGGACCGCCATGAATTTGGCGTAGCATGGCCGCCCCAAGATGGCGTGGTAGGACCCTGGGAAGTCCACCACTTCGAAGGTGAGGACCTCCGAGCGGAAGTTGGCTCGGTTGCCAAACATGACGGGTAGGTCGATCTGCCCGAGTGGGTACGCCTGTGGTCCTAGGATCACACCGTGGAAGGGAGAGCCCACTAGGTGGAGTTCTGACCGGGGATACGCATGGTGTCGAGGGTGTCGATGTAGAGGATGTTGAGGCCGCTGCCTTCGTCCATGAGCACCATGGTGAGGCGCTTTTTGCGGACGATGGGGTCGATAACGAGTGGGTAGCATCCCGGTCTCATGACGTGGGAGGGATGGTCCCTCTAATCGAAGGTGATCGGAGATTCCAACCAGCTAAGGAAGGAGGGGACGGCCATTTCGGCGGAGCATGCCTCCCTGTAGCATACCTTGTGCTGGCGCTTGGAGCAGATGGCGTCGGATCCCCAAAGATCATGATGCATTCCTTGGGGTCGGTTAAGCTGTCCTCGTCCTTACCTGCTGTGCCTCCCTTCCTGGCTGCCGCCTCTTTGCCATCTCCTTCTTTCGGCCCGTCGGCTTATCGTAGGAAATGTTTGAGGAGCTTGCAGCCATTATAGAGGTGTTTGACGGGGTAGGCATGGTTGGTGCATGGGCTATCCATGAGCTTGTTGAAGTGGTCAGGCAGGCTCTGCTGGGGCTGCTTGCCCGCGCGATCAGCTGCGGCGACCAACACGGTGTTGCCCCATCGGCGCCGATCCTTTTTGTTCTTCTTGCCCCTCTATGTGGAGGGGCCCTCGTCTTGGTCCCCGCGCTTGGCCTTGCCTTTGTCCTAGCCTCCGTTGATGACCGCTCCAACCGCCTCCTCACTAGAGGCGTGGTTAGTGGCGACATCGAGCAGGTCGCGGGTGGTACGGGGCTTCAGGCAGCCAAGCTTGTGGATCAGGGACTCGCAGGTTGTCTCGGAGAGGAATACGCTGATGACGTCTGCGTTGATGACATCAGGGAGGGAGTTGCATCATTGGGAAAACCTACGGATGTAATCCCGTAGGGACTCGCTGGGCTCCTGTTGGCAGCTCTTGAGGTCCTAGAAGTTACCAGGGCGGACATACGCCCCCTAGAAATTTCTGACGAAAACCCTCTTGAGGTCCGCCCAGTTGTGGATGCTGTCATGTGGGAGGAATTCAAGCCACGCCCGAACATGTTCCCCCAAGCAGATGGAAAGATATGGAATGATGAAATGGTCATCATCCACCCCTTCGGCTCGGCAGGCGAGCCAGAAAATCTTCGAGCCAAATACCGGGGTTCGTCTCCCCGGTGTACTTGGCTATGTTGGTGGGCGGTCGAAAGCGCTGTGGGAACGGTGCTCTCCGGATATGTCGGCCAAAGGCCCATGGTCCCGGGCCATCCGGGCTAGGACTCTGGTATTCTAGCCGGCGACCATGCCTGGGGCGCATTTCACCGCTCCCCTCGATGGTCCGGCCGGGGCCCGTGTCGCTTGCCCTCGCCGTCGCCTGAAGGACGTCATCATCATACCGGGCCTGATGCCGGTTGCTGATGACGCTGCTAGTGTCTTGGTGCGAACCGAGCCATTCGTGTACCGGTGGTCGGTGTGGAGCAGGCGCCAGGTCGGACCGCGGCGTAGCCGCGGCCTCCCGAGCCGCGCTTGCCAGCTATAGCGGTGAGCGGATGGAGCAATCTGTCTGGTGTGTTCCCACTCCTCTAGTGGGGAGAGAGGGCGCGAGTCGGAGTCACGATGCGGAGCTTTCCGTCTATTGAATGGCGGCGGCTTCCACCAACGCTCGGAGGTTCCGGTAGACCGCCCGCTCCTGGGGGTTGACGGGCTCGGGAACGCCACACAGAAGCATTGCCACAGCGGCGATGTTCTGGATAGCTCGAGCGAACTATGGGGGGTCGTTCCCCTCTTTCATGATGTGGCGCTGGACCTGACGGGCGCGACCCCGGGCACCATTCGTCGGGTCACGCGCATGGGTCGCAACGTGCTGCACCGAGCGCGTCGGCATGTTCTGCTGCCTTTGTCGTAGCTCCTTGACGTGCTCTTGCACGAGCGCGAGGGCCCCCGCACGCGGGTCTGGAGGGGTGTGAGTCTACAAAGACTCCGCTACCACTGGCGGCTATCCCAGAGTGTCCGCCATAGCGCACTCCCGGGATGGACGGTGGCTAGGTGCCACATCGCCGATGCTGGAGCCATTGCTTTCAAACTCGTCATCCAGGAGTTCGTGGAAAGTGGTGGGAGCATAGCTCGCCATTCCCACGAATTCAGATGTGAGAGGGGGCGGCGCCAGCGTCCTTCAGAGCCCCCGAGCGTATGCATCCGCGGGGGACGCGAGGCCGCAGGGGAACCGGTCATACGGTGTTTGCGGTGCGAACAATACGGTCCCTCCGAATAATCGACGGAAGATAATAAATAGCGAGTAAATAACAGTATATACATTACTCACAGTGGGATTTGAGTAGAGCGTTTGCTCGGATTGAAGCGCAAGCGCCTCGTCGTTGAAGTCATAATGTGTCCCGAAGCCGATGGAGGGTGCCCCTCCGACGGGCGCCGGAACAAGTGCCTTCTCTCGGAGGTGTAGTACGCCGAGCCGGTTGGCGATGAAGTCCAGGCTTCCGAAGAAAAAGGCCTGAGACGGCTCAAAGACGGGAGGAACCCTCATCCAACAGGTGGGAGTGCGGAAAACTCCAGTGAGCCGAAGCGAGTTGTATCGCTTGAGCCCATCATGGCGATGACTAAAAAGTGTGAACGTACAACGTCTTCCCCACGAACGGCGCCAACTGTCGGTGCAGAAAGTAATCAACACGTAAATATTTGTAGTTTTGTTGTACGTTGTGATCGGAGGTGGCCTAGCACTCAATGACATAGAGTTTATACAGGTTCAGACAACATGCCCTATGTCCAGTTTGAGTCGATTGGTGACTTTATTCCTGTGCCCAGGTGCTCGAAGTTTGCTGTGGGGTTACAAATAGAAGGGAGAAAGATAGAGGGTATGAGAGGTCCGGTCGGAAGGACCGAGAGTGACGGGAGCTCCGCTATGTGTTAAGTGTTTGCGCGTGTGCTCGAGGTTTGAACCTAGTGATTCTGCTGTTGTGTGTTAGTGAACTGATCGATCTCTCTGTTGGGAGAGAGCGCATTCCCTTTTATAGATGAAAGGGGTGGCCTTATAACTGAGAGGGAGAGAGTGTACGTATGTTAAGTCTTGTTGCCCACGCCGTCGGGTATAAGATGATTGTAGGCGCCCATAACACTGTTGATGTTAGATGCATATGTGAGGTTGCGTCATCTTCTTCTGGTATAGCAGACATCGGTGCCTGCCATACTGTTCATACACAGAGGCATGCAAGGGGTTTTAACGTGCTTGCCTGGCACGGTAAATACCGACGCCCACAACACTGTTGATGTCCAGAGGCATATGGGGGGAGCCTTTACCGTGTTTGTCTGGTATGGGAGTTGATGGCGCCCATAATATTGTAGAAAAAATGTCGGCGCCTACAACATTGTTTGGAAAGGTCGGAAGGTACTGTCCTGCAGGTGTACATGGTACGGTCCTTGATATTGCGGTTGACTTGAGTGTCTTGTCTTATTTTCTCCGTCCGTTTCCTAGTCCTTACCGAGCGGGCGTCCCTGATCAGTTGGTCCCAGTCGGCTCTGATTGCGCCAGTTGGACAAGAGCTGTGAGCAGTGGTTCGACGAATCTCTGGTCGGAGACGCAGGTCGAAGTCAGAAGTGGTGTTTGGCCAGGGCTTTCGGTCGGAGAGGCCGTCCGGAGACAGGCTAGAGTCGGAAGCGAGCGCTGTTCTTCTTCCGGTCGAAGAGGCGGGTCGAAGTCAGAAGCAGGCACCGTTCCTTCTCGGTTAGATCTTTCAGTTGGAGATTTGAATCGTCCTTTTAACCTGTCGTTTAGGTTTTTTTTTGCCGGCGCAGAGTTGCGCATCGTTTACGGCACTGTGTGCTGGACCGAGCCTTTCTTGGGAGCCGGTAGACGAGGAGCCGGGTTTACGAAGCCGACAATCCGTCTCTGGATTCGCCACTGAAGACTGAGTAGCTCAGAAGACTCAGAAGAAGAAGCGGGGCGATGGAAGACGGCGGCGAGAGCGTGGCGGCGGCGGCGCTAGGGCTGAACCCGCAGCTTTTCGTCGACGAGGTCCACGGCATCATTGCCGACATCAGTGCCGGGGCCTTCGAGTACTGCCTCCAGTTACGTTCCCTCCGTATCTTTTTGTGCGTGTGTTCTGTTTAGCCGATTTCTCTCCCCTCATTCGCCGTCGACCTAGGTTTGTTAACTTGCTATTTTTTCGTCGCTTTTCTTCTCCAGGGCAGCGGCCGCACCAGGGGTCGTCGCGCCGCCAAGGCTGTAGAGAAGGCCACTGATCTCCAGCGGGTAAGGGACGGATTCCCGCATCATGATTCGATACTGCTCAATTCGTGGGTTGGATTTGGATATGGGGATGAAATGGATAGTTGGTTGTCTGCCCTTGTTTAATTCATGTTCCTTGCTAGTTAATTCCATCCCGCTAATCATTGGGAACGTTAAACTGTGTCAAATGTTTGAGTACCATGGTGTGCGCTGATACCCTGAGACACAATAAATTTCTTCTCCGCCAGATTTTAAGTGTACATGGATACTGAATGAAGTTCCAGAGTATGGTTAAAACGAAACATGAAAGTTGTTCTGCACTGCACCTGAATTCATATTCCTCCCGCATGTTATCAGATTCCCTGGATGTTCTTTATGTAGTGGTGTGGAGACCATTAGCTGATTCACTAAGTGCTGTGCACATTTTTGCTTCTGCTTGTTTGCAGAGCTTTACCATGAAAAAACAGAGAACTGAAATGCATGACTTCATTGTGTGCATTGGGATCTACAGTGGACTAAGCTTCCGACCATAGCATTGCACTTGATACTTGGGTGCCTCAAATGTTTTAGTCAGTTGTACTTGTGTATTGCAAGCTCCATAACATGTTTTAGACTTTTAGTACATTTGGCAGTTAATTTGTTTAACTTATGCTGCCATTTATTATCACATCTTCTCTTCTAAAAGGCGTCTCATAACATTTATTATGCTGCAAATTCTTGTTTTGTCTTTTTTTGGACCAGCAGGACCGTTATGATAAGTAGAAGTATCTCTATGTTTTCTCTGCAGGGATTAAATGCTATTCACCATGTCGTAAAGGATCGACTGGATAAGAGAATGGCCAACTGGAAGAAATTCTGCTTACGGCATTGCTTCGATGTACCCGAAGGTTTTGTGGCCGCTGAAGATGTACGTACCTTATCCTAACGTTAAAGATTTAACCCCAGCATGCTTAAGTTACATTCATACTGTGTAAAAGTTTCATTTGTGCTCATGAAGGTTCATAATTTAGAAATCTGATTCTTCTTTATTGATGTAAACAGTAAACATTTAATTACAGATGCCAACACACTCTTTTGCAGTCATAAAAATGAAGAGGCTATGGATTCAATATTGGTTAGAGCATCTTCTAAACTGCTGGGTTAGTTTTCTTGAGAAGGGGCATGGAATACTGAGTTTTGTTTAACTGAATATAATTTCTTACAGCCTTGCAAGTTTGATGTTGTTTAAACCAGTGTTTCTGGCCTTTCTGGTGAATGCATAATTGTAATACCATTATTCACACTGATCTTAATAATTACCAATCTATATGCAACATCGGTTAAGCTTGATTTTTGTTGTTGCTTGCAGTAACTAATAAACCTGCGTGTCTTTTGTTAATGAATGTAGTGATGCTTTATTTCACATTTTCTTCATTCCCTCATCTCACATGTTATCGTAATGTAAATGACTCAGGATAGTTCTTGTGCAAAAGAATCACACAAAGATGAGACTTCAGATTTGAATTTGGAACTTGACTCCTTAAGGAGAAAGCTTGAAAGTGTAAGCACCTTAGTTGTAATGAGGCCCTGTTTGGTTGAGCTGTGGCTGTGGGAGAAAGTCTTGAATGTGAGTCGTGGAAAAAAGTCATTGTAATGTGGAGTAGAAAAGTGAAAGTTTGTTTGGTTAAACAAGTATAAAATATACCTTTTATCTTTATCTCTCTTGAAACAACTATGGAAGAGCTTTTTATTCCACCAATTTCGAAAAGCAGAAAGCCAAAAGCCAAAAGCAGGGTCAAACCAGCTTTCAAAAATAAACTACGGAAAAGCAGCTGCTTCTGAAAAAACACCCTCAAAAAACAGCCCCTTTGGTTGGGCTTTTGGGGCTAAAAGCCAAAGCCAAAAGCCCAACCAAACAGGGCCTGAATCAGCTTATAATATATCTAGATTTCTGTAACAATTGCTAGTGTTTCTTACTTTTCACCAGGCTAACAAGGAGTCTCAAAATCTTGAAAGAGAGATGTTGTCATTGGAAAGGCAAACTACATACAAAAGACAACTTGATTCATCTGTCTCTGAGATACAAAAGTTGTTTGAAGACAAATCCGTGCAGGAAAATTTTGAAGGTACGACATAGTTACACTATTTAGTAGTTGAATACAAAAAAAGGGATGCTGAGAAGGGTACATCATCTGATCTATTCTGATTAACTTTTATCAGTTCTGTCCTCTGTCCAGTATTACATGTGAAAGTTGAACATGATTATGTACTTCACCAATGCTACAGTTTTAATATTGACACCAATGCTACAATTTTAATGTTTGATGGCAAGTGATATTATTGGTTTTCCTTACAGCAAGGAGTTAAGGAATTAACTGTTTTATCAACCTGATCAGAGCTCCAAGCTGCTCAATTGTTTATCATTACTAGTTCTGGAACTTGGTGAAATGATGTTGTGTTATGACAACCTTAGGCCTTTGTGTTAAAGATTTTCTTTCATGCCTTGTTTGACAATCTGATACCACATTGCAATTCTTTAATGCTAGCGTGGGCTCAACTTTTAAAACTAATCAGAGTTAACTTTTAGTGTTTTTAGTTTAGAAACTTTTCATATGCATAGATTTGTCTTGGAAGTACTTTCATAAAAGCATAAATTTGTTAGGATGTTCAGCTATGTTCTAATAGAAAATAGTGGTCAAATTTATCTTTGGAGACTGTCATTCTCCAAAACGTTAAATATTTGCACACTGCAAACTGGAAGGAGATTTGTCTTGGAAGTACTTTCATAAAAGCATAAATTTGTTAGGATGTTCAGCTATGTTCTAATAGAAAATAGTGGTCAAATTTATCTTTGGAGACTGTCATTCTCCAAAACGTTAAATATTTGCACACTGCAAACTGGAAGGAGTTTTACATCATGGGAAAAAAGCCATTGCAGTTTTCTGCTCCCATGTGTTAGCTTTAGCAAGAAAACTGGTAAAAAATTTGTGGACTCTGTCACTTCTTTTCATTTGATGTTCTTTAGGGGGTGTTTGGCAGGGCTCCTTCTAAGGGGCTCATCCAGATGAGCTGGAGCCGTTTTGGAGGAGTTCCAGTTTGTGGCTCTATTTTTCATTGAAAAACGGCTCCTCCTATAAAACGTTTGGCATGGCTCTTTTTGAGGAGCCGGAGAGAAACCTTGCCAAACAGGCCCTTAGTCTTTTATTTCATGTAACCTCAATATTGTTATGGAACATGTGACATAAATAAAAAAGTTCATATGGAGCCTTAATCTAGATAAAGCTTCTACCCATTTATCAATCCTATCTATTACCCCTGCTGATTGATCGTTTCGTGGCTTATGAGAGAAAAATATTGTATCATGTGTGAGAGAAAATAAGCTGTGATCATATCGATTAAGCGATCAGCTAGTTACCTGATCAGAAAGTATGCCTATTCAACTGTACTTCACCTGTAGGTCTTGTGAAGGCAATACCGGTATTGCAGCAGAAAATAATAGATATGAACAAGAAAAGGACTGTGACCACGTGTTGGTAGATCAACAGGTTTGGAACACAAACAATTTGACAGACAACAAGCGACAAACACTGGATAAGAGTACTGCCACAGCTCCCTGCTTTTTCTCCAGTTCTCCCGTATATAATTGTTATGCCATGTATTTATATCTTGTTTAAATTTAGGGCGTAAAATTTTGGGGTGTCATATCGGATATCAGATGGGGATATTGTATGTGGTGTTCGGATACTAATAAAAAAATAAATTACAGAAAATCCGTCAATAAACCGCGAGACGAATTTATTAAGCCTAATCAATCCATCATTAGCACATGTGTTACTGTAGCACCACATTATCAAATCATGAACTAATTAGGCTTAAAAGATTCGTCTCGCAAACTGTATAATTAGTTATTTTTTTAAGTCTATATTTAATATTCCACATATGTGTCTAAACATTCGATGAGATAGGATATAAATTTTTGGGGAGAAACTAAACAAGGCCTAACTTATCTAGCAGGATTTACTGCATGCGCTGAAGACATTCAAGAGGCCGTCAATATGTTACAGAACAAGTGTCGTGGGGCTGTGTTCAGTGATCAGCAAGAAGGCAGCAGACAGTTAGATGGCGCCAGCAGGACCAGGGCCGCAGACAGTTAGATGGCGCCAGCAGCAGCAACACTCCAGGGATCAGCAAGAAGGCAAGAGTTAAGAGGATTAAAGAGGGCAAGAATTAAGGGATTTAGGAAGTTTGTTTCCTTTTGTTTAGGCCACGTTTAGTTCTAAAAAGCAGCAAAAGTGTTACACATCACAGGGATCATGGAGCATTAAAGTAGATGAAAAAAAAAACTAATTACACAAGTTAAGAGGATTAAAGAGGGCTAATTAATTGAATACTAATTGGGATCGAAAGGAGTTTGTTTCTCAAATTTCACCAAACTAAACACGGCCTTAATAGGCGTTTACCAGTCCTCATTTGGGATCAAGCAATGACAACCAATTTCCTAATCTCCCACCTCTCTCAATCTCACCTCCCTCGTGATTGGGTGCTCAGGGGATAAACCCCATGCCATTCCTGATCTAGGCTACGAGCCTCGTAGACGAGGTCCTGCTACCTTGTGCGCCAACGCCCTTGACAACAAGTAGCTTTTTGCTCTTTTCCTGATTCATGTGGCTTACCCATAGTGCCTGCAGCTTGCTTGCTTGGATAAAGCAGTGTTTTCCCCAGTCTTGTTATTGATACCAGATGTTCTTTGGGTTATTCAATTAAAGAATGACTGGGCATCGTACTGGTCATCTGGCACAGGGAAATGCTATATGTAATTGCCTCTAGAGCATACTAGATTGAAAATGTGATCCTTCCTGCAGCTACTTGTCTACCTGTGGTCGAGAGATTGTGTGAAGTGCTTCGGTCATCATAGTTCTTTTAGCATATAGTATGTGGTATATAACCTGTCCTGGACATGAAAAGTGAACATTAAGCAGCTGCTCCATAGATCTGAGGAGTTCCCTGCCGTTTTGTTCTTCAAGTAAAGATCTAGAGAATTACAATTACGTTATACGCTTTATTTAATGCTATAATAAAGATTTTTTGGTGGGGAGTCTCCCATGATTTCGTCCCCTCCCGAGCAAAGCTCCACCGTCCGCACATTGAGCAGATAGGGACCTGCGGCTTCTGCGGCAGAGAAGAGGAGTCCACATACCATGTCTTGACACAATGTACGTTTGCCATCAGGTTTTGGGAAAACCTGAAACAGCTCACGGGCATCAAAATCCCTAGGCTGAACCAAGGACCTGGGATCTGCTGGACAATGCTAACTGTAAGTCTGAAGACCGTGAGATAATCTTGTGAGGAATGTGGTCATTGTGGAACAACAGAAATGATCACCGGCATGGGAAGTCTCCAATCGAGCCAGGACTGGCAGTGGACTGGGCGCAAGAGGCCTGCCTCCATTGGCAGTCAAGCTCCGGACGGGGGAAAGAGAGTACACAGCAAGACGTTTGGAGACCACCTGCAGTAGGCGCGGTGGTGCGCTGCACTGCGGGCAGATTCCGTGTAGCCTCTGCTCGATGGCTGAGATCAGTTGGATCGGCTCTTTTGGCGGGGAAGCGGAAGCGCTCAGGTGTTGCGGAAACGGATGCCCAGGAGCTTGTCTCGCTCTGGCAAAACAGGGGTATACACCGCCCGGAGGTTGCGACAATCTTGCAAGATGTTGAAGAGATGGCGGGCGGCATTCACCTCTTTTAATGTCATCTACACGAGGAGAACATGCATGAGTGAAGCCAAGCCAAAATCAGTGCTTTCAACGACTCCTAGTTAGTTTATAGAATCCATGGTACATAAGCTGATTTGTTGAATATGTGCGTAAATCAAAGAGATCTAGAAGGCAGATGACACGAATACGTGACGATTCTTTGTATTTACGCTCGTCCTTGACAGTATATGGCAGTTGGAACGTGCAATCGCGCACGGTAGCAAAGTTGAGTGTCCTAGCGTGAGTTCGCTAACACCAACTCGCGGAAAAGGTCATGGCTCTCTTCGCTGGTTGGTTTTATGACTGATAAGTCCGGCTGATGCTGGTTTGTTGTGAGAGAAAAACACTGTTGGCTGACTGATAAATCTTGGCTGAAACCAACAAGCGAACATGCTGTATATATGAAAGAAATGTAGTTGAGAACTTGATACTGAACACAGCTTGGACACAAACAACTGAAAATTGAAGTTGACATTAAAACACTAATGTCGAAACATGTTATTATTATTATGAATATTCCTGAACATGCTATTATGAATATATATGCCTACACTGAATATATACTGCACAATGCCTAAACAAGTAAACATGTTATATATATTAGGAAGAACTAAGCAGAGACCTGCCAAGAGCCAGATCTACGGCTGGAACTGGAATGAAGGAGCCAAAGGCAGGAAGGCACAATGCTGCGATCACCGCGTCAATGGCAGAGCATCCATCAGTGTACAGCTGCCGTCTCTACGGACTACGGGTCTGCAGAGCCATTCTCGCCGCCGCCGCCGCCGTTGTCTCCGGTGTGCTTCGTGAGCAGGAAACTGTTTAATCATCACCGCCGATGAATGTGGCCGGCGATCGACGATACGATCCCACTCCCAAGCATTTACGACCGCCTACCAGCCCAGCGGCTGCATGGACCATGCAGCATGAATGCATGATGATCCTGAAGACCTGAGCCCTCGATCAAGCTTCCCTGTGCATGTCCATGTGCACGGAGTCATTCAATCTGACCAGTTGACGGGCACCATTTCTCTCGGCCGTCCAATCAAGCTACTACTTGTATTTCCGAAAAAGGTCCAGAGGAGAACCGAAGAAAGCATTAAAATTTAAAAAGCAGAGAAACTCAGAAAATTGCAGGGAACGTAGAAAGACCATCATGCTGCTCATGCACACACAGTGGGAGATCCTCTTGAGCTCTGAAGTCCAAAGACTGAAGTTCAAACAAGCTGGAAGCCTGGAATACATACATGAAAAAAAAAACACTAGGATAGGACTGTTATTACAAACACTTGGACACCGACAATAATGTCAACTTGTAAAGCTCTTTTGAGCAAAGACTAGGTACACAACAAACACATGAGGAGTGAAATTAACGGAAATTTGACCACAGCACCAGAGAGTAATTCATAACTACTCCAGCGCAGGACGTGAACATACACAGGTTTGGTTTGGAAGGAGAGCATCGCGCGTCCATTACGCGTGCATTGCTGCATGCACACCTTTTTCTTTAAACTATCGACGTCGACGGAGATCTCTCAATCAACGCCCACCGCCGCCAGCACCCGCACCCGCACCCGCACCGGCGCCGCCGCCTGCCCCTGCACCCAACCCGACACCGACGCCGACGCCAATGCCGATGCCGAGGCCGCCACCACCGCCTCCGCCAAGACCAACGCCGTGTCCAAGGCCGCCGCCGCCGAGACCACCGCCATGACCGAGTCCGCCGCCTGCTCCGCCACCGAACCCGCCGCCGGCGCCACCGCCCATCCCACCGCCTCCACCACCGCCCATGCCGCCGCCGCCGCCTCCTCCAACGCCACCGCCCGCTCCGCCGCCGAATCCTCCTCCGGCACCACCGCCTAGCCCGCCGCCGCCACCACCGCCCATGCCTCCACCGCCACCACCACCAAGGCTGCCACCTCCGCCAGCCCCACCTCCCATACCACCACCGGCTCCAAAGCCTCCACCTTTACCTCCTCCAAGCCCTCCACCTCCACCGCCACCCATGCCGCCGCCACCCCCGCCACCAAGGCCACCACCACCGCCGGCTCCACCACCAACGCCGCCGCCCGCTCCGAAGCCTCCTCCCGCACCTCCTCCGAGTCCACCGCCGCCTCCACCACCTAGGCCGCCAACACCACCAGCTCCGCTTCCGACGCCACCACCAGCGCCAAAGCCACCGCCTTTGCCACCGCCACCTCCGAGTCCACCACCTCCTCCACCACCAAGCCCGCCTCCTGCACCACCTCCACCTCCGACGCCACCACCAAAACCTCCTCCAGCACCTGCGCCACCTCCACCACCGAGGCCACCACCTCCTCCACCACCAAGCCCGCCGCCACCTCCAAGGCCACCACCAGCTCCACCTCCACCTCCGAAGCCTCCACCGCCTCCAAGTCCGCCACCACCTCCACGGCAGCGGCCGAAGCGGCAGTCACGGCCAAACGGTCCACGTCCAAAGCGCGGACCGCGCCCGTAGCCGCCTCCTGGGCCACGATCAAAGCCGGGACCACGGCCGAATCCCCCAGGGCCGTACCTCGGATCGTCGTAGTCATCGTCGAAGCGAGCACAAACAGAGCATGTCAAGCAGAGGAAGGCTACAAGGAGGAGAGGGAGAGCGCAGGAAGGCTTCCTGGCCATCGCCATGATGGGAATGGTGGCAATCGGTGGATGTGTGTGTCCTGAGGTGGTTGCCTGATTTGAAGTGGAGAGCTCGTATGCTTATATAGGGAAGGGAGTGGAACGATCTCTCTCTAGAGGGAAGACTGAAGAGTGAAGAGTGAGGCTGATTTGAAGTGGAGAGCTCGTATGCTTATATAGGGAAGGGAGTGGAACGATCTCTCTCTAGATGTCAACACTCAACAATGAGTTGACGGAGTATCTAACTATGTCAACACTCAACAATGTTGACTATCAACTTGCCGCGTTTTGGACAGGTGAGGAGGCGATGAGAACATTGAAGTGTTGCATGCATGGTGCTGTCTACTGCTCTTGGTCTATGATTGTTTGAAAGATTGCTAGTCAAATTTTCTTCTCCATTCAGTACAGCAGGAGCAGTAGCTTAGCACAGTAGAGAGACAGACTAGTGGTTGTCGTGTTTTAAGTGGAGAGTACAGCGGTAAACGGCGATTAGACTACCTGCAGCCGGTCATGAAAGATAGCACAACCTTCCAATGCTTGGCAACCTTCTCAGGTTTATTTGTTCAGAATTCAATCGGGTACCATTGGGAAGTAGAGTACTTGGCACTACAGCATACTCCTACCAAGCATTTTGCAGCAAGCAGATCAGAGTTATCTGGTCAGTGTTCTAGACCATGATCACGTCCAAGCGTTGCGTGGCATGCACTCCTTTATTTTTTTGGTACGAGCAGTACACTTCTCCGAAATTTTCATGTAGCAAGAAGCATCAGCGACTGCGCGAGAATTTTTCATGAACCATCAGCCAGTTTGCGAGAAACTAAAGAAGAATTCAGTTTGGCAACACATAACGTAACTACAGACTACAGTACTTTTGGGCCGGGCCAGTACGTCATAATGCGTGCCCGGCAATAGGTCAAAAAAAAAAAAACTGGTAGCATATATAGCATTGATTTCCACCAATAATCTCTCGATCCGGAGTTTGACGAGGTCGACATGCATCCACATACACGACCACACGTGAACAGTCAACGGACGAAGCCAACTAGCCAAGCACAGATGGTTGATGGTTCGATCCACCGATACCGTGGGCGCACATGGCTGCCTCGCGGTCTGTTGCGGCTGCGTTTGCTGCATGCATAGAAACGGGAGCAGGGCAGGGCTCTCTTCTCTGACCTTGGTTGGCCGCGCGCGCAATGGCATGGCACGCACGCGGCTTCGCCGGTGGCTAGCAAGATAGGAGCAGTTACTGCCGCATTGAAGGCTCTCACATCCGCCCTGCTCGTCTGTCCCTTCGACCGTTCGACGCCATTGATGTCGATGCTGAATTGTTGATGCGGTGCCGTGCCAGAGGCTGAAGCATCTGCCAACCAGGCCACAGAGAACCGACGGTCCCTCTCCAGTTTTTTGTCAACGGCGGTTGACTATTTCCATGCATCGTCCACGCTTAGGGGCTTGGCACCGAGTTAAAACAAGCACGGCCAAGCAAATTCGCGTTACATATATAAGTGTACTTTTGATTTGGAGATGACGTGGGATGAGACATTTTGCCCTCTCATTCTTATCTTTTCTTCCCCACACTATGGTCGAAAATTGAGCGCCGCGAAACGAGTCCTCAACGTCGACTTGACAGCAAAACATCGAAATACATATCACACTGATCACGCCACAGCCGAGGATTATAACCATCAAATTTGGAAAATTCCAATATATATAGGAAAGGGTAAAGAACGAATGCTTTAGATGGGTGTGCCAATGGTTGAGGAGCCTGGTTGAGATCGATGGTGCTGACCCAGCCGCTTGGTGGAGGTGGTGGTGCTTGCCCATGTCCGTTGAACCACGTTGTTGCCGACGATGAATGAAGTCCGCGCCGCTGGATGGGAGCGTGCTTGACGTTATTATTATTTTTTTGACTTTTTGTCCTTTTTTTGGGAAAGATTTTCACAAATACACATCTGACGGCATCCTTTCAAAAAATAGATCCTGACCTCGGCATCAATGGCTCTAGCGCCGAGGTCCAAGGTGATAAACCTGTGTGGCTGAAGGAGGGGGCGATGCAATGTGGGTAGCAATTTTTTTTCACCAAAAGATATAACGGGACAGGCACTCTCAAATGGAGCTTTGACCGCACATCGCCAATGCTCTCTTTCGAGTATGGACTTATGGGTTTATGGCCGGCGGTGACAATCGTCAGCTGGTCACTCGAGCCTATGCCTGACCAAATAGAACTACAACATGTCTAGGCGGCATAGTGCAGGGCTCGACCCCTACAACACGATCGGGTGGTGCAGGGCTCGGTTCCATGCGTATGTTGTATTGCTAATCAGAATAGTTGTAGTGTGTACTATGTGCGTATGCAACGAACCGTATGCCCATGTGCAGGCATGCAAGCACGGACGCAACACACCTCATGACCTATAAACATGTGGAAATATGGCTAAGTCTAGAATTTATGACCGTGGCTAAGTCTAGTTTTTTATCGTGGCTAAATCCAACTTGACGAGACTTGCTTTGTTGTTATCTCCTCATAGAGTATTCAAACTTGTAGTAAGGTATCAAATTGAGTTGCTACACAAATTTGGAAGATAAAATGTCGCAAACATATCAATTCATTGCTGGCGATCAGGGACTTAGAAAGATTTGGAGAGGCCAAAACAACACTGTATTTAAACTTGTGGTTACCTATTTGTCCACGTTAAAGATTGGTTTAGGTTTAGGTTCAAAAGCAAAATTTGTTGTACTCAATTCAAACTATAACTTCTATTAAAGGTCAAACTTCATATCTAGAAAAGAGACTGTTTTACCCTGGTCAAAACAACATCATGAAAAAAGAAGTAAACTATTGATCCAACATTTAGAAGCATTTTAGGCTATTTCATGAACATAAACCCTAGATCATTTTTTATCTTAAATATTTCTAGATTGTTTTAAGTGATCAAACAGCAAGTCTCTGTAAAAACTCTAGAGTTAGCCACATTTCTCAATATCCAAGTCATGATAAAAATTCAAATTTGTCAATTTCTAGAGCTCGGCGTCGTAGCAATTGATGTCGAGCTCGGTGCCGGTGCCAAGATGCACGGCGCCGAGCTCGTCGTCAGGATCCACGACGCCGAGCTCATGCCACGTCCGTGCCACGCATACAGCC
This sequence comes from Miscanthus lutarioriparius, assembly GCA_904845875.1. Classification (NCBI taxonomy): domain Eukaryota; kingdom Viridiplantae; phylum Streptophyta; class Magnoliopsida; order Poales; family Poaceae; genus Miscanthus; species Miscanthus lutarioriparius. The sequence goes on from CAJGYO010000004.1 coordinate 19,342,263, forward strand.
ATGTCAACGACACGCGGAAAATGACCCTGGACCTCGGCGTCAATAACCATGGTGCCGAAACCGAGACGTGCAACCTCGGCGCCAGTTGTCACTGCGCCGAAGTCAGGGTCTATTTTTGAAAGGATACCGCCGGGGACGTATTTGTGAATATCTTCGAAAAAAAGAGAGCTAAAAATAAAAAATTTGTTCTTGACGTCGACGTTGTTGACCCACCCACTCGGTGGAGGAGGTGGCGGCGGCGTTGTCTCAAGACATAGCAGCCTCGCGAACGTCTCGTCGGATCTTTTTGAGGAGCACGTCCATGGATTCGTCCAGCGCTCCAGGCCATGGCTCCAATCTGGTAAGCTTGTCGAGGGTTTGATGCATTATCAATTGAAAACCCTCAAACTGCTTCGCGAGATCCTCCATAGTAGCCGCCATTTGCTGCTCGAGCTTGCTGTGTTTCCGTGGGAGTGCCATCACGCGAGAGACAACTCGATTCATTTTTTTTGGGGGGGGGGGATAGATACCAATTTGTCATTGAGTTGGGTAGCTGGGAAGAGATCTAGTCAAGGAATTGGTTGGAAGCAGATAAAGATAGAAAGAGGAAGAACAACAAAGGAAGATAGCAACAGCCAACAGGGAAATGTTTCATGTTATTCTTATTCATGTCCAATTCACAAAACACTTTCAAAAAAATCACAAAATAAACCGGCTTTTTTATACCAGCAAGTCAGCAACACCGTCTCACACTTACATGGGCCGAACCCCCTACTCACTACCAGGCCAATATCCCTCCACCAACTCATCCAACAGCAGCACTCATTCATGCTTTCTTCGGTCAGCCAGTGCTTCTCCTGACTCATCCATCATGACAGTCACACAGAGGCGCTGGCCCTGCTTGAAGCTGCAGCGCCCCAAACGATAGAAGGATGATGCAGTGCATAGACGATAGCCATATACGAATCGCTGTTCGGCGTATCAGGATTAGGAGGGAGGTTATTTTCCTTTTCCTCCATATATAATATGGGCTGGGCTGGGCCTAATATTTTTTTTTGCGAGGGGGCTGGGCCTAATATACAGGTGGTCAACCTGTTATATCCTGTTGACGAGCCCAACTGACATAAATCTTTCGATCTCAAAAAATCATCCGATCTTGACAATTTTACTGGACTTTAGATCGATGCTTTGCTTCATGATATCCATAGTTAATTTCAGATATGTTACCATTCCAGCATTTTGCTGAATATTTCACACAGTTTTCAAATGCCAGGGAACTGAGACTTCTCTGCACTGTCTCCCGCTGAACCCGCGAGCTCACAACAAGGTCACAGAAGGTTTGTGACTCCTGCAGTAGGAACACAAAACCAAAAAATAAGTATAACAGCGGCGTATTTTTGACTAAACCCACGAGTGGTACTCTTTGTTATCTCTTTTCTGTTTTTATTATAGTCCATGGCTGTCTTTACGTTTACAACTCATATCAACAAGAACACTATTATATTTGGAAATGGCAAATTAAACTTTCAAACGAGAAAACGAGTGGGGCTGTACGTGTGAGGTGATAATGTACCGGTACCGCCAAGCATGGAGAATCTGGAGATTAATGGAAGCCACAGAGAACTTATCACAACTAATATTTCAGTAACAATGCCAAGGAAGGAGGGAGGGGGTACAAATTATCTGTTTCTATATATTTGTACATATAATCCTTACAGCGTACCTCCATCAGCTATTTGGTTCAAACTCTTGGCATAATCCTCGCGACATTCAAGCGAGATGGGATGGGACCCAAGAACACAAGACCGGAGACGTAAATAACAATTTGCATGTGGTTAAGAGCTACTCCTTCCGTTTCAAATTATAAGTCGCTTTGACTTTTTTTTACATCCATTTTGCTATGTATCTAGATATAATATACGTCTAGATACATAATAAGCTCTATGTATTAAAAAAATCAAAGCGATTTATAATTTGAAATGGATAGAGTGAAAAACTGTTATTCCTTCACTACAAATTCAATACATCACAGTACAGCTTAAGGCTTACACACCTGAGATACCTGAATCAGTTCAGTATACACTATACTATGTGGACATATACTACTTATTAATTCACTAGAAGCGAACAACTCTATGTTAAACACGGACTAATAAACAAAGATGGATCATGAAACATAACATCATGCTCGCCTTCACCATCAACGACCGCCGCCTCCACCAACACCGCCTCCAAAACCAGCACCAGCACCGAAGCCGCTGCCATGCCCACCGCCACCAACAAGACCTCCTCCAACACCACCTCCTATACCACCCCCGGCGCCGAAACCTCCACTGTATCCGCCACCAAGTCCTCCGCCACCGCCGAAGCCTCCTCCACCACCAAGGCCTCCACCTGCACCACTTCCTACACCTAGTCCAGAGCCAAAGCCTCCACCATGCCCGCCGGCGAGGCCTCCTCCTCCACCGCCTCCAAACCCTCCACCACTGCCAAGCCCTCCATAAGTACCACTACCAACTCCAGCTCCACCACCGAAGCCACCACTGTGGCCACTGCCGAGTCCCCCTCCTCCTCCAGCTCCACCACCAAAACCTCCTCCATGTCCTATTCCAAGGACTCCCCCTGATCCAACGCCACCGCCGAGTCCCCCTCCACCTCCAACCCCAGCACCAAAGCCTCCTCCATGTCCTATTCCAAGGCCTCCCCCTGATCCAACGCCACCGCCGAGTCCCCCTCCACCTCCAACCCCAGCACCAAAGCCTCCTCCATGTCCTATTCCAAGGCCTCCCTCTGATCCAACGCCACCGCCGAGTCCCCCTCCACCTCCAACCCCACCACCAAAGCCTCCTCCATGTCCTATTCCAAGGCCTCCTCCTGATCCAACGCCACCCCCAATGCGTGACCTAGCACCAAACCCACTACCAAGGCCTCCTCCAAACCCTCCTCCTCCACCTAACCCACCACCCGCTCCAAAACCGCCACCATGGCCAACACCACCACCGAGCCCTCCACCACCACTACCTCTGAAACCACCCCCAGCACCTCCGCCGAACCCTGTACCTCCTCCGAAGCCAAATCGGCAACGACGTCCGAAAATGCAGCGGCCGAACCGTGGGATGTTAAAATTAGCGCGTGCAACAGTGCTCAGCTCGGAAACAATGCCAAGGAGGAAGAGAAGGAAGATGGCAGTGTGTCTAGCGCTAGACATGGCTAAGCGCAGTATGTTGGCTGGTGGCTAGCTTGAACTCTGATGTTTCCCCATTGGCGAGCTAGGGAGCGCTATATATAGTGGAGGCATGGGCGTGTGTTCCCTGGGGGACAGGGAGGAGGTTTCAGGTTGAGCGGTGGCGTGCATGGATGTGGAGTGAGTGCATTGATCTTGGCCGGGTTCGGTGAGCAGTTGTGGTGATGGCGGGAGAGAGGGAACTTTTGAGTAACGGTGTTCAGAAGGAAGAGGTGACCGGCTTGCAAAAGTCACCTGCATGCAGCGATGAGTACGTATTTTTCTTATTGGTATGGTTATCAAGTCAAAGTTAGAGAGAGAGAGAGAGAGAGGGAGGGAGAGATTGAGTCTTTGCGTTCTTAACGGATTTGCTAGAATGGACAGTATGCCATGGATTTTGCTCGAAAATGACGCACCTGAATACTTCCGCGAGTTATTGTGACGAATGAATCACGAGTAGGCCACAGACCCAAAAAACGGTGCAGGCAGGCATCATTCTTAGGGTGCATCTCTTAAGGGATCTTATTTTGTGTGGGCGTGAGTATAAAATTCCATCTGCAGTACGGGGATCTTATCTATATTCTAGTGACAATTTAATCTACGAGTGTGTATAAAATTTTAGCCGTTCACAAATATTTTTCGCCCATGGATTTATTCCACCAGCACTTAGCAACTCTACCCACTATCATCCCTACGCTTGAGTGGTACGGTTGTGGCTCATTCAAGGGCTACCATCCAGCTTTCAGTGGGATATAAAAGTACGGTATCTCTTTGGCCTATGTTTAATCGTAACACATTTTTTGACTATTTTTTGACTTAGATGAGTGTCTATTTTTTACTATTGAATTATCACCGAAATCCAATTTTAATCATCAAATTCAAAAATAAGGTATCTTTGATCATTTAACTATTGAAACCGGATAAATTTGGTCCTCTAGTTGGTTTTAAGGGTGATTTAACTATTGAAGCACCTTTTAGTACAAATTTATTTTGCAGCAAATGGCGATATATTTTTTCTTAAAAGTTCCCCAAATCCTAGTACACCTCATAAAAAGGAAGGAGTACCGTCTTAGATATTGATAGAGACATGTTTCTATTGTTGGGCTCTCTAATGCATCATAATTTTAGTTTGGTCACGCCCAAATTCCTCTACATGTCCATCTGTGGCTGGTGCTGGTTGTTGATGTATTTCCCCTTTTCTAAAATAATCGCCATGAGTAAGTTATGAATCACCTCAGGATAAACTTTCCAAAGGGAATTCTACGGCAATCCAGTTTTTTTTTGCCCCATCAAGTATATGAACCTTTACACAGAATTTGTCAAATTGTGGATTTCATGTTTCTCAAGTACAGAGTTCTAAGTGCATAGCTGAACGAGAACTCGAGTATCCAGATGCTCAAATCACATCAAAATCTTCATCTTTTCAGTTTATTTCAAAATGTTCAATGAATTAGATTGAGTATTTACAGCTTAAGATTATTCCCGACATCTTCGAGCCACCCCTCTACATGTTGTACAAAAAGAACAATACAGGAATTTCAACTACAAAATCATCCACTCGCTCTCCTCAAATGGCCCAGGAGAAGATGAAGTGGGCGCTGGTGGCACCTCCGATAATTTCACATTCTTCTTTGAAAATATGTTAACCTTCTTGTCAAAAAGGTTAGAGAATATCTTCGTGTTCTTTTCCTCTGATGTATTCTTGTCATCCTTTGGAGACATCTTCTTCTCATCCTTTGTTGTGCGCTTCCAGAGTGGCGGGCGATCTTTGGCCATAAAGTTGAGCTTCAGCTTGAAGCTGTTTTTTTTGTCAACAGACTTTTCAACAGGTTGCTCCATGATCTGGAGAGCTTCTTCAGGGTGGGTTACTATGGCTTCCATCGTCTCGTACACCTGGCGTGCCATCAGTGTGTCATACTAGACTTCAACTGCAGTATCACAATCTCGATGGATAAATAGAAGAAGAATACCTTGCATATCTCATCTAGCTCGTCTTTTGACATGTCATCATGATAGATGCCAATTATGTAGTCCTTACAATCGTAGAATAATTTTGACAGGTTGCTATCTGCGGCTAGAACCAATTCTGCTGCCACAAAGCATACAGAAAGCTGGTATTCACAATAGCAATCAGTAAGGCGCTAGCATGTGTCGTAAGATAAATAAGATCAGAACTCGTAGCTAGCTAAAAAGTTGGAAAAAGTCTACTTAACCCCTCAACTATTCAGGGTGGACTACTTCACCCCCCAAACTATAAAACCAGATTTTCTACTCCTGAACTTTCCAAAACCGGTCAAATAACCCCCAGGCGGTTTTGGACGGTGGTTTTGCTACAGTGATGGAATTTTTCTACTCCTGAACTTTCCAATTGTGGTGAAATTTTACCATATAAGCTGCAGCTATGAATTATTCCAATTAATTACAGAAAAGCATAGATCTAAAGCTACAGTAAAAACTTTGTACTAAAGCATACCATATTATATGTTCATTGTGTAGAACTACTCATGTGGAATCCAACAAAATTGGATTTTCCATTTTATGATTTTTCTGTGATTTACTATGATTTTTCAAAGATTCAGCGGAAATAAATAAAAAAGAAAAAGACAAAACCACTGTCCAAAACCGCATGGGGGTTATTTGACCGGTTTTGGAAAGTTCATGGGGTAGAAAATCCGGTTTTATAGGTTGGGGGTGAAGTAGTCCACCTTGAATAGTTGAGGAGGTTATGTAGACTTTTTCCCTACAAAGTTACACTGAAAAGGGAGGGGGGGGGGGACATTATTGAACTTACAATGACGCCAAGTAGCTGCTCAAACAATTTTGATGGTTCAATAACTTCCAACGCATCAAAGATGCTCTCCCTGCAAGGTTATATTGTTCCATTATAATTTGACACGTGTTAAAAATCAACACAGTAACTAGTCAATATATTTTCTACTCACACGGCTAAATCTTCATCATATATAGGAGTCTGTTCAACTGCAGGTATTGGTTTTGCAGCCTCCCAGAGTTCCTTCCACAAGTTACCTTCTAGATAACCACACCACATCAAATGAAAATACTTGGATACATGGTAGCTTATAGCTTATACAGGCACATGCAGAAGAGATAGTTATCAGTTATCACCTTTTGTTTGCATTCTATCACTTAACCGCCCACGTCTAGATGAGCCTTCCCCGACTGTGGTACTGTTTGCAACACAATCCTCAGACCAATCAGGAGGAGAGTGCCATCTAACGAAGTCCTCCAGGACACAACCAGGATTTGCTGCCTGTTAGAAAAAGGAATTGCCTCTTTAGGAAGTTCACTTTAACAGCATTTGTATTCTCTGAGAAGAAGGGCTTTAAACTTGCCTTGAAAGCCTGCATATCTGATAGAAGTTGAGAGCATCCAGCACCCAGACTGAGAAATAATAAAAAGCATCACAAACATTGTTCTATTACTTAACTATAACAACTATATTGACAGAAATGATGGTATTGGACAGCATCACACAAGGATCAGATTTGCAAAAGGAAGCATACCAATGACACCCAATAAAAACTGAAATGGGTTATGGGGATAAGTATTGAACTACGAGTACAGTCTTAGATTTAATTAGTGGCGTTCCAGAAGTACAGTAGTACATAAGAAAACTTGACGTACCTTCCTGTCCGTAACACTAGCTCCTCTGTTTCTTTTATAAGCTCTGCTGTCATGATGGGGCCTTCCTGAAGATAGGTCATCGTCAGATTCAGAAATAATGAAAGGAAGCATTACAAAAAGATGAACTTCTGGAAAAGCAACAGAGCATCTTACCTGCAGTGTCGGGGAATAGATAGGCTCACCAGTTTCCAGTAATGTTAAGTTCTCAGATGACCGATCAGCACCAAGTCGAAGGACATAATCACCAGTACTATCTCTTGCATACATCTCGCTGTCAGGAGACTTCCCTTTTGACAACCTGGGTTCTGATTTATCAATACTTGCCTGCTTTAGCAAGGAATCCAGTGACTCCTTAGCTGCTTTCCTTCGCTTTTTCCTGGCAATGCAACAATTTACAACTTGGATCTCCTGATGTAGTAAACAAGAATTCAAGTCTGGAGCAGCCTCAAGTGGCATTCGAGGCACAGATTGCCAATCGGACCATAGTTTCCTCAACTGCATGTAGAAAAAAAAACAATTGCGTTTACATTTTATTGATTATTCGTATCTAATAAATCAGTACCATTTTCATTTTATTCTCCTGGGAATAAAATTAGTTCTGTCATATGTAATAAATTTATGCCTAGTTTAGTGAAACATCATGACAAGGTAGTCTTTCTGAAAGGTATAGCCAAGATGCACCAATTACAAGGTATTTTCCTAATTTATGAGGGGCAATTTACCTACATACTACCCACCTCAAGAACAACTGATTGCCAAAAAAATGCCACCTTGTGCACAGAACTAATGCTGCCAATAACTACTGCTAAATGATGAATAAAACTTCCAGGTGGTGCACCATGTAGATCCTTGGACACAGATCTTGAATGAACCAATTCAGGGAAACATTGACTTCCTTCGAGTGAAAACTGTTCCTCTGAAAAGAAAATCATGTATCATAATTTCAAATGACAATGCAAACTAAAATCCTCAGCACATCGAATAAAGCATACCTAATTTGAACAAGGAGTACATCAAAGATTGAGTTTCTTCATCACCAAAAAATTCAGAGCTCGATCTTTCTTCCTTGTCACGTCGAACAAGTGACTTAACAACAGACAAGCTCAAACCTCCCTTATCTTTCAGCAATTGGTCTCCAGTATGCCTCATATCACTCATTGACTTGAAACTTTTCCCATTTCTACAAGAGCACAACATGATTTATACATTTTGCATACAAAATATTAAGAATAACCAAAGTGAATCCACTCATATAAATAGGAAGCTTACAGGATATGTGAATCACAAAATGATGCAACTTTGCTTGCAGAACTGAATGTACTCTTACTCTAAAAATAAAATGGACAAATGGTATTCTAAGAATGGAAAATTTAATATGATAATGCAACTTATTTTCAAAACAGTTGCATATATTTTGAATAGTAAGTACAGTATGATGGATGGGGTGTTGCAATGCTTGCTAAGGAACACGGACTTACTCAATGGCAGACACCAGTTGTTTAACTATTGAACCTGGAGGAAAGGTCAGCTTTGTTGAACAAGTTGACTCAGTTGGTATGCTTGAGCAATCCTCATTCCCCGAGGGGCTTATTTCTAGTACCTGGAATCACAAAGATTTAGCAGCATACGTGAAGATCCAGCTGATTAAATAACCAATTTGTGTTTATAACAAGAAATGAAATAAATTAGAGAAATTTAAGCATTCAACAAAGAGGCCTTCTGTGGACTTGAACAAAAAAATAGGTTTCCACACTAATCACAGAACCATGCATATTGTCCCTGACTGCTCCCACAAACTCAATATCCAGTCCAATTGACCAGAACTGAATGCTCCATTTGACTGTGTTTAACACACCCAACTGCCCCCGATTTGTTATAAAGAAAAATGCTCAAAAGAAGCTCAGCTCAGCCATATGCTTCCATGGAATCCACACCCTGGAGCATTGACCAAGCCCAAAAAATAAGTAACAAGGTAACTACTATTATTAGCTGAAAGGTCTCAATTTTCTAAGCACCACTATGAGAACAGAAAAGCACACAAGCCAATAACAGTTCAATTGCCTGGAACAGCAACACTTCCACCTCAAGTGGACGGATTCAGCACCGAACTCACCATCTCGTCGGTCACCACGTACCACCAATTCACCATGACAGCGCGAGCACCGGACTGAATGAAGCAGAGCAGAGTCCAATTGGATGAGTAGAGTGACAGGAACACGTACCTCATCACGCGGCGACGGCGGCTTCATGTCCGGCTCCCGCCCCGTGGCGCTCACTTCGGCCTCCCGATCCAGGGACGTCCTCGGCGACGGCGCCCTGCTACGCCCGCCGAATCCGTCGGCATCTGCGCCCCCCCCACCACAACCGATCCCCCGCCCGGAGCTCATCAGATTCGGACGCGGAAAGCGAACAGCGAAGGCGAGAGGACCCGCGCGCGACGGCAGACGCACGTACCTCGGAGGTCAGCTTTGATGTCGGTGAGCACGCGGGCGGCGGCGGAGTGGATCGCGGTGCGCGCGCGGGACACCAGCGACTGCGGCGCCGGCGCCGGCGCCAACGAGGCGGGCGGCGGCTGCTCCATGGTGTGGCCTACCTGGCAGTGGCCCGGGGCGGCGCAGGACGGGGACGACACATGCGGAGGAAGGGGAGCTGAAGCACCACGGGGAAGGGAGCCTTGGATTTTGATTTTAAAAAATGGGATTTGGTAGTGGCAGGGGTGGAATTTCTGGGCGAAATTCAGGGGGCCGTCCGATCCAGCCGGGCTCGGCCGTTGGATGATGGCTGGGCCGTGATGGGGCGGTGGTGGTGGTGGCATCGTGGACATGGCTTCTGCTGGGTTTTTCTGAGCTGCTTTTCTACCGCCGTGTCTTTTGCTTGATCTGGTTTGAGTGAAGATTGGGTACATGTATTTATAGGGATGGGTTTTTGGTTGATCGTTTCCTTCAAGGTACTATCATGAAAGGAAGAAAGGGTCACCAGCGGTTGATGGCGATGTATCTGGCACGAGGGAAGTTCCTCGCAGCATGAAGACGTCAAGGATGCATAGGGATCGTCAGGCCGTAAACTATGAAAATTGAAAAAGGATAGGGTTTGTCTTTCGTGAATGGATATACTCGTGTTTAGGAACTATGCCATTTGTCTTTTGTAACTTGGCGATATATGTTTGTGTGAGGAAATGACACAGATTTGCGTGGTGTATGAGTTGTATTTTATGGTGTGCTTTTCTTTTTATGGATTTATGCTTACGTGCAACTTAATATAGTTAGCCAATCCAAAACCAACTAATTTGCCGTGTGACAACTGTCGTTAAATGTAGACGGTCGCCAAATTCTTTTTTTTCCCCTTTAGCTCGAAAACATAACGGAGCCGTTTGAACATCACTTTCCCACTGCAATCATGATGGCATTTGAACATTTCTTCACTCCTGTAAATTCCTCGTTTTCGTGTCACGCAATCACGTGAGCACGTAGAAGCTTTCTTCACTACTCAGGACTCCATTTGGGATCATCTGCTAGTTAGAGTTTTTTTTTTTGTCAAGCACAGGTACGACACAATCACGGACACAACCATGTAATGTTAGACAGAGTCAATCAGTGACCAAGAGTTCTTTTTCGCGATCAGGTCATTCACCCGTTTTTCATTCAAAGAAAAATAGTAACCGTTACAAAGGAACACGAACTCAATGGCGAGGAGCCACGAACCGTTTTTCAAGAGTTCTGAAAGATTTCACCACGAACCGTGCAGTGCAGTGTCAGTGTCAGCGAATGGCTCAATTCGAACCCGCAAGAATTGTGCTAGTACTTTTCAAAACTCCTTCAAAATTTGAAAAATTCCATCTCTTCCTGTGACCGCTTTGCTTTGGTATGTACTCCACCAGCACAAGCATGTGACAACATGGAGAACATGCCATTGAAGTCGGACATGATCTAAGCATGTGATACTTTATTAAGAATCTGAGCAGTGTAGCAAGGTGCCACACGATTTGTTTATACCCATGTACCCCAATCACTAACAAGTAACAACAATTGCGTTGCATAAAGGGATCAACCGTTCAAACCAAGCAAAATGCAGACACGGTTCAGCACTAACATCAGTATTACACGGCCTAATCTGAACTATAAATCACATATGCTTCTGACAGGCAACACTCTCCTTTGAGCCCTCCCTTCAGGTTCAGGGCATATAAACTTATATGTGCCTACTCTTCCCCAAAGTCCAAACCAATGGCAATTTGTATGCAGTGCTTGTCATCCTCTCATGACAAGCTCCGATCCGCCGGCCGGCAGTCTCACAGCGGCCTGGTCCGGCGACCGGCCGCCCGGCCGCACAGGAGCGCGTTCTTGGGGATCGGGTACTCGTCGCGCAACGACGTCGACGGCGTCCAGACGCGGAGGTAGAACTGCTGCCCCAGGTACTGCCTGGCCCAGTTCTCCGATCGGACGTTCCACATGCCCACGTTGTCTAGGGGCATGTAGATCGCCGTCCATGATCTGGGGTACACCTGATGGAAACAGTCAAAGGGTGGAATAATTAGACTAGACCTGATGTAAATTTTCATTTTAGGACAGGTAGAATCATTTCTTGGTTTGATTTGATTATGCAGGATTAAGAATACCAGATGTGTCAGAACAGAAATGGAGAAATGCAAGTGTGTGTGTGTTATTTTAGGAGCACTTGCAAAAGCTAAGTCACTGGTTTAGTGGTTAGACACGGTAACAAATTTCCTGGAGAATAAGTCACCACGACAGTGAGAGATGCTGATGATAGCCACTTCAAAGCTGTAGGCAGGCGAAAGCAGAGTCCATAGCTTCCAGAGTATGACACTACGCCTTTCCTGACGCAACCGATCACCACATCGTTTCTGAAAAGATCTTATCCTAGCATGGCGGCTGAATGGGCAGTTTTGGATGTGTGAGCTGTGCCATGCTATTGGTGATGGCGAACCAAATAATGCGCCTCTACAGTGAGTGCGCCACTGACTTGTGTAATGGAAAGACTTGACTGAATCATAAAGCCAGCCGGCTCGACAAAAAAATTGGTAATGTTTTTTCAACCGATTCCAAATACCACTATCGTTTCCAACCAATTCCAGTTTCAGCTTGTAGAGCGTGTCAGAAGATAGCACAGCATCATACCTGAACAGTGTACCGCGACACGCCGTCTCTCAAGTTGTAGCCCTGCCTGCTTGCCGATGACCATTTTCCTCCATCCATTCTGCACACAGATTCACATCCGGTCAGTTAACCAAGATTGTTAATAATCTCATATACAATGATACTGACATTCCAAACATTTTTTCTTGAGAGTGGGTTGGGATCGCAACGCACCCGACGACCCAGAAGGCGTATCCGTCAATGTGCCACGACTGAACCTCGTCCTCGTTGTTCTCGAACACGATCTCGACGTAGTCCCTGTAGTTGGCCCCCATGACCGACGTCTGCAGGTAGGCGCCGCCGTAGGTCGGGCTCTCGGCGATGGTGCCCACCGAGAAGACGCCGCCGATCTTGTAGTAGTCGGCGACCTTGAGCGGGGTGTCCGGGCTCACGTACGACACGCTGTTCACCGCGTAGCGCTGCTTCCGGTTGACGGCCGCCGCCGAGTTGGCCAGCCGGATGGTCCGGGTCACCGGCACCAGGCCGTAGTGGTACGACCCCTGCGGGTTGGGCCTCGGCCCGCTCGCCGTCAGGTTCCACCTGATAGAGCGGGCCTGGTTGAGTGACCAGTCGATCTGGATGGTGGGGCCCCCGGGAAGGGAGCCCGGCGCCTTGCCGGCGGAGTTAGTGTAGTGCAGGACGGCCGTGGTGGAGATGATCCTGCTGGTGAAGCGCGTGGAGACGACGATGGCGTAGTCGAAGCCGGGCTGGTCGGCGGTGAGCAGCACGGAGTAGGACTGGCCGAGGTGCACGTCCAGGGATGAGTAGGTGGTCTGCATGGTGTGGGAGCCTTCTACCTCCACCAGCTTCATGGTGTGCCCCTGGAACCGGATGTTCAGGGAGGTTGCCAGGCCCACGTTGGTGATCCTGAACCGGTACGTCCGGCCTGCAAAACGCACCAAACAATACAATTCAGAGCTTCGTCACTCATCAGTGCTAGCATTTCGTCAGTTCAAACTGCTTGTCAGCTTGAAATTGCAGAAATGCGGAATGGCCACAAACTTGTCAACTGATCTGCCGGAACTACTTACCGGGCTGAACGGTGAAGGTGTAGCCATTCCAGCTCCGGCCGTTGATGAGCAGCCCGTCAGGGAACCCGATCGCCTTTCCGCTGTCAAGCACGTACCTCAAGTCCTGTCCGTCCGTCCGTCCGTCCGTCCAAGAACAATACAAGTTCCTAAGCTGTCAGATGTGGTGGTCCTGCGAATTGTGTGACGAACAAGAATGCAGCAAAGGCGGACGACGTACGGTGTGGTTGGCCTTGTACCAGTCGCCGATGAGGACGGTGTAGTCGGCGGCGGGCGGCGAGAACGGGACGGGGATCTGTGGGCGGCTGAGCACGCGGATGCCGCCGAACCCGCCGGCGGCCTTGTGGAAGGCCAGCGAGGGGAAGTAGTAGTAGGTGCCGATCTGGTCCTTGGCCTGCATGATGTAGGTGAAGTTGGCGCCCGGCGGGATCGGGCACGTCGTGCCGGCCACGCCGTCCTCGAACGAGTTCCGCCGTTGCTGGAGCCCGCTCCTGCACAGTGTGTCGGTGTCAGTGCAGCAGCGCGCGTCAGTCGACATTCATCGCACGTTTCCCCATCTGGCATCTGGCATCTGCTCCGTCTCCGTTGTTTGTTGATCGACCCAATCGATCACGACGGTGCGAAAGAACAAGTTTGAGAAATTCGGCAGCAGTTAGTTCATGTTCACGGCCTCACGGGGTATGTTTGGCCTGTCCATGCAAGCTTTTCTGCTGCTGCTGATGCATAGTTTCGAGGCGCCACGTGAGTCCCTAGTTGGAATTTGGCGGTCGACCGAAACGGAGCACAACATGAAATGGAATCCGATAAACATATTTATCAAATATGTAGGACAAGAACATTTCAAGAAAATCAGATAAGACTAAAAATCATGTCTGCCACGGACTTCTGTACGAAATTTTTTTCCTTGGTCCCACCTTCATGAGATATCCAACCACGAAGTCTAATGCTGTTACATGCGAGAACGTTGAAATGGCCCAATGGGATGCGTGTTTTCTTTCTTAATTTAATCAAATCCTTAGTCAAATATCACAGTTTGACCAAAATATGTACAAATCCAAGTGATATCACCGACGCTATAGAAATAAGATCCGTACGGAAACTGTTCACGGAAAGACTTTCAACAGTTCTAACACTTAGAACGGAACTTGCCACTGACCACGGCGAATGTCAATGTGACACGGACGAGGGAGGACTGACTTCGGCCCGTTCGCTTCGCTGAAAAATTAAGTCGTTCCGACTAATTTGTTATGAGAGAAAAATATTGCTTCGGCTGAAAAAACGAGCTGAGAAAGACGGATTATAAGAGAAGCGAATATGGCCTTCGAAGTTTACAGACAACCTTTTTTTTTCATGGGCTACTTAACCTTCTTGGGCCACCGGCCTGTTCTGTTTAACGATTTGGGCTTGGGCTGTTTTTTTTTCTCTAAAATCTGGTACAACCTGAAACGTAAAGGAGACCCAACATCATCTCTGAGTCAAATCCAGACCCGAATTTTGAGCCTGTCAGCCGCGGTTCAACAAAGAACGTCGGTTTTTTTTAGCGCCATGAAGGTAGAAGTACTATTTAGGGCAAATGGACATGTGCTCCAGTGGTAGGGCTATCTAGCGAAACGCTACCACCAAAGTTCAAGCCCTAGTGTCGCACTTTTTTCTAAATTTTTTCTATAAATTTTAGGGTACACGCGCACGCGCTTGCGCGTTCGGTGCTATTAAGGTCTCTTGTCAAATCCATACCCTGGAGGCTACAGAGCCTCCCAATCTTTTCTTTGCCGGTGTACGGACGCGCACGTATGTGTGTGCGTGTGGTGTGAATGTGGAGTGTGTGGGTTGTGTGTGTCCAAATTGTACCCGATCAAAAAAAAGGAAGTACTATTTAGGGTCTTTGTGTCAAATCTAGACCTGAATTTTGAGCCTGTCAACCACGGTTCAATAGAGAACGCCGGGGTTTTTTTTCCTTTAACCCAGCCTATGATCAAGGTAGAAGTACTATTTAGGGCATCTTTGGAACGCAGAAATTTCACAGGAATTGTGGAGAAATTTCACAAGAATCAGTTTAATTTTACAGAAAAAAAACGCATGAAAAGAAAAAAAATCCACATTCCAAACATGCCCTTACTGAAAGTCGTAATAAAATTCAAAACATTTGGAAAGTTGTAATGAAACTCAAAACATTTGGTAGTTGGAACCTTCCGATATGTACGAGCAGTTGAAAGATGCACTTACGGGCCCCACTGTTAAGGATGTCCTAGTAGTACAGTAGCAAGGAAGAAGGGTGATTACGACAGTCACAGGTCACACGTAAGCAGTAAAAGTGACGTGCTACACTAGCTAGCTTGCCAGGCCGAGCAGCAAGGACGGCGACGCTGCAGTACTACGCGGTACCCTACGCTACGTGCAATCGCTACAGCGACCACTTGAACATGCCCGCTCCCGTCGTCTCTCTGCCCTACTACCAGAATCGCGCGCCTACCAACCAGCCACCAGCCGCGCAATCCTGCTCCAGCAGCGGCCGAGCCATCGGTTCACATCTCGCCATCGCCTGCATGCAGCTGGCGGCCCGTGACACGTGACGCGTCCGTTCAAGTTGCGATGGCCGATGCCCGACGGGGTGCTTCACATGCGGCGCCGCACTGCCTGCTCGCTCCTATACGTATTTAACGTATCATCCATCCAGTCTGGCCGCACGCATCGCGCTCACACCTCATAATAAGACCCAACGCTACGACATAACGGCGCCCAGCTCGATCGGGCCGGCCGGCTCCGGGCGTCTGCACTTGCATGCATTGCATC
This sequence comes from Miscanthus lutarioriparius, assembly GCA_904845875.1. Lineage (NCBI taxonomy): Eukaryota > Viridiplantae > Streptophyta > Magnoliopsida > Poales > Poaceae > Miscanthus > Miscanthus lutarioriparius. The sequence goes on from CAJGYO010000004.1 coordinate 19,358,081, forward strand.
ACTTGCAGTTGCAGCCTGAGCTAATTACCGAAACCGGGCGGTCCACCGACACTGCCCGACAGGGCACAGGGTAAATATAGAAAACAATCCTTTGGCCCGCCTAATGCGACGAATGGTAAAATTCCCGCGCCGTGCGTTTTCTAGATGGAAGAGCAGCTGAGCAGGTGGTGGATGGATCAACAGTATCGGCCCGTGAGGCCGTCACGAGACACGAGGGCGAGGGAGGCCGCGCGCCGAATCTGCAGGCGGCCCGTCGACCCGGCCTGGCTGCCTACCACGCGACGCGAGAGCGCGGGCGCGGGGCATGGCAAAGGGGGGTCGCCGCCGACGCTTGGGGACGTGACGGGACCGGGCACGGCCGGAGATCAGTTCGGCTGGCTGGCTGGTCGCCGCCGACGCTTGGGGAATAATACACAATAATCACCGGGATTTTTCGGTCCACGCCGAGAGCGCCGCACCAGATGCAGCCGGCGTGACAGCCCTGCCCATTATTATTATTATCCTCTCCGTCACCGGGTACAGACCCGGGGCAGGCAGGACCCAAAATGTAACGGCGGGAAATAGTTTGCGCAGGGAGAGAGAGATATTGTTTGGGGGCCTAGATCTGATCTGAACGCGTCGTCTGCATGCCAGCAGCATGGACTCTTTTTGTGTGCTGCTATGCTAAATTGCTAATGTCCAGTCCAGTTCTGTCCTGTGTGGTTTGGTTAACAAACAATACAGTACTATAGGCACAGGCGAATGTGGCCAAACCGAACTTTGCTGCAGAATCTCATTGAGAAACAGGTCCCATTGACTCTGCTACAGGCGCGCTCTGAACCCAGCGAAGCATATTCTCGGTGAAGCAAAACATCATGCCTCGCACTCACTCGCACACGACTCCGTCATGGATGCAGCGGCTTGTTGGTCCCCTTGTCCTGCCCTAGGACAGTACTATCACACACAGGCCAAGAGGTTAATACTATTAGTATACTCTACTCTATCCTAATCGCCCAATGATGCCATGAGCGTCGACCTGAACCGCCGACGCCGACAGACATATATTCCCGGTAGGCGATGTGGTTTTGTCCGATTAATAAGGCTAACTATGCTCGTTTTTTAATGGACCGGTAGGTACAGTAGTGACCGGGCTCACTCAAACGGAGCAGCAGAGCACTGCCACTGCACGCGTGGGCCTGTGTGAGGGGCGGTATGGAGTACAGCATTCTGCATTCAAGTAACGCCAAACAGAAAACAATTACTGATCAGTCAATCGTTGTAATCAGGGCAGAAAATGGTCAAGTGCCGGACTGAATGATGCATCTCTCCCTACAACGCAAGCAGAGTTTGCTACAACTTAGACCGGTACGAATGCCATCTTAGAACTTAGAACTAGATACGATTGCACGTATCGTTCAGAATTCAGATACGTACTTTCGGTTCGTTGTTCGTTGCAGATGAATAATTAACTGGGATCCACGAACGAGCTGCAGAGTGGTACGGGAGCGGACAATGGAGGAGATGCAGGGAGTACAGCACGTACGTACCAGGAGAGGAGGAACGGCTCGTTGAGCTTGTTGAAGACGTTGATGATGAGGTTGTCGTTGGTGACGGCCTCGATCTGCGGCCCCGGGAACTGGTTGTTGATCAGGATCCCCTGCAACACAAACACAAACCGATCCCATTCACCACCGCTCCAGCGGGCTCCTTCTTCGCCGCGTGTGGCGGCCGGCGGCCGGGCTCGGACACCGTACGCGAAATCAACCGACGACGACAGAGAACCACGAGCGTAGTAATGTAGTAGCGCACCTGCTGCTTGACGCCCAGCGGGTAGATGTCGCCGTAGGTCACCGTCCACGTGAAGAACCGGTACGGGTCGTCGCCGGCCACGAGCAGCGGCAGGACCAGGCCGAGGAGGGAGAACAGGACACGAGCGGCGGAGGCGGCACCGGCATTGCCGCCTGCCATTGCTTCAGTTCGGAGGCCTTCAACTCGCTGGGTGGGGCAAATGAGGGAGCAGGGCCGAGGTGGGTGGGCGGTGGGATGGATGGGAGCTAGATAGAGAGCAGCTGCGGGGTGGGTCGTCAGCGTGAGCGCAGATTTCCTGGAGGAGATGGAAAGGAGGCCGGGAGGAGAGGAGCGATGCGATGGGAATAGAGTGCGTGGGCGGCAGGGGAGGTGGTGCGGGGTTTTGGCTTTTGGCCTTTGGCTGCGGCTGAGCCCGAGCCCGTGGCGTGTGACGCGTGTCGGGTGAGCTCCGCCCTGGCTGCCCCTAGAGGCGAGGGGAGCAGTGACGGAGTGGATCACCAATTCGGTATGCGCACCAAGGAGACCAGCGCCTAGTAGTAGAGTAGTACTAGGCTAGTACACTAGTGGTGGCCTTGGTGCCTGGTGGGGAGCGATGGAGATCCGGTTTGGGGATGGGTTTTATTGTTGCCTCGGCTTCGGTTGTTTTTTTTAACCCAAGTTAGCTATGTGATTGGATGATGAGCTAAGGTTTATTTCCTTCTATATCTTAGTTGATACGATAAAGTGCAAGTCATCATGTATGTCTTCATGCTCTGATGAGGTTATGTGTACGTATTTACTTTTGTTTTCTTAGCATAGAAGATAAGAAAGCTGAGCAACTAAAAATGATGTCACGTAAAGTTGTTCCTATATTTGGAGGCTCCTATTGTGAAATAGCTTTTCTTAGACGTTGCTACTTTTAGCTACTCGTTGTCATAATTTTTGGATATAAAACACATGTGACAAGTTTGGATGTGATTATTAGTATCAAATTGCTCTCTATGGCTTAATAGATTGTGTCTACCGTAATTTATTTCTGCCATATAAACAAGATGGACAAGAACACGTGATGCATGCATTTGATTATGAATCAAAAGAAGGGTCGATAAAAAAACCAAGCGGTGCAAGTAGACTTGCTCCTCCTTACCAAAGGTGTATTTTGTTAGTTGATCTCCACCAATAGGCCCAACGGCCTATCGGGCCCTTGTCTCTGCTCCCTGATCGGGTGAGCCCAACCCTAATACGGTTGGTGGGCCCCTGTCGCACAGCACATATAAAAAGGTAAGGTGGGGATCAGGGCTCGTGCTACGAGGTTCAACGGAGCCGCTGCCATCCCACCCACAGATAAACCTAAACCGATCAAAAGTAGTCTTTGCCGGTGACGAGAAGCCCATCCACCACCACGCCGTTTTCTCTGCAGTAGGTCACCACGGTCTTCACAGCGCCATGGACTTCATCTCCACCATATTTGGAGGCCTACTACTGCTGCACCGACGAGTGAGGCTCTGATCAAGTGTGTGCAGAGGAACCCAAAGCAGAGGTCTACCCGGTTCTACGGTTATACAGAGAGGTAATCTTCGATCATAACATTGGTACCAGAGCCAGGTTGTCAGTGTGTAACCCTAACCCTAATCGGGTAAAAGAAACGAAAAAGGGACCGGGGGTGGCGGACGTCACTGGAACCCCGATCACCACCGCCACCGCGCGGGGAAAAGTGCCGGTGCGGCAAGAAAAGAAAAGAGTTCCTTACGGATCTGGACAGAGAAGGGGTTCACTAACCTTAACCCTAAACCCGTAAAAGCCTTCAACGGGAAGAGAAACAGTAGAATCAAGAAAGAAGAGTGGGTTCGGATTTGGCCAAACCCTAAGACCCTACCATAATTTTAACTCCATCCCAAATCGGGTTAATCCCAAAAGAAGAATGGGAAGGGGAAAGAAGGGGAAGGAATCAGTCTCGAGGAAGAACAGTGAACCCTAGCATCTCGATCTCGAATCAAAACACATCGGGTTCAACCGAACCCAAACCCTAACTTGCATGGAGAAAGGGAAAAGGGGAAAGCCATTCGGATGAACTAAGAAAAGAAAAAGAAATCAAAAGAAAATGAAACCTACCCCAATCGGTTGAATCCGTAGAAAGAAGCAGATTCAAAAAGAAAAGAAAGAAGATTCAAAAGCAAATCAGAGAAGGGGAAGGTCGGATTCCAAACCCTAACCCTAGAACAAACCCCAATCCTCATCATCCTCGGCCAAAGCTGCGAAGGGGCCGGTGACGGCGCCATGGATGCCTCGCTCCACCGCTGTAGTTGCTCGGTCGTCGCTCGGTGCTCGCTGCGCTGAGAGAGGAGAGAGCGGCGAAGAGAAGGCGAAGAGAGAGAGAGAGAGCAACGAAAGGAATGAAGCTAGGGTTTTCGGCCGACGCGGCCGGTCTGTCCTTTTGTTCGGGCAAGACGGCCGGGTGACCGTCGGATGCGATCCGACGACGGATCGTGATCGGGCCAGCGAAACGGCCCAGGCGGGCGCGCATGGTCGCGCAGCTTTGGCAGCCAAGGCCCAGGTTGTGGCCTGGGAGCCCCAGCGCGCGCGTCAAGGGAGATGGGTCGGGCCATTTTGCCGGCTGGGCTGAATGCACAGTAAGAAATGATTCAGTTTTTTTTTGTTTTTTCCTTTTCCAGCAAATATTTATTTCTGGAAAATGAAAAATAGCTCAAAGAAAATAGAAAAAGTAAATTTTTCCCGTGGGTAAAATTCATGAAATGAGTAAGACCGCTGCCAAAGAAATTGTTTATCCTCCAGTTAATTTGTACCAACGTGATATTTAATTGGAGAAAAAGAAAGTTTTTCCGCTGCTAAAGAAAATGTTTATTCTCCATTTATTTGAACCAATGTGATATTTAATTGGAGAAAAAGAGTTTTGACATGATTATGATGTTGTTATTTTCTGACCAATGTTGTTAATAACAATATCATAATTTTAATGATTTATGCATTAATTCTACTTCTGCCTAACGGTGTTGCGGAATTAGTGTATAAGAACAGTTGTAAATTTTTAATGATTTATGCATTAATTCTATTTCTGCCCAACGATGATGTAGAATTAATGTGTAAGAACAATTGTGAATTTTAATGATTTTATACAATAATTCTATTTCTGCCCAACGGTGATGTAGAATTAGTGTATACGAACAGTTGTATGTTTTGATTTTGATCAACGTTGGAATCAAGGCATGCAAATGGTGTTATTTTTATGTTAAGAAAATATTTGACCTGGTTTTCATCTTGGCTGAGGTGGACTGGATAGTCAACTCACCGTGTCCCACTAAGTATGTGGTACCGGTGAGGGAGACAAAAGAGAATGATGCCGATTAGGCAACTAAAGAAAGGGATTTTGAATCCCAAAAGATGTCCTATGACTTTAAGCATAGGAAGTGGGTCACTGCCAACATGAAACGTTTGGCTGTGATAAAGAACACGATTGAGCCTGTAATTGTGGACTCAATCCCAGAGTGTGACACGGTCACCGAGTACCTCGATAGAATAAAGAGTCAGTTCACTGGCTCTTCAAAGATATATGCTACCCAGCTGATAAAGCAGCTAGTGACAGAGAGTTACTCTGGAAATGATGGTATAAGAGAGCTCAAGATGCGTCGTCGAAATTATGGCACTGTCGTTCAGGCCATATTTCGAGGAGGCGAATAGAAAGACTAGTTAAGAATGATATTCTTCCTCCATTAGAGCTCTCAGATTTAGAGATTTAGAACAATGCAGAGAATGCATAAAAGGAAATTATATAAAGAAAGATGACAAACGAAGCGCAGGAATTTTATAGATTATTCACACAGACATCTGTGATCATTTTCCTGTAAAGTGTGTGGATTGTTATAATTCGTTCATAACATTCACAAATGATTACTCCCATTATGGCTATATTTATCCAATCAAAAAAAGAACAGAAGCATTGGATAAATTTAAGATATTAAAGATTAAGATAGTCAGGTCTGACCGTGGGAGAGTATTATGGTCGGCATACCCTAAAAGAATGACATAGTAGCCTAGTATTCTACACCGGACGAACCTCAGCAGAATAGAGTAGCTAAAAGAATCAATCGTACCCTGATGGATATGGTGGGCAGTATGATAAGTTACTCTACCTTACAGTTGAGCCTGTGGATGGAGGCGTTAAAACCGCCATTCATATTCTCAATAGAGTATCAAGAAGTCGATGCCCAAAACACCGTATGAGTTGTGGACAGAAAGAGTACCCTCACTAAACCACTTGCGTGTGTGTGGGGGAGCCCTGCTGAGGCAAAAGTATTTTAACTCAAACATTGAAAAGTTAGATTCCAAAATAGTAAGTTGCCATTTGTTTGGCTACCCAGAAAAGTCAAAAGGTTTTCGTTTTCTACTGTCCAGAGAGACATACAAAGTTATGGAAACGAGACACGCTGTCTTCCTAGAGGATGAATTGATGAGGGGGAGCATGGTAGCTCGAGAAATTGACCTTAAAGTGAAGCGAGTGTATGCGTCAACTCCAATGATTCATGAGCTCTTTTTTTCACTACCTGCTGTCGCTGCACCGACATTGCAAGACACTATGGTGCCAGCACCTGTTGTTATCCCACCTGTGGCAATAATGAATGACGATGATGAACCTGTTCTTCAGGATCCTATAGAACCTATTGCCACACATGAGGGGGAGCAACAACAGCCTTAAACAGAACATGTGCCAAATGTGAAGGCCCTAGAAGGTCTCAAAGAGTTAGAAAATCAGCTATTTCTGTTGATTATGAAGCGTACAACACTGAGGAATTTCAAATGGAGGATGATCCCACCTCATTTGAAGAAGCCACGAAAAGTGATCATTCATCAAAGTGGCTTGAGGCCATGAAAGATGAAATGAAATCTATGAATGCCAATAAAGTTTGGGATTTGGAGATAATTCCTAAAGAAGCCAAAACAGTAGGCTGTAAATGGGTCTACAAAACAAAACTTGACTCTCAAGGGAATATAGAGAGATATAAAGTGAGACTTGTGGCAAAAGGCTTTACGCAAAGAGAAGGGATTGATTACAATGAGACCTTTTCTCCAGTCTCATGTAAGGATTCCTTCAGAATCATAATGGCATTAGTGGCACATTACGATTTAGAGTTATATCAGATAGATGTAAAGACGATATTTCTCAACGAGGACTTGGAGGAAAATGTTTACATGGCACAACTGAAAGGTTTTGTCATGGAAGGAAAAGAACGAATAGGATGCTGCCTAAAGAAATTCATTTATGGATTAAAACAAGCTTCAAGACAGTGGTACTTGAAGTTTGATCAGACAATAAAGAATTTTGGGTTTAAAGAAAATATAGAGGACAATTGTGTCTATACAAAGTTTAAGAATGGGAAGTTTATATTCCTTGTCCTGTATGTGGATGATATCTTACTTGCTAGTAGTGATGTCGGTCTACTACTGGAGGCAAAGAAGTTTTGTCCTCAAAATTTGATATGAAAGATCTTGGTGAACCTTCGTTCGTTCTAGGGATCGAGATTCACCGAGATAGAGGTAAAGGGGTATTAGGACTGTCACAAAAAGGCATACATGAAAAAGATCTTAAAGAAATTCTGTATGCACAAATATAGTCTCTCACCTACTCTTATAGTCAAGGGCGACATATATGGGGATTTTAAATGCCCTAGGAACCAATATGAGATCGATCAAATGAAAAACGGTTCCATGTACTTCAGTTGTCGAAAGCTTGCAATATGCTCAAGTATGTATGCGCCCTGATTTGGCATTTGTTACCGGGTTACCTGGCAGATACCAGAGCAATTCTGGAACAGAACACTGAAATTAGTAAAGAAAGTCTTACGTTATTTGTAAGGAACGAAAGGCCTCATGATGACATATAGAAGATCTGATTTACTCCACATAGTGGGATATTTAGATTCTGATTATGCGAGAGATGATAGAAAATTAAGAAAGGATATGTATTCACTCTCGCAAAGGGGAAGCTATTTCATGGAAAAGGTCAAAGCAAACCGTCACTACATTATCCACAATGTATGACAGTTTGTAGCGTGTTATGAGGCAACAGGCAGGTGAACTGACTAAAGAAGTTCATACCCGGTTTGAAGGTGGTTGACATCTATAGACCACTTAAGTTATACTGTGATAATAATCCGGCAGTACAGTATGCTCACAACATATGTCAAGTGGTGCTGCCAAACACATTGACATAGAGTATTATGTTGTGAAAGATAAAGTCCGGGATCAAGTCATAAGTCTTGAGCATATAAGTACAGAAAAGATGCTCGTGGATCCGCTTACAAAAGGCTTACCACCCAACGTGTTTAGAGAATATGGTGTTCAGAGAACATGTAGCTAGCATGGGTTTAAGGGAAAGTCTAAAATTTCTGGACAAAAGAAAGCCCAAAGATAAGTATCTATTTCAAAACAGAGTAGTATGTTGTAGCTGTTAAGTCTATCGGCAATGGACCGTGACGATGAGACATACTCTATGCGCTAATCTGTAATGGAATGAACAAAAGTAAATGAAATTGAAAGATGGTAGTGAGATCAAGGGGGAGAATGTTAGTTGATCTCCACCAATAGGCCTTAGGCCCTTGTCTCTGCTCCCTGATCGGGGGAGCCCAACCCTAATACAGTTGGTGGGCCCCTGTCGCACAGCACATATAAAAAGGTAAGGTGGGAATCAGGACTCGTGCTACGAGGTTCAATGGAGCTGCCATCATCCCACCCACAGTAAACCTAAACCGATCAAAGTAGTGCTGCCAGCGACGGGAAGCCCATCCACCACACCGCCGTTTCCTCTACAGGGTCACCACGGTCTTCACCAGCGCCACTGGACTTCATCTCCACCGCGCTGGAGGCCTACTACACCGCGGCACCGGCGTCCGCGAGGCTACAGTCAAGGTGTGCAGAGGAACCCAAAGCAGAGGTCTACCCAGTTCTACGGTTACACAGAGAGGTAATCTTCGATCCTAACATAAAGTAACATTATATTGAGGTATTCCTATAGTTGAAAGCCTTAATTATTTGTAAGGTAGTTTATCTTTGGCGCACCCTTTTTAACTATTCGAAGCTATCTATAGTTTTGATATAAACCGGAATGCAACATGTGTTTACCTTGAATACACTACAAGAACAATGGCATTGATCTACTGTACATTCATGAGACCATGACCAAAATGCTTTACATATAATCCCTAGATAACACAAAGGATAACCTTTTAGTCAAGTTATATTAATGTTACACTGACTTGTTATTGTAATTCATAATGATGATATTTATGTAAAAATTTAGATGTGGAACTCATCTAAAATACCTTTTTTCCTGCAACACTTTGATTTTTTTGACACCTCTCTTCATAATACAGTTGTATACATACACACACCTACACCACATACACAAATATGAAGATACGTCCTTAGAGAGATCACCGGAGACAACAAGGCTCTGTAGGAGCCGGGCAGTGCCGCTCCATGCATTGAGAGGCTGCACTGAAATCGTATTACGGGGAAACCTCGGTGAGGAAACGTGGTCGATCCCAAGATAGAACCCGCGTCCGGCTGTTCGCCCACTGCGAAGACGCACCACCGAGCTAGCGCTCGGCCTCGCAACACTTTGATTTGGATGTTCAACACAAAAGAAACATAAGTCATCATTTCTAATGTGCGCTCAGTGCTAGGGCGCTATAGCCCCTTCCACAAACCAAAAGAGCACGAAGGCTTCGTAGAAAAGATCATTAAGCGCTAGCAAAGACAGAGCTCACTTCCACAAAACAGGAAGGAAGCAAGAGTGCCAGCAGGCAGGTCCCATGTAACGCGGAACGAAAATTCTACTACATACGTGCGGGGAAAACTGGACGCGTGACGCGGGCTCACGTCCTGCTCTGCCTATATGCGTTTCGAGCAGGAAGTGTCACGGGATGATGATCAGCCGCGGGGTGGGGGGCGTAGCGTAGCGTAGCGGCCACAGCACAGCACTGCCCACAAAAAAGCCATATGATCATCGCACGGCACGGGCGCGGCCTCAGGGCATCTGTTGGCGCCACCGCCCACCGCGCGCGCGGCCGCTTGTGTTGTGTCCAATGAATGATGTTGCCATGCCAGCCAACCTGCCCTCGGTCCGTTGCTGCAAAATGCAGTCTGTGGTGACTTCGCGGAGTCGCACTGTCGCGGCCACAAACAGCTAGCGCTACGGACGTTCGTCGTTCGGTTCCTCCTTCCTCTCGCTCCCCACCACCGAACGCCGGGCGAGTCCGCGAGTCGCGCTGGGGGAACGGCCTGCGGTTGCGTCAGGAGAAGTCTGGGATGCTGCACGCTGCCCTGCTGCCGGATCAGTGGACGCCACGCCGGGGTCCCGCTAGATGCGCCACTAGGCACCAGCACGGGCTTGCAGTTCGAGCGAGTGGTGTCTAGTCCGTGCTTGGACAGTTGGACTTGTGTCCCTGCCCATGTCAGCATGGCGTACGCATGCATATACCTGCCATGCCTGGGCCCTGCTGGAGCTGGACCCTTCGATTCGATGGAAAGCACAGCACTGGTCTGCACTCTGCACGGCTCCCATCCACCGGCCCATGCATTCGTGCTCCCCACAGTCTTTGACCTGTTATTCTGCAAGTTTTTTTGAACAAATTAAATGTTATTCTGCTTTAAGATGGCTTTTCTAATGTCAACGTGTGATACAGTTATGCCCAGCATCATCAAGTGACTTTACTCGGGCAAAGCTCATACCGGGAAATGAATGCAGTCGCTTTTTTTTTTATGTGAAGAATGAAGATATACATTAGCATTGGTGATGTTTGGCAATTGGCAGCCAGGCCATCTTGTTGGATTGCCAACGGGAGTGAAAAGGAAGGAGATCGTCGAGTGGATCTCATGCGGACGAAGAAACACCGGCGTGTTTAAAGGGAAACTCTGGGAGATCATCCATGCGGACGAAAAAACACCAGCGTTCTCCTTTTAATGAAAAAATACATACGAGCCACCAGGCTTGTTCGCCAAAAGAAAAACACCGGCGTGCAGAAAGGGAAACTCGGACGCTCGTAGGAACCCGTAAGATCCTTGTAAGATAAATGTGTACCATTAGATTATTCTTAATTTCTTCGCTCTTTTACTCAACCAAAGCTCATACTGGGAAATGAACACAGTCACATTTTTTTACGAGGAATGAATATAAACATTAGCATTGGTGATGTTTGGCAGCTAGGCCAATCTTACTGGATTGCCAATGAGAGTGAAAAGGAAGGAGATCGCTGAGTGGATCTCATATTCTCAAGCTTGGATGTTCTCGGATTCATCTCAATCCATATGTGTTGGGGACTTCAATCCATCCTAATACATGTGGATTAATACGAATCCGACTACATCTAAATAAAGCCTCACGCGGATGAAGAAACACCAGCGTGTACAAAGAGAAACTCGGGAGATAATCCATGCGGATGAAGAAACACCTGCGTTCTCCCTCTTAATGAAAATACATACGAGCCACCATGGGCTTGCTCGCTAAAAAAACCGGTGCGCAGAAAGGGAAACTCGGACGGCAGAAACACATAAGATTCCTGTAAGATTAATGTGTACCATTAGATTATTCTTAATTTCTTGGCTCTTTTACAGCGTGATAGAATAGATAGATTGACATTGTTTAAAAATGTTTGATTTCATAATCATGAACTCCTAATAATTATGTCCCTTTGTAAGGAGTATAGGTTAGTGGACTAGTACATACTGCAATCCCTTCATCCTTGTTGATAATGGTCTGAACAGATTAAGATATCAATGTCTACTAGTAAACCAAGAAAAACAATTGAAATTTTCCACGCATGATCATGTATATAACAGGAAAAATCAGCGCCTAAACACGGACCATATCTGTTCCAAAAGAAGTGAAGAAAATACTAGCCTTCTTCCGAACATGTACTGCTGTTGTCACCCTCAATAAGGTTCATGAAGGAAGACGGAACTGGAGGAATTTCAGTGTCTAAAACACCTTCCAGCATACGAACAACTTGGGCCATCGATGGCCTGTCGTTCTCCTCGTCCTGGATGCACCAACAGGCAACTCTACAGGCGACATCAAGCTCCTCGACGTTGGCATTTCCTTCCAGCCTACGATCCAGCAAGCACAGCACGTTTCCTTCATTCAGTTGGGCAGCAGCATAAAGAGGGAAATACCGATGGCTCCCAAATTTCAGTCTCCTGGTAGTCCTTCTCCCCGAGATTATTTCAAGAAGCACGATGCCGAAGCTATAGACATCTGCTTTTTTGGTGATTGGCTGTCCGGACACCCACTCCGGCGCAAGATAGCCCATGGTTCCTCGGATCGTGGTCTACGCCGAGCTGAATTCCCGTCCAAGAAGCTTTGCCATGCCGAAGTCCGCGATCTTCACGCGGAATTCCGAGTCGAGAAGTATGTTTTCAGGCTTGATATCGCAGTGTATGATGCAGTCTTCGCATTCTTCGTGGAGGTAGGCTAGGCCCTTGGCGATACCATGCGCAATCCGGTACCGAAGATCCCAGTTCAGTAGACATGGATTGTTTTCCGAGAAGAGGTGTGCACCCAAGGAGCCATTGTCCATGTACTGATACACAAGCAGCCTCGTGTTCCCTTTGACACAAAATCCTAAGAGAGGGACAACGTTAGTGTGCCGAATCACTCCGAGCGTCTGCACTTCAGCTCTGAACTGCTTGTCTGCTTGCCCAAAGCCTTTGAGACGCTTCACGGCGACGACAGTTGGTCCCGGCATCGTTCCCCTGAAAACACAGCCGAAACCTCCCTCGCCGAGCTTGTCGGAGAAATTCCTTGTAGCTCTCCTGACCTGTGCATATGGGTAGACAGCAAGAGAACCTCCTTCCACTTGTTGGAACTTTCGGCAGGTAGAAAACAAAGTTCTCCTGTTCCTGTATCTCCATAGAACCGCCAGTATCAATATCACACAGGCTGTTGCTGCCAATCCGACAACCATGGATACAATTCTTATCGTTTTCGGACGTTTTTGAACCATGAGCTTCGAACCCAAACGAACATAAACCTTGCTGTACGGAGGTGTAGCAGCGAAACTCACGTTGTACAGGTAGTTGTACCAAAGCTTGCATCCAGAGTCGTCGTCATACGCGTATGCGACGCAGTAGCATTTGCTCAGACAGGCTTGTCTGCAACCTTCGTCACCCTCTGCCGTATCGTTCTGGGAGTTGTAAGGGAGCCCTCTCAGGTTGTCTAGGAGCACAAACGAGTCATCGTGTTCCGCCGTCAGGCCATCATCTGCCGTGCACCTCAGTGGAAGAGACCTCGAGCATCCGTCCACAAAGTATCCACGCTGCCACTCCGATTGTTTCGAAGGCTCGAATCCGTGGACGCAGCCACACGTGCCGTTGCTCGTGCAGGCGCCGAAACGGCCGCAGAAGAAGGCGCTGGATTTGCAGTCGGAAGGGAAGGTCCAGCGGGCCACCCAGCAGCCAGCAAAACTCGACCAGCTCCGTAGGTTGACTTGCCCCAGATGGAGCTGCAAGTGCTCCGCGATGCCTGCGCCCGCCGCAGGACGGCTGTTCAGCAGCACCAGCGAGCTGCCGTTTCCTTCAGAAGACACCATCCATGCCGGGAAGGCCCCCCGGAGGACGTCGCAGCCGTCGGTGGTGAGCACGAACCCGTTCCTCCTGCGCTGGTCGACGCTGAGGCTGCTCTTGTGCCACGAGTTTGTGTCCGTGAACGTCAGCGATACGTTGTTCCCGGTGTCCCCGTCGAGCCCGAGACTCGCGCCGGGGAGCAGCGCGTCGCCGGGGTAGTCGAAGCTCTGCCACAGGACCCGCGACGAGTTGGCCTGGTCCCTCACCACGAGGTTGCCGCTGTCGAGGAGGACCGCGACGGCGGATGCCGGCGCGGGGCCGTCTCCGGCGCCCGCCACGCTTGACCACCAGAGGTTAGTACCGTTCTCCGTGATGTACAGGCGGTCGCCGAAGAGCTGCAGCGCCGCGCTGGGAAGGTCGGAGATGTAGATCCGGTCCCCGAACCAGAACGTCGGGGTGCTGGCGTTCCTCGGCATGTTCCGGATCTGCACGCCCAGGAAGTGGTATATGTCCGTCCCCGGGGAGAAGAACCCCAGCTCGAACACGCCGTTCCGGGAGACCAGCGTCTGGTTCCCGTAGATGCCCTCGCCTGGGAGGATGGTGTCTCTGGCGAAGGCAGCCGCGATGAGGAAGAAGAAGGTGGGCAGCGGTGGCAGGGACAACAAGCAAACGCGCTTCACTGCCTCCATTGGCGATAGCAAGGCAACAAACTCGTGTACTTGCGTGGAAGAAGAGAAAGTGCACGAGTTGGACCCGTTCGGCTGCTCGATTTTGTGGTTGAAACCGGCTGGAGCTGGTTGGGCCTCGTGGCCTAGGCGAACATCAGCCGTTCGGCTGCTCTAGAAGACCCAACTGCCGCCATCCTCACTTTCTCTCACGTCTCCCATTCGGTCGCGCGCTTAGGGTTCCGCCGCTACCAGCTGTCGCCGAGGTGACTTCTTCGCCCGCGCCGCCGAGGTGACTTCTTCGCCCGCCCCGTTAATCCCGCATCGCCGCAGGAAGTGGTATATGTCCGGCCCCGGGGAGAAGAACCCCAGCTCGAACACGCCGTTCCGGGAGACAAGAGTCTGGTTCCCGGAGATGCCCTCGCCGGGGAGGATGGTGTCTCTGGCGAAGGCAGCCGCGACGAGGAAGAAGAAGGTGGCCAGCGGTGACCGGGACAACAAGCAAACGCGCTTCACTGCCTCCATAGGCGAACTAGCAGTAGCAGCAATAGCAAGGAAACGAACTCGTGCACAAGTCCAAACACCATACAAGACGAGAGGACGGAGATTGACCGGCGATGCGTGTCAACCCGAGCTGGCATGGCTCCACCGAAATAAAGAGCTGCCGCCAGCTCTTGTTGACCCAGGCGTCGCTTCCGTGAGATTGTCACAGACCAGGCCCCAGGATACAGACCGCTGGATCACCGACGGACCTGGCGTTGTTGGAGTTGCCCTCTGAGCTAAACGCCGCTATTTGCCGGGACGTGATGTTCCGACGCAGCGGGAGGCCGGGAGAGAAGAGATGCAGTGGTTTGGTATCGAAACCTGTTCGGCGGTTGGGCACCACCAGTTCATATGCCGTGTCAATTTGGGATCTACGATCAAAAGCAAAGTGCTAATAGCATTATTCAGAACGCACGCTGTGATCATCATTGTTTCTTTGTTATGGAGATAGGCATTGACCAAGCTGTTGGAATTTCGAAAGCCATGGCCTATGGGAGTACAGAGCGTAATGGAGGCAGTGGAAGACTGGGAGTCTGGGACAAACCAGTCAAAACGTTGGAAGTGTAACAGCAAAATCAAAAGGTCCCATTTCCCTTGGCTTTGGCCTTTTTCTCGGTTGGGTCTGAGATAGACTCCACTTGTAAACTGCTTCCAGCAACCAAGCTCGATATCTCCGTTTATTATGACACTAAATAAACTAACTATCAGCAATAAATGAATGGGA
Source organism: Miscanthus lutarioriparius (assembly GCA_904845875.1). Taxonomy (NCBI): domain Eukaryota; kingdom Viridiplantae; phylum Streptophyta; class Magnoliopsida; order Poales; family Poaceae; genus Miscanthus; species Miscanthus lutarioriparius. Next base: position 19,373,354 of record CAJGYO010000004.1, read on the forward strand.
AAACGGTATTTTTGCCCCTGACCAGAAGTTCAATTATGATTTTATCCTTATTTTTTTAACTTCGTGATTTTACCCCTGTTATTTTGAAACGAAAGAGCAGTTTGCCCTTGGTTTGGATGTCCGTTATTTAGAGGCTGATTAAACGATTTAAAATAAATAAAACAAATAAAATCAGATGCGAAATGATTGAAATGCCCTTTATCACAGTTATCCCGTCCGCACCGTGTCCACCGGTGCGTATTGGGCAGGGCGCACGACATCGACGGGGGAGGCACGACCGGCGGGCTCGGCAAGGCGGGCGCTGTGGTGGGTGCGGTGGGTGGGGCGTGGCTGGGCGGGCGCTGCGACCGTGCAAGCTCCTCACGGCCTTGACGGGTGTCATTGGGTGGGGTGTATGTGACTGGGGCGGGTGCAACAAGGCAGACGCTGCGGTGGTATGCTGGAGCGGCCCGGGAGGCGGGGCCTGCAGGAGTGGCAGGTGATCCATCCCATCCCATCCATCGATCGCCTCTTGATCGATTCTGCGCCATTTCTTCGTCTGGATGTTCGTTCCATTCCATCAGTGTTTGTGTGCTTCTAAAACATGGAAAAATCTCCCCCCTTCTTTCGTTTTGTTTGATGAAATCGCGTCTTTTCTTTAGAATCCTGATGAAATTTGTGGTTCAGCTAATCAGTTCTACATGTCCCTTCCTTGTGTTGGCAAGTGAAGTCGGAGGTCAACTTCCTGGGTAGACTGTCGCATCCCAACCTGGTGAGGCTGCTTGGCTACTGCGGCGAGGACAGGGAGCTGCTCCTGGTGTACGAGTTCATGTCCAAAGGCAGCCTGGAAAACCATCTCTTCAGAAGTAAGCAGCCTGCCACCGCCAACAATGTCAGTTTGGCATTCTACTTTTCAGCAGATTCTGATTGGCAATAAACCTGCCGGTCCACTCAGTTTACTTGTATACGATTGACGAACTGCAATGGTAGAGTATGGTTTTACTTCTGGGGAGTGTGTTCCCAGTCACTGATCACCTGCCTAACATAGTTTGAAAATGCATGCATGAAGTTTGATTAGTTTGAGCAAGTCGCTTGTACAAGTCATGCATGTTCATGGTCAGATTAAATTACAAGTTTTGGCAATGGCGACGCCACATGGTACCCTGTATGAGATTGAGCGTCCTGCAGTCTGACTTGCTGGGAGTCAAAAACTTAAAATGTCTGTCTGAGCAGGGGGTGGAAACTTGGAGGCGCTGTCGTGGAGCCAGAGGCTCAAGATCGCCACGGGCGCAGCGCGCGGCCTCGCCTTCCTGCACTCGTCGGATTCCTTTTAATCAATTGTCAACCTCTCCTACAACTAAAAAGATTAAAACTAAGACTATTTTTTGCTGCCACTTTTTTTTTTTTGGATCGCTCCTTCCTTCCGGCCATACGATACCCCGCGCGATAGAAAAAGAAACTGCCACCCTTACGATCCCCGCCTGCTTTGAAGGAAGCAAATCGATCACCTAAGACCACATGCATGGAAGAAAACAATAATCATGCATGGAAGGAAACAATTGGCAAAGATCAAGCAAGACTCCTCCCTTCCGGCCATGCGATACCCCGCGCGATAGAAAAAGAAACTGCCATCCCTGTGATCCCCGCCTGCTTTGAAGCAAACAAATCGATCACCTGAGGCCACATGCATGGAAGAAAACAATAATCATGCATGGAAGGAAACAATTGGCAAAGATTAAGCAAGACTCCTCCCTTCCGGCCATGCGATACACCGCGTGATAGAAAAAGAAACTGCCATCCTGCGATCCCCGCCTGCTTTGAAGGAAATAAATCGATCACCTGAGGCCACATGCATGGAAGGAAACAATAATCATGCATGGAAGGAAACAATTGACAAAGATCAAGCAAGACGACTCAATGAGATTGACCCTTAATTTTAGTGTTTCCAGCATGCAGATCTGGAATTAAAAAGTGGTTGCTCCTTGAGAACATCAGTGGTGCCAAATAAAAGATGTGCAGTTTATACATGGTAAGACTGGTGAACCTTCTGCAATTTCTTAAACGAATATTCCCACCATTCGTATGTAGGTTCATTTCCCTGCGTTTCTTCGTGCTCCAATTAGCATATAATATAAAAATATTGTTGTGTTCATCACAACTTTCAGTTGACTGCTCCCATTAGCATATACTTCCTCTGCCCTAAAATATAAGTCGCTATGGGATGTGTGCAGGTCAAACTTTCTCAACTTTGACTAGGTTTGTAAAAAATATGTGCAACATTTATATCTCCAAATAAGTTTATTATGAAAATACATTCAATGGTCTATGTAATGATACTAATTATGTATTATAAATATTAATATTCTTTTATATATAATTGGTCGAAGTTAAAAAAAGTTGATTTCTCGGGAAGCGAGAATGAATTCTATTTTGGGACAGAGGGAGTATATGAAAGCAGTGTTGAAAATATTTTAACAATCAAGTTCGTCTCTGTCTGATTGGTAAGCTTAGACATCATAATGGCATCAAAAATTTCGACTCTCATGGACACCCTCATGGATCAGTGCAAAGCACCCCAATCCTACAGCATACACAAATGACAACCTTAAAGTTATGAGATTTTCAAAGAGTGGACAATAAAGATCATCTTAGACGTTCTGGCATTAGAGTATATACGTGCAGACACATAGACATGGTGGTGCAAGTGAGCAGCCAGCAGGAGTCGAGAGTTAGGGGGTGTTTGGATCGCAGGACTAAACTTTAGTCCCTATCACATTGAATTTTTAGATATCAATTAGGAGGACTAAATATGAGCTAATTATAAAACTAATTACATAAGTTCTGCCTAATTCGCTTGTCAGCGCCGTGTACAGGATGGTATGGAGATGTGGTGGAACTTATTCGTGGATTTGTTGGCGCACGAAAGAAATGGATATCAGAAATCTCTTTCTGCCGGTATAAAAAATGATCTTAGCCGCATCACGAAAAGATCTACACAGTAAAGTTTGTGAGCCTGCGACGCCATGCTCTCTGTGACTGTGTAAATTTCAAGAAACTTAGCTTTTTGGATTAAATGTCACTTTAACGTCGGTCATATACTTTTACAGTATTGTTATCTTATCGTGCGATCCGTGTGTTTTTAGTACAAAAGTTTAGTTGTCCCGTAGCAACGCACGGGTACGAATCTATTTACTTATATACTAAAACCTATGTGTACATGATTATATGGAGATACAGTGGAACTTATTCATGGATTTATTGACGCATGAAAGAAATAGATATCGTAGAATTCTTTCTGCCGATATAAAATATTATCTTAGCCGTATCACGAAAAAGTCTATACAGTAGAGTTTGTGAGCCTGCGACGTCACGCTCTCCGTGACTGTGTTAATTTCATGAACTTTGCTTTTTGAATTAAATGTCACTTTGACGTCGGTATTTAATTTAACAGTATTGTTATCTTATCGTGCGATCCGTGTGTTTTTAATACAAAAGATTTAGTTGTCACGTAGCAACGCACGAGTATGCTACCTAGTACAATAAAAAAGTCTAATTCCAAATCAGAGTAAAATCACAATTAGGCATAACAAACAAGGGCAAAATCGCATGGGCATTAATGTCCTTTTGTACAAAGTTTAACACCATTAGGGGTGGATGACGGAGTAGGGGCAAACTGGTGCTTCGTTTTGAAATCATAGGGGTAAATTCACAAAGTCAAAAAACAGATGTAAAATCATAATTTCGATACAAAATAAGGGTAAAAACGCAAGAGCCCTAAATAAATCTATCTTTGGACCCCTTCTTGCTAAACTAAACTTTAGCTTAGCTAACTACTGGTTGCGGTGTTTGGATCCTAACTACTAGGTGCATGGATAGTTGAACTTGGATACTAAAATAGTGACACCCTTGCTTTTATATCTTGCTCTTCTCACCGGTTATAAAAGGCCATATGGCCCAAGGCCCATGGGCCCGCCGTTTTGACTCAAACCAGGCATGACACAGCCTGATGGCCGCCATTCTTGTGTTGGTGCGGCCCGATGGGAGGGGTGTGCCTCATCTGCTCCCTCGGCACAGCTTGTCAGCCCGACATGGGCCTATTAGGGTTGCCCCGAAACAGCCCGCTACAGCAGTATATAAGCCGTAGTTACTCTCAAACCCTAGCACAACTCATGTACCGCAACCACTACTCTCTCTCTCTCTCTCTCTCTCTCTCTCTCAGCTGCTCTGCTCTCACCCTCGACCAAGAGCGGGCGGCGGTGCGACCCTCCCCAGTCGTGCTCGAACGTGCAGTCGTGTGAATAGTAAAGAATTGGATTCAACTTTTAAACAATTTTATTCGATTTTTCTCTATGTGTGAACTATGAAAAATAAATTTTCTATTTGATTTATGTTCTATGAATAGTAGTTGGGCCAGCCCCACGTCTAATGGGTCATGCCTTAGCAGGCCCGTGTCATGTCGTGTCAGGCAGCCCGTTTGGCCATCTATATAGGCACTGCCACCTCTAGCTCTCCTATACCTCCCTCTCATCCTCCTCATTGCGCACTATGCTATGTTACTCAAGCTCGTTTGGAACCCTGCATCCATCGCCTCTACATATTGCTAGATCTGACCTCCATCACTACAGTAACCGGTGGATCTAGTGCAGCCAAGTAAGGTAGGGAGGGGGGGAGAGGGGGGCTTATTTGGGATAACTCCATCTCCGAGATCCAAGTTAGGTCTCTTTTTCTGGAGATTAAACTAGAGTGATTTGAATATTTGTATCTAGTCCAAACTATAAACCAAATGAATCACCTAGATGCCCTCAACATATCTCTAGCTCTAGTTTTGAGTTTTTTTAGAGTTAGAGGTCTCCCAAACAGGCCAAAGATCGGGGAGCACATGGCCTCAAGTCCACCACCCTGCCCCGGGCATGTGCGCTGACCAACAAGCTCAGCTCGGTGTTCACCTTCGTCATGGAGGCGATGCTTAAGATGAAGATAGTGCAACTAGATATGCTTGTGTCATAGTTCCACTCGGTCGTACCTCCTACCCGGTCTGCAAGGTTCAACCATCCATTGTTCAGCCCGTCGTCCCATCTCGTTGAGTTTATCGGCACCAAGGACATGGAGATTGAGAGTGGCACGCACAATGCTCAAAGCCCTCTGAAGACATCAATGCCCTAATTTTAGTTTCGGTGATTGATGAACAAGACTAAGTGACAACAATTCGATACTATGGAAAAAATAGTTGTATCTTTACCTCTTTTTACTTACTGCAGTCTTGGCTTTGCCTGTTGAGTGCAAGTTCAATTATATGATGACCAATGTCATGGCTGAAAGTACTGTTGGCTGATTTATTATGAGAGAAAAATATTGTTCGTTGGCTGAAAAAGTATGGCTTATAAGCCAAGCGAATAGGGCGCAAGATTGCATGTTAGTATGTGCTTACTGCTTAGTGATAGGTTTACTTTCTGCATGCATCTAACAACCTTACTCTTAGCGTGAACCTTGTAGAATGTTTAGTATGATAGCACTAAACACTTGTTAGTGACATCTTTTTAGTCTTAGGTGCCACTGTGTGAGTGGTTAAGTAGTTTCTACGTAGGCTAAGGTTGTTATGCATTAAAGTTTAGAGCCAAATTCACTCCTTTTTTATCGTTCGGTCCTTTCGTTAGGATTATTTTCCCTCAACTACTTCAAGATCTTACATGTTGTACATTGATTTGCAAGGAATTGTTGAATGCTTGAACCTGGATATACTCTTCCTACCCCCTCCATTTTAATTTACATATCATATTAGATTTGGCCTAAGTCAAACATTTATATCTTTGACCATAAATTTCAAATATATAGGATCATGACATAAGATTTATGTTTTTAGATTCACCATAAAAATGTTTTCATAATATATAATTCATAGGTTGTAAACCTATAAGAATTTTTCGAAATAGATGATCAAAGATAGTAATGTTTGACTTAGGACAACCTAATGTGACCGTAAAAAAGAACTGGGGCGGCAGTATCTTTGACAATGAGACCTGAACCTGTCCATTTTATGCTTGTGCATCTTTGACAAAGCGTTAGGGCACCTTCCATGGTACGGGTTTGCTTCTCAGTTTTTAATTGTTCTATCAAACATTAGTTGTAATCAAGGAACAAGGCAACATGTTTACAAGATATTATTATCTCATAATTTCAAACATATGTTCAAAATTAACTCCTATTTATTATATAACGGCTTCTTTAATTAACATTTGTTATTTGCATCCTACTGTCTCCGTCCACAAAAGAATGCAATTATTAGATTTCGAGGAGTCAAACGGTCTGAACTTTGACTAAATTTATATAAAAAGGTACAAACATTTTTGATACGGTACAAAATAAGTACCATTATATTAGTTATAGAATATATTTTTATAATGAACTTATTAAGGGACATAAATACTAATATTATTTACTATAAACTTGGTCAAACTTGACCTCAATTGACTGGCACGGATACTATAATTGCATTCTTTTGTGGACGAAGCGAGTATTCCATAACACTATAGACCTGCCAAATTTAGTGTTTGATATTGGTTTAAAAGATTTTTTGTATTTTTTTATTATCACTGTAATGAAAACAATAGTTGCAATATTTGTACATTTTCTTGCCAAAATTCATAAGTGCACATAGATGAGCATCCAACATTGACACAATAAATGAAAATCATGGCAACATTCTTTTGGCAACACATAACATAGATGATATGACAACATTCTAACATAAATGAAAATGCAATAGATAGAAATTTAAACTAAAGGTTCAATGCAAACAATTCAAGTCTTCCATTATATTCTATTATTATTTCGGGCTGATGGTAAGCAGCAAGCCGAAGTGATAGCTGGGGCGGACCGCCACAAAGTTGTCCTGCTTGTCGTCGAAGCGCGTCACGCAGGGAATGGCGTCCACTCCGATCATCTGGATGCTGTCATGCATGAAGTCCCTCAGCTTGCAGATGAACCTGTCCTGCCTCTTACGCTCCACCGGCAAGTTGAGCCCCCTCAGCATCGGGTTCGCCACCGCGTCATAGGTCCACCCGCCGTCCTCGCCGCCCCGCAGCTCCAGCCAGGCGTCCACCCACCCGCCGTCGCCAACCCGGGGCTGCCGGAGCGGGCCGTCCAGGTCGTCGTCCCAGCCCAGGTCACCGCCGAGCACGAAGCTCCTTTCATATTTACGTGGCTGGTGGACGACGTCGAAGTGCTCCAGGAAAGCGCTGGCCCGGGCACGCCGGTTTTCGTAGCCGATGGACGACGGAGACGGGCTCGGGAGCCTGCACGTCGCCGCAGATCAGAAGGTATGTTCCCCGCAGGAGGAAACCGTGGCGGTGAGGAGCCGCCGAAGACGACGTAGTTGTTGTATTTGGGAAGAGCCACATATCCGGCTTCCAACTTGCTCAACTGCAACCATAGTGCAAATGGTAAGATGGACAAATTAAAAGGTTCCGCAAAGGTTACTCGTCGATAAAATTCTTGAAACAAATCAAGTGTACCACTTCAGAAAATCATGTTTTGAATGAAAAGACAAGGCTATAGATGCAGTTTAGTTGCTTATGATTACCACAAGACAGAAAGAGGGAGGATTCGAGTTGTACAACTGATGAATAATTGTGATTTCCCTCTGGTAAGAACTTTTTGTAAGTTCTCCACCATGGAGCCTCTTGAAAGATGGTGTAAACATAGTCAGTGACCTCCTGCAGGTAGGGAGTGGAGCAAGGTTGTAAGCGCAAGCCACGTACGCCCAAGAGGCCATGAGGGAGGAGATCGATTAGAATTATGTGGTCGACGATTACCTGCAAGAAGATGACGTCCGCGTCATGTTGCTCTATGATCTCGCAGGTGGACTTTATCCTTCGGTAGACCGCGACACGCTCGCATGACCAGACGTTGTACGTCATGAACTTGATACTCCCGGACATGGCCGAGGACTTGGTGATATACACTGCTGCTTCGTCGCCTGTCAGGTACTGAATTCAGCAGCAGCCTAAAATAAAACCTACAATGGAATAATTCAGTTCATTGCAAGTTGCAACTGAAAGTCCAGAGCTGAACAAGAATAACGAAGAACAGAAATGACAAAAAAGAGAAGTAGTACGAATGACAAAAAAAAGAGAAGTAGTACGCACACGAACGAAACGCTGATCTAACCGGACACTCTGCCTCTTCTAGCCTTCTGCCTCTGTAGAGAGCAGCTGCTACCCACGTCGCAAATGCATACGGTAGATTTCACATATATCCCATATATATATATATATATATATATATATATATATATATATATATATATATATATATATATATATATATATATATATATATATATATATATATATATATATATATATATATATATATACTCCTCCAAGGCACGAACGAATGAATGTTCGCGAGTTACTAGTGCATTGGAGATAGAAAGAGGCGGATGACAGTGAATTAGCTGTTGATATATTATGGGCTTGACCCTTATAATATTTAATAAATCAAATAAAACTCTATGTCACGTAACATTAAGCATTGTATGATTTAATACCGTATGAGATTTTGACTGAACGTTTACTCAGCTTATTTGGTTGGAAATTATCCATCTCAATTGAGAAGCTCAAAAAAGGATAAAGGAGTGCCACGCGCGCGCCGCCGCCGCTGTCGACCGGGCTGTGGGCGCGGGGCGTGGCGAGGCAGGCGGCGAGCGGGCGGGCGTGGCCCAGGTTTTGCCACTTAATCCACATAATCACGGGAGTTTCTCCTTTATGGTGGAGGCGTGGGCGTACCGTCTCCTGGATCCTCCGTAGCCTTTCTCCCTTCCAGTCCTAACCATAAATCTAAATCCTCCGTCAGTCTACGTCTCTCCCGCTTCGCTTTCGAGAGACCACATCTCAGCCGCCTTTGGGCTTTCCCCGTTTCATACCTCTGCGCGCACGGAGCAGCGGGAGAGCAGGTGCCTCCGGAACCCTCGTCCGTCTACGAATCTTGCACGGGGTGTGCAGCGATTAGGTTTTTGGGGAGCGATTCCATGACTACTCGTTCGACATCTTCTTCCTCACGGAACCCGTCTTCTTCCTAGTGATCGCTCGCGGAACCCGTCTTCTTCCTGGTGATCCGTTCGTGGGACTGCACTGCGAACATCGTCCTGCATAGACTGTGGTCCACGACTTCGAGCAATGCACTATGTCGACCAGTGCGAATGGAGCATCCGATGCCCTCGGCATGGGACCCTCCGCTAGGTACAATCTTATCTCTATGATTATCGCACTTTGCGTTCTTACTGTATCGATCAATATGTCATGTCTGCATGCTGTAGCGTTCGTTAGAGATATACACGTGCACATATATGTCATCACGAACCTGCTGATGTTATATTTCTGGATTAATTTGACCATGAAAATGCCTAATTGTATAACGATCCAAAAACCTAGTGTTAGGTAATTTTCTGTCAGTTGTTTTGCTGCTGCTTTGAAGCCAAATAATTTTGATGGCAAGAATGTCATGATATGGCGTGCCAAGATGGTATTGTGGTTGACTGCGATGAACTGCTATCACGCTGCACAGGGGAAGCCTGAACAGTTTACTCCTGAGGAGGAACAAAAATTCTTGGCTGCCGATAACCTGTTTCGAGGCGTCGTAATTAGTGCACTTCATCCTAAGTATGAGAAAAACTACATATCTTGCACATCAGGCAAAGAGTTATGGGATGCTCTTGAGGCAAAGTTTGGAGTTTCTGATGCTGGTAGTGAGTTGTACCTTATGGAGCAGTTGTATGGCTACAAATGGTTGAAAACCGTTCTGTAGTGGAACATGCTCATGAGATATAGGCGCTAGCAAAGGAACTAGAAAATTTTTCATGCCTGTTGCCCGATAAGTTTGTGGCCGGTGGTATAATCACTAAGCTGCCACCTTCTTGGAGGAATTTTGCTACTTCTCTAAAACAAAAGAGACAAGAGTTTAGCGTGGCTGAGCTTATTGGATCTCTTGATGTTGAGGAGAGGGCGAGAGCAAAAGACAACCGTGGAAAAGGAGTTGAGTCTTCCGCTGCCAATATGGTGCAGAAGAAAAATTTATTTGCATCCCGTAATAAAAAGAAGAAGAACATGCAAGAGAACAACAATACAAAGCCTAAGCAAACTGCACAGTTTAAGAAGAAAAACAACAAGAAAGGTGGATGTTGTTTTATTTGCGGGAGTGATGAGCATTGGGCAAGTACGTGCCTAGACCGCAAATATAAGCAAGAAAAGAAATCAGCAAACATGGTGATTAGCGAGACTGGAGGAGGAACATCTAGGTATGGTAATTCTTTACCTTTTGTTCTTTTAGTTTGTCTTTCGCCTGAGTGGTGGATGAACAGTGGTGCTAATATTTATGTGTGTGCTGATGTTTCTTTATTTACTTTCTATCAGGCCAGCAGGACTGGAGCCTTGCTGATGGAAAATGGTTCGCATGCGCGTGTTCTTGTGCTGGTACGGTCGTTCTAAAGTTTACTTCAGGAAAGACGGTGCTATTAAAGAACATGCAACATGTCCCCTCCATCAAGAAGAATCTTATTAGCGGTTCTCAAATGTGTCGTGATGGCTTTAACATTGTGCTTGAGTCCAATAAGTGTGTTGTGTCGAGACATGGAACATTTGTTGAAAAAGGTTATGATTGCGGAGGCTTATTCCGCTTATCTTTGCTTGATGATGTGTGTAATAAAGTAGTGAACAATGTTAATGTTTCGGATGAGCCGAATATATGGCATTCACGACTTTGTCACATTAATTTTGGCTGTCTCACGCGGCTTGTAAATTTGAATTTATTCCTGATCTTTAACTTAGTCAAAGATTCTAAGTGCCAGGTGTGTGTGCAATCGAAGCAACCGCGCAAGCCTCACAAGCCTGCTGAGGCGAGGAACTTGACACCATTAGAACTCGTTCACTCTGATCTATACGAAATGAATGGCGAATTGACTAAAGGCGGTAGATGATACTTCATGACATTTATAGATGATTGTACTAGATTTTACTACATGTATTTATTGAAAACTAAAGATGAAGCGTTGCATTATTTTAAAGTCTATAAAGCTGAGGTCGAAAATCAACTTGAGAAGAAAATCAAGCGTTTAAGGTCCGATCGCGGGAGAGAATATTTCTCAAATAAATTTTCTGAGTTTTGCGCGTTGCATGGAATTATTCATGAGAGAACGCCACCATACTCACCACAGTCCAATAGGATTGCAGAGAGAGAGAACCGCACTTTAACTGATTTGGTTAATGCCATGTTAGAGACTACGGGACTATCTAAGGAATAGTGGGGTGAGGCTATATTGACAGCGTGTCATGTCCTGAATAGAGTGCCCGCAAAGAACAAAGAAATTACACCATTTGAGGAATGAGAGAAGAAGAGATTAAATCTCTCTTACCTGCGAACTTGGGGTTGTTTGGCAAAGGTGAATGTGCTAATAAATAAAACACGAAAGCTTGGACCAAAAACTGTTGATTGTGTTTTTCTTGGTTATGCTATTCACAGCATGGGTTATAGATTTTTAATTATAAATTCTAGTGTTTCTGAGATGGTTGTTGATACAATCATGGAATCTAGAGACGCTACATTTTTTGAGAATAAATTTCTATGAAAAATGCATGTAGCACGACTCGTCATGAATTTATAATTTCCCATGAGCATAAAATTTTTACTCTGGTAGAACAAATTGAGGTACCCTATATGCAAAAATTTTGAGAAGGATGACACTATAGTCACTAGGAAAAGTAAGAGACAGAGGACTACAAAGTCTTTTGATGATGACTATATTATGTACCTTATGGATGACACCAACGACCATTGAAGAGGCATATTCCTCTCCTGATGCTGACTTATGGAAGGAAGCAGTACGGAGTGAGATTGATTCTGTTATGTCTAATAGAACTTGGAAAATTGTTGATCGTCCTTATGGGTGCAAGCCTATAGGGTGCAAATGGATGTTCAAGAAAAAGCTTAGGCCTGATGGTACTATCGAGAGGTACAAGACAAAACTTGTGGCCAAGGGTTATACTCAAAAGCAAGGTGAGGATTTCTTTGATACTTATTCACCGGTTGCCCGATTGACTACAATTCGAGTTTTGCTTTCCCTGGCAGCCTCTTATAGTCTTATCGTTCATCAAAAGGACGTTAAGACAACTTTCCTAAATGGAGAGTTAGAGGAGGAGATCTATATGGATCAGCCGGATGGGTTTGTAGCAAATGGTCAAGAAGACAAGGTGTGTAAATTATTAAAGTCATTATATGGCCTAAAATAAGCTCCTAAGCAGTGGCATGAGAAGTTCGACAGAACTTTAACAGCTGCTGGCTTTGTTGTGAATGAAGCTGACAAATGTGTGTACTATCGGTATGGTGGGGTGAAGGAGTTATTTTGTGCTTATATGTTGATGACATACTGTTCTTTGGATCCAGCCTCAAAGTGATTAAGGGGGTGAAGGAATTTTTATCTAATAATTCTGAGATGAAAGATTTGGAAGAGGCTGATGTTATTCTTAATATCAACCTTCTGAGAGAAGGTGATGGTGGGGTAACTCTGCTACAATCCCACTATGTGGAAATGGTGCTGAGTCGCTTTGGGTTTAGTGACAGTGCACCTGCTCTACACCTTATGACCCTAGTGTGCTATTGAGGAAAAATCAGAGAATAGCTAGGGATCAATTGAGATATTTCTAGATTATTTGTTCGCTCATGTATCTTGCTATTGCAACAAGGCCTGACATCTCATTTGCTGTGTGCAAGCTGAGCCGGTTTGTGTCAAACCTAGGAGATGATCACTGGCGTGCTCTTGAGAGAGTGATGCGCTATCTAAAGGGCACTATGAGCTATGATATTCGTTATACCGGACACCCGAAGGTGTTGGAGGGCTATTGTGATGCCAACTGGATCTCTGATGCTGATGAGCTTTGTGCCACAAGTGGATATGTGTTTTCGCTTGGAGGTGGTGCTGTTTCCTGGAAGTCTTATAAGCAGACTATCTTAACGAAGTCTACAATGGAAGCAGAACTCACAGCATTAGACACCGCTGGCTCTGAGGACGAGTGGCTTCGTGATCTCCTTATGGATTTACCGATTATTGAAAAACCCATACCGGCTATTTCTATGAACTGCAATAACCAGACTGTGATTACGAAGATTAACAGTTCTAAGGACAACATGAAGTCCACAAGGCATGTTAAGATACGACTAAAATCTATTAGAAAATTGAGAAACTCCAGAGCAATAGCATTGGACTATGTTCACATGTCTAACAATCTAGCAGATCAGTTTACTAAGGATCTGTCACGCAATGTGATAGAAATTACATCGAGAGAGATGGGTTTGAGACCCACATGAAATTTACTATAGTGGTAACATGTTCTATGTGATCTGAGATCCTGTGAAGTAGGATGGTGAAACAAGCTAGTAGTAAATTGTGGGGAAAGACCCTTAGTAAGACTCATTTCTGATGCATATCTTTCCTTTCTGTAAGGCAGGTTGGTTTTTACCTTAATGTGTTCTAAGTGGCTTGCTAAAGCAAAGATGTTGTCCTACAGAACATCTTTTGAGGAACACACCTATATGAGTCAGACTGCTGGTCACAATCTATGAGATTTGGGTGATCTCTAAATACTCATGAAAGGCATTGGAGTATGACTTATATGCTTCAAATAGAGGAGATGCCTTTTGCAACCAAGTATCAGCTAAGGACTTTAGTGACACTCATCTCACATAAAACTGTTAATTCAAGACTTAGTCCATCGTTCACTTATGACTGAGTGAAACTACTGCTCTAGATGGATATTCAACTTAACAGTCTCCATCGAAACACTAGTATATAAAAGAAATGTGATTCTAAGACTACTTTGTTACAAACCCAAGAGTTTGGTGGGGATTGTTGGATATATTATGGGCTTGGCCCATATAATATTTAATAAATAAATAAAACTCTATGGTACCTAACATTAAGCGTTGTATGGTTTAATACCGTATGGGATTTTGACTGAACGTTTACTCAGCTTATTTGGCTGGAAATTATCCATCTCAATTGAGAAGCTGAGAAAAGGACAAAGGAGTGCCACACACGCGCGCGTGCGCCGCCGCCGTCGGCCGGGCTAGGCCGTGGGCGTGGCGAGGCGAGGCGAGGCAGGCAGGCAGGCAGGCGGCGAGCGAGTAGGCGGGTGTGGCTAGGTTTTGCCACTTAATCCATATAATCATTGGAGTTTCTCTTCTTTTATGGTGGAGGCGAACTAATTGCGCCAGTTACCATCTCTTCGCTGTCTCCGTCTCCTGGGATCCTCCGTAGCCTTTCTCCCTTCCAGTCCCAGCCATAAATCTAAATCCTTCATCAGTCTATGTCTCTCCCGCTTCGCTTTCGAGAGACCATATCTCAGCCACCTTTGGGCTTTCCCCGTCCCATAACTCTACGCGCACAGAGCAGCGGGAGAGCAGGTGTCTCCGGAACCCTCGTCCGCCTGCGAACCTTGCACGGGGTGTGCGGCAATTAGGTTTTTGGGGAGCGATTCTGTGACTGCTCGTTCGACATCTTCTACCTCGCGGAACCCATCTTCTTCCTGGTGATCGCTCGCGGAACCCGTTTTCTTCCTGGTGACCCGTTCGTGGGACTACACTATGAACACCATCCTGCATCCACTGTGGTCCACGACTTGGAGCAACGCACTATGTCGACTAGTGCGAATGAAGCCTCTGATGCCCTCGGCATGGGACCCTCTACTGGGTACAATCTTATCTCTGTGATTATCGCACTTTGCGTTCTTACCGTATCGATCTGTATGTCATGTCTGCATGCTGTAGCGTTCGTTAGAGATATACACATGCACATATATGTCATCACGAACCTGTTGATGTTATATTTCTGAATTAATTTGACCATGAAAATGCCTAATTGTATAACAATCCAAAAACATAATGTTAGGCAATTTTCTATCAGTGGTTTTGCTGCTGCTTTGAAGCCAAATAATTTTGATGGCAAGAATTTCATGATATGGCGTGCCAAGATGGTATTGTGGTTGACTACGATGAGTTGCTATCACGCCTTCTGAATTTTGAGCACGTCTTCAGAATTTTCACAGGCCACGCCTTTCACTTGTTTAAGCTCATATTTACTGTGGTTACTTTTTTTGTGCTCCTAAGTGAAGAAAAAATATAAAAAAAATTAAAAAGAAAAAGTCAAAAAATCCCCAAAAAACAACGACAGCTCAAAAATAGAAAAAACAGAGGGGCAAAATTGGAACAATATCTAGAGGAGCACATAGAGAGTGCCATTTGAGCTGTGTTGGCGTGTGCTGATTTCCGCCTTGTTTCTAATCATATTCCTGCTGTTCACATCACTTGATATATCTGGTACTTGGAACGTGAATAGGCCAGCAACTAAGACAAGTACTCGGGATACTTATTCAGCTTTGCTATTCAGTTGCGAATATTGCTATTTGTTGCTACTATATTGGGCCTATCCAAGCTTCACTTTCTTCTAACCAAGTACAGGTTCGCCTTGCAACTGTTACACTCAAGCTACAATGGTATCACAGTCACCGACCGATTGTATCGCATGTTGCTTTGGTAAGAACAGTTGTAAGACCATGGTAAGACGCTTGAGAGTTGAGTGCCTTGTTTTTCCTTGTCCACAACCTAAGTAGTTGGTAGGGATAATACTATTTGTGTTGTCTTCTCCTTTCTACTAACCATGTCAGGAAAAGCCGGAGGCAACGGCAAAGGGAACGAGGATACACCCACAGATTTCAATGACTGTGTTTCCAAGAATGAGGTTCGTGCCGTTCTTGATGACAAGTTTAATGAGATTCTTCAACAAAGTTTAAGATACCTCTTTTTTCTAGTTCTGCTGATCCTAAAGCATATTTAGATTGGGAGATGGTTGTAGATAAAAAATTTAGCTCCCATCAAGTACCTGAAGAATATAGAGTTAGACTTGCTACTAATGAGTTTACTAGTTTTGCTCTTTTCTGGTGGAATGATATTGCAATAATGTTAATGCTAATGCTAATGCTAATGCTTAAATACCTCAAACTTAGACTGTACTTAAACGACGAATGAAATCGATATTTGTTCCTCCATATTATCAACGTGATCTGTGATTAAAACTGCAACGTTTAAATCAAGGTAGTAAGACTGTTGAGGAATATTATCAGGAGCTTTTAATTGGTCTAGCACGTAGTAACATACAAAGAGGATGAAATGTATAAGTGTTCTAGATTTTTTGGAGGTTTGCGTCGTGAAATACAGGATGTTCTTGACTATAAAAAATGGACTAGATTTTCTCAATTATATCATTATGCTCTTAAAGCTAAAAGGAAAGTACATGGACGACAACCTAGATGTTCCACGACTCCATCCACTCCTTCACGTCCAACCGAGGTGAGTAAATTTTCTAATGTGCAAACATCACCAGCGCCTGTAAAGCAGAGTTCTCCTATCACACTTTTCTTCCAGTGGATCTGCTACACCTTCCTCTAGCAGCTCTTCTAAAGTTGTTTCCCACCGCTACAAGGGCATGGGACATATTGCTAAAGAATGCCCTAGCAAACGCACATATATTGCTGCTAATGATGGTGGGTATGTTAGTGCTAGTGATGAAGAGAATAAATTTGCACTTACAACTGATCTTTATGCAGATAAATTTGTGGATAGTGCTGAAGATCCCGATCAGGTAATTGATAGTGTGGCATGCACTACAGACTACAAATCAATCCTTGTTCAGCGTGTTTTGAGTACACAAGTTGAGGCAGTAGACAAGCTACAACGCCATAATTTGTTTCAAATGTTCCTCATTGTCAATAATTTTCGTGTTCGTGCTATAATTGATGGAGGAAGCAGCAATAACTTGGTAAGTTCTGAACTTGTCAAGACCCTTGGTTTATCTACATGTGCTCTTCCACATTCATACCATGTTCAGTGGTTCAAAGTGATAAGGCAAAGGTAACACAATCTACTCGTGTGCATTTTTTTATCGGATCATACCATGATTATGCTGATTTTGATGTCGTGCCTATGTAACCTTGTTCACTTTTGTTAGGCCATCCTTGGCAATATGATAATAATGTTGTACATCATGGTAGGCAAAATAGATATACTTTTATGTTTAAAGGAAAGACCATTGCTTACTTCCTTTAACTCCTGCTGAAATTGTGCGATATGAAAAGAAACTTGCTGAAAAGAAAAAGAAAGGCCATGATAAAAACTCTAGCAAACCAGCAAATGAGCCATCAAGTAACATGAAAGAAGTTTTATTTGCTCTTAAATCTGCTCTTGCTGATCATGATGAACCATGTTATGCTTTAACTTGTACATCACATATATGTCCACTTGGTCCTGCTTCTAGTGCCATGTCTCTTGTTGGTACTAACCTTTTACAGGAGAAGGAGGATGAATTTTCTGTAGGGAGGCCACCATGGCAGCCACCTTTGCGAAGGATTGGGGGCCAAGATGAATGTCTTCTTCTAGAGCCATCGTTGTTGTTATCCAATAGAGGAGACGATCTACTTGAGTCGAGGACGACTTCAATTCAAGAAAGGAAGAATGATGAGGACATCACCACATCACATACAAGCCAAGGAGAGGAGGAGGTCCAGCATGGGCATCCAATTCATCTTTCTCACGGTGGAGGCCCAGTCCAACTGAAGTTAGAGCTCATCTCAGGTTTAAGGACCAGTCTGTCATAAAACTGGTCACACGAGCGCGTCCGGGCTCCGTTTTCGATGATCCACATATGGATGGAAAGCTAATTAGATAAGGAAGCCAATGTAAGTGGTCTCACGTCAAAAGCCCTTCGAAATCAATGGGAATCGTCGAAACAAGTCAGCGTCCAGAATCTGCCAGGGTGCTGCGACACCGTCTTTTGGTCCGTTGGACCGTGTATCGTGTTTGGGCCCATTAGGGGCGCGCCTAGGGGGGTGACGTCCAAGACTCTATAATTAGCAGCCGTCGCTCTCCTTAGGGTTTGGGATTTTGTTTAGTTCTTGATTTTCTCGTGAAATATACATCGTTTTGCTGCAACTGTGCTGCCAAGGCTGCTTGCTGTGAACCAGGGCCCCAGTTCTTGATCTTGTTCGCTTGTGGCGATTAGTCCTTTCGAATAAAGACTTGAACTTCTTGTTTTTATAAGCCTCATATTTATTTGCAATTTCAGATTGCGTTCATCCCGTTCTTGCTTGTGTTCTCGATTTGCTTGCAGAAAAGCCTTCTCGGCGAGGTCAATCGCGTTCGCGTGGCACCAACGGAGCAGTGGTGTAACGGTTGCGGGGGTCCGAATTTGTCTTGGTTCGAAGCCTAGATCGTGAACGTCGAGTCTCCACCAATCGACGCTATCATACCTATCGGAAGATCGGGCCTTATCTATATCAATACGAGACATATATATTTCTATATTACAAACTACTACATATAATTCTATGATATAACAAACTCAACAAGTTCAGTGCAAGGGTGCACTCTGAGTTTCAATTTAATTAACATGCGGAAAACAATAATACTAAGACCTAAACTCTTTTTAATAAAAATAAATTTTGAATAAAAAATAAAAAAACATCAGAGTTTCTACTTGACATGTGAAAAAAATTTACAACTTCAAAGTTGAAAGCTAAACTATAATTTGTGAAGTCACAAAAGGGATGCAATAAGAGTTTATATATCTTATGATTAGGTTTAAACTAAATCCATGTCATGCTAAAAAAATACTAGAAATGCTAACTAGATGTCCTTAATGGAGCCTTCACGTTAATAATCATGAGACACAGTAGGAAAATAAAGATAGATCCTAAAAAAATTTCTCACAAAAATCTGGAACATTTGACCATCAGTTCGATATAACCTAATCACCATTGATAATAATAGTTATTGGATTTATTCTATTTTCTAAATAATTACCTAGATATGCAATTACATAAAATGACATAAAATAACACATGACTCTATATTTAAGCTACCCACATATGCCATTAAGAAACTTGATCTAAAGTGGGCCTAAATTTGCATCTAATTTCCCACTTACTCCCATTACAATAAATAATTTATATAACCCAATTTTCATCTCATTGCTAAGAAAATTAATTATCCTCTCAAATATACATATAAAAGATAATCAATATCTTCTATTAAAAATTGTTTAAATAACCATAGAGCATGATGATGTTTGTACATTACCCACTTCTATCAATATTAATATATTAAGATTTGATTAATATAAGCATGCACATTGTGTCCGCATGCATGAGCAATAAATATATGGTTATGTTTGATCAATAAAATATTTCCTTAACAGCTCATATACTAATGATGCTGACAAATTTTATAAAACCATATTAGTAACCATGACATAATTTATATAGGTTATTACTTTATCTATATTTATATATTTTAACTAATTATTTAACATGTCTATATTGAATTATTGATAGTATAACCATAATTGCACGTATAATTCCTTGATAGGAAAATTCAATCATCTTAAGAATTGTGGAAGACTACTGATGGCTATATTTTTTGGCCCTTTAACATTACTCTATAGCAATTCGACCATTATAAGGCAAGATTTAAAATTCTCTTGAGGTTAGCACTGCTACCCCCATCCGAGATCTCATTTCAAGGTCTATTACTTATCTTAGGTGACACGGTGCAGGTTTCAAATGATTGCATATGCTATTGTAGTATTTAGGTATGTACTATATGACCTAAAATACTTCTTTTAAAATAGTCCAAAATGAGAGTTAGTTAAAGATACGATAAGCACAAGAGTTTTAACTTGAGGAAAATATATGTAGCAGTCAATATATGTGATGCAACAAAGGTCACCATAGTTAATGGCAAGGTTTCAACCTAATTGCATATTAAAATATACAAGGTGCCATACAAAGTAAAAATATGAATACGCATGAAAAATATATAAGTTAGTCCCTTTCAAAAAAAAGTAATTAATAAGCTTATGATCATTAAATATAGACTACAAAGTATCTATGGTGTCTATTTTGTAGAAAATAAAAAAACATACAATTTAATATAAGCATTTTTTTATTAATCAAATATATTAATAGTACATCTTTTAAAATTCTAGCCCGTGCAAGAGCACGGTTAATGGACTAATATTACTAATAACAATCGCCCAACAAGCAACAGAGTCAGGTCCAATTCTATGGGGCTCTCGGTGTTTCACAATGGCTCTAGCTTTGACTCTACGGCTCCAGTAGGTGTGTATGACAACTCGCCGTAAATTGTGTGCGCAGTGTTCAATGGGTGCTCATTACTGCGGCCTAGCGTGTGTGGCCGTATGGGATGACACATCCTCTAGTGAAACGAGACACGGAGGACGGAGCTTTGGAAGTAGCAGCCAATTCACTGTCATAGTGTCATCACTCATCCGCCTCTTCCTATCTCCAATGTAGTACTACGCGAAGATTCATTCATGCCTCGGAGCAGCATATATACTGTATGCAGCATTTGCAACCTGGCTAGCAGCTGCTCTCTACAGAGGCAGAAGATTAGAAGCGGCAGAGTGTCCGGTTGGATCATCGTTTCGCTCGTATGCGTACTACTACTCCTTTCATTTCTGTTCTTCGTTATTCGTTATTCTTGTTCAGCTCTGGACTTTCAGTTGCAATGAACTGAATAATATCACCCCTTGTCGAAGAGCTCTGGACCACTCTTGAGAGCATCGAGATGCTCGGAGTGGAGGCCATTCCCGGCGTGACGCGCTTCGACAAGGGGTACTCTGTGCCGGTACTCCCCAGCCATCACTTCGGCTTGCTGCTTACCATCAAACCGAAACATACATAACCGATCTGCAGATGCTTGGTTCTACTATTCATGCCATTGTCCCCACCATGGATGCATTTTGTGATGAGTCAGACCATTCACAGCTCTCGAATTTTAGTTTACATTGAACATTTAAATTTTTATCTATGGATGTTGTGGTATGTGTTGAGATATTGTCATGGGAATTGTTAATCATCTCTATCTCTTGCGTTGCTAAAAATATGTTGCCAATGTTTGGTGTTTATGTGCACTTATGAATTTTAGCAAGAAAAAGTACAAACTTTGCAACTAATGTTTTCGTTACAATGATAATCTAAAAAAACAATTACAAAATTCTTTTAAACTAGTATCAAGTATCAACCACACACGTACGCTAGATATGTCGAAACTTTTATATATTTTTATCATGCAACCTCCCAAGGGCATAAGTAGTCACCCCCACCAAAACCTTCATTTCCTACCTCTAGTGCTGACATCCAAGCTAAACACTAGAGTGGAGTTGTTCTATGATAGAATTGGTGCTCTGAATCTACATTTTCAGAGCTACAGTTCCCTAAATATACACTTGTTCTAGCGACAGTCCTACACCGATCTCACATTTGATGCGTCAGGTCCTATGGGCTGCATTCTCCTGAGTTCTGATCTCTGCCTCTGGGGTGGAGGGGTGCTGGTATTTTTAAAAATTTGTTTTGAAGACTGAAGATGAGGTCCTATGTTATCTGGGTTTTGATTTTTTTTTCCCTATAGCACCAAGTAGTTGCAACTACCCCCGTATACTAGTGGCTTGCGCGCACACTAGAGGGCTTGTCTTCTACTCCAGTACACTGGAGGGCTCCCCGGTATTCTTCTACTCCGTTTTTTACAGAGGAGCCGGAGCCGCAAAAACGAGGCTTCTACCAATCCCTCCTCACAAATCTAATAAAAATTGTTACAAGACTGCTACTGGAGCCTTTTTGCCAAACATATTAAAAAATGGCTTCAACTATACTAGAGAGGCTGCAACGCATGAGGAGACGGAGCCTTACCAAACAAATCCATACACGATACTCTCTAATAAAAATTGTTACAAGACTGCTACTGGAGCCTTTTTGTCAAACATATTAAAAAATGGCTTCAACTATACTAGACAGGCTGCAACACATGAGGAGACGGAGCCTCCTCTTTCAGCATCTGTAAAAAGCAACAGTGTGGGTAGTCTAAGCAAGTTGATGTAGTAGAGGTCGGATCTAGTGAGATTTAGTGACGGCGGGTGCAGGGTTCTGGGCGAGCCTCGAATGACATAGCAAGGTGCACATTGAGACCTTGTTTATTTCGTCCCCAACCCAAGGAGGCTGGAGGGGATTACAAGTTAAAATCTCCCTCAATCTCTTTCAACCTCTTGGCATGGGAATGAAAGAAGGATGAGGAGGTGGTGCAGGAGACAGGTGGCAACGAGTGAAGACGGGGTGAGAAGAGCAAGAGATATATGGTCCTGTTCGCTTGAACTTATCAGCCGGCTTATCAGCTAGAATCTACGGTATTATTCTCTCACAACAAATCAGCCAAGGCTGACTTATCAGCCGGCTTTAATACCAGCCGAACAGGCCCTTAGCCAGGGTATCATTATTCTAGTCTATTAGTATCCACATTCTAACTATCCATGCACACATTAGAGCCTATTTTTTAGAAAGGACGGTTTTTGCCGTGATTTCTATTAGACGAAGAAAGTAAAAAGACAAGTGCCTGCTTAGTTTTTTTATGAAAATTGGGCCAGAAAAACCATACAATTGAGGAGAGAGCCCCACTCATCTTATACAACTTTAGAACAACAATAGAACCCCTGTCAAACACACGTCACTACTTGTCGGGTGATTTAGCTCTGGCAATGCCTAGAAATGTGATCGTGTAGGATAGCACACGAGACACAAGGATTTATACTGGTTCGGGGCGCAGTGGTGCGCTAAACCCTGCTCTAGTGGTGGTGTTGCTGCTCTTGTATTCGTATGCTCAATTACAGGGGCTGTTACTCTTAGCTACGTAGTAGATTGAAATGAGAGAGGTTGGATCTCGAGCCCGAGGTTCCTACCCCTTTATATAGGTTGAGAGGGTAGGGTTACAATGAGGGCGATCGGGCTGACAGATTGGATTTCTAGTTTATTACAGGGAATGCGTAATAGATTGATCCTAACTATCGTCCAGATACGCCTATCTTGAATATCCTCGCTTGCTTTGATCTCCACGTTGGTCGATCGCCTCAATCCTTCGTGGTCCTCCTTCTTGATGGCTGTTGGGCCGATAGCCTGGTCATGGTCGCATATACGGGCGGTGCGGGTACCCCTGGCCCATATATCCGACACTACTTGCTCCAACTTGCTCGAATCGACCCAACTAACAACTACTTGGTAGAAAAAATGACCCAACCAACTAGAAAAGACGACTTGGAGCACCAAGTACCATCACCCTTGGAGAAGCGCCAATGCTGAAGGCAAGAGATACAACGGAGAGCTGGATAGACTAGCAGAGCCTTTAAAAAGGAAACGACGCTAAGAGCATCGACATGCTAGCCTGACGAGGAAAGGTTTTCACCTACCAAATCCAACACGGTTGGAGGAGAGGTAGAAAAGGACGCCTCCAAAAAGGGAACGACGTCCGCAGACGTCGTCGTCCAAGCTTTCGCCCCGACCTCATGTCATGCAAACCTCCACATCGCCGCCACTGGAGACCCCACCCTACTAGGGAGGTAGGATGCGGCGAGGAGTCAGCAACATCTCCGCCTGGCCACCACACCTAGGAATGCCGGCTAGGAGAAGCTCCGGGGAAGCCCGCTAGAGGGTCCGCCCCCGCCAAAACCAGCAAAGTTGACAAGCAGCAGGCAGATCCGGCTAGGTCCACCACGGAAAAATAGCCCGAGCAAGGGTAAGGCAGATGGCAGGGAGAAAAGGGCCGGGATCAAAAGAAGCCCCAGTCGTCCAGCCCAACAACGTCCCAACCCCTGTCGAGACGACCCTGCCTCCCGTAGCCCTTGCACCGAACAGCCGCCGCCTGCAAGCTCGCTCTCCGGCCCGCAGTGGATGAGTTAGACCACTACACTAGGGTATAGCACGTCGAGACGCATGCCAGTCCGAGCCACCGCAGCCCGTCCTTCCTCGTCGTCGACCCCAACACGCTGAAAGGTCCTAATATGGCTAGAGGGGGGGTGAATAGCCTATTTAAAAATCTACAAATCAACTAGAGCAATTTGATTAGTATGACAAATAGCGTAATGCAAACTTGCTCTAGCTCTACAAGGGTTGCAAGCCACCTATCCAACAATTCTAGTTGCAATGAATACTTAGGCACACAAACTAGCTATGTAATTACTCACTAAGAGCTCTCAACCTTGCTACTCTAAAGAGCTCAACTAGATGAATGTAAATAATAAAGCAAGCTCTCAATTCTAATTACACTAAAGAGCTTGTATCAACTAGTTTGCAAGAATGTAAATGAGCGAGTAGAGTGATTATACCAACGTGTAGGGGATGAACCAATCACAAGATGAATATATAGCCAATCACCGGGAGAATGACAAAGAAGAGAGACAATCGATTTTCTCCCGAGGTTCACGTGCTTGCCAACACGCTACGTCCCCGTTGTGTCGACCAACACTTGGTGGTTCGGCGGCTAAGAGGTGTTTCACAAACCTCGTCCACACGATAGGACACCGCAAGAACCGACCCACACGTGAGGTAACTCAATGACACGAGCAATTTACTAGAGTTACCTTTCGGCACTCCGCCGGGGAAGGTACAACTCCCCTCACAATCACCGAAGGCGGCCACGAACAATCACCAACTCGTGCCGATCCTTCACCGCTGCTCCAACCGTCTAGGTGGTGGCAACCACCAAGAGAAACAAGTTTAAATCCATAGCAATAACACGAATACCAAGTGCCACTAGATGCAATCACTCAAGCAATGCACTTGGATTCTCTCCCAATCTCACAATGATGATGGATCAATGATGGAGATGAGTGGGAGGGCTTTGGCTAAGCTCACAAGGTTGCTATGTCAATGAAAATGTGCAAGAGTTGTCCATTGAGCCGGCCATGGGGCTATAAATAGAGCCCCCATCAAATAGAGCCGTTATACCCCTTCACTGGGCAAAACGCGTTCTGACCGGACGCCGCTCCGGTCGACCGACCGGACGACCGGCAGCTCGGCGTCCGGTCGCTTGATGTCGACCACGTGTCCAGACTCAACGGTCATCGGCCTCGACCGGACTTTGCTCCTTGAACCGACCGGACGCTGAAGCCCCGGCGTCCGGTCGTTTCGAGAAGCTCCCGAGGCGATTTCTTGACCGGACGCGTCGGTCCACTTTGACCGGACGCAGACCAGCGTCCGGTGCTCAACCTTCCTTCTTGTGTCATTGAAGTCAGCCGCGACCGGACGCCTTGCAGCATCGGCGTCCGGTGCTGATTCAAGCGTCCGGTCACAGGACCGACGCCAAAGATCATTTCGACCAACTCCATTTCAACTCTAACTTCTTCACCCTTGCTCAAATGTGCCAACCACCAAGAATTTTGCATCCGGCGCAATAGAAAATAGACATTTCATTTTTCCAAAGCGTTAATCCCGCCTCACAAGCTCGGCGGGAGGGAGAGAGGGACCCAAACCCATCTCAACCCCGCAAACACCTTGTGCACATGTGTTAGCATATTTTCACAAATATTTTCAAGGGTGTTAGCACTCCACTAGATCCTAAATGCATATGCAATGAGTTAGAGCATCTAGTGGCACTTTGATAACCGCATTTCGATACGAGTTACACTCCTCTTAATAGTACGGCTATCTATCCTAAATGTGATCACACTCACTAAGTGTCTTGATCACTAAAACAAAATGGCTCCTATATTTTATACCTTTGCCTTGAGCCTTTGTTTTTTCTCTTTCTTCTTTCCAAGTTCAAGCATTTGATCATCACCATGCTATCACCATTGTCATGATCTTCGTCATTGCTTCAACACTTGGAGTAGTGCTACCTATCTCATAAACATCTTGATAGACTAGGTTAGCACTTAGGGTTTCATCAATTAACCAAAACCAAACTAGAGCTTTCAATCTCCCCCTTTTTGGTAATTGATGACAACCCTTATACAAAGATATGAATTAAAGTTCATTTAAATCCATGTTGCTTGCCCAAGCTTATTTACCATGTGTAAAGGGTATAGACAAGTTTCATGAATTCTAAATGGTAGCAATTGCTCCCCCTACATATGTGCTAAGAGTTTGGATTGTAGCTTGCACATATGCTTAGATAGGAAATATTGAGTCAATTTTACCAAATGATGCTAAGGTATAAGAGATGGACCTTTGAAGCGTGATACTAATCGGAGTGCACCAATATACCATCCTTAGCACCATTGGTAACTAGACATACACAAAACTAGAATACCCCATGAGATCAACATTAAAACCAAGGGTCTAGTTTTCATAATGTGAGCATGAGTCTAGTTACTTTTAGCCTATGCATGCTAGTTTTTATTTCATCATTCAAACCTATAACTAGCATACACCACACAAGCATGAATGTTGAAACTTGGAATTTGTACCATGCGAGCAAAACATATGAAATGTTCATTCAAATGCATCATACAAGTTTATGAGCTTGCTCCCCCTACTTGTGTGCTCAAAATTTTAATTGGTCCCTTTCCTTTAGCATATCTCTCCCTTATGTCCAATGCTCCCCTATCACTCATATCTTTGTTTCTCTCCCCTTTGTCAACAATTAGCACAAAAGGTGAGCTTAAATTATGGATAGGTTGGGGTGAAACCATGTGAAATAAAGATCATTTTCTCAATTTTGGTTCAATCTAGATTACTTGCAAAAGATATATGTAACTCGGTTTGATCCAAGGACAAGCTTCTACACACCTCCAAATAAGGGTTATCTTGTACCATGTTGAGTTAAACATTTATAGCTCATTTTCTAAATCAAACACTAGGTTTACAAGCCCACAAACATGTCATATGCTACCACTAGATCATTTCAAACATACAAGCAATAGTGGTACCATATAAGCATCAAATTCATTTGATTTTCATGAATGAGCCTAGGACATGATAGGAATGACAAGATGCTCTAAACAAGTCCTTAGTGATGAATGGATGACATGTCAATCAACTTTACCTTGCTTTGCTCGAAGGAGAGGCATGTCATATAGTGGGGGTGCATCAACACATATTGGAGAAGTCAAGTATGTTCAATTCATTCCTTAGCTTGCAAAACCTCTTCTCATCAAGTGGCTTGGTGAATATGTCGGCAAGTTGATCTTGGTGCCCACACTCTCTATGCAAATGTCCCCTTTTGTTGGTGATCTCTTATGAAATGATGGCGGACATCAATATGCTTTGTTCTTGAGTGTTGAACCGGGTTGTTGGTGAGCTTGACGGCACTTTCATTGTCACATAGCAATGGCACTTGCTTGAACTTGATTTCAAAGTCACTCAAAGTGGCCTTCATCCAAAGTAATTGTGCACAACAACTACCGGCCGAAATGTACTCCGCTTGGCGGTTGAAAGTGCTACACTATTTTGCTTCTTTGATGACCAAGATACAAGTGATCTTCCCAATAGTTGACATGTGCCCGATGTGCTCTTTCTCTCAACTTTGCATCCCGCATAATCGGAATCCGAATATCCAATCAACTCAAATTTTGCTCCTTTGGGATACCATAATCCAACATGTTGTGTATGCTTCAAGTACCTCAATATTCTCTTTGTTGCCTTCAAATGACTTTCCCTTGGTGAGGCTTGAAATCTAGCACACATGCATACACTAAACATCACATCCGGTCTTGATGCGGTCACATAGAGTAGACTTCCAATCATAGACCGATACATCTTTTGATCCACCATGTTGCCACTAGCATCACTATCCAAGCTTCCACTTGTCCACATTGGTGTACTAATAGCTTTACTCTCATCCATTTCAAACTTCTTGAGCATGTCCTTGATATACTTGCCTTGACTCACAAATGTGCCATTCTCCATTTGCTTGATTTGAAGACCAAGGAAGTAACTAAGTTCTCCAATCATAGACATCTCAAACTCACTTGCCATCATCTTGCCAAACTCCTCACAAAATTCTTGATTTGTTGATCCAAAGATGATATCATCAACATAGATTTGCATTACAAACAAGTCATTTCCAAGCCTTTTGGTGAAGAGAGTGGTGTCAACCTTTCCCATCTTGAATCCCTTAGAGAGTAGGAAATCCTCAATCTCTCATACCATGCTCTAGGTGCTTGTTTCAATCCATACAAAGCCTTTCTCAACTTGAACACATGGTTGGGTTTCTTTTTATCTTCAAAACCGGAGGTTGCTCAACATACACAAGCTCATTGATGTACCCATTGAGAAATGCACTCTTCACATCCATTTGATATAGCTTGATGTTGTGGGCACAAGCATAGGCTAACAAGATCCTAATTGCTTCCAATCTTGCAACCTGGGGCATATGTTTCTCCGAAGTCAAGACCTTCAACTTGAGTGTAACCTTGAGCCACTAATCTTGCTTTGTTTCTTATTACTATCCCATCTTGATCTTGCTTGTTCCGAAAGACCCACTTTGTTCCAATCACATTATGATTCTTAGGCCTCTCAACTAACTCCCATACTTGGTTTCTTGTGAAGTTGTTTAGCTCTTCATGCATAGCATTGACCCAATCAACATCATTCAAAGCTTCATCTATCTTCTTAGGCTCAATGGATGACACAAATGAGAAGTGCTCACAAAATGATGCCAATCTTGATCTAGTTTGCACACCTCTTGAAATATCACCAATGATAGTGTCCAATGGATGATCTCTTGCAACATTGGTTGGTTGAAGCACTTGCACTTGATTTCTAGCATTTGGTTGAGATGATGAACTAGACACTTGTTGATCTTGCACATTGTCATCACTAGTATTTGCTTGACTTTGATCATGAGAACCACTAGCTTGCACATTTGAGTTAGAGAGCACTTGATTCTTGTTATCTTCAACATCAATCACCTCTCTAGGCCTTATATCACCAATGTCCATGTGCTTCATTGCATTGATCAATGGAGTGCCTTTCACATCATCTAGATTCTCATCTTCCTCTTGGGAACCATTTGTTTCATTAAATTCCACATCATGAACCTCCTCAAGAGTACCACTAGCCAAATTCCAAACTCTATAAGCCTTGCTAGTAGTGGAGTAACCAAGCAAGAACCCTTCATCACATTTCTTTTCAAACTTGCTCAATCTAGTGCCTTTCTTCAATATATAGCATTTACATCCAAAAACCCGAAAGTATGCTATGTTGGGTTTTCTTCCATTTAATAGCTCATAGGGTGTCTTCTCCATCATGGGGTGACAATAGAGTCGGTTGCTATAATAGCAAGCCGTGTTGTGTTGATTGCTTCGCCCAAAATGAATGACTCACATTGTACTCACTCAACATTGATCTTGCCATATCAATCAAGGTTCTATTCTTTCTTTCAACTAGCCCATTTGATTGAGGAGTATACTTGGCCGAGAATTGATGTCTAATTCCAAATTCATCACACAACTCATCAATTCTAGTGTTCTTGAATTCACTACCATTGTCACTTCTAACTTTCTTTATGGTTGTTTCAAACTCATTGTGAATGCCCTTGACAAATGATTTGAATATTGCGAACACATCACTCTTGTCACCAAGAAAGAACACCCAAGTGTATCTAGTGAAATCATCCACAATCACAAATCCATATTTGTTTCCACCAATGCTAGTGTATGTGGTTGGTCCAAACAAGTCTATGTGCATCAACTCAAATGCCTTAGATGTGCTCATCATGCTCTTCTTAGGATGTGTGTTACCAACTTGTTTTTCCGGCTTGACATGCACTACATAGCTTATCCTTTTCAAATGTGACATCTTTCAAGCCTCTAACTAAGTCATGCTTAATCAACTTGTTCAATTGTTTCATTCCAACATGACCAAGCCTTCTATGCCATAACCAACCCATGCTAGACTTAGTGATCAAACATGTTGACAATTTAGCCTCACTAGCATTGAAATCAACTAAGTATAGATTCTCATATCTAAATCCTTTGAATATCAAGTTAGAGCCATCTACACTTATGATCTCTACATCATCCACACCAAATATGCACTTGAAACCAAGATCACACAATTGAGCTACCGACAATAAGTTGAAGTTCAAGCTTTCTACTAGTAGCACATTGGAAATGCTCAAGTCATTGGATATTGCAATCTTACCAAGTCCCTTGACTTTGCCTTTGCCATTGTCACCAAATGTGATACTATCAATCCCATTGCTCTTGCTTTCATTGATTGAATTGAACATTCTTGGATCACCGGTCATGTGTTGTGTGCACCCACTATCAAGCACCCAATGCCTTCCTCCGGCTTTATAATTTACCTACAAAAGAAGATCAATTCTTTTTAGGTACCCAAACTTGCTTGGGTCCTTGTAGGTTAGTCACCAAAGTCTTTGGTACCCAAATGGCCTTCTTCTTTGGGCCCACAATCGGTGTACCAATAAACTTAGCCGTCACACCATTGGCACCCTTATAAAGCATGTAACAAGAATCAAATTTGATTGAGGATACATTAGGTAGCTTGTTCTTGTTAGTCTTGCAATTTTGCTCTATATGCCCAACTTGCTTGCATCTATTGCAAAACCGACCATTGCCCTTCACAAAGCTAGCTTTGGGAGTGACAAAGGCCGCCTTGCCTTTCTTGGGGTATAGCCTAATCCTCTTTGTTGAGAGAAAACCTTTGGCTACCCAAGCACTTTAGCAAGCGGGCATCTCCACCATAGGCATTGCCTAAGGCACGAGTGAGCTCATTCACCTCCTTCTTGAGGGTTTCATTTTCCACCATTAGTGATGTATCATTCATAGGTGGAGTGGTAATGGTTGTGCTACAAGAGGGGTTAGTGGGAGCAATAGCAATAGGCTTATAAGTAGATTCATTAATAAGATCACATGTTAGTCCCACATCACATGTAACTATCACTTGCTCCTCCTTGGCTTCCTCCTTCTTGATTTGCTCAATGAGAGAGGAGTGAGCCTTTTCAAGCTTAGAGTGAGCTTTGCCAAGCTTCTCATGGGCATCCACTAGCCCCTCATGAGTGGCATTGAGCTCATCAAAGGATTGCTCAAGAAATTTGACTCTCTTGTTCAATTCCTTGCACTCCTTTCTCTTCATCTCAAAGCAAGTATGCACTTGCTCACACATGTCCATGAGCTCCTCCTTGAGTATTCCTCCTCCTCATCATCACTCCTACAAGCATCACTTTCATACTCATCATCATCACTCACATCATATTTTACCTTGGTAGGTTTTGCCATGAGGCACGTTGATGGAGTGTCGAAGATGGAGGGCTTGTCGTTGATGGCGATGCTTGCTAGTGCTTTCTTGATTGATTTATTGCCATCATCACTAGAGTCATCACTATCCGATGAGCCATCACTATCCCAAGTGACCACATAGCCTCCATCCTTCTTCTTCTTTTGAAAGGTCATTCTCTTCTCCTCTTCTCCTTCTTTTCTTTCTTGTCCTTCTTGTGTTTGTTCTTCTCATCTTCATCATTATCACTATTGTAAGGACAATTGGCTACCACATGATCGGGACTCTTGCAATTATAGCATCTTCTCACATATTCTTTGCTCTTGGTATGATCTCTTCTTTTTCTTGCACCATAGCCTTTCTTCTTCATGAACTTGCCCATCTTGCGCACAAAGAGAGCCATAGCTTCATCATCAATATCACTAAGATCCTCATCATCACTTGACTCTTTCTTTGACTTGCCCTTGTTCTTGTATGATGATGAGCTAGCCTTGAATGCTACACTCTTCTTCTTCTTGTCCTCATCTTCCTTCTTGTCCTCCTTGTCATCCCCTCCTTTCCACACGGTATGTCTCTTGTGTCATGACTTCACCTAGTACTTGGTTGGGGGTGATCTCCTTCAATCCTCCTCTTATGATTAGCATTCTCAACATTTCAAACCTTTGAGGTAGACTCATCAAGAACCGATGAGAGACATCATCATTCTTGATCTTTTCTCCCAAAGCCTTCAAATCATTGACAATGACTTGCAAGCGATGGAACATCTCCGGTATGCTCTCATCATCTTTCATCTTGAAACTTGTCAACTTGTCCTTGAGGATGTACAACTTGGCACTCTTCACCGCCGGTGTGCCCTCATAGGTTTCCTCCAATCTCCTCCACACTTCATTTGCTCTTTCACAATCCTTGATTTGCTCAAACACCTTTGGATCAAGGGCATTGTATAGGGTGTTGAGAGCCATTGTATTGCATTGCTTGTTAGACTTATCTTGGTTGGTGGGATTGTCGGGATTAATGATAGCATAATCATTCTCGGTTACATCCCATACTTGATCATTGATTGAACCAAGATACACACTTATCTTTCTCTTCCAATAATCATAGCTTGTGCCATCAAAGAATGGGTGGTTTGCCCCCACATGGTTGAACACAACTTGAGCCATAATTTGACACCGAGGTTGTTAAGCCTTCAATCAAACGGTGACCACGGCTCGATACCACTTGAAAGGTCCTAATATGGCTAGAGGGGGGTGAATAGCCTATTTAAAATCTACAAATCAACTAGAGCAATTTGATTAGTATGACAAATAGCGTAATGCAAACTTGCTCTAGCTCTACAAGGGTTGCAAGCCACCTATCCAACAATTCTAGTTGCAATGAATACTTAGGCACACAAACTAGCTATGTAATTACTCACTAAGAGCTCTCAACCTTGCTACTCTAAAGAGCTCAACTAGATGAATGTAAATAATAAAGCAAGCTCTCAATTCTAATTACACTAAAGAGCTTGTATCAACTAGTTTGCAAGAATGTAAATGAGCGAGTAGAGTGATTATACCAACGTGTAGGGGATGAACCAATCACAAGATGAATATATAGCCAATCACCGGAGAATGACAAAGAAGAGAGACAATCGATTTTCTCCCGAGGTTCACGTGCTTGCCAACACGCTTACGCCCCCGTTGTGTCGACCAACACTTGGTGGTTCGGCGGCTAAGAGGTGTTTCACAAACCTCGCCCACACGATAGGACACCGCAAGAACCGACCCACACGTGAGGTAACTCAATGACACGAGCAATTTACTAGAGTTACCTTTCGGCACTCCGGGAAGAAGGTACAACTCCCCTCACAATCACCGAAGGCGGCCACGAACAATCACCAACTCGTGCCGATCCTTCACCGCTGCTCCAACTGGCGTCTAGGTGGTGGCAACCACCAAGAGAAACAAGCGAAATCATAAATAAGAACACGAATACCAAGTGCCACTAGATGCAATCACTCAAGCAATGCACTTGGATTCTCTCCCAATCTCACAATGATGATGGATCAATGATGGAGATGAGTGGGAGGGCTTTGGCTAAGCTCACAAGGTTGCTATGTCAATGAAAATGTGCAAGAGTTGTCCATTGAGCCGGCCATGGGGCTATAAATAGAGCCCCCATCAAATAGAGCCGTTATACCCCTTCACTGGGCAAAACGCGTTCTGACCGGACGCTCCGGTCAGACTGACCGGACGCTGGCTCTCAGCGTCCGGTCGCTTGATGTCAGCCACGTGTCCAGACTCAACGGTCATCAGCCTCGACCGGACGTTGCTCCTTGAACTGACCGGACGCTGAAGCCCCAGCGTCCGGTCGTTTCCAGTAAGCTCCCCGAGGCGTATTTCTTCGACCGGACGCGTCCGGTCCACCTTGACCGGACGCAGACCAGCGTCCGGTGCTCAACCCTTCCTCTCAGGTCGTTGAAGTCGGTGCTGACCGGACGCAGCGGTCGGCGTCCGTCAGGCACGGATTCAGTCCGGTCCACAGGACCGGACGCCAAGATCATTTCGACCAACTCCATTTCAACTCTAACTTCTTCACCCTTGCTCAAATGTGCCAACCACTAAGAATTTTGCATCCGGCGCAATAGAAAATAGACATTTCATTTTTCCAAAGCGCGAATCCCGCCTCACAAGCTTCGGCGGGAGGGAGAGAGGGACCCAAACCCATCTCAACCCTGCAAACACCTTGTGCACATGTGTTAGCATATTTTCACAAATATTTTCAAGGGTGTTAGCACTCCACTAGATCCTAAATGCATATGCAATGAGTTAGAGCATCTAGTGGCACTTTGATAACCGCATTTACAATCTGAGTTACACTCCTCTTAATAGTACGGCTATCTATCCTAAATGTGATCACACTCACTAAGTGTCTTGATCACTAAAACAAAATGGCTCCTATATTTTATACCTTTGCCTTGAGCCTTTTGTTTTTCTCTTTCTTCTTTTCCAAGTTCAAGCATTTGATCATCACCATGCTATCACCATTGTCATGATCTTCGTCATTGCTTCAACACTTGGAGTAGTGCTACCTATCTCATAAACATCTTGATAGACTAGGTTAGCACTTAGGGTTTCATCAATTAACCAAAACCAAACTAGAGCTTTCACACGCGCCACCAACCACCGTCACCATGTGACACCGTGTTGCGTGCTGCTTCCGAGCCGCCACCACCACCAAGACCAAGCCACGAGATCCACTACCGCAATCCCAGCTGGGATGGCTGAAAAAGGGGCCGGACCCACTGGATTTGGCGGTCCCTCGTCGCTCCGACCGATGGGGAGGCGGATCCGCCCGCCGGAACGAATATGCCGCCACCAACACGCTTGAGGTCAAAGCTTTGACAAACGCGCGGGAGAGAAAACCCTGTGGCCGCCTTCCTCGCGCTCGGCCGGACCTCCGGTGGCCCGCTCAGGTGGCGGCGAGGCGGGGGAGGGAGGTGTAGGGGCGATGGCGCTAGGGTTTGGGTACCCGCCCGAGCCGCCCCAGGGGGAGCGACGCGGGGTGAGGGGAAAAGGATTTTGTTTGTAAAGAGCATTAGAGCCTATTTGGTAGAGCTGTTGTCTCAGCTTTACAAAGCTGTTTTTTAGCTTCTACGAAACCAGTCTAGTTAAAATAACTTTTCCTAAAAGCTGTTTTTCAGCTTCTCTCATAGCAGAAGAACCTAAGTGAAGCTGAAAATAATAGTTTCTTGTAGCTTCCTCTTTGCTATCTTCCTAAAAGCTGTTTTACCAAATATTTTTTGAAAATATCTTTAGCTTTACTGGTGAAGCTGCTTTATGGAACTGAAGCTAAAAAAAATTGCATCACTAGTGAAGGTGTACCAAACATTGCCTTATTAGTTGGGATCAAACACCCCGTTAGCTAAGCTAAAGTTTAGCTAGAAGGGATCAAAGAAAGACTTATTTATACATGATAGTTTAACTGCCAGAAAAAACAGAGATATCGAGCTTGATCGATTGGTGGAAGTAGTTTGCAAGTGGAGTCTATCTCAGACCCAACCGAGAAAAAGGCCAAAGCCAAGGGAAGTGGGACCTTTCAATTTGGCTGTTTCAACAATGTTTTAACTCCCATAGGCGATAGCTTTCCAAATTCCTACAGCTTTGGTCAATGCCTATCTCCATAACAAAGAAACAAAGATGATCACAACGTGCGTTCTGAACCCCAAATTGACACGGCATGTGAACTGGTGGTGCCCAACCGCCGAACAGGTTTCGATACCAAACCAGCATGTCTCCTCTCCCGGCCTCCCGCTGCGTCGGAACACCACGTCCCGGCAAATAGCGGCGTTTATCTCAAGAGGACAACTCCAACTACGCAAGGTCCGTCGGTGATCCAGCAGTCTGTATCCTGGGGCCTGGTGCCCTGGTCTGTGACAATCTCACTGAACAAGAGCTGGCTGGGTCAACAAGAGCTGGCGGCAGCTCTGATTTCTGAATGCGGTGGAGCCATGCCAGCTCGGGTTGACATCGCCAGTGAATCTGATCATCTTGTATGGAGTTATGGTCTTATGTACTCGTGCACTTTCTCTTCTTCCACGCAAGTACACGAGTTTGTTGCCTTGCTATTGCCAATGGAGGCAGTGAAGCGCGTTTGCTTATTGTCCCGGCCACCGCTGGCCACCTTCTTCTTCCTCGTCGCGGCTGCCTTCGCCAGAGACACCATCCTCCCCGGCGAGGGCATCTACGGGAACCAGACGCTGGTCTCCCGGAACGGCGTGTTCGACCTGGGGTTCTTCTCCCCGGGGACGGACATATACCACTTCCTGGGCGTGCAGATCCGGAATATGCCGAGGAACGCCGGCACCCCGACGTTCTGGTTCGGGGACCGGGTCTACATCTCCGACCTTCCCAGCGCGGCGCTGCAGCTCTTCGGCGACCGCCTGTACATCACCGAGAACGGTACTAACCTCTGGTGGTCAAGCGTGGCGGGCGCCGGCGGCGGCGACGGCTCCGTGCCGGCACCCGCATCCGCCGTCGCGGTCCTCCTCGACAGCGGCAACCTCGTGGTGAGGGACCAGGCCAACTCGTCGCAGGTCCTGTGGCAGAGCTTCGACTACCCCGGCGACGCGCTGCTCCCCGGCGCGAGGCTCGGGCTCGACGGGGACACCGGGAACAACGTGTCGCTGACGTACACCAACACGAACTCGTGGCACAACAGCAGCCTCAGCGTCGATCCGGATCAGCGCAGGAGGAACGGGTTCGTGCTCGCCACCGACGGCTGGGAAGTCCTCCGGGGGACCTTCCCGGAGTGGATGGTGTCTTCTCAAGATAACGGCAGCTCACTGTTGCTGCTCAAAACTCGTCCGGGCGCAGGCATGGCGGAGCACTTGCAGCTCCATCTGGGGCAAGTCAGCCTACGGAGCTGGTCGAGTTCCGGTGGCTGCTGGGTGGCCCGCTGGACCTTCCCTTCCGACTGCAAATCCAGCGCCTTCTTCTGCGGCCGTTTCGGCGCCTGCACGAGCAATGGCACGTGTGGCTGCGTCGACGGATTCGAGCCGTCAAACCCATCAGAGTGGCAGCGTGGATACTTTGTGAGTGGTTGCTCGAGGTCTCTTCCACTGAGCTGCACGGCGAATAGTGGCCTGACGGCGGAACACGATAACTCGTTTGTGCTCTTAGACAACCTGCAAAGGCTCCCTTACAACTCCCAGAACGACACGGCAGAGGGCGACAAAGGTTGCAGAGAGGCCTGTCTGAGCAAATGCTACTGCGTCGCGTACGCGTATGACGACGACTCTGGGTGCAAGCTATGGTACAACTACCTGTACAACGTGAATTTCGCTGCTACACCTCCGTTCAGCAAGGTTTATATTCGTTTGGGTTCTGAGCTCGGGGCTCAAAAGGATTCGAAAACAACAGGGATTGTGTTCATGGTTGTCGGACTGACAGCAACAGCTAGTGTGATATTGATACTAGCGCTTGTATGGAGATACAGGAACAGGAGAGCTTTGTTTGCTACCTGCAGAAATTCCCAAGAGGTGGAAGGCTCTCTTGCTGTCTACCCATATGCACAGGTGAAGAGAGCTACGAGGAATTTCTCCGACAAGCTCGGCGAGGGAGGTTTCGGCTGTGTTTTCAGGGGAACAATGCCGGGACCAACCGTCGTCGCCGTGAAGCGTCTTAAAGGCTTTGGGCAAGCAGACAAGCAGTTCAGAGCTGAAGTGCAGACGCTCGGAGTGATTCGGCACACGAACGTTGTCCCTCTCTTAGGATTTTGTGTCAAAGGGAACACGAGGCTGCTTGTGTATCAGTACATGGACAATGGCTCCTTGGGTGCACACCTCTTCTCGGAAAACAATCCATGTCTACTGAACTGGGATCTTCGGTACCGGATTGCGCATGGTACCGCCAAGGGACTAGCCTACCTCCACGAAGAATGCGAAGACTGCATCATACACTGCGATATCAAGCCCGAAAATATACTTCTCGACTCGGAATTCCGCGTGAAGATCGCGGACTTCGGCATGGCAAAGCTTCTTGGACGGGAATTCAGCTCGGCGTTGACCACGATCCGAGGAACCATGGGCTATCTTGCGCCGGAGTGGGTGTCCGGACAGCCTATCACCAAAAAAGCAGATGTCTATAGCTTCGGCATCGTGCTTCTTGAAATAATCTCGGGGAGAAGGACTACCAGGAGACTGAAATTTGGGAGCCATCGGTATTTCCCTCTTTATGCTGCTGCCCAACTGAATGAAGGAAACGTGCTGTGCTTGCTGGATCGTAGGCTGGAAGGAAATGCCAACGTCGAGGAGCTTGATGTCGCCTGTAGAGTTGCTTGTTGGTGCATCCAGGACGAGGAGAACGACAGGCCATCGATGGCCCAAGTTGTTTGTATGCTGGAAGGTGTTTTAGACACTGGAATTCCTCCAGTTCCGTCTTCCTTCATGAACCTTATTGAGGGTGACAACAGCAGTACATCTTCGGAAGAAGGCTAATATTTTCTTTACTATATATGGGGACAATTGATTAAAGATATGGTCCGTGATTAGGCGCTGATCATTTTTCCTGTTATATATATGACCATACGTGGAAATTTCAATTATTTTTCTTGGTTTACTAGGTATTGATAGTTTAATCTGTTCGTACCATTATCAACAAGAATGAAGGAATTCCAGTATGTACTAGTCCACTAACCTATACTCCTTACAAAGGGACATAATTACTAGGAGTTCATTATAAAATCAAACATTTTTAAACATATCTACTCTATCACACTATAGAAGGGCGAAGAAATTGAGAATAACTACACATTAATCTTACATGAATCTTAAGCGTTCCTGTCAAGCGTCTGAGCTTTCTACATGCCGGTGTGTACGTGTATTTTTCGCTAATGCTCCATCACGTTCGTTCGTTCCACGTCGGTCAGTTTGGACGTGGCTAGCTAGGCTGCGGACCGGCGCAGAGACCTGCTCCCCTCATCGGCATACACCGTTTCTCTAAAAAAATTACCAAAAATAAAAGAGAGCGACATCTTATCTTCCTATTTGCATCGGCTCCACCGCACCGCCCGTCCTTCGGTCGCGTACACGCACGAGCTCTGCTAGTGCCCGCGCCCGCACGAGCGCCTCCGCCGCCGTCCGCATATGCACGAGCGTCGAGCGCCACCGCTAGCCACGTATGCACGAGCTCCATCGGCGCGCTGTGCCACTTGCGCATGGTGAGGGAGACTACTGTCGCCTCCACTATGGGGCCGGATGCTTGGTCGGCAACTAGGAATACCTCCGCCTCCACCTGCCTAGTTAGTTGCGGTCGGGTGTGGAGGTTGCCCGCGTGCAACTCACGGCAGCCCAGGCGGAGCCCACCCGCGCACATCTCACATCCGCCTACCCAGTTTGACGTGTTCGGGCGGAACTCGCCCGTGTGCAGCCTACAACAGCCGAGATAGAACTCCACACGTCGACAAGGATCCATTCTCCCAAGCAGCGAAGAATGTTGCGTTGAAACTGCATGTCGCATGCGTCTATTTCAAGTGCTTCAAATATTTTAGAGGCATGTTGCAAGTGTCTTATTGTCGGTGTTTCGGACCGGGGGGTCCTCAACCAACCAGTGAATTTGTTCTGCGTGCTCCCAATCCGGATGGTGATGCAAAGAGACACAAGGTTTATACAGGTTCAGGCAATCGAGGCCCTACTTCTAGTCTGAGAGATCGATCTTGTATTCCTTGCACCGAGGTGCTCGTAGTAGGGGGTTACAAGCTAAAGGAGAGAAGGAGCTGGTCCTAGGTCTCGGCAGGGTGCCGTGTGGGCCGCTTGAGACGTTGCTCTCCGGCGGCAGGAGTGTGCGTGTGTGTTACAAGGTCTCCCCCCTCCTTAAAACAACCCCGGTCCTCTCCTTTTATAGCATGAAGGGAGGACTAGGGCGGTACATGAGCTGACTATACGGCGTCGTGTGAACAGAGGCGGCATGTCCGGGCCCTGTAGCCTATTCCTGTGGCGGTGTGGCCGTCGGAGTGG
Organism: Miscanthus lutarioriparius; assembly: GCA_904845875.1. Taxonomy (NCBI): domain Eukaryota; kingdom Viridiplantae; phylum Streptophyta; class Magnoliopsida; order Poales; family Poaceae; genus Miscanthus; species Miscanthus lutarioriparius. The sequence goes on from CAJGYO010000004.1 coordinate 19,412,951, forward strand.
TCCATCCTTGAGATCTTTGGGCGGCGTGGTCATCCCATCGAGATCACATGCGTGGGAGCCCCGGGAATGCCTCGGAGTGGACGCGGCGGCGACCGTGCAAGCCACTGTGGACGGACTGTGCGCGAGGCCGAGACTTGGTCGATGCCGAGGCTGGCACTGCGGTGGGGGGGTCTCGGCAGGCACGAGCCCCAAGATCGCCGAGGCCCCGGTGTACAGTGTCGAGGCCTTGAGCGGGCGGCCGATCATGGGTACAGCATTTGGACACAGTGGTCGGTAATCCCGTCGTACTGCCCCGGCCGGTATGGTGCTGATCGTGGACACAGTGGTAGGACACAGTGGCCGGTAATCCCCGTCGTACCCTGTCCCAGCCGGTATGGTGCTGATCGTGGACATAGTGGTAGGACACGATGGCGGTAATCCCGTCGCACTCCTGTCCCGGCGGTATGAGGATGACGATGCGACCTCGGGTCGCGTCGGCCATCTGTGGCGTTGAGCCACCGTCCATTGAGATTTGCGGGAGTGGTTGAAGCATTAATGAGACATGACGAGTTGTTGGGAGGGTCGTCGGCCGAGGCGGGGGGCGGACGGACCACAGACGAGCCGGCCTCGAGCGACACGGAGAATGAGGCCTCACGCGAGGCGGAGATCAGGTTCCTTGCCGAGGCCTTGCGCGAGACGCCTCGCGCGATACGGAGAATGTACCGCCGAGCCGAGGCCTTCCTGGATAGCCTCGGGGGGCGAGACGGAGACGGCGCCCCCGCCGAGGCTCGGCGTCCCCGCCGAGACCTACTGGGAGCCTCGCGAGGCGGAGTTTGTTCCGAGACCCCCCGCCGAGGCTCGAGGCGAGGTGGAGGAGGGCTCGGTGCCGTGGCGGTGAGGGGCCCACGGCTTACCTTCTAGCTTTATTTTGATGTTTGCTTGGGGTACCCCGTTCTAAGGTACCCGACAATAGCCCCCGAGCCTCGGGGTGAGTGCGTGCACTCTCCACGAGGGTTCGTCGAGGCTAGGTTTATGCTCTGCTCGTAGGAATTGGTTTGGTTTACGAGGTTCCGGTGGGTGTGTGAGCGCACTCCGCCGGGTGTGTAGCCCCGAGCTCACGGAGGAGTGAAGTTACCCCTCCAGGGCTTTCTCCACTTCGCGTTTGAGTGATCAGTTCTTATTGCATTTGCCGAGCCCATAAGCGCAAGTTCGAGTTGCGGGGTCTCGGCGAGGTTGCAAAAAGAGGCCCTCTAGCCTCCGCATGGAGCGAGAGGTTCGCTGTGGGGTCCCCCGACGTTGGGTATGTCCCTCACGCTTCCTTTCGCTCGGAAGGAGGGGTGGAATGTGCCATGCTACCCTCGATGGCGCGAGCGTGGACACTTTCGGTGAGTGTTATCGGGTAGTCCGAGTGGAGGCCCGAGCCCGTTCGCTAGGGGACGGCTAGCGGTCCGAGACGCACCAAAAAAGTACGGAGGATTTCTCTAGGGGTGCCGAGGCCGTTCGTTGGGCCTCGGTGGCTCGGTGCCTCCCTACGGTGGGATCCCATTCGGATACTTTCCTGTCGGTCTCGGACACGACTTAGGACGCCCCGAGCGACTGCTCGTTCGGGCCTGGGCCATTCGTAGGCTCGCCCCGAAGTCGTCCCTGACTCTGTTGCCCTGGGGCGGCTGTCGAAACCTCTTGGAGGCCCGACCTTGAACCCTGGACGTGAATGGGCTCGGTGCCCTTTATCGTTTTTGTCTTGGTTTTTGGGTGCAAGAGGAGCCCCCGAGCCTCCGCTGGAGCAAGAGGACGGTCTGGGGGTCTCGACTTTTTTCATTCACCCCTCACATATCCTTTTTGTTTGGACGGAGGTCTGTTTGCGAGCCCATTCTCAGTCTCGGCAAGGATGCACGAGGAAGAGCCCCTAGCCTCTGCAGAGCGAGAGGGCCGTCGGGAGTTCTCTGACTTTTTATACGCCCCTCGCGTGTGAGGGTTTGTTTGCCGAGCCCATTCTGGTCTCGGCAAGGTCGCAGGAAGAGCCCCTAGCCTCTACGCAGAGCGAGAGGGCCGTCGGGAGTTCCCCTGACTTTTTATACGCCCCTCGCGCGTGAGGGTTTGTTTGCCGAGGCCCCTTTGGGCACGAGCCCGGGTCGTGGGGTCTCGGCATATTTGCAGGAGGAGCCCCCTAGCCTCTGCATAGGGCGAGAAGGCCGTCAGGGGTTCCCCTGACTTTTTATGCGACCCTCGCGCTTCCTTTTCGCTCGGAAGGAGGGGTGGAATGTGCCTCGCTACCCTCGATGGGCACGAGCGGTGGCACTTCCGGTGAGCTGTTATCGGGTAGTCCGAGTGGAGGCCCGAACCCCGTTCGTTAGAGGACGGCTAGCGGTCCAGAGACACACTCCAAGAGTACCAGAGGATTTCTCTAGTGGGTGCCGAGGCCGTTCGTTGGGCCTCGGTGGCTCCCTATGGTGGTATCCCATTCGGATACTTTCCTGCCGGTCTCGGACACGACTTTGGGCGTCCCAAGCGTTTCGCTCGCTTGGGTCTCGGCCCCGAATAGGCTCGCCCGCAGTCGCCCCTGACTCTGTTATCCTGGGGCAGCTGTCGAAACCCTTTTGGGGTCCAGCCTTCGAACCCCTGGATCGTAATAGGCTCAGAGCCCGGTTCCTTCCTATGAAAGGAACAGGCCGCAGGAAATATTTTCCCTATTGGCTCGGCCGCGAGTGGCGCGCCTTTTGAGGCAGTTTTATTGGGAGTTGAAACGGTACCTGCTGCCATAGTGGCCGAGCGTGGCGTGGTGGATGGGACGTAACCGTCCTCGCATTTAATGCGGGAGACGCATGGTAGCGTGGGCGGTGAAATCGGCTCGTGGTTAACCGCGCTTGATTGGGGGAAATCTCCCGATTTCATCGCCATTGCTTTTGCCTCCTCCCTGCATAAATACCCGGGGAGTTTTGCCCCTCCTCGTCTTACCTTGCCTGCATCAGCGCCGCCCCCGCCGAGCCATCGCTAGAGCAGCGAGTGCCAAGAAGGAGAGGAGGAAGAGCGAGTCCATGGCCAGTGATATCGTTGTCGTCGAGGCGGACCCCTGGGATCCGTCGGACGTCACCGAGGAGATGCTCCAGTCGCTTGTCGACGGTGGGCTCCACCGCCCGGTGACTGACTCCACCTCGCCGGAATGGATTGCTCGTCGACGGCGAGCGGAGCCGAGGCCTTGCGACGGCTATGTCGTAAGCTTCGTCTCCTTCCACGAGCATGGCCTCGGCGTCGGCCGGACCGGTTCATGCGCGCGCCACGCTACTACTACGGCGTGGAGCTCCACAATTTTAATCCCAACTCCATTGCTCAGCGGCTATCTTTGTTGCCGTCTGAGGGGTATTTAGGGATCGCGCCCATTGGGAGTTGTGGCTCCATCTACATTCCGGGCGGGGCATACTACAAAGCCGTCAGGCACGTCGGGCAAGAGGAAGGCGGCGAGGGCCGGAGGCTGCACTCTCCAAGTGCGTCAGGACCGCCTGCACCTCTACATCCCGGTCCAACTCGCATCCTCCAACCGCCGGTGGTACACGAGTTGGTTTTATCTTCGTAACGACGACGGAGGGCTTCCCCCCTACACCGAGCGGATTGTGGGGAGTTGCCGGAGAAGTGGAAGTGGGGGCGTCCAAGGTCGACCAGCCCAAGCTGGAGCCGCTCTGGAGGGGCTGGCGAGGTGCGAGGCCACGGCCTCACCATGGCCGTGGTTGTGGGCTGTTCCACCGCCGAGGAGGTCTTTGCCGTGATGGCTCGGCGGCGGCGGCTGTTCGAGATGAGGCCGGGTGAGCCACCGAGGGGCACCCGGATGTCCTCTTCCGCCCTTTCCGAGGAGGAGATTCTTCGTCGGGTGGGGAGAGGCGGTAGAGGCGGTTGAAGGCGGCAACTTGACCCCTATCGCGATGCGGCCGTCGCGGGGTTCCTTTCATTTGGTAAGTCGTGGCGCCATTGTAGCTCTCGACCCTCCTCAGTCTCCTCCTACCCCTTGTTCCCTTATGTGTGTTTGTCGTTCCTTTAGGGGATGAGGGACGTGCGCTCCTCTCCACCGCCCATTCCGAGGACGCGGAGCGGCGGGCGGTCAACCGTGCTCACGCCGATGCGCAGAAGAGGCGAAAGGACGCCAAGGCGGCGAAGCGCATGAAGCACATCCTCGCGCGCGAGGAGCTGGATAAGCGCCGCCGTCAACAACGGAAGGACGGTCTTCGCTGGAGGAATCCCCGTCGGCGTCGTTGTCGGCGGAGGCCTCGGACGGGACGACAAGGTCGAGGGAGGGCGAGGTCCCCGGACCACCTTCCCGATGTCGTGGAGGTGGCGCCGGGGTGTGGTAAGCATCCCGGCACCCCGGAAGGGAGGAGAAGCGGACTGGGGCGGCGGTTGCCCGCTCCGGGCCGAGGCCGACACGCCCGAGGCGCTGGCGTTAAACAACGCGCGTCGCCCGGTAGGCTCGGCGGCCGTGGTGGAGCGGGTGGCGGCGGAGGTGACGCCGCCGCCCCGCAGAGATCGATCGGGGCGCCGGGTCCGCGAAGACCGCCCGGCGTCGATGGATCTGAGGCGACGCCTCTGCCGACGCCTCCGCCGCTGCGGGTGAGGTTTGCTGTGGCGAAGCGGGGGCCGCCCCGATCAAGGCAAGTGTATTCTTAGTAGGGTCTTGGTGTTTTTCGGTCGCTTTTTTAGTTTTTGCGCTGACCCTGTAGGTTAATTTTCCTTAGTCGGAAGCGGCCTGCGGATGACCTCCCTTTGGCGCCCCTTAAGGCGCTTAAGGCGAGGCTCGGCTCCTCCGCACACTGGGTGGCGGCGGCACAAGCCGCTATCCAACGCGGCGCGGCGTCGGCGAGGGTCAACCCAACGGGGCCGGCCGCCCAAGGAGGGGCTGCCGAGGCGGCCCCTACACAGACGATGGAGGGAGTGCTTCCGCCTCGTGGGGGCGAGGCTCACAAATCGGATGGGGCCGGCACACCCTTTGTTGCTGAGGCCCCCGAGGTCTCCGAGGCTGAGGCGACGGAGGCCACGGCGCCCGCGACCGCCGAGACCGCGGTGGCCGTGGTCGGCGTCTCCTCGTCAGCCGAGGCCACGATGGCGGAGGCCAGAGACCCTGAGACCACCGAGGCCGTAATTGCAGAGGCCGGAGCCCCCGAGGTGGCGGCGAGGCCGTCTGCGCAGGAGGCGGAGATGCAGGCGGCGGCCGCCTCAGTGGTGCCCTTGGTTCAGGGCCCGCCGTTGGTCTATCCGGTCCCCTCTGACGATACTTCCCGGGCGCGGGAGGTGGTCGACGCCGAGGAGACCAATGCCGTAGAGCAGCCAGCGCCGCTCTTGGACGAGGGGGGCTCGGCCCTCGTGCGGGTCCGGCCCGAGCCTCGCGGGTGGGACCACCTGCGGGTATTGTGGCGAAGCCGGGACGACCCTGAGGGGGAGCCTCTGCTCGCCCTTGAGGACACGGCTGAGGGTGGGCGCTGGAATACCTTGAGCAAAGATCGCTACCGGTGGCGAAGCGGTCGCCACTGATGGCGCTTATCTGTGGTGGCCGACAATCGCTGCCGAGAGTCGCCTGAGTTCGTGCTTTTCTTTCTCGTGCGACGTTTACCTTCGACTTTGTTGCGACCAATGACCCTCGCTCTGCTTCCCGAGAGCTCGAGACCCGGTCGTTTGGGAAGTCGGTGTTCCTCCGACGCGGAGAGGGCGTCTGGGACCAGCTTCACGGCAGAAGGGCCTTCTTGCCAATGCTAACGAAGCTTACAGCCGGTGCTGGCGGAGGTGGAGGACCTTCGCCTTTGTTGTGCCGGGCTTGAAGGTCGAGGCGGCCATCGTCCAGCGCGCAGCCGCCCTTGGCGGCGCGGGTCAAGGAGCTAGAGGAGGAGCTTACCCGCGTGGTCAGCGATCGGGATGCCTTCAGGTCCCGGACCGAAGAGGCGACGGCCTAAGGCGAGGCCCTTACCGGGCACTGGGGCAGAGGAGAGGCGCGACTGGTGACCAAAGGCGCTCTGAGCGAGGCCCTTGCTACGGTTGAGGCCTCGCAGATCGAGGCTGTGGTTTTGAAGGGGCGGTCGAGGTGAGTTCCCTGCCCCTTATTTTGTTTCCTTTTCCTTATGTTTGCTTCGACTTCCTTGTCGACGCAGAGTGGGAAGTGAAGCCTCTAGGGCGGCCGAGGCCTCTAGGTTCGAGGCCCAGCCGGTTGAGGGAGAAGGCCGAGGCCTGTCGGGCCGAGACCGTGCCGGCCGGGAGCAGAAGGCCAAGGGTGAGCTCCGTGGGCTTCCGTCCCCAACTTAGGTTGTCCTTTCTCTCGCTCGACTTCATTCCGTTTTTCCGCATCACAGAGTCGGAGGCGGAGATCCTTCGGCCGCCGAGGCTTCCAGTATGTGGTCTGAGATGGTGCTCGAGATCGAGATCGTGGAGCACGAGGCTGAAGCGTGCTGCCCTTTCCTTCATGAGGCCTTGGAGGTCGAGGGGTTCAATCGAGCAACTCCCTTGGGAGCCCTTTGATTGCGCTGAGCAACCAGAGATCTTGTGAGCGGCTCGAGAGGGCCTTGCACACGGGTGTCAAGCGGGCGCTGGCCGTCATCTCCTCTCACTACCTTGGCGTCGACCTCCGGCCATCAGTGATGGCTATGTTTACTGATGATGACGAGGAGGCCGACGCGGGCGGTGGCGAGTGGTGATGGAGGCAGCGAGAAGGCCACGGCACGCAATGGCGATGCTCTTCAAGAGGAGGTGGTTCCTCCCTACCATCTCGCCGACGTGAAGGCCCCGAGCCTTGATCTGGCCCCGGGGCTATGTAAAAATAGAATAGGGGTTATTTTTTGTATCAGAACGCTTTGTGGCCGTCGAGGCCTTTACTTTTGAAGTACTTGTGTTTCCTAGTTGTTTTTCTTATGTTTAGAGCCTCGCGCCTCTGTCACCCCTGATCGGATTTCGTTTGCAAACACCCCTTGGGGCCTAAGCCGTCCCTTGAGCGAGAGAGGTAGTGAGGAGTGCCATAGCCTGGAGGCGTGGGCCGTCTCACGACTCTACCGGCCTCTCGCTTAGGAAGCAGGCCTTGGTCCGAGGGGGTTTTACAACTAATTCGCCGAGCACTGCTAGGGACTTGGCGTGGGATTTTTGCTGAAAAACAAGCTGGAGAATGGCGATGGGACCTAGGGGACGCCTAGGGAGGGTCCCCTATCTAGCCCCCGAGGGAGGCTTGGTTCTGCCGAGGCGAACCGAGTTTCTTGCCGTATTCTTGTATTGCGAGAGGCCTCACGATGGGCTCGGGGGTTTCTCAAAAATTAGACCAACTAAAGAACGCTTTTTAATTGTATTTTGAGGAACGACATATACAATGCTTGGAAATTTAGGGATAAAAGTGACGTAAGCTGTTCTATGTTCCAAGCGTTGGTGAAGACTTCGCCCTTCTCGTTGGCGCCTTGTAGGTCCCGGGCTTCAACACTTGGGCGATGATGTACGATCCTTCCCATGGTATGGGGTCGACTTGTGGCGACCCTTGTTGCTCTGTGCTAGCCTCAACACCAGGTCGCCTACCTTCAAGTCTCGGCTTCGGACGCGTTGGGCCTGATAGCGCCGCAGGCTCTGCTGGTATTTGGCCGAGTGTAGTAGCGTGACGTCTCGGGCTTCCTCCAGTTGATCAAGGGCATCCTCTCGGGTGGTGCGGTTACTTTGTTCGTTATAAGCTTGCAGCCTCGGGGAACCATATTCCAAGTCGGTGGGGAGGATGGCCTCGGCCCCATAGACTAGGAAGAAAGGCGTGAATCACGTGGCTCGGCTTGGAGTGTTCCTCAGGCTCCAGATGACCGACGGGAGCTCGGCGAGCCATTTTTTGCCAAACTTTTTCAATCGGTTGTGAATCCTTGGCTTGAGGCCTTGTAGGATCATGCCGTTGGCACGCTCTACTTGGCCGTTGGTCCTTGGGTGTCCTACGGCTGACCAGGCCACACAGATGTGGTGGTCGTCGCAAAACGTCAGGAACCTTTTGCCGGTGAACTGCGTCCCGTTGTCGGTGATGATGGTGTTGGGGACCCCAAACCCGTGGATGATGTCGATGAAGAATAGCACCGCACCGCCGGATTTGATTCGATTGATCGGACGAGCCTCGATCCATTTGGAGAACTTGTCGATTGATACCAATAGATGGGTGAAGCCCGGGGGCCTTTTTTGCAGGCCCGACCATGTCGAGCCCCACACGGCGAACGGCCATGTGATGGGGATGGTTTTGCGGGGCGGTGTGGGAGGCGTGTCGCCGAAGCGTAATATGGCATCCTTCGCAGAGGCGTACTAGTTTGGTAGCGTCGGCGATCGCCGCCGGCGAAGAGAACCCTTGGCGGAAAGCGTTCCCTACGAGCGTCCGAGGCGCCGCATGGTGCCCGCAGGCGCCCACGTGTAAGTCCCAAAGCAGGGCTCGGCCCGCTTCGGAGCTGATACACCGTCGGAGATATACTTCCGCGCGACGTGGTTTAGCTCGAGACCGTCGAACTTGTCTTCTAGGCGTCGTACCAGCTTGCAGTAAGCCTTCATTTTGGGGTCGAGGCAGTTTGACTCCTTCATCACTTGATCTATGACGAGCCGCGAGTCGCCTCGGACGTCGAGGCGTCGTGCCCCAAGTTCGATGGTGACTTGTAAGCCATTGATGAGGGCCTCGTATTCGGCCACGTTGTTGGAGGCGGAGTAGCCGAAGCAGTAGTCGCTTGCGGCCAAGAATTGGCGCAAAGCCCCAGGGTTGTGGAGTTCGGAGAAATCCACCCCGGGCCATGCCTCGTCCTCATCCGAGGAGTCTGAGTGGGTGCTCAGGGCGAGAGCGAAGCGTTGGCGGCGTTCCGAGGGGTGCTCGTGAGCGGCAGTGTAAGCGTAGGCATAAGAAGCGGCGGCATTTCTCAACCCAAAGGGATATGGGGACGGTGTCGTCTCCAGATTCTGCCCCGCCGGGGTCGGCTCTTCAGGGAGTGGTAGGGTGGAGCTGGACGACTGGACATCGCCGCGTGCCATAGGCAAGTCTCCTTTGTCCAAGCTCAGGCTAGACAGGTCCCCAGCCAGGGACCCTGTGCCAACAGCTGGTCGTAGGATATTGGCGGGGGGTGGCGCGTCGCCCCGGATTCGCGTAGCGTCGGGGTGGCCTTGTTCGTGCCGTGCTTGGCGAGCGCGGCGAGAGCGGCTGCCCGGACGCCGCCTGCGCCTGGGCTGCCGGGGCGTAACTTCATCGTTGGTTGGTGGGGCTCGAGGAGTGAGGAGCACCATGTCATACTCATGCCCTAGAGACATGAACTCTAGGCTCCCGAACCAAACCACGGTGCCGAGACGCAATGGTCGTACGTGGTCTGCCATCCGGAACCTGCTGGGATGACGAAACCGACACGCAGCGCCCCTACCTGGCGCGCCAACTGTCGGTGTTTCGGACCGGGGGGTCCTCAACCAACCAGTGAATTTGTTCTGCGTGCTCCCAATCCGGATGGTGATGCAAAGAGACACAAGGTTTATACTGGTTCAGGCAATCGAGGCCCTACTTCCAGTCTGAGAGATCGATCTTGTATTCCTTGCACCGAGGTGCTCGTAGTAGGGGGTTACAAGCTAAAGGAGAGAAGGAGCTGGTCCTAGGTCTCGGCAGGGTGCCGTGCGGGCCGCTTGAGACGTTGCTCTCCGGCGGCAGGAGTGTGCGTGTGTGTTACAAGGTCTCCCCCCTCCTTAAAACAACCCAGGTCCTCTCCTTTTATAGCATGAAGGGAGGACTAGGGCGGTACATGAGCTGACTATACAACGTCGTGTGAACAGAGGCGGCGTGTCCGGGCCCTGTAGCCTATTCCTGTGGCGGTGTGGCCGTCGGAGTGGTCCATCCTTAGAGTACCGGGGTGTCGTGGTCATCCCATCAGATCCTGTGCGTCGTGGGAGCCCCGGGAATGCCTTGGAGTGGACGCGGCGGCGACCGTGCAAGCCACTGTGGACGGACTGTGCGCGAGGCCGAGACTTGGTCGATGCCGAGGCTGGCACTGCGGTGGGGGGGTCTCGGCAGGCACGAGCCCCAAGATCGCCGAGGCCCCGGTGTACAGTGTCGAGGCCTTGAGCGGGTGGCCGATCATGGGTACAGCATTTGGACACAGTGGTCGGTAATCCCCGTCGTACCCTGTCCCAGCCGGTATGGTGCTGATCGTGGACACAGTGGTAGGACACAGTGGCCGGTAATCCCCGTCGTACCCTGTCCCAGCCGGTATGGTGCTGATCGTGGACACTGATGGTAGGACACGATGGCGGTAATCCCGTCGTACCCTGTCCCGGCCGGTATGGCGCTGATGCGACCTCGGGTCGCGTCGGCCATCCTGTGGCGTTGAGCCACCGTCCGGCTGAGATTGCGGGAGTGGTTGAAGCATTAATGAGACATGACGAGTTGTTGGGAGGGTCGGCCGAGGCGGGGGGCGACGGACCGCGGACGAGCCGGCCTCGAGCGACACGGAGAATGAGGCCTCGCGCGAGGCGGAGATCAGGTTCCTTGCCGAGGCCTTGCGCGAGACGCCTCGCGCGATACGGAGAATGTACCCCTGCCGAGGCCTTCCCTGGATAGCCTCGGGCGAGACGGAGACGGCGCCCCCTGCCGAGGCTCGGCGCCCCCTGCCGAGACCTACCCTGGGGAGCCTCGCGCGAGGCGGAGTTTGTTCCGAGACCCCCTGCTCGAGGCTCGAGGCGAGGTGGAGGAGGGCTCGGTCGTGGCAGGTGAGGGGCCCACGGCTTACCTTCTAGCTTTATTTTGATGTTTGCTTGGGGTACCCCGTTCTAAGGTACCCGACACTTATATTGATGTTGCAAAAGTAGATCGGGATATTGCACATGTTACAATTGTGTTTTCAAGTGTATGTCTTTAATGTTTTATCTGTTTCAGACGTATGTTACAAATGTTTCATCTGGATGTTGCAAAAAGTAGATCTGGATGTTATATATACATGCATGTTTAAAGCGTATGTTCCAAATGTTTTAGGTGTTTCATACGTATGTTGCAAGTATTTTATCTGGATGTTGCATATGTTTTGTAATGGCTACAAACATGTTTTTTCTGGTGTTTCATATGTATGTTGCAAGTATTTCAATTATTTTAAACGTATGTTACGAGTGTTTTATATAGATGTTATAAAAATAAATTTTGATATCACATATTATGCAGTGAGATTCATTTGCAACAGCCACCTGCTGCAGTTGCTGCCGGTACATGTGCGTGGGTGTGGAGGAAATGCCACAATGCGGGCGAGGGACATGAAGTGGCGCGGTCCACGATGCAGGCGCGAGACACGGTATGACGTGGGTCTCCACGTGAAGCAGGCACAGGCGTCCGGACGGTCCAGACGCTGTTCTGTTTTTTTTTTCCGAACAAGCCCATGTGGCTAGTAGTCTCCTTCCCCATGAGTTTCCCTTTGTACACGCTGGAGTTTCTTCGTCCGCATGAGATCCACTCGGCGTCTCCTTCCTTTTCACGGTTAACCTTCTCTACAAATTACAAACTCAGGCCGGGCGCGGGGACCCGCTGCATATCGGGGTGCAAACACAAGCGCCTAAACACGCCGAGCGCAGCCGCACCCCATGCGGGGCTCGCCGCCTTATCCTCGCCGTCGCCGGCCGCGGCGCCGCAGCTGCCCCGTCACCACCACAACAGCACAACCACGTCACAGATGACCTCCCAGTACCAACGGGCCGGAGCCCAGGAACGGGCTGGAGGCCCGCCGAGATGGCCGGCGCCCGTGGCGTACCTGCCGTCCTGCCCCAGGTGGTCGTGCTGTGCCACCAGCGCCACGAGGGGATCGACGAGGCTGCTGCCGCCGCCGCAGCGTCCTCCACCAGCGGCCTCGTCTCCAAGTGGCGCCCCAAGGACCGTGTAATGGAAGTGATGCAGTTTGCAGATGCTATTCCTACTGCTTGTACTGATGTTATATACTCTTGACTATTCGCTGGATTTGGCGCGTCTGGGCTCGTGTGTGGAAGGGGGTGGGATGGCATTCTTATCTTAGGATAGCAATTAGTTGACTGAGCTTAAAAATGGCAAATTCGATCTTGCAGTATAACAACACATTGCTCAGGTTCATATGCACAAAACACAAATGCATGCTTATTGTGACAACTGACAAGTAAAAGGCATGATTTGCATATGATGTTCGTTGGATTGTCATCAAATCTTTATCATGTTCATTTGGTTACGAAACATATATCTGCTTTCTACCAATTATTTTAATTGAAATAATTCCAACCACTTACAATGTTGATTATTCTCTTACATTTCAAACTTATGATCAGCAATTCACCCACTCTCATGTCTCAGTACAAATGATTAGTAATTCATCCACTTTCACCTATAGAGAATATATTGGTTGAAGTATGATGCTTTCATATTTCTTGATATAAGCAAACTAAAAAGAATGCCTTGACGCTTTCATTGGATTATATATGTTTCTTGCACTTCAAGTGCTTCCAGACTTGCCATGGCAAACATGAATACCTATTTCTAATAAAAATTATTTGGTGCTTGTAAGCTCAATTTAACCATACCATCCTTTTCCCCCTTGTTAAGGCATTATCCAGTGGTGGTTAGTATCTCTAAAACACCATATTTGGATGCTACTGGCTGTGATGCTATTAGATGAATTTCCGTGCATGTGCGTTGTATTACAAACACAAGGCATCTTACTACTTTTTTTGAAACGACATTAGAATTCCATTGGAGGCAGCTTCAGCTTGATCTATATTCTTGTGGAGCGGTATATGTTCAGTGAGTATGAACTCTTGTTGTACTATCTCTTTAGATGTTCGATTTCCTTTCTGAATTTTCTAGCTATAGGTGATAACAAATGTGGGCGGGCAACTGAGCATAAAGCCATAAAGAAAAGTGAGTCTACTACTTGGAATTTCACCAAATATAATGTTGGATTGAGTCTCACCAATGCAGGTCTCATTGCTGATTGAACTCTAAAAATAGCCCTGAAAACCCATTTTTCTTTATGCACATCGATGTTTAAGTAGCCCAGTTTATTTGATTGCTTACACATAAGTAGATTAGAGATGGTCTCTGATAATTAATGAGGTACTCCGTTCAGAGGATGGTAACTTCTCTGTTTTTTATTGTTTAATCAGTAGCTAGATTAGAACTTCAAACTATATGCGACCTTTAAGTATAATCAATAATTGTTGTGAACTCATTTTATTGAAACGGCTCACTCTATTTCTTTGTTCCCTCAAAGTGTCTAGATGCCAATACTTGCAGATTGTTCTCGATAGGTCTGGAATGTGCATTCTTTTTACTTTGAATCTTGGAGGCTTTTCACGTGGACTTGATTGCTTGTTTGAATTCAAAGAAAAGGAGTCAAGTTATTCATATGGATTGTGAAGATCAATGAACATTTGTTTTTGTTAATAATTAATATCGACCTATCACACACTTTTTTGGTAGCAGCATCATTTCACCAGTGCTTTCCTACCATATATAACTTGGAGCTGCCATGGAATGAAGGGTGAAAGGTGTGTCCTCTGTTCCTCCCTTGCTCTTAACGATATACTGCATGTTATCCAATACTAACAAGTCCTACGTTTAGTGACATTATTATACAATGTTTATAGAAGTTTCACATCCAGTGAACTGTTGGTATATTACTCCTTTGATCTTTGACAGCTTGTCTAGAGAGGTACATTATTTCAACAAAATGTTGATGTTGAAGGATCAGGTTTGGCGCCTTTTGACCGCTGGCTTTGCTTGAGGAGAATCAAGACCATCCCTTTGTGAGTGGAGAAACAACATATAATTTTTTCTGTAACTTGTATGTTATTTTTCTAATTTTTGTGTGTCCATTTTCTTTCAGAAGGGCGAATTGTGCATTGTAGGAGTTTGGAAGACTCCAGAAAAAATCAAGTATATTTCAGAGAACATGGTAACCATGTGCAAGCGGTAGAGTCTTACCGCCTGTGACCGGAAGGTCCCGGGTTCGAGTCGCGGTCTCCTCGCATTGCACAGGTGAGGGTAAGGCTTGCCACTAACACCCTTCCCCAGACCCCGCACAGAGCGGGAGCTCTCTGCACTGGGTACGCCCTTTTTATGGTAACCATATGCAAGTACAAAGTGTCCACGTCAACAAGGTGTGTTGCTCGCATTCTCCTATCTGAACTATTTCTCAAGTTCATTGTGTGTTACGGTTCATAATAGCACATATCCTTGCTATAATGTATGGAATTTAAACTATTTCTCAGGCTACTAGAAAATATCTAGATAGGGCAGCATCGGTTCATTTTTAGTAAAGAGTGTTAGACCAATGAGTTGCAACATATTGAATAGAAATGCATACAAATTGATGACAGAATCTGAAAAGCCATGTAAAATATTCTATATAGCCATTGGTTACCTTGTTGAAAATATGAAAGGAGTGAAGATTTATTGTTGTCAAAGTTTAGATTGAACTAAACCAGGTATGCTGTTGTTATCTAGTGACTTTATCAAAGACAAGTTGTTTCAGTTCAGGCCCCATTTAGATCCAAAAATTTTTGGATTTTGGCCACTGTAGCACTTTCGTTTATATTTGGCAATTAGTGTCTAATTATGGACTAATTAGGTTCGAAAGGTTCGTCTCGCGATTTCTCACCCAACTGTGCAATTAGTTTTTTTTTTCGTCTACATTTAGTACTCCATGCATGTGCCGCAAGATTCGATGTGACAGGTACTATGCAAAATTTTTTGGCTTTTGGGTGACATCTAAACGGGCCCTCAGTCTGACCCGACTGGTCATTTTAGAGCATAGCTACCATGCATATTGTTTGAGTTAAACAAACTATTTTTGGTGAAAGGAAAATAATCCTACAAGCATGGCATTGTGCTTGCATGAAGGCACTGAGAACACATGGAAAACACTTTCTGATGAGAAAAACAACAAACGTTCTGGTGAGCAAAACTAGTCAAATGTTCAATATTCGAGGTATATTTTACCATTATAGGTAAATACCCATGCGTTGCAACGAGAAAATATAATACCATGATAGCATATATATGAGCGTGTGTTATACTCTTACCCAAGAAAGATATCACAATCATGATGTTTTGAACATTAATATTACATAAGTCTTCATGAAGGATAGATAACTAAAATAAAACTCAAGTTTTGATGTGAAACTAAAGCAATCAATTTCATATTGTAAGAACCTAGTTTATTACGACTATCTAACAATTCTATCAGTTGGTGTTTACGATATGCCTAAGATAATTTTGCACTTTTTAGGAAGTGTAATTTTCCAAGAATTTCCTTGGTATGCCAATAGGTGGATCACAAAGTCATTTTGTATCCTTTGGGCATCCTGTGTCAAGTCAAATATAAAATCAGAAAGTACATTCAGTAGCATTGTATACATTAGAAATCGAAAAGTATATATATGACTATGAAATAGCGTTTACGCCGAAGATAATTTTGCCATTAGTTGTGAACACGGAAGCCAGACAAACTTCTATAATAGAAATAAATTGTTAGCTATTATTTATTTTATAATAAATATAATATAGTTATTATATCATTATGCGGGGTGGTTCAAATGAACTTGCGTATCTATATCAACTGGAATGCCATATGAATTATAGTTTTTCAATTAAAAATACTCGCTTTCCATCTAGAGCCTTCCGCGTCCATGCGAAGCCTATGGTCTTGTTCCAGTCTAAGAATTGATCTTACATACCTTTTAAATGGTATATCGTCTTTCATCCGTTCCAAAGGTGGTATGGTATCAACTATAGTCATACTTAAAGCCTCTTGGTCGAGCACATAAAGCATAATGTTGCTAAGAAAAGTAATCCATGGGAGAAAGACCTACAAAACGGTTGGGATTACGATATAGTAGTATAGTAGCATTAAAGTATGTAAAACAAAACAAAGGAAAGAAATCTTACAAATCTACAATGTGAGGAATCATATTGCATACGAGGCCAACATGAATATGTTTCGCTGACCTGGTTTTTCCTTTCCTTAGTCTTCAAAGTCTTAAAAGAATTAGAGACCAACAATGTCTAAAGTAAAATACAAGGTAAGCGAGACATAAATAACACACATTATTCATTATTCATTATGATATAATAGTAAAAACATATTTACATAGAATCGCAAGTCCCTATAATGATTTGTCACGATGTTATTATTTGTATTTTGAAGTGCTTCATTGTATGCATGTACCCTAACACCCATGTTGAAGCACTCTTGGGACATTCTCGTACCCATCTGTATGAGTCCCTGAAGATCCTTGACACTTAAGTTTATTTGGTATGGGCTGAAGCTTCTTACCCACCATGTCCTTTAAAATATAATAAATATATATAATAATGAGCCAAGAATATGGACATGATTTGAGATAATATAATAGCAATACATTAATGTAAATAAACTGAGTACTAGTAGCTTACTTCAATGTCATATCGTCTGTAATGCACATGATATAATCACATATGACATCTGTTAAATCCTCCTTCCTCCTTGCATGTCCACCGTTGGTAGGCCTAGCAACAAACAGAGGTCGCCGGTTGTTGTTTGGTCAAAAAAGCGTGGCGACTGTTGTTGTTTCCTCTTGTTAGGTGTAGTATTTGGTGTGTTGTTTGTTTCATCTGTGAGTACAACATCAGAAGGGCACCCAGATTGTTCATCTTATCGGGCACCCCTGGACATCCCTTCCATCTGTTTAGCTCTGATGACAGTAAGATAGCAGCCAGTTTCAGCCTGAAATTTATTATATGAACATGCACAATATTGTCATTGTTAATAAGTGTGTAATAATGATATACTATTAGACATAACCTATTTATTAGGATAATAGGATTAGATTAGTGAGAGCTATACCTGAGTTACGTCGTCAGACATGACACATCCCCGGACCAGTACTCCATAAAGTTTAACATGAAAAGGCCACATGAATATCTACATGAAAAAGTTTGATCATGACTCATCAAATTGAATCAATACATGGAGATTAAGGAGAAATATTAGGCGTGTAACCATCTTTCTGTGTATTCTAGCAGTTAAGTATTTTCTCACGGGGCTAGGAATTAACCTGGAGGTTTGTCCACTTGATATCTTTATCGTTAAGTTGGATACAACGCGATACAAAGTCAATGTATCTATGCAACCCATTTGGCTATTTATACAATATGTCCACATTCACAAATTAGTATCATGATGAAAGATATTTGTTAAGTTAAGCCGAATGGGTTGCATAGATACATGGATTTTGTATTGCGTTGTATCCAGCTTAATGATAAAGATATTAATTAAGTGCACAAACCTCAAGGTTAATTCCTAGCCCCCTGAGGAAATACATAGCTACTGGAACACACAGGAAGATAGATACATGCCTAATATGTATCTTTTTATATATTTGTATTGATTCAAATTGTTGAGTCATGATCTGACTTTTTTATGTAGATATTTTTGTGGTTTTTTCATGTTAAACTTTATAGACTACAAGTTAGGGGATGTCTTGTCTAACAACGTAACTCAGGTACAACTCACTCGTCCAATCTTATTATCCTAATAAATAGGTTATGTCTAATAGTATATTTATTACACACATTAACAATAACAATATCGTGCAGGTTCATATGACAAATTTTAGGCTAAAACTAGCTGCAATTTTACTGTAGTTAGAGCTAAATAGGTGGAAGGAATGTACATGGGTGCCCGACAAAGATGAACAATCTAGAAGCCCTTCTGATGTCGTACTTATAGGTGAAACAAGCAACACATCATGTCCACTAAAGGCAATACGATATTGTTTGTAAGCTAATTGTACTCTATTTATTTACAACAATGTATTGCTATTATATTATTTCAGTCACTGCCTATATCCTTGGCTCATTAGTATATTTATTATATTTTAAAGGACATGGTGGCTAAGAAAGCTTCATCTCGTACCAAATAAATTTTAGTGTCAAGGACCTTCAGGGACTCGTACAGATGGGTGCGAACATGTCCAAAATGTGCTTTAACATGGGTGTTAGGGTACATGCAAACAATGAAGCAGGCAGACTTTAAAATAGAAATAGTAATAAGATCGTGACAAATCATTACTCAGACTTGTAATTCTATGTGAGTATGTTTTGCTATTATATCGTAATCAATAATATATATTATTTATGTCTTGACCATTTATTTTTATTTAGACGTTGTTGGCTCGCCTAATTCTTTGTTGGCTAAGGAAAAGAAAAAACGGCTCGGAGAAACATGTACATGTTGGCATCGTATGAACTATGATGTCTCACGTTGTAGATTTGTAAGGCTTATTTCCTTTGATTTATTTTGCATGCTTTAGTGCTAATACCATATCCTAATCCCAGCTGCTTTACGGGTCTTTTTCCCATGGTGTCTTGACCTGTTGAAAGGTTCTAATATGGTTAGAGGGGGGTGAATAGCCTATTTAAAACTATACAAAATCACTAGAACAATTTGTTAGTACGTTAAACGGAGAAATGCAATTTGCTCTAGCTCTACAAGGGTTGCAAGCCACCTATCCAAATAATTCTAGTTACTATTATCACTAAGCACACAACAAGAGCTAGGTCATTACTCACTAAGAGCTCTCAACAAGACTACACTAAAGAGCTCCACTAGGTGAAATTAAGCTAGCTAGCTAGCAAGCTCTCAAAACTAGCTACATTAAAGAGCTTACTACACAACTAGTTTGTAAGAATATAAAGAAGTGAGTAGGGTGATTAGACCATTGCATCGAGGAATGAACCAATCACAATATGAAAGCCAACCAATCACCGGGAGAAATCCAATCACAAGATGACACACAATTTTTCTCCCGAGGTTCACGTGCTTGCCGGCACGTTAGTCCCCGTTGTGTTGACCAACACTTGTGGTTCGGCAACTAATAGGTGTTTCACAAACCTAATCCAACAAATGGACGCCGCAAGAATCTACCCACAAGTTAGGTAACTCAATGACACGAGCAATTTACTAGAGTTGCCTTTGGTGTTCCGCCGGGGACGACACAAGACCCATCACAATCACCGGAAGACGGCCACGAACAATCACCAACCCATGCCGATGCTCTTTCGCTGCTCCAAGCCGTCTAGGTGGCGGCAACCACCAAGAGAAACAAGAAATCCACAGCCACAACGATCTCCAAGTGCCACTAGATACAATCTGTTGACGGAAGTTATCATCTATCGTAAACCGTCAATATAACTTGAAATCATGCATGAAAATGATCACCAACATAGACTTAGGGGTTTAAACTAACAATTTCCACGAGTTTTGGTGAATCTGCGTTTTCAGCAGGGTTTATCCAGAAAACCATCAAGGAGGATTAAATCGTCAAATAAAATCACGCTTATCCACAGCGAAAACTACCCTAGAAGGTTCTAGAAGATTCAAAAAGACGCCACATCGAAGCGGAGACTGAGGCGCTACCAGGTGGGGCCGGTCGGCCCCCTAGGGCCCATGTGTCAGCCCTCGCTTCGTATGTCGGTTCTCCACCACCTTAAGGATTGCATCTACGTCGTTTATTCAAGTCGGTTTGATTCGAGAGTCCAGAATTGATGCTCCGGCCTATATATACCAGCCTCTGCCCCCTCCCTCAGCATCTAAATCTGCCATAAGATCTGACTAGAAATTAGGGTTTTCAGAGAGAAGATAATAGAGCTTCAATTCTTCAAAGTTCTAGTATAGGCTATCTAGCAAGGTTCAAGTAGAGTTTAGGCTATTGCTCAGGATTTCGGATTCGCCGTCTGGAGGCCGGTATATCCATTGTATCCTTCTTTATTTATGACTTTGTGCTACTTCAATAATATGTTGCTATTTATTATGTTTCTAGTTTGCTCTAGTTATATACTTGATATAGTTATGATTGATTATGAATATATGTTCACAAAGCTCTTAGCTCAATACTCGAGTGAGTTAAGTGGTCGATATTATGTAAGCGTGGTGCTTAAATATTGTTTACCTATGGATACATTCTACACTCTGGGTCATGTGGTAGATCGCTGATGTGACACTCCCGTTGAGTCCTTTGTAGTCCACTCCTCGTTTGTAGAGCAAGTAGAACCCTGTTGCGAAGAGAGTCAAGCTTTGTTTTTGATCTTCCTTAGTAATGTTCCTTATGCATAGATCCAAAATTAGTTATGCTATAGATGAGAGTGTATATACTTGGGTGTATAAAAGATTTAGTAAATAAGAAAAGACTTATGAATCTTTTGCTCTTAATTAATCTTCTGCCTAGCCATACTACATTTATGAATATCTATTTTTATCTCTGTAATACTATCAATGCCTTACACTTATCATTTATTTATCATTTGACTTACCCCTAATATAGCATGAGAGTTATTGATCTTGTCATAAGTATACATATTTGACAATATCTCTGTGCCAACCCCATCGCTCCTTCCTGTGGATAAAATATAAATAACGATACTTGGTATACTCCCGGGTGAAATGCTATAATGGTATATTATTTGTGCGCTTACGGATACTTAATGTATATATAAATTTACAAGTGTTCTCAATAATTACCAACAAAGCATTTTTGGTATCATTGCTAGGGATGATAACTTAGTAAAGAGTGATGCTAAGAAATGTCAACACAATCACTCAAGTAAATGCACTTGGAATCACTCCCAACCTCACTGTGACGGTGAATCAATGATAGAGATAAGTGAGAGGTGTTTGCTTGGGCTCACAAGGATGCAAGTATGTCAAAGTGCAAAGAGAGAGCCCCAAGCTAGCCAAAGTCTATTTATAGACCCCCTCAAACAAATAAAGTTGTTGCTCTACGCAGGGCTGATTGGACGCACCGACCGGACGTAGTCCACGCGTCACTTATTTAAACTGTAGCCGCCTGATCTCAACGGTCAAAAGACTTAGCGCCAACGACTAAGTGATGACCGGATGCGCCGTTAGAAATGACCTGACGCCGCACAACACATAGTCCGGTCAAGTACAGAAACTACACCGAGAGTTTTTTCAATGACCGGACGCTTCCGAACAGCATCGACCTGACGCGCCCGATGTCCAGTCCTCACACGGCTCGCTCACAAAGCTTGCGTCAGCGTTCGTCAGCGCAGACTTGACGCAGCCCCTACGCGCCCGGTCGCCTAACGTCTCTCGCGTCCGATCGCGCCACCGAGCGACGCCCTTCCTACGCGCCACGACCTGACGCTACGCCGAGTCAGGTCCCGCGTCCGGTTAGGACTTGGTCCTCTCGGCCAGCGCTCGCGCCACCTAGGGTACACTAACCGGACGTGTTCGGTCAAGCCGAGACCAGCATCCGGTCACGTGCAGTGATCCCTTTTCTTTTTTCTAACTTGTCAAATTCTTCACCTTTGCTTCCAAGTTGCTAACCACAATGTGTAAAACTCATGTGCTCGTGTGTTAGTATTTTTCAAAGGATTTTACAAGGGTCAAGGTTAGCACACTAGGTTTCTAAATGCAAATGCAAGAATCATGTCACCTAGTGGCACTTGATAACAACTTAGCCAAAGATTTTTTCTCCTCTTTATAGTACGGCTATTGATCCTATATCACTCATACCCTCTATGGTGTCTTGAATGCAAACAAAAATGGCTCATATCAATATACCTTTGTCTTAAGCCTATTTTTGTTTTTCTTTTTCTTCTTTTCCAAATGTGAAGCACTTGATCCATCTTTTGTGGCCATCATCTAACTCCACCACTTGGATTGGACTACGTTATCTAATTCACACACTTAGATCAAAGGTTATTCCTAGGTTTTATCAATTATCCAAAACCAAACTAGGACTTTCGATCTCCCCTTTTGATAATTGATGACAACCTTTTCACAAAGATATTTAATAAAATCTTTTTGAATTCATGTTGCTTGTCCAAGCATATTACCATGTGTAAAGGATATGGATAAGTTTCATAAACCCGAATTGGTAGTATTAGCTTCCCCTACATATATGCTAAGAGTTTAGATTTGAAAGCTTGCACATATGCATGCATAGAAAGTGTGGGAGAGTAATAGCTATCAAATGATGCTAAGGTGTAAAGAATGGACCTTTGAAGCGTGATACCAATCGAAGTAACCAATAATACCATCCTTAGCACCATGATTTGCAAGATACCACTTATAAAGACAAACACTAGATACCTCGTGAGATCAATATTATAAGCAAGGTTCTAATACCATTTGAAAAAACAAGTGAATATCTAGCTATCATTCTATGCATGCTAGTTTTTATTTTATCAACCATTTTCTACTATCTAGCATACACCACACAAGCATGGATATGAAATTTAAAAACTTGTGCCATGCAAGCAAACATATGTAATGCACATAAAAATGCAACGTACAAGTTTATGAGCTTGCTCTCCCTAGTTGTGTGTTTTAAATTTTAATTGGTCCCCTTACAATGTCATTTTATTTGTTTGCTCCCCCTATATTACTATCTTTGTGAATCTCTCTTCTCCTTTGGCATGAAATATCATAAAAGGTGAGCTCAAATTTTAGATAGGTTGGGGTGAGACCATATTAAGTGAGGATCATTTGTTAAATTTGGTTCAATCTAGATCACTTGCAAAAGATATTGAACTCGTTTTGATCCAAGGGCAAGCTTTTTCACACCTCATTGCAAGGGTTATCTTAACCATGTTGAATTAAACACTTATAGCTCATTTTCTAGATTAAACACTAGGTTCACAAGCCCACAAACATGTCATATGCTACCACTAGATCATTTTAAACATGGAAGCAATAGTGGTACTATACAAACAACAAATTTATTAGATTTTCATGAATGAGCCTAAGACATGTGAGGAATGACTAGATGTACTAAACAAATCCTTAGCAAAGGATGAATGACATGTCAAATAACTTTACCTTGCTTTGCTCGAAGGAAAGACATGTCATATATGGGGGTGCATCAACACATATTAGAGAAGTCAAGTATGTTCAGTTCATTCCTTAGCTTGCAAAACCTCTTCTCATCAAGTGGCTAGGTAAAAATATCGGTAAGTTGATCATCGGTGTCCACACTCTCAATACAAATATTTCCTTTTTATTGGTGATCTCTTATGAAATAGTGGCGGACATCTATGTATTTTGTTCTTATTGTTCAACTGGGTTGTTGGTGAGCTTCACGGCACTCTTATTATTACATAGCAATGGTACTTATTTGAATTTGATTCTAAAGTCACTTAAAGTTGCCTTCATTCAAAGTAATTGAGCACAACTACTGGTCGAAATGTACTCCGCTTTGGTGGATGAAAGTGCTATACTATTTTGCTTCTTTGATGACCAAGACACAAGTGATCTTTCTAATAGTTGACATGTGCACGATGTGCTATTCCTCTCAAGTTTGCATCCCGCATAATAAGAGGCTGAATATCCAATCAATTCAAATCTTGTTCCTTTGGGATACCACAATCCAACATTTTGTATATGCTTCAAGTACCTCAATATTCTCTTTGTTGTCTTCAAATGACTTTCTTTTGGCGAGGCTTAAAATCCGTACACATGCATACACTAAATATCGCATCCGGCCTTGATGCGGTCACATAGAGTAGGCTTCTAATCATAGATTGATGCATCTTTTGATCCACTATGTTGCCACTAGCATCACTATTCAAGCTTTCATTTGTCCCCATTGATATACTAATAGCTTTAGCATCATCAATTCTAAACTTCTTGAGCATATCTTTGATATACTTGCCTTGACTCACAAATATGCTATTCTTCATTTGCTTGATTTGAAGACCAAGGAAGTAACTAAGCTCTCAAATCGTGGACATCTCAAATTCATTTGCCATCATCTTTCCATACTTCTCATAAAAATCTTGATTGGTTGATCCAAAGATAATGTCATCAACATAGATTTGCAACACAAACAAGTCATTGTCTATCTTTTTGGTGAAAAGAGTGGTGTCAACCTTGCCCATCTTCAACCCTCTAGAGAGTAGAAAATCCCTCAACCTCTCATACCATGCTCTTGGTGCTTGTTTCAATCCATGCAAAGCCTTATTCAACTTGTAGACATGGTTGGGTTTCTTGTCATCTTCAAAACCAGGTGGTTGTTCAACATAGACTAGCTCATTGATGTACCCATTGAGAAATGCACTCTTCACATCTATTTGTACAACTTAATGTTGTGGGCACAAGCATAGGCTAACAAGATCCTAATTGCTTTCAATCTTATAACCGGTGCATATATTTCTCCAAAGTCAAGACATTCAACTTGTGTGTAGCCTTGAGCCACTAATCTTGTTTTATTCCTTACAACTATCCCATCTTGATCTTACTTGTTACGAAAGACACATTTAGTTTCAATCACATTATGATCCTTAGGCCTCTCAACTAATTTTCATACTTCATTTCTTGTGAAGTTGTTTAGCTCTTCATGCATAGCATTGACCCAATCTACATCCTTCAAAACTTCATCTATCTTGTTTGGTTCAATGGATGACACAAATGAGAAGTGTTCATAAAATGATGTCAATCTTGATCTTGTTTGTACACCTCTTGAAATATCACCAATTATAGAGTCCAATGGATGATCTCTTGCAACATTGGTTGGTTGGAGCACTTGTGAAAGCTTTAGTTTGGTTTTGATGAATTGATGAAACCCTAAGTGCTAACCTAGTTTATCAAAGTGATCATGAGATAGGTAGCGCTATTTCAAGTGATGGAGCAACGGTGAAGATCATGATGATGGTGTTACCATGGTGATGATCAAGTTTTAGACTTGGAAAAGAGGAAAGAGAAAAACAAAAAGCTCAAGTCAGAGGTGAATCTTGATAGGAGCTTTTTGGTTTGGTGATTGAGACATTTAGCGAGTGTGATCACATTTAGGATCGATAGTCGTACTATTAAGAGGGGTGAAACTCGTATCGAAATACGGTTATTAAAGTGCCACTAGATGCTCTAACTCATTGCATATGTATTTAAATCTAGTGGAGAGCTAACACCTTTGAAAATGTTTGTGAAAATATGCTAACACACATGCACAAGGTGATACACTTGGTGGTTGGCACATTTGAGCAAGGGTGAAGAAGTTGGTGAAGTGAAGGAGTTGATTTTCACTGAAACCCAGTGACCGGACGTAGCTCAAGGTGTGACCGGACGCTGGGTCAATGAGTTCGGTTATTTATAAAAATGAAGGGCGCGCTCGGGCTTGTTTGGCCGTGTGACCAGATGCTGGGTCAACCTATGACCTGACGCTCAGGAGCTGAGTCTAGTCATGATGATGTACGGTGACATGGTGGCGCACAGTGAAGAGAACAAGGAGTTGACGCTGAGGTGTATCCGGTCAAGGAGCACCTGACGCGTCCGATCGCAGAAAAGTGCTTCTGGAATCTCTCTGTAAACGACCTGACGTGTGGTGGCTGAAGTTGATCGGCGTGTCCGGTCATAGTGTGCATCGCGCGCGGTTCTGTTGACCTGATGCAGCGCGAGTGAGTCAGGTCACGTGGCGGTACGTCCGATCATTACTTAAGCAGTGGCACGAAGCTCTATTGACCGTTGGAGATCAGGTGGCCATGATTTAAATGGGGACACGTGGATGGTGATCCACGACTGGACGCTAGGGGACAGTGAGGTGCAGGGACCAACGACTCTATTTCGTGGGAGCCTCTATTTAAGCCCCTTGGCCGGCTCAAGCTTACTCTCTTGGCCATCTGTATTGACATAGCAACTTTTTGAGCTTAGCCAAAGCCCTCCTACTCATCTTCATCATTGATTCATCATCTTTGTGAGATTGTGAGTGAATTCAAGTGCATTACTTAAGTGATTGCATCTAGAGGCACTTGGTGTTTGTGTTTCGCTATGGGATTCGTTTGTTACTCTTGGCGGTTGCTGCCACCTAGACAGTTTGGAGCAGCGAGGATCGTCGAGCGGAGGTTGGTGATTGTCTCCGGTTCTGATCGTGGTGATTGTGAGGAGTTCTTGACCATTCCTCGGTGGAGAGTCTAAAGGTACTCTAGTGGATTGCTCGTGGCTTGTGTGATCCTCATCTTGTGTTGGTTGTGCGGCACCCGATTGTGGATTTGGCGTGTGATGCCAATTAGCGCGTGAACCTCCAAGTGAGTGAATCACCACAACGAGGACTAGCTTGCCGGCAAGCAAGTGAACTTCGGTAAAAAATCTTGTGTCATCATTGTCCGATGATTTCATTGATTATCTTGTGATTGATTGATTGGCTCCATCTTGTGATTGGCTCAATTTCTCGACACGGCGGTATAATCATCACCACCCTCTTTTGTGCACTTACACTAAAGAGCGAAGCAACACTAGAAATGTTGTGAGAGAAAAACATCTAGCCCCGTTCGGCTTGCTGAATTTTAGTTGAAACTGGCTGAAAAACACTGTTCTGGTTGAATCATTGTGAGAGAGAAATACTGTTCCGACTGAAAAAGAAGCCAAACAAACCGGCTTCTGGTATCCTACTTTCTACTTCTCGTGCGTGCAAAAACAACTTCTTATTTGTTGGCGATCTTGCATTGTAATCCTGAGAACTGTTCTTACGTTGAGGTATCAACTAGAAATAAGTTGCAACTTATGCTGCATATTCTCTACGAGCACTCTTTTCTTAGAAAATGGAAAATAACATCTTGGCTTCTGTAACTGAAAATACACATGATCAGTCATGACTATTGTTTTCTTAGATAACGGAAATATCATCCGGCTTCATCCTCTCAAAGGAGGAATCAGACTCCATTTACACAACGGTCTCACACAACAGACAACAAATGATTAGGAATCACTGCAAGCTCCAGCTCGCGGCATGCTTGTATAATATAGTTTTTTTCCCTCATCCTGACGCTATAATATAGTCAGCACTATTGTATGGACTGAGAGATTGAAATGTCGATTCATTTCAGCAGATTATAGACACATTTCATTAGATGAAGAAAATTGATCAATTTATTAATGCTTATCTAACAATAAAGAATCACTAAGCATAACCCAATCCCCCGCCCCCTCTCCTTCCTCCTCTAACATACCACCCAAAATTTCTGGTTTTAGTTTGTTATACAGTTAACAACCTCTTGTCATGTCCAAAAGTTCGAATCCACCACGATAACCACCGCAATGCTAAGTACCAACTGAAGGAAGAGCAAGAACCCTTTGTCCCTTCCAGTTCTTAGTCTCCATATCGCAGATCCCTCCGCATCACTTGTGGGCGTCATAGATGTGTTCGTGCTGCCAGATCCAGTGCTGTTGCTCAGCAGCTTACTGCATGATGAAGGCCAGCATTAGCAAAGCTTAAGTGTGGAGTGAGATATGACATGCAGCATCTGATTTAACATTTCATATCAAAAAAATATCCTTCCGAATCACTAAAACAGACTTTATGCTTATTGTGCATGAGACATTTTTTCAAAAACAGAAATGTCCACTGCAAGGCAATTTTAGCTGCTATTTTTTTTATCTACAATAATAAATGGTCTGTTGTCAACCTCTTAGAGTCTTAGTAGGGTTCTATGATTCCTTAAGCTCAGGTGTCCTTTCTATGTATGTGTTTCTTTGAGGAAAGGGGGGATCCCCACCAATTTTATCGATGTTGGAGTTTCTTGCAAGCTCATAAAAAAAACAGAGGTTGAGCAGATTTTGTTACAAAAGCAGGCTGGGTTTGCACAGCAAAGGGCCCTAAATCCACAATAATAAGCATACTGAGATTGGAAGCAAGTGGAAGAATAGAATGATTTTACCACCACTACTTAACAGTTTTTGTATTTGGCACAGTACTATTATAGTTTACCCTTAACAAGCATTGATAATAATGGATAAATAGAGCAATATCATCGACATCACAAAGGAGAAGTTTCAGCAATTTACCTTCCAGGAAATAAACAGCTGTCATGACCTGCATAGCAAAAGATATCCATTTGTTAGAAAAGCATAGTGGATGTTGAAGATTGAAGCAAAATTCGTGTATGGTCCAATATGTGAACACAAAAAAAAAACTAGTCTGACATGCTTACGGGCTTTGAACACAGAGATGCACAGCAAAATCCTAGAGGTAAAGCAATATGATTTCTAAGGCCACTAAGAAAAAGATGGGTAAAGCTACCAGCATGAGATCTGCTGGGCATATATTAATAGAGAAGGAAGATGGGCAAAATTGAAAATAACCTACACCTGTAAATTATCAAATGAGGACAAAATTGTCTGTTTACATAGTCCTTGGACCTCAGGACCACTAAAAGGAACGACCCTCGTTAGTGGATAGTAAAAAACTCGACCTGCGGGGGGTTATGACGGCCCCCGGGTTTTCTTACTAAGAAGAAGATCTTCTCACACAGATCGAGAAAATCCCCGAACCTCCCGTCCACATCCTGACGCAGCGGTATCCTTGGCCAATGAGAAGGCGTCTGCCGGACCTGGGCCGTGCGGCACTCAAGGCGCACACACACGGATCCACAGGCCGGACCAGACCCTGGGCCGGACCATTACTGCGCTTTGGCACATGTGACGGGCGAGGGGATTTTTTTAACCTCAGCCTGAAATTCGCTCCCACGGGGAGTCGAACTCAGGACCTGAGGAGTGCCGCCGGGAAACCTAACCGTTTGAGCTAGGCACCCTTTGGCTTAGTGGATAGTACATGAGTATACATGGGAGCCCACGTAAATTTCATGCCATGGGGAAGCTTTGACCTTCCCACAGTCCCACCACAGAAACACCATGTTGCAAAGTAAATCAAAAGCTTTACCAATAGGTCTGGGAAACCATACCAGAAGAACAGAAAGTTATTTCCTAATAATAAAAAAGACTTTCAATCAAATATGCATGAACAGGTTCTGGTATTTCAGACAAAACATTACCCCTTGAAAAGGAGAACGCAATCTAAATGGCACTAGGTACTGTAGAAAGCCCCAATGGCCAAATGAGCATCCTGGGCCACTCAGATTATATTCAGAGGTTTCCATTCAGTGTTGCCTGAGCACATAACCACCAAATGCCTACAGGCCAGACTCAGTGTTCGTCATCCACATTAGCTACCCCTGGAGCAAGGCTAAGTGCTATAGTACTCCAAAGAGTCTGTTAGGAAAATTGCAGATCGAGCATCATACTTCCATATGTTAGGTTGATCTCCACCAACTTGGCCCAATGGCCAATTGGGCCCTTGATCCACGCCCTGATCGGGGGCGCCCAACCGTTCTATGGTTGGTGGGCCCCCGTCGCACAGCGCCATAAAAAGGGAGGTGGGTGCCGGGGCACAAGGCACGAGCTTCACCTGCGCCGCCACAACCCCACCTACATTCTAACCCTAAGCCGATCTAGAGAGAGGGCGCTGCCAGCGACGGGAAGCACCGCCACCGGCCACCGCCGCCTCTGCACCGTCACCTCTGCACCGCCTCTCTACGACCGCGCCTCCACCGCGTCACCGACACGATGGCCAGCTCGTCTTCCTCGAAGGCGGCCGATGGTTTGCTACCCCGCATCCCTCTCTCTCTCTCTCTCTCTCTGTTTTCTCGCACTAGATCATGTTCTAGGGTTTACTCCATATTCTAAATGTCAGTTTGACCCGCTAGATCTATGGCTAGTGGATCCTGTTAATCTATCACCATACACATGTGTCCAGATAATAATAATACTGTTCCCATACCAGACAATGCTACATGCTCCCAGCACTCCCACCAGTTGGCCACTAGCATGGATCACGCTTTGTCTTGATCCCACATTGCATCCAGATCCAAGAGATTCCAGCCTGCACTTTCTCCTTTTCCATTCCTCTCCCCTTGCCATTTTTTTCCTCTATATAAGATAGGAGTAATGGTATAGCCCTTTTTGCACATGAAAAGGGTAACTGTTACTGTCCTAAGATGTTGCTACAGCCTGCCCCCAACAAGTAGAAGTTCAGCTTCAGCAGCATTAGCTCATATATAGTTATTGTGACATGGTAGTGCCGTGATTCACCTGCCAAGAATGCCTAAGCTCCCGCGCGAAAAAAAAATGCCTAACCTCCTGACCACATGCTCTCAGCTCTGTGCTGGACACATAACCAAGCCCCCCATCAATGACTGTTAGTCTTGATTCTTGAACATGAATACAGTAAGTAAACATGAGTATGGTAAAATGTGGCAAGCATCCAAACGTGTCCACTGTCCTAGATCTTCAGAATGCCCCCATTTGCTACACAACAATGCCCAGATGGCCGGGTACACTTGGCTGCATTTGAAAGTTGAGAATGCAACCTGTACCAATGCTGCAATGCAGAGCATCCGAAAGGAAATCATGGGCAACCCGATAGATCTGCCATCACGGTTCACCTTTAGCCTTTAGAGCATGCCGCAGCCACATGACCATTAACCATGATTGAACTTTGCCGAAAGATGAGAAAAATATTTTGTTGTCAAGTTTTTTGCCCCCAGTGAATGAAAAGGAAACATCAATGCGGTCAAATATGTGTCTGCCAAAACACTAGTATAATCCATAGGAAAAAGTCGAAAAGAGGAGAGCCATTCATTCCCGCATGCTAGCCGCTTCCATGAACCGAAGAGTGACATGACATGACATGAAAGGAGCAGGATGACATGGTGAAAGTGATGTGAGGACTAGTACTGACGAGGCGTGTAATCGGCAATGTACCCTTGGGGCCTGGCATGCAGGACAGGAATGTGTTGTGAGCATAGCATTGCACCGGCTCACATGCGAAAAGGAGACGATTGAAAATAGTAGTCTGTATGGGGTGGGTGGGTGGGTGGGGTGTGTGTGAGCACCAGACAAATCTACAGCCAGATCCAGCTCGACTCCTGTCGGCTCCATCTCCATAGTGTGCTGCACCTGCGCGTGCTTCTCTCGTCCCCAGGCCTCGTTTAAATCAGGTCGTAACGGGCGTGGAGGTGTCGACACCAGATGTCGCACGGAGTGTTAGAGTCAAATTACAGAATTCGTCAGTAATAGATTTATTAAGCCTAATTAATCTATCATTAGCAAATATGTTACTGTAACATCATATTGTCAAATCATAAACTAATCAGGCTTAAAAGATTCGTCTCGTAAATTAGTTGTTATTTTTTTAAGTCTATATTTAATACTCTATGTATGTGTCTAAACATTCAATGGGATATGGAGATAAACTTTAGGAGAGAACTAGACAAGACCCAAATCAAAAGCATTTTGCTACACGTACAGGAAAGAAATCATCTGATTTGTTATCATCCCATCTATCAATGCCCTGTTTCCTTGACTGATAAACCATGACTGAAAGTACTGTTGACTGATTTGTTGTGAAAGAAAAATATTATTCGTTGACTAAAAAAATACGGCTTATAAGCAAACGAACATGACAAGTCAGCAGCAGCTTTTTGCCCAGCTCCACTCTTCCTGCCCCCCTCCCCTCAGGTCCTCACCTACAAGGAAAAGCAACCTTTCTCCTACCCATCGATGACCGTTTCGTTCAATCAACTAGCCATAGTGCGCTAGCGCTCTCGTGTTCCATGATGAATGGTGAATGAGCGGCACCTGCTTTTCTGGGCGTGACAATGGCGTCGCTCCTACTGCTCGAACCCACGCCGAAACGATTCCATTGACCCTACTCCGACACTACGCACTTCTGTCACGAGAAACTACTGGGCAGTTTCGTTCCACGCACGCAGTTCGCTAGTCATTTGTCTTTGTCAGGCGGGCATTAAAGAAGCGCGATTATTAATCATGTAACTCCAGTAGTAATAAACACGGATGGTGACGAGCAGGCAGCCAGAAAAAGAAGCGAGTGTACTCACTCGGATCCACGGTGGTGACCATGCCGGCGCCCTGGAAGTAGCACGATCCGGCGGCGCGGCCCTGGGACTGGTAGTAGGCATCGAACGCGAACGACGCGTGGCTGCGCACGTCGTCGGGCTGGTAGCACGCCTGCCCGGGCTGTATCGCCGTGCAGTCGGCGCGCCCGGGGCCGCACGCCCAGTCCATGCCTGCCTGCACCGCCTTCTCGTCCGCGTCGTCGGCGGCCACGCAGAAGGTCCGGTCGGTCGTGTCGTTCCCCAGGAACCCGTCGGCGCCGGACACGTGGAGGAGATACACCGGGGTGCCGTTCCCGTAGAACAGGCCCCAGTTCGCCTCCGACACGGGGCCTGGGCGGAGGTCCTCGTTGAACAGCTCGTAGATGTAGGCGCTGGACTGCGCGCCGGGCGCCATGGGCGTGCCGGGCTTGTCCTCCAGCACGTGCTTGATGAGGTTGGAGTTGTACGCGTCCGCGTTGTCCCTGGTCGCGTACGGCTCCGCGCGCCGGTCCCCGTACGACGGCCAGCCCGTCTCCGTCACCAGGATCGGCACGCTCGCGCCGCCCGTGGCGTTCAGGTTCCGCACGGCCACGCGCACTGCGTCCAGCATCGCGTCGAACACGTTGGTGTAGTGGAGTAGCGTGTTGGGGTCCACCATCTCCTGCGACGGCGGCAGCGGCCGGAACAGCGCGTTGTCCACCGGGATCACGCCCTTGTTCTGCATCAGCGAGTAGTACGGGTACAGGTTCAGCATCAGCGGCGCCGAGGTGTTGGCGAGGTGGGCGAGCAGCGGGGCCACGAACGACTTGGCCAGGGACTGGTTGAAGAAGGCCTGCGACGGCGGGAACGGGTCCAGCACCACGGAGAAAGGCAGCGGCGTCGACACCGGGATGGACGACAGGTTGGCGGCAGCTAGCGCGGCGGCCAGGGACTGGATGGCCGGGAGTAGCACGGGCAGCGCCGAGGGGAGCGCGGTCGGCACCTCGTCACCGACGGCGATGGCGGAGATGACGTTCGGGGTGCTGGAGTTGACACCCGCGAAGGGGAGCACGCGGCGGGAGACCCAGGAGGCGGCCGTCGCCGGGGAGGAGCCCAGCGCCAGGAGCTCGTTGTTGGGGACCCCCACGATGGCGCGCACCCCCGAGGCGGCCAGCGCCGACAGCAGCCGCGGGTCCGCGTCGTAGAGGCGCACGCGGGTGATGCGCTGCGCGCGCAGGAACGACGCCAGGTCCGACGGCGACAGCAGGTTCGTCACCTGCGTGCCGATCGTCACGCCCACGTACGGCTCGCCGGACCCTGCCGCCGACACCACCACCGACGGGCCTGCTGCGGCTGCAACGAGTCAGCGAGAGCCGGCATTTGCAGCTGCCGTTTGCAGACCAAATCCATTAGAGCATGACTGGAGGTAGACAGAGAGAGCTTACAGTGAAGAGAGAGGAGGTGGAGCAAGAGGAGGAAGGGGAAGAGCAAGCGGTAGCCGCTGCCACTCCCTCCTCTGCTCCTGCTCCCCATTGGGATTGGGGAGTGTGCCCTGCTGCTGCTCCTGCTCGTGCCGGCCTCCGGGATTGCCTCTTTTGACGAAGACTGCTGCTTTCGACGCGCACTTGCTCGCTTTCTCCAGGAATCTCTTCCCTCCCGGCTCCCTCGGGGCTCGATTTCTGCTACGTGGGGCGTGGCGTTGGCGTGGGAGCGTGCGTGCTTGCCGCTTGGTGCTGGATGGAGAGCTGGTCGCCTGGTCCTGGAGGGGAGTGGAGTCCGCGAGGTTGGTGCGGTGTCGGGGCAAAAGATGCGTTGGGATTGGGGGATTTCCGGGGACCGGTTGGGAGCGGGTGAACTGCTGAATCTAGAATGGTTGCTGGTGTATTCTGGGGTTCATTCGGTGATTAGTGTCGACTCGTCGCTCATCAGCCATCGCTGCTATTCGGTGGGGGCAAAGGGGCGTGCCGCGTGCGACTGTGCGAGGAAGCAGTGTGCCAGAGAGTGAGCCACCTGGACAGTGGGCCCTGAAACCTGCACAAGTCATGCTAAGGATGGATGGTTGGATGTCAATTAGTAGAACCAAATATTAATTATAAAACTAATTGCATAAACCGTGACTAAATCTCGAGACGTATTTATTAAGCCTAATTAATTCATGATTAGTATATGTTTACTGTAGCATCAAGTTCGCGAATCCTGCACTGATTAGGTTTAATAGATTCGTTTCGTGAATTAGTCTTCATTTATATAATTAGTTTTGTAATTAATCTATATTTAATACTTCTAATTAGTATTCAAACATCTTATACGATGGGGACTAAACTTTAATCATGTGGAACCAAACACCCCCTTACACTACAGGACTCCACTTCTTGGCCAGCTTGCTAGGACCCCTTGTTTTTTCCAAGGCAATTTTAACGTAGTAATAATGATCCAACAAAGTTAACGCAAACAGTTTTTTTCACATGAATTTCATTGAAGAAGAAACAAGGATGAAGAAATATAGATGAATTGTATACCTTTTTTTGAATAAAGAAATTGCATTTAAATTCCATAGTAGCCATACGGATAATGAGTACTAGTATTTTCACTTTGGCTTTTGACAACCAGTGATTGTTTTTAAAGCTTATTGTCATACCTCCTATGTTGCTTTCATTTCTCAGGAAATTGTCCTTCTCTCGAACCTTAATCCTCATGTAGTCATATTCCTCTAGCTAACGCTCTAAATCCTCCCTTTGCCTCTGATTACTGTGACTTTTCATCATTTCCGCCTTCTTCAACTCCCTTTCTCTACAGTGCAACCAAAATTGAACTCCAACGTGACCCTCCTAGGCCCTCTCCCTCTCCCTCTCCCGTTTTTGGCAATCTAACTGGAGATTAGAGGGAGTAGGGATCCATCTTCATAGTGGTAGTGCTAGTAAATCAAGTCCTAACCTAATGTCAGATTTTTTTTTGTCGTCTTTAGTTGATATATACTATTTTCTCCATCATCTTACCTCTTTCCTAACTACCAACTTTCCAACCACCCTCACACTTCCACACTCAATATATCAGTATATATATAAAGCTTGAATAATTAAGGTTATAAAGTTTGGCCTTTCCAAATGGCACGGATTATGCCACTTCAGTAGCACGTCCACTTTGGGAAACGCCCAGGGACCCGAAATTTAACAAGCACAATCCCCATGCGGCAGCGATAAATGACATGCTAGTTCCCCTCAACAAGACAGTAGCCTAGATTTGCTGTCCCTGAAGTATTAAACGACAAGGTAGCCTAGTACTCCGTATTGAGTAAGGATGGAGGAGGCATGAATGAAGCAGACAAATGCCCAAGCTGGTCGTCAGCAAAGCTAACAGTGGCATGCAACCATATTACAGTAGGTAAAACGACTGAAAATATTTGTGTAAGTTAAAAAAAATGGACAAGACAGTCAGCCTGTTCACTTGTTGGTTTCAGCCAGGGCTTATCAGCCAGCCAACAGTGTTTTCCTCTCACAACATATCAGAAACCAACCAGCAAACAGGCCGAGTATCAAGGTAACTGAATAATGTTTGACAACCAAAATATTTCTCTGAGGCAGCCCTTTCAACTAAAGTTCAGCCTGCAGCCCAACATTTCAGCTCAGAATAGACTGGCCTGGTTCAGCAAGCTATGACAATGCAACGGTGGCCTCTGATCAAATCATGTTCCAATGCCCTGTAGTCATTTTGTGTGGTGTGCAACACAACTTGTGTTATCAGATTGTAACACAACAACTACAACCACAGATCCAGGCGAAAGAAAATCATTGGGACCAAGCATGCCAACTGTGCTTCTAAATAGGTAGCGCGCATGAACTTTTCCGTATCATAACTGGAACAGTATCTACTTCTAAGTTCTAAACTGAACTATTAGCAGTGCTATTTCATAAACAGAATATCTTCTAGAATCCAGAGGCAGGAATTCCCCCAGCAACATCACTACAGCAGGCAGCAGGGGACCAGCAATGAATCAATGACAGAGATGCAACTGTGACTGTGTGTGCCCTCACCTATCCCCTGCCAGTTGCTACATGGGGAAAACCTTTGCTATGTATGGGCCTGCAACAGATCTCAAAACTATGAAATGAGTATTGCAGCAAGCAATGTGCAAGATCAGGATGCCTGGGACAGAAACCATAGCTGAGAACTGCAGCAAAGAAAAACATACCTAGAACATTTTAGTAGAGATTTGCTGCACAATCATCTCATTGGGAAAATGGATGAGTCACTTCTGACAAGACTACGGCAGGAGACTAACTCAAACTTTCGTCAATATTTCTGCACCATTCCTAGTGACCAGTATGGTATGCTCAAACTGAGCAGCCCAGCTACCATCAGCAGTGACAGTCGTCCATCCATCTTCCCATGTAACACACTCTGTTTTCTCCATTGTAAGTATAGGTTCTGCAGAATTCCATCAAGATATTTCACAACAACAACAACAACAACAACAACAACAACAACAATAACAACAACAACAACAACATAGCCTTTCAGTCCCAAGCAAGTTGGGGTAGGCTAAAATATTTCAACTTCATATAAAATATTTTTACAAGTGTACGACTTCATGTCTACATGACATGCAAGAGCTTGTACAATTACTTCCAAGGTCCATTATGACATTTTCTACGCTCATGGTATTATCTTTATGCCAAGTTTTTTCCCCCACAAACATGTTCAAGAAACGGCAACCACTAGGAAATCTCCAGCACAAACTATTCTTAAGGGCATTAACCAATTAACTGAAAATGGAAGTCCAAACATACAATTGAGAAGGACAATG
Organism: Miscanthus lutarioriparius; assembly: GCA_904845875.1. Taxonomy (NCBI): domain Eukaryota; kingdom Viridiplantae; phylum Streptophyta; class Magnoliopsida; order Poales; family Poaceae; genus Miscanthus; species Miscanthus lutarioriparius. The sequence continues at coordinate 19,449,370 of CAJGYO010000004.1, forward strand.
GATAGCACATACCAATTGTAATTGTTTGGCCCTCAACCATACGCCCTGAGTTTTCGTTGGCTACAAAACCAATAATTCATTAGTCTCATGTATACTATAAATTCATGCATTGTTTCAACAGGACGTTGGAGCTACTGAAGGCATGTCTTGAGATGGATAGGAAATATCAAATAAGTAACAATCCTTGGAAAAGATATAAAGTGCATCTAATGACCCAAAAAAACACAACTAGGGGAAGAGACGTCCCCCCTGATTTTGTTCTCAAGGAGTTTGTGCCAGCTTTCAAACCTGGACTGGTGATGAGGGTTTCTGATAGGACTTGATGCCCTACCGGAGTTGCTGCGTAGGTTATATGGGTGGAAGAGCGGAGGGCGAGGCTTAGAGAAACGGCGGCGGGTTGGCGCCGTGGTGCTCACAGCGCAAGGAGGAAGAGGAGGTGTGGCTAGGGCTCCCAAGGGAAGCCGGCAACAAATATGTTGCTTCTGCTTAATTCCAATCTCAATTGTTTACAGAGTCTTTATCCTCTCTAGGATCCTATAATTAAGGAATAAATACGATAAATAGCAAATAATAATAATATGGGCTCTTAGCCCCTATAGCCGGCGTCCTCCTCTAGCCACTAATGGGCCTGCGCCTATTATAATAGGTGCCGGTCATAACATCTCTCCCCGCCTGCGCAAACAGCTCGTCCTCGAGCTGAAAGTCGGGGTAGAGGCCTTTGAAGTCGTCGAGGAGCTCCCAGGTGGCTTCGTCGCGCAGTCCGCGCCATTGGATGAGGACGTGCCAAGCGCCCCGCCGGAGTTGAGCTCGGAGAGCGCGCTCAGGAGCAGGAAGGAGCCAACCATCCAGCAGGCGCGGCCGGAGGGCCCCCCTTGTGAGGTTTGAGCAAGCCCACATGGAAGACGTCATGCAGGCGAGTGCCGTCCGGGAGTTGCAGCCGATACGCAACCCTGCCAATGCGCTCCAGCACTTGGACTGGCCCGGCGTAGCGAGGGCCAAGCTTACCTTTGGCCCGGGGCTCCAAAGACTGCGTGGTCCGATGAAGCAGGCGCAGCCAAACACAATCGCCCACAGCAAACTCCAGGTCGCGGTGGCCGGCGTCGTAGTACTTCTTAGACAGCTGCTGCGCTTGAAGGAGGCGCTGCCGGACCTCAACGAGCACCTCATCCCGGCTGCGGAGTAGGGCGTCGGCCGTGTCAGTCCGCGCCGACCCCGGCTTGTATGGTAGTATCGGCGGGGGCGGCCTGCCGTAGACCACTTCGAACGGGGTGGCACGCAGGGCGGTATGAAAGGAGGTGTTGTAGCAATACTCCGCCCAAGGCAACCAGTCCACCCACGCCCTGGGCCGATCACCTGTAACACAGCGTAAATACATAGCAATCACCTTGTTGACCACCTCAGACTGGCCGTCCGTCTGAGGGTGGAAGGCCGTGCTCATGCGCAAGGTGACGCCGGCCATCTTGAAGAGGTCGCGCCACACAAGACCGGTGAACACGGGGTCCCTGTCGCTGACGATGGAAGAAGGGAAACCATGCAGTCGAACGATGCCGTCGAAGAAAGCACGGGCGACGGAGGCGACAGTGTAGGGGTGACCGAGGGCGATGAAATGCGCATACTTGGAGAAGCGGTCGACCACCGTGAGGATGATAGATTTGCCGCTGACCTTGGGCAGCCCCTCGATGAAGTCCATGGAGATATCCGCCCACACCTGTGACAGAACGTCGAGGGGCTGCAGCAGGCCGGCGGGCTGTAGCGACTCCGTCTTGTTCCGCTGGCAAGTGCTGCACGCCCGCACCCAATCCTAGACAAGGGCGCGGTCTACCGAAATGTAGAAGTCGGTGCGCAGGCGATACAGAGTCTTCTGGACTCCCTCATGGCCCGCCGAATGAGTCAAGAGGAGTACTTGGTGGCGCAGGTCGTCATGGTCAGGGACAAAGATGCGGGACCCGTGGAGGAGACCGTCGTCGAAGTGCCATGGTCCCGGCAGCTCACCAGCCTGTAAGCGCTGGAGGAGCTGCTGGGCGTCCGCGGCTGCTGTTGTAGCCCGACGGATATCATCGAAGAGGGCGAACATCGGCCCGGAGAGGGCATGAGCAGCGGGAACAGGATCTGTACCCTCTTCCATGTCGCGGCGGGACAGCGCATCCGCCACGATGTTCAGGCGGCCAGGGCGATACTCCACAACAAAATCAAAGCCAAACAACTTGCTGATCCACTGGTGTTGAGGTACAGTTGAGAGACGTTGGTCCAGCGGGAACTTGAGGCTGTAGTGATCTGTACGAACAAGAAAATGACGCCCCCATAGGTATGGTCGACAGTGACGTACCGCCTGAACCAGCCCAATCAGCTCGCGTTCGTAGGCAGCGAGCTTGAGATGTCGAGCAGCGAAGGGCCGGCTGAAGAAAGCGAGGGGTCCGGCGTCTTGGTGGAGAACAGTGCCGAACCCCGCGCATGACGTGTCACAGTCCACCACGAACGGCTTGTTGAAGTCGGGCATTTGAAGGACGGGTCCCGTGGACAGGGCACCCTTGAGTGCCTGGAACGCCGCGTCCGCCTCGTCGTCCCAGGCGAATGCATCCTTTTGCAGGAGGCGCGTCAGCGGCGCAGCGATGAGGCCGAAGTCGCGGATGAACTTCCGGTAGTAGCCGGCGAGGCCCAAGAAGCCCCGCAGCCCACCGGCGGAGCAAGGTGCCGGCCACGAGGCGACCACAGCCACCTTGTCGGCGTCCATGGCGACGCCGCCCGCTGATATTATGTGGCCAAGGTAGGCCACCGAAGACGCCCCAAAGGAACACTTGGAGCGCTTGAGGTGGAGCTGGTGCGCCCGAAGTGCGTGGAAGACGATGTTGAGGTGCTGCAGGTGTTCGACCCAGGAGGCGCTATATATGAGTATGTCGTCGAAAAACACAAGCATGAACCTGCGCAAAAAGGGGCGGAGCACATCGTTCATCAAAGCATGGAAAGTTGCCGGCGCGTTTGAAAGGCCGAACGGCATCACCAGGAACTCAAAATGACCATGGTGAGTGCGGAACGCCGTCTTGGCAACGTCGTCGGGGTGCATTCGCACTTGGTGGTAGCCCGAGCGCAAATCGAGCTTGGTGAAGAAGCGAGCCCCATGAAGCTCATCGAGAAGCTCATTGACGGCCGGAATCGGGAATTTGTCCTTGGACGTCTTGGCGTTGAGGGCCCGGTAGTCGATGCAAAAGCGCCAGGAGTTGTCCGCCTTGCGCACCAACAGCACGGGGGCGGAGAACGGAGACGTGCTCGGCCGGATGATGCCTTGGGCGAGCATAGCAGCGCACTGACGCTCCAACTCATCCTTCTGCAGCTGTGGGTAGCGATAGGGGCGAACAGCGACCGGAGCTGTACCCAGCAGCAGGTGGATGCGGTGATCATACGGCCACACCGGAGGGAGCCCCTGTGGCTCGGCGAAGACCGACTCAAACTGCTCCAGGAGCCAGTCCAATAGTGGCTGGGAGGGGGCAGCGGCGATCGCCCGCGCGGCCGGTTCCCGAATGTCGTTGCGGGGGGAGCCCAGGCCCTTCCACAGAATGTGCCGGGAGCCCCATGTGAAAGCCATGCACAAATCCTCGAAGTCCCAGAGGATAGGACCCACGGTACGTAGGAACTCGACGCCAAGAATAAGATCAAAACCACCCAGGCTGATGCCATAACAGCTAATGGTGAACTCCTCTGTACCAATGGCCAGGGCCACATCCCGGGCGACGCCTTCGCAAGGCACACGATCGTCGTTGGCCACCAGTACCCGCATGGTAGGGTGCGGTGCTGTAGAGAGGTTTAGGCGACGCAGGAGATCAGCATTGATGAAGTTGTGCGTCGAGCCAGAGTCGAGGAGCGCCACAAGACGGTGGCCATGCACGGAGACTGGAAGGAGCATAGCATTCTCGGTTCGGATGCCGGCGATGGCGTAGAGGGACACCTGAGGCTGGGCTGCAGGTTCCTGCACCGCTGCTGGGGCAGCCGCATGCACAACCTCCTCCGGAAAGGCAGCAGCAACGGCCACCTCCGCTGGGATCTCATCGTCGAGGAAATCCGCCGACTCGAGGTAGAATAGGCGCTGGCACACATGACCGCGCACATAGGGCTCATCACAATTGTAGCAGAGACCTTGGCGGCGACGCTCCAATTGCTTCGTTGGGGACAGGCGGCGGAAAGGACGAGTAGGGGGCGCAGCGCCTGCTGGTGCCTAAGTTGTGGTCGCACCCGGGCTGCTGGTGCCGCTGCAGCAGGCCGTAGCGGCGCTGGGATGCTCGGACGCTGAGGAGGCCGGACGCCACGCTGAGTGGTCGGCATCGTGGCAGCGGCGCGACGGTCAAAAGCCCTGGCCAAATGCATGGCCGTTTGGAGGTCTTGGGGTTTCCCGCAGCTCCACGTCGACCTTGATGTGCTCCGGCAGCCCGCCCACAAACAACTCCGCCTTCTGGGGCGCGGAGAGGTTCCGAGCATGACAGAGCACCGCATTGAAGCGGTCGGAGTATTCCTGTACCGTGGAGGTGAAGGGCAGGCGAGCAAGTTCGGATAGACGGGTCCCACGAACCGCCGGCCCAAAACGCAGATTGCACAGCTCCTTGAAACGGTCCCACGTAGGCATGCCCTTGTCCTGCTCGAGGGCATAGTACCATGTTTGGGCCGCGCCGGTGAGATGGTACGACGCGAGCCAAGTGCGGTCCGAGGCCAGGGTACGCTGCCCGCGGAAGAACTGGTCACAATGATTGAGCCAATTGAGGGGATCCTCGGCGCCATCGTAGGTGGGGAACTCCAACTTGTAGAAACGCGGAGGGTGAGCACCGTGGCTGACACCCGGAGCTGCTGGTTCTTGAGCAAAGGCCGCTGACGGCGAGGCGCCGGGGTGGTGCTACATGTTGCCGCCGTACAGTAGAGGGCCATCAACGCCCCCATAGAAAACCCCCTCCGTGTAGGAGGGCTGCTGGACCGCCCCACCGTAGTGGATCAGGGCGCCTGTGGTAGGGGCTGGGGCAGCCAACGTCGTGGTCGCCGGGAACGTTGCCATCGTATACACCGGCCCTACCGTCGGGGCCAGGGCATAAGACGGGATCGGCGACAGAGAGGGCGGCATCCGCAGTAGATGGATGGGCACACCCGTTGCGCTGGACTGGGGCATCCCAGCAGGGAACACCGGCGGCAGGGAGGCCATGGCCGATTGCGGTGGCGGCGGCGGCGGCGGTAGTGGCCGCGGTGGGGGAGGCAGCGGCTGCTGCGAGCTGATGAGATAGGACTGCATCGCGGCCAAGGAACGGGACAGCTCGTGGATGGCCGCGGTCACTTGCTCCATCGACATTGTAGAGGACGCAGCGGCCGCCGAAGCAGATGGCAGCAGGGAGGAGGATGTAGGCTGCGCAGCAGTGGTGATTGGCGGCGGCGGCGGTGGGCTGGTGGAGGTGGGAGGAGGACCTGACATCTCTAATACCAGATTGATAGGACTTGATGCCCTACTGGAGTTGCTGCGTAGGTTATAGGGGTGGAAGAGCGGAGGGCGAGGCTTAGGGAAATGGCGGCGGGTTGGCGCCGTGGTGCTCACGGCGCAAGAAGGAAGAGGAGGTGCGGCTAGGGCTCCCAAGGGAAGCCGGCAACAAATATGTTGCTTCTGCTTAATTCCAATCTCAATTATTTATAAAGTCTTTATCCTCTCTAGGATCCTATAATTAAGGAATAAATACCATAAATAACAAATAATAATAATATGGGCTCTTAGCCCCTATAGCCGGCGTCCTCCTCTAGCCACTAATGGGCCTGTGCCTATTATAATAGGTGCCGGTCATAACGGTTTCATTGATCCCTGAACTTCAACGGTCTAACCAGTGTAAATCAAGATAAATTAGCATCTAATGACAGCATAGACAGTTTTGCAAGGGAAAAAATGTTTCCATCTTGCTAGTGATAATTTAAGCTTACATGTAGTAGGTAAAATGCTTAGTACTACATATTGTCAGTCTAAACAAGTAAATGTGCCTAGCAAGCAATGGAATTGAAAATTTAGGACATCTGAGCTGGAAACCAGTAAATCTATCAATACGAGAAGCCACACTCCATGAGCTATTATCATATAATGAATCATATAATGAAACAAAATGTCAATACTAAACTAGGTTTAAAGGTCAAAAATGGTACCCACCATGATGTAGGATAAGTGGTTCCGAATGATACGTAGTTCCAATCCCATGCCCAACAAAGCGTTCCACCACATAATAGCCATAAAAATAGGCAAGCTTGCTGAAATAGCAAAAGGCAGAAAAAATGCATGTGTTATCACAGAAGCAAATTAGATGCAGACTTTTTATCATAAAACCAAAATCAGCCACAGGTTATGCAAAGCAAAGCTATATCAATGAAGTCAGCTGTCTTTATATTTTAGGTCCACATGCGATTCATTATAGATACTATGTCGATCTTTTTGCTCACGCTTTATTCAATTTAACCTGAGGTAACACAACTTGAATCAAACAGCAATCAAGTGTATGAAAACTACTTCGGTTCTCTAAACTTTATGATAAAACAAAGCAAGAACCTTATTTTCTTGCCAATCTTTCTGTAGTTCACACCATCCCTGCAGACAAAAATGCCCTTCTCCAAGCATTCTTCAGCTGCCTGATACAAAAATAAATAAATATCATTTGTGCATGTTCTGATGTAGGAAAGAATCATCTGGTCAATAAAACACAAAGTAAAGCGAACCAAGGATATAACACAGATGGAAAATCAGACATACACACAGAAAACATCGCAAAATGTGCATTATGCAGATCAGACAGCTATTTGATTACTGAATGACCCACACAGCAATAATGGCTTACATTGAGAAAATGCTTGATAGAATCATCCACCTGTCCACATGCAAATGTTCTGGAGGTACCCCCATGGTATCCCTGTTGAGGAACATACCAAACTAGTTACAAACAGGAAACATCATCCAATTTGATTGTGCCACATTTTAGGAGAGGTTTCTTACATTCAGGAACACATTTACATCAATGTTTATAATATCCCCATTCTGCAGCAGAAGACTTTGTTAGCCCATGATACTTAGGTACTACACTAAATAGAGATGATGAGAGGCAAATTTCATTATCCGTAACCTGCAGCTGAGTTGAATCAGGTATCCCATGACAGACACACTCATTTACTGATGTACATATACTTTTAGGAAATCCACGATAGCCAAGTGGAGAAGGATAAGCACCAGCCTCAATGATCATATTATGAACTGCTGCGTCAATTTCGTTTGTAGTAATGGATGGCTATTGAAACAAATACTGCATTATTAATTTATAGAAAGCTAAGAATTGAATTAGAGAACAGAAAGAATCTAGTCATCTGAAAATGAATATGCTTACCTTAACTAAAGTCCCAGCAAAGTCAAGAACACGGGCAGCAAGTTTGCAAGCAGCTCTCATTCCAGTAATCCCTTGAGCATCGTGTAATTGGCCCTTGCATAGTTCTGGCAATCCTTTTGAACCGACATAGGATGGTCTTGGAATGTGCCCTGGTACAGGAAGTTGTGGGGAGACCTTTCCACGCCTCAAAGGTGGCCTTTTCTTTGATTTTATTGAACTTTGCTCTTGTGACCTTCAAAGGTGGAAGTGTATAGGTCTGTTAGCAGGCAGAATCATTAAATACGACACATGGTGAAAGTTGGTCTTGGTGTATTAGGTTTTTTTTTTTTGGCGGAGAACTTGGTGTAATAGTTTAATGTAGATAACACACAATTATCATAAGATGTGTATGGGCTAGTAGATAGTCAAATATTACAGGAAATCCAGGATCCAGTATCTTGAACAAGGACTCTGGATACTGCTAAATATCTAGGTACAAAGGAACTGGAGAACTACCAAGAGCTTAAAGGAGCTCTCTGAGCCCTCCTATGTTTGTCAGTGCTTGTGGTGTTGTTGTATGTGTTGTGTTTGTGTTGCTGTTGTAAACTATACGGTTTGCCACACTCAAACAATGAAAACTCAGGTGGGTATGCTCTCATCCCTGTGACCATAAAAAAAAGTTAAAGTGCATTTCTCCAATTTGCAGAGCAAACACCCTGCAACTATCAAAACTAGATGAAACACCACCCCGAACCGGTGCAAAGTGGTTTCGAAGGCAGTTTTATTTTTTTTCTAAAAACAATAAAAATCTTGTTTAAACTTTAAAGATTCATAACTAATTTATTTTAAGTGAGAAAATATGAAACTAGTACCAATTTTTTTTTCTAAAAATGTTATCAATCTTTTGCTGATCTACTTAGAGTTATTTGGAATTTATATATTTCAGTTCCTATTGTTTTATTGCTTGTAGTCACACTTGTTATTTATCAATTTGCACTCTACTTTATGTTGGTCGCATGACTAGTTGATTGCAAGATGTTTGAGGAACTGCCTTGTTTCAAATCTATAACCTAATCAGGCAATAAAGTAAAGTGCTAGCCATGCAATGTCTAAATAGAATCTATACATGTGGTCGAGCATGGCATCTGTGAGGTTGGTATCATCTTCCACATCTTTCTGTGAAGTCATAGTTTGCCAGACCCTCTTGATCGATCTAGGTCTGATATAGTGCAAAATAATAATTTAAACAAATAATGAGAACCACAATGAGCAATAAAACAATAGGAACCTAAAAGAAATACATCAATTCTAAATAACTATAAATAGATCACCAGCGGATAGATAACAATTTCAGAAAAAAAAAATTGGTTCTAATTTCATATTTTTTTAAAAACTTTAAAATAAATTAGTTGTGATTTTTTAGAGACTAAACTATATTTTTATTTTTATTTTGAAAATAGAAAACTCCCTTGGAAACCACTTTACACAGGTTCGGGTAGTGTCCCGTCCCGACCAGTTTTGACAGTTGTAGGATGTCCGGTACTGATTTTCATAGTTCAGGGTTGAAAATCGAATTGCCATGCAAGTTTGACGTTGGAAAAAGAACTTTACCCTAGAAAAAAAGGGGCTTAAAACCAGCATAGGAGTAGCAGAAAAGCGTACTTTCTTATCTCCATAAGCTCATCTTCCACCCATGTGAGCCTACTTGACACAGTGAAGCATCGCTTTGGCACTATGAATTTGCCTGTAACAATGCAAACTGGGAGAATCGGTTAGGCACAGTTGTAGCAAAATGACCTTAGTAGTAACCTACACACAAAAAAATGTCCTCGCTGATAATGACATTAGGAACTCCAACTTCACAACCATATAGAGCAGTACGATCCATCCTAAGCCACCGGATGGTTCCATAGTTACACCTTGAAACAGCAAGGGGAAAGCAAACTAGATATTGGAGATGAGTGTATGGCTTACTAGAAGCGTCTGATTACCATGTAGGGTGTTAAGGACAAGTGGCAATAAAATCATTTAAATGGCACGAAGACACGTGAGTCTGCTTCCTATGCATCATGGCATAAAGCTAATTTTCAATCTGAGTCCTGACATATAAGGGAGGCATATAACCAACCCAAGCAAGACTCTCCTTCGTATAGACTGGCGAATTTCGGTTCACACAAAACTCAACAGTTACTGCCACAAAAGGCAAATAGGTGGCCAATGAGATAAATTGGTGAACTCTCGTGACAACTCACCTCAATTTCACATGAAAACGGATAAAGCCAACATTTAGCTCCTCAAGCAACGAACGACAAAACCTAGGATAGCACTGTAGAACATAGAAGTATACTACAGCACTTAAAATTCGTACTAAGCATGGGCAGCGCAACGTGCCACGGTTCTCTGAATCCTAGCACATGATCTCGAATGAATACCCACCGTTGGGAAGAACACTGGCATGCGAGCCGGCAACGAAGCTATGTATTATTACGAATTGGCACGCAGAGGCAGAGAACATAGGCGAGCGAGCAGAGAAATGAGGGGGAAGACTGCGTATCCGTACCGGAGCGGACGGGGCGGAGAGGAGCAGCGAGAGGCTGGAACCTCCCGGCCTCGAAGGCGGCGGAGGGGTGCGCTCCCAGTCCAGCGCCGAGCCCGGCCATGGAGGGACGCAGAGGCCAGAGAGGTGTCGAGGTTTACACCTGTTCGCTTGATGGTTTCTGTGTCATAGGTGATAAGCAAGCTGATACGATCGAGCGAAGGGTGTAGTCGAGAAGAGAAGACGAGGCGAAGGGAAGGGGATAAGCCCACAAGCCCACGCGCGACCCGTCCTCATCCTACAACGCTTCACGCTCATTTCTGCAATCTCAAAGCACTCTCCTCGTTGACTAGTTTGTTTGTTTGTTTTTTTGACAAAATCCTCGTTGGCTAGTGAGCACCAACCCGCATCGCGGCGGCAATATTTTCAGTTCGATTGACGGGCCTAGCCTAATGGGTGGAGTGCGCTGATTGGATTGGCGTGTGTACTGTTTCTGAAAATTTCCCTCATGACAATCATCATGTTCGCTTAAACTTATTTAGAACTACTTTTATGTAATAATATTTTTCTCTCACAACATTTTAGCATAAACATCAGCATAAGCGAACAGGCTCAATATCTTCATTGCATAATAATGGGGCTCATTCGCGTTGCTCAAAAATAAAAATAATAATAATGGGGCTCATTTGAGTGTTTCAGTACCATCAACACTCAGAACTTTGTCCGTCGTTGCATCATAAGACACACACAACATGTTTGGTTTACGGAACGAGAACCTAGAACCGAAGCTAACAATATCGTTTGGTTTGCAGCGTGTAATCACACTGTTCGTCGTTGAGTGCTTTCATGGAGAGTTAATTCTGAGCGTTCGTAACGATAAGTCGTTCCATAAAAAGTGTTGGACCAACTTATTCTGCTTTTGGCAGGTTCACCTGATGCCAATGAATTCATTCACCAAACCAAGCAAACTCAAACATAATAGCTTTCTTTGTTTCCTTCTTCGTTTGCCCAACCCATTCCCATGATGATCTCTATCTTCAACAACGACTACAATCAGAACATGACACGCTGGTGCACCCTATCCTGCCCTCATTTTTCTTGTCCCAGACACCTAGAAACCATTTAATGACATGTGCGTGTTGATCTGGATAGCAACGCACACGATTTCTTCTCCTTCCTCCAGCCATATTATTCTTCTTCCTCATATCCCTTCTTTCCCAGCTGCTTCACCGCTGCCAACCTCTACCACCACCCAAGGCGGCAGCATCCCCTTTGGCCCGTTGGCCACCTCCCACCGCCTCCACCACAGCCCCGCCATTCTCTATGTCCATCCCTTCTTTTTTTCTATTCCATTTCTCAACATGTTGCCCCATCATTGCAACCTAGACTGCCGACGACTAGGGACCACATTGCCTACATCCTACCGCCGCTGCTGCAACCCCTACCTTCCATAACGTTGTGGTCAATTGCTCCTGCCATCTACCTTGCCCAACGGAATGTCCAACACTACCTGCTTGACAACGCCCTTGTTGCCTCGCTCACCGCCCTTCGAACTGCTTCCACTGCTTGTTAAGGTACTCGCTCTGTTCTAAAATATAAGTGATTTTGAGTAGTCTTAAATCAATCTATCATAACTCTGATCAAGTTCATAGAAAAAGAACAATGAAATTTATAGCACCAAATTAGCATTATTAGATACATCGTAACATACTATTTCATAATTTACTTATTTTATATGATAGACGTTTATCTACAAATTTCGGCAAGCTTATGATAGTTTGCCTTAGGACAACTCAAAATACTCTATTATACTTTATAATGAAGAGAATAGTAAAAAAAATCAATTACAACTAGAGTGGATATGGGCCTAAGGCTACGACCTAGGGTTGTGGCCCTAGCCGTGGACCCCAAAAAAAACTTATATGACACCTTTAAATTTCCATTCACAACTCCCAAAATATATTTCAATAACAAATTTTCCAATCTAGAATACTCATGCCAATTCCAAAGAATGAATGATTATGTGTCTTTCTTGATTTAGATATAATTGTAAAACTACATGATAAAGAGGACCAAGACATTGTACAATTGCCTCCATTATCTCAAACTAGAGCAACCGGTATGTTGCATCCATAACCTTTTGTCCATTACATTCATACCCGTTTGTCCATTAATCAATATAATTGTATTTTGTAGATTGCATGTGTATCTCCCAAAGTTTCAAATGCCTAACTTGTATGTGTAGCAGTGTAGGTTCAGGTTCACGTGGTTATTGTTGATGAAGATATAACAGGCTAGGATAGACCAAATCATCATTAGTTAGTTTTTCCCTTGCCAATTTCATGCTTTCATGAGTATATTGTGAATTTAAGCGTGTGATCGAAATATCATTTAAAATTATGCATTTATATGCTACGCTTTGTTATGCATCAATATTTGATCTGCATGGATGTTTTACACTCTTAAATAGTAGCTCTAGGCATGAAAATTGACGAGCTCCCCGCCCTGATTACAGCAAACAAGCAAACAAAAAAAGGAACGGTTCTGCCTCTCTGCGGCTCCGCAAGCTAGTTGGAGAGAATCAGCGTCCACAGTGCCCAGATGCTGCTGCCAAGGTCCACACGACAGCGCAGAAAAGGATCTGAGAATCTAGTCATGTGGTGTGTGGTGTCCACGGCCCACGCTCATGTACTGGATGAATGATTGGTTTATACCAACCTAAGGTAACAACCACCCAAAATAGGACCAATCCGAACAGATGTCAGACAAATGACATGGACAAGGCGGGGATGTACATCATTAGATATATCACAATGAGCATGGAACTGAATCATTTCCTGACGAAGAAGAATTTCCCTTCTGGAAAAATGCAGGCATTACAGTGCAAGGATCATGTGGAATATCCTTTCATCCACAAAAGGACATACGTAACCGATCAAAGATCGAGCCAACAATAATTCATCTATGGCGCCGTCGGTTTTGCACCAAGCAATCCATGTTTTTGACGTTGAAATTGTAAAGGTAATTGAACGAACAGGCATGATAATTGTGTGTCTGTGTCTTAAGCTGTATTGATGTGACTGGGTTCGTGTTGTGAGAATTGCTCTGGTACTCCTCATTTCTAAAAGCTGCACGTATCTCAAAGCAATCCATTTAACAATATCTTTAGAAAAATATATGAACGTATAAAAGTTTAAATAGATGCAGTACCCGAGATAATAAAACTAATTTAGTATTATAGATGTGTTAATGCATTTTTTCTATAAACTCGATTGAAGTTAGAGAAATTATTTTAGAACAAAGTTAAAGTGGACTATAATCTATTACAAAGAAGTAATAACTGCTTCCTTAGTTCTAAATTATAAGTGGCTTTGATTTTTGTGTATGTACTAAAAAAGTTAAAATAACTTATAATTTAAAATAGAGGTAGTAGTTAAAATCATCAGTCAAAAGTAATAATAAAGACAAAAGCATGCCATCCATGTCCATGCCTTCACAGGCCTCTCTATGGCTCCATGATGATGGCATGAAACTCGCCACAAGGACCGCAAGTTTCCGTGTTCTTAAATAAAGAAGTAGAGCCTGTTCACAAAAAAAAAAGTAGAGCCAATCAGTCATCGGCCTCCCATTTCATCCGCGTCCACATGACAAAAGCCATCGGAAGCGGCAGCTCGGGTTTGCCACGTCTCGTTGGCTTGCCGGACTGATAGCTTGGTTCGCGTCTTCATCGCCTGATGTCCTTATGCACCTATATCCATGTCTATACCCTTCTACTTCCTCCATCCCAAATCGTAAGACGTTTGATTTTTTTTTATCCCAAGTTTGACTACTCGTCTTATTCAAAAAATTTGTGTAAATATAGTCAAATTTAAGTCATTCTTGAAGAATTTTTATTAATAAACCAAACCACGACGAAAGAAGTGATATTTTATACAAATTTTTGAATAAGACGAGTGGTCAAACTTGATGTCAAAAAAGTCAAACGTTTTACAATTTGGGATGAATTGAGTATTACCCTAGGAATGCACTGACTTTTTCTTTATTAAACCCACCCTAAAAAAATATTCCCCCGCTAAGATACCACCTTTTCATACACTCAAAAAAAATATTCCCAAAAAATCACCTTACAAACCAACCGTCCAGATTCTATTATAAGCCTTCTCTCCTTGCTCACTCAAAATGAATGGCAAGATCTTGTGTATCATTCTACTCGTCCTCTCCGCGCCCAACACAAGGAAGCCGTGCCGCTGTTCACGCGAGACTCCCGTTCGCTGTCGCTCGCGTCGCTCCCTGGCTCCGTGCTGCGATCCCACGCCCCGTCACTTCGTGCCGCCATCGCCTCGCACTGGAGATCAAGACGTCCCCCGAGCGGCTGCGCCATCATTCGTCACCGTCGTACGCGCATCGCTGTTGCTGCGCCGCCCGTCGCCGCACAGTGCCCTCGCTTCCTCCGTCTTCTGGACTGGCCTCGGGCCCGTCACCTCCGGGGCCGCTGCGTCATGTCGGGTCAGGCCCTTCTCCCGAAGGTGCCCCCTCTCCTAACTGATCCTAGGGAACTCGAGAGATTCGTCAGAGGTATTTGCAATTCTTGCACGTTGCTTGTTTGTGACTTGTTAAGCCAGATCTCTTTACCTTTTTATTTTTTGACTACAATTCATTGATTCATTGATTCAGGTCTCTAGGACCGTCTCCAACAACCGCGACATAAGGGTAGGGCTACAGACAAAGAATTCAATATTTATTTTTTTCTTCTTCAACAACCAGACTAAAAGATAACCATTTCTACTCATATTTAGGTTACGCATGTCTTGACATTTAAAATAGGTCTTCCAAACAGGTACTCTGTTGGAGACTATATGTATTGTGTTAGAGATATATTTTATGTTTATGTTCCGCAATAGATCTCCTGTTAGAGACCGCAAATTTGAGATGTCTCGCTGTGGCCGGGGGATCGCCAATGAGCTGCATGTAACAGGCTACCTATTCTTTCCTGGTGATTGATTCCGGTAATATGAGATCACAGTAGCAGTCCAAATATTTGTGTTAATGAATGCATACCAAGTTCTTTGCCTGATGGTTATCTTGATGCTTATACCAAATTATATCTTGATGCTTATACCAAATTATATGATTATCTTGATGCTTATACCAATTTCTGCTATCACTCGTTGTCCCTCCCTGCCGCCATCGCCACGCACTGGAGATCAAGACGTCCGCTGAGCGGCTGCGCCGTGCCTTGTCGCTCGCCGTCCCTCCCTGCCGCGATCGACAAACCCCGTTGCTCCCTGCTGTAATCGCCACGCACTGGATACCAGACGACCGCTGTTCAGTGGAAGCAAGGAACCGAGGAACATCAGGCGGCGGCCGGTGGAGATCATTGGTATAACCCTGTGACTTAAGCCCACGTTTGCTTCGCTGAAAAGCTAAGCTGAAAATTGCTGGTGGCTGATTTGTTGTAAAAGAAAAACATTGTTCCTTAGCTAAAAAAGTATGGTTCATAAGACAAGTGAATATGGCCCTAAACTTTAGGGCCTTAGGGGGAATGTGCTATATCATACATATAAAATCAATTTTGATACCATGTTGATAGTGTGATGTGCTAAATACTGTCTATGACTTACGTGATATTGAAAATACAGTATTGCTATTATGGGTCGTATGAAGGCATTTGCCTTTTGGAGTAAAGCGCAATCCCTTTCAGTGCCTAACATGTCATGCAGTGGAAAACATAGTGAATTGGCAAAAGTACAATAGTTTATCCTGCATTTTCAATTTTGATTGCATGTTATAAATCTTATACTTTTGTGTTTGGGGGAGGTACCCAGCACCGCTCCTCCCCTAACCCTCGACCTGGCGCTGGCTCAACTAACCCGCCCTTATCCTGGGTGCCACCCCCGCGACAAGGGTGCCCATGATCGGTTTGCTTCATCGGTGTGTTCAGGTGGCACGCCCGAAGGTCAGTTACGCCGGAGGAGCGTGGCGGGGAGGTCGCAAGACAGTGACGGCAAACGAACCCTCGCCGGGGGCGCGCGAAGGTCGCTGCCAGCCACGGGGAGGGACCATCCCGTCAGCAGTTGGGCCCGAGAGTAGTTGGCTAAGGAAAGGAGATTACCGTCGTACCCCTGGCTCTTGTATAGTGTTTACCTGCCAGGGTCTAACCCTAATGTAATTCCACCGTGTCTCCGGGTATGGTCTATAAATGCCCGGAGCGCTCGTGTAAGAAGCAGGTTGAACTTTTTCCGGACAAATTAATGGGTATTTAATTCGCACTTTTCCTTGCTTTTCCGTACCCTCGCTCATCCCTTCACTACAGTTTAGTCACTCACCTGTGGGAAATCCACGGTCTCTCCCCGTGCCTCAACGAAGGCGAGAGCCCCCCCACATTTTGCATTCATGTAATAAAAATTATCAGCCTAATAACTATGCTCGGTCATATTTCTGCCAGATATATCAGGTTGGCCAGAAGAGAGGCCGCTTAACAGTGGACGAAAATGATGATGACCAACCTAAGAAAAAGATCAGAATGGGGATATCGGCAACTCAGTGGATGAGTAGTGCCTACCATGCCCGTTGACACCTATGAAACAGAGGTCTGCATGATGCATATATCTGCATTATGGCATGAATTTTCCATTATCTTACCACATTTGCTTATCAGGTACCACTACAATGTCGCCGATAATAGATTGCTGCAGCATATTCAAAAGGGAAACGGAGATGGCTTGTTTATTAGTTCAGTTGCCTCCAGCTCAAATCTGTGGGCTTTAGTTATGGATGCTGGCACTGGTTTTACATCTCAAGTATACAAACTTTCTAATTACTTTCTTCACAAGGTAAGCAATCAATTCTGTTGACTTCAATGATCTGTAAGGGTTTTCTTCCCATTTTTTCTTCTTATTATAATGGTATTGTAGCTCTCCTGCTTGTTTTGAGAGAAAAAAACTTCAAAGATTTACTGTTCTCTGTTTATGATTGTACGTCAACACTTTACTGATTATACATCCTCAATGATGTCTAATTGTCATTTGCATAGTGGTGTTTTATGTTGTTACAGTTTTTAACTTGCTTGTATTGTGTTAGGAATGGATAATGGAGCAGTGGGAGAGAAATTTCAATGTCAATGTTTGAGATTGATGCCTGGACTACAGAACATACCTGGTGACAAGAAAATCATGCGGCGGTGGCGGCGCCGTTGCGGGAGATGGAGCCGATATCGTTGCTGGGGAACGGCACCCGCGTCGACTTCCCCATCCTTCGCCAGGTATATTCTACTGCCTGCACCCATTTTATTCGCTGCTTCTCCTATTTGTCCACTGATGATATACTATTAGCTAGCAGATTGAAAATGTTTGCCTACTTGATGCCACTATCCAGTGTTGATCTTTCAGGTACCTTTCATGACTGCATCATTTTTTGGAGAGATCACCAACATCAAGATCCAATAGTTATGGTGAAGGTGCACCTTTGCACCATTCTTTATCGATTTATAGGTAGTTCACAATTTCTTAAGTGGCACTTGTGCTTCTTGTAGAGACGCAGCAGCACCTCTTCCGGCAGGAACAATGGCATTGCCATGCTATGATGCTAGATAGGAAACATGTTTCCATTTTTGGTAACGTTACAATGCTAGATAGTGTGACATCTTAGAGTGCCCCTAAGCTGCAACATTCAAACTCAATTAATATATATTATGATCTTGTATATTTTGGTATAACTGTACGATCCCAACATTCTCAAATTTCTGGTAACGCTATCTACCAAAATATGAGACTTATTTTGGCTATAGACTTATTTCACCTATAGACTTATTTTTGTCAATGTTATTTGTTTATGAATTTGTGTTTATTTCATCAATTGATTTATTTTTTCTAAACACCTCCATAGCATTAGCACGGGCAATATACTATTTTAGTTCAAGTTCAATGATAATAACTGATTTCTTGGTTGCTTACATAGCATTTTTAAGAAAACATTTGAAGATGTAAAATCACGCCTGTGGAAATATAAGTTTGAAGAGCAAGATGCTGGAGATGAGGAAACCATTTGATGTATACCCTTGCAGATTTGGAATGTAAGCAAGTCTGCAATAGAAAACTAGCTATGATAGCTTCCATTCAAGTTTGAATTGCAATCAATTCATAATAATGTTGGTTTTTATTGACTTGAAGTAGGCTTATGATAAAATACCAAGGAATGTTATGTGGTGGGCTTTAGACAAACATAAAGTTCCAACGAAGTACGTCGGGCTCATTAAGGACATGTACAACAATGTTGTGACTAGTGTTCGAACAAATGATGGAGACACAGATGACTTCCCGATTAGGATATGACTACATCAAGGGTCAGCTTTGAGCCCTTATCTGTTTGCCTTACTGATGGATGAGGTCACAAGGGACATACAAGGGGACATCCCTCGGTGTATGCTTTTCGCGGACGATGTGGTGCTAGTTGATAAAAGTCGGACATGAGTGAATCAGAAACTGGAGTTATGGCAAGAGACTTTGGAGTCCAAATGTTTTAGATTCAGTAGAACTAAAACTAAGTATATGAGATGTGACTTCGGCACTACTATTCGGGAGAATGAAGATATTAGTTTAGAAGATCAAGTAGTGCCTAGGAAGAATATCTTTTGATATTTAGGATCAATGCTACAGAGAGAAGGGGATATTGATGAAGATGTTAGCTATAGAATCAAAGCAGGGTGGATGAAGTGGCGCCAAGCATCTGGTGTCCTATGTGACAAAAGGGTACCACAGAAGCTAAAAGGCAAATTTTATAGGACGACGATTAGACCTGCTATGTTGTATGGTGCAGAATGTTGGCCTACGAAAAGACGACATGTTCAACAGATAAGTGTCGTGGAAATCCGTATGTTGCGTTGGATTTGCGGTCATACAAGAAGGGATCGAGTTCGGAACGATGATATACGTGATAGACTAGGGGTAGCACCAATTAAAGAAAAACTTGTCCAACACCGGTTGAGATGGTTTGGACATGTACAATGGAGACTTCCAGAGGCACCGGTGCGTAGTGGAATCCTAAGCCATGATAGTAACGTGAAGAGAGGCATAGGAAGACCGAAGTTGATTTGGGTAGAGACAATAAAAGAAGACTTGAAAAGATGGAATATATCCAAAGACTTAGTTTTAGATAGGAGTGTTTGGAAAACAGCTATTCACGTGCCTGAACCTTGATTGCTTCTGCTGGGTTTTAACTCTAGCATATCCTAACTTGTTTAAGATTTAAAGACTTTGTTGTTGTTGATGATGATCTAGATGTTAGCATTGGAAAGTTAGTGGATGGTGTTGCCTAGAACACCAAGATATGAGACTTATTCCGGCTACAGATACCACAATGTTAATGTTATTTGTTTGTGAATTTTTGTTTCTTTTGTCAGTTCATTTATTTTTAGTCTTATGATTTATTTTTTGAAGATGTCACTGTAACGTTAGTACGGACAGTACTAGTGGACGGTACCAGGCGATCAAAATAGCAGTTGGGACAACATGCATGCATATACGGCGTGTCGTAGCCACCAGTCACAAGATCAGAAAAAACTGTAACCACTTAGCGAAAGGGCAAGCGAGCACCACACGGATCGGACACTAAATAATTGAGAAACTGTACTGCTGTGCAAGACAACAAAATGTGCACGGTGGTTGTGGAAGTCCCGGTCTCACGTGAACGTGATTGAGAACAACACTATATGCAAGTTGTAGTAAAAGAATATCCATAGTGGAGACAGGACAGATACAGTAGGAGATGCCGTGATTTTGACCGGTTGGGCAAAGACCACCAGTTAATCGCGTCCATTCTTTTGCGATGCCTATATAATTCTACTTATAGACTTCCTTTTTTTTAAAAATGTAGAAAATCAGGTTTCCCCTGCTCTATTACAAAAAGCAAATGTCTTACCAACGTATTCTAACTTCTCCGCCAAAAGCATGATACTCAAACCTTCTACTAACATTCAACTAGTCCATAGCTAAAACGCTAGACTACTGATAATGGATAACGATCTCATCACAGTAACTTCCCTGAGCCGAGGAGTAGCAGCATCCCGGCCCTCCGATACTGCTAATGGAACCTGCTACTTGCATGCAGTTGAGAGATCCATGTTTCTCCATCAAGCTTCTCTGGTTCTATCATCTTTGATTCCGAAGCATCAACTATGGATGAGAATGGGTTGGTCTGGGGTATAACCCCCGATACCCACAGAGCTGCACATAGGCCCAGCCCACGAGACTACGCAGGGGCCGTGCCGCTAGTCGAGGCCCAGCATGCAAGACGACGCCGCGTGAAGTACGGCATAAGTCATCGTGCCTCGCAAGACTACGTGAAGATCCTCGGAGATCTAGGAAATCTGCTCGAATATGCTAGATTACCGTGATATCTGTAACTTCCTACCTTGTAAACCGATCAGGATAGAAATAATCGATCTGTAACCCTACCCCCAGGATATATAAGGCGGGTAGGGACCCCCCTCGTTTTCATCGAACCATACGCAATACAATCCACGAATACACAGGACGTAGGGTATTACGTCAAGCTGACGGCCCAAACATATCTAATCGTTGTCTCTTGCGTTCTGCGTTACCATCCGGTTTCCTCATGCACACCTCCACCGATTCATCTACTACCGTGGGCATATCCCCTCGGTACACTGCCGACCAGATTTTGTCGACAGTGGCGCGCCAGGTAGGGGATGTGCATGCTGAATTCATGGCCAACTAGATGGTTATCTTTCCGAGCTCCATGGCCCTTCCCAAGCCATGCTAGATCTTCACGATTGGATCCATGACTTGGGTCGTCGGCCCTGACGGCAACGGGAGGATCATGGTGGCGGCGCAGGATTACCCTACACCGACTGTGTCGACACCTGCAACGACATCTCCAATCCCGGTGCCCCACCGCTGGGTTAGGAGATCTATCAGCAGTGACGATCTGATCGCATCCATCGATCGGGTCACTGACCGCCTAGCGAAATGTTAGCTCCTCGTGGATTCGGTCCTAGACCAATCCAGAGCGGGTGACGATTTTCCTACACTCCAAGATCACCAAGCCGCTGCGACCGAGCGACCTGCTCAGCCACACCATTTGAGGCGACCAGATTCCGATCTAGTGATCACGGCTACACCGGAGGGGCGCATGGTGCGGCGCCAACCACTTCCCGCTACCGGCCTATGCTTAGCCGACTACGAGCCCCTGATGGAGAACCCGCCGAGGCCCTATCCTTTTGGGCTGGAGGGTGCGGGATCTGCGTACCAGAACGCCGTCCACCAAATCTTCATCGACCACGTTGAGCGCAACCACGCCACCGATCTCTATATGATTGACCCAACTGACTCCGGTCAGTTTGCGGCCGTGGTCAACATGGTGGCTATTCGCCAGCTTTTGGGTGATTCTGATCTTCCGACTTAGTCTCTCCACAACATTCTGGATGAGACCTCCGACGATTATTCCGAGGGCTCAACCCAGACCATGCCGAGCTGCCCTACTTTCCCTCCAGGGTTCGGGGGCATGATTTTCCACGTCAGCCACGACAGCATCACCAAGGACGGTGAAACCGTTGAAGAGCGTGAAGCTCGTCTGGCAAAGAACGCCGATCGCCAACGTCGCCGGGATGCAGAAGTAGCCCAAGCGGCCAACGAGGATGGTCGTGGCCCGCCCCACCATCAACATAATCTAGAAGAAGCTTCGACATGGTGGGCGACCAGCCAGTCTACCAGATCCCGAGCGCCAATCTAGTCGTCGCTTTCAACTAGCTCGACAAACTCCCTCATACTCCAGAGGTCAAGAAGGTCCGAGCACATATCATAACTGTGCAAGTCTAAGTCAATGAGTTCTGAAACGACGCCCTGCCTTACTCCACTGCGTCAGCTCATAGCCACCGCTCTCACCGTGATGGAGGAGGCCAGCAACACGGTGATGATAGGCCCCAAACTGTGGCCGGAGGTCCCTACCTCTATAGGGATCTAGAGGCAACTATGAAGCTCATTCACTCCACGACAACTGCTTGCCACGCCACTAGGGAGGTCATGGTGGCAACCGTAATTAGGAGATCAAACAACCCCTCTGCCGTGACCTTCACGACCACATCAACATCAGCATAGATGTCCACGGCCGCATCAAAAACAGCAGGTCTGCACGCTATGAAGCAGAGATGGAACGTCATCGGCAATTCAACGCCGAACATGAGGGATTTGCTGCCCGTCAATTACCACTTTCTGCCGGCACATCAGGACTTCGCCCCTTCACCGAAAGGCTCTGAGCCGTCCAGTGGCATGTTGGTTTCAAGGTCATTGGTGTTAACACCTATGATGGAAAAAGGCCAACCCCGCTCAGTGGCTAACTCTATACGAGATTGCTGTGAAAGCTGTGGGCAGAGATGAAGACATCATGGCGAACTATCTTCTCATCATGCTTAATCAGTCTGCAAACAACTGGCTCCTCAGCCTATGGGAGAACTCCATCTGATCTTGGGACAACCTCAAGAAAGTCTTCACCGACAATTACATGGCCACATGTGAGCAGCCCGGCACCAAGTATGACCTGGAGAAGCTTCATCAGTCCTCCGAGGAATCCCTACGCGACTTCATCAGACGCTTCTCAAAGAGAAGAAACTCCATTCCCAACATCACCGACGCCGAGGCCATTACCGCCTTCACCAAAGGGCTCCAGCACGAGCAGCTTCGTGGAAAGTTGTACCTCAAGAGGCCCACAACCATCGGCAAACTAATACAAACAACAAACAGGTACGCCGACACCAAAGAAGCCGAACGGGCTGCCCGCTCCGCCCACCACCAGCGCCGCAATGATGATCGATGTGAAGATAGGCGCTACGACGACCGTGACCGCCGTCGTGACGATCACGACCGTCGCGACGACCGTGACCACCGCCAAGACGATCACGATCTCCAGCGTGATGACCGCCCGGAGAGCTCAAGGGGCAGACAAGGCCACTATCGCCAGCCCGATAACTCAATCAACACCGCCAATATTCGAGCCAAGCGCACCTACAACGCTAACTTCGGCAAGCTACTGGATGACCCATGCTCTCATCTTCCTCTTGGAAACCATTTGTTTCATCAAATTCCACATCATGAACCTCCTCAAGAGTACCACTAGCCAAATTCTAAACTCTATATGCCTTGCTAGTAGTGGAGTAACCAAGCAAGAAACCTTCATCACATTTCTTTTCAAACTTGCTCAATCTAGTGCATTTCTTCAATATGTAGCATTTACAACCAAAAAACCAAAAGTATGCTATATTGAGCTTTCTTCCATTCAATAGCTCATAAGGTGTCTTCTCCATCATGGGGTGACAATAGAGTCGGTTGCTATAAATCTATAATAGCATGTCGTGTTGATTGCTTCGGCCCAAAATAAATGACTCATATTGTACTCACTCAACATTGATCTTGCCATGTCAATGAGTGTTCTATTCTTTCTCTCAACAAGACCATTTGATTGTGGAGTGTACTTGGCCGAGAATTAATGTCTAATTCTAAATTCATCACACAACTCATCAATTCTAGTGTTTTTGAATTCACTACCATTATCACTTCTAACTTTCTTGATAGTTGTTTCAAACTCATTGTGAATGCCCTTGACAAATGATTTGAATGTTGCAAATATATCACTCTTATCAATAAGAAAGAACACCCATGTGTATCTAGTGAAATCATCCACAATCATAAATCCGTATTTGTTTCCACCAATGCTAGTGTGTGTGGTTGGTCCAAACAAGTCCATGTGCACCAACTCAAATGCCTTAGATGTGATCATCATGCTTTTCTTAGGATGTGTGTTACCAACTTGCTTTCTAGCTTGATATGCACTACATAACTTATCCTTCTCAAATGTGACATCTTTCAAGCCTCTAACTAAGTCATGCTTGATCAACTTGTTTAATTATTTCATTCCAACATGACCAAGCCTTCTATGCCATAACCAACCCATGCTAGACTTAGTGATCAAACATGTTGACAATTGAGCTTCTCTAGCATTGAAATCAACTAAGTATAGATTCTCATATCTAAATCCTTTGAATATCAAGTTAGAGCCATCTACACTTATGATATCTACATCATCCATATCAAATATGCACTTGAAACCAAGATCACATAATTGAGCTACCGATAATAGGTTGAAGTTCAAGCTTTCTACTAGTAGCATATTAGAAATGCTCAAGTCATTGGATATGACAATCTTACCAAACCCTTTGACCTTACCTTTGCCATTGCCACCAAATGTGACACTTTCAATCCCACTGCTCTTATTTTCATTGATTGAATTGAATATTCTTGGATCACCGGTCATGTGTTGTGTGCACCCACTATCAAGTACACAATGTATTCCTCCGGCTTTATAATTGACCTACAAAAGAAGATCAATTCTTCTTAGGTACCCAAACTTGCTTGGGTCCTTGAAGGTTATTACTAAGGTCTTTGGTACCCAAATGGCCTTCTTCTTTGGGCCCACAATTGGTGTACCAATGAACTTAGCCTTCACACCATTGGCACCCTTAACAAGCATATAACAAGAATCAAATTTAATTGAGGATACAATAGATTGCTTGTTCTTGTTAGTCTTGCAATATTGCTCTATATGCCCAACTTGCTTGCATCTATTGCAAAACCAACCATTGCCCTTCACAAAGCTAACTTTGGGAGTGACAAAGGCCGCCTTACCTTTCTTGGGGGTATAGCCTAATCCCTCTTTGTTGAGAGAAAATCTTTGGCTACCCAAGCACTTTAGCAAGCGGGCATCTCCACCATAGGCATTGCCTAAGGCACGAGTGAGCTCATTCACCTCCTTCTTGAGGGTCTCGTTTTCCACCATTAGTGAGGCATCACAAGTGAGACCATCACTCAAAGGTGAAGTTGAAGTTGAAGTGCTACAAGAAGGGTTAGTGGGAGCAACTACAATAGGCTTATAAAAAGATTCATCAATAATATCACATGTTAGTCCCACATCACAAGACACAATCACTTGCTCCTTCTTGACTTGCTCAATGAGAGAGGAGTGAGCTTTTTCAAGCTTAGAGTGAGCTTTGCCAAGCTTCTCATGGGCTTCTATTAGCTTCTCACGAGTGGCATTGAGCTCATCAAAGGATTGCTCAAGAAATTTGACTTTCTTGCGTAATTCTTTGCACTCCTTTCTCTTCATCTCAACACAAGTGTGCACTTGCTCACATATGTCCAAGAGCTCCTCCTTGGTGTACTCTTCCTCCTCCTCCTCATCATCATCACTCCTACAAGCATCACTTTCACATTCATCATCATCACTCACATCATATTTTACCTTAGTAGGCTTTTCCATGAGGCATATCGATGGAGTGTCGAAGATGGAGGGCTTATTGTTGATGGCGATGCTTGCTAGTGCTTTCTTGATAGATTTCTTGCCATCATCACTAGAGTCATCACTATCCGAAGAGCCATCACTATCCCAAGTGACCACATATCCTCCACCCTTCTTCTTTTAGAAGGTCATCCTCTTCTCCTTCTTTTCTTTCTTGTCCTTCTTGTGCTTCTTCTTTTCATCCTCATCATTGTCACTATTGTAGGGAAAATCCACTACAACGTGATCGGGGCTCTTATAATTGTAGCATCTTCTCACATATTCTTTACTTTTGGTGTGATCTCTTCTCTTTCTTGCACCATACCCCTTCGTCTTCATGAATTTGTCCATCTTACGCATAAAGAGAGCCATGGCTTCATCATCAATATCACTAAGATCATCATCATCACTTGATTCTTTCTTGGACTTGCCCTTGTTCTTAGATGATGAGCTAGCCTTGAATGCTACACTCTTCTTCTTCTTCTTCTTCTTATCTTCATCTTTCTTCTTGTCATCCTTGTCAACCCCTTCCCCTTCCACATGGTATGTTTCTTGTGTCATGACCTCACCTAGTACTTGGTTAGGGGTAGTCTCCTTCAATCCTCCTCTTATGATAAGCAATCTCAACATCTCAAATCTTAGAGGTAAGCACATCAAGAACCGATAAGAGACATCATCATTCTTGATCTTCTCTCCCAATGCCTTCAAATCATTGACAATTACTTGCAATCGATGGAACATCTCCAGAATGCTCTCATCTTCCTTCATCTTGAAGCTTGTCAACTTGTCCTTGAGAATATACAACTTGACACTCTTCATCTCTAGTGTGCCCTCATATGTTTTCTCCAATATCTTCCACACCTCATTAGCTCTCTCACAATCCTTGATTTGTTCAAACATCTTGGAATCAATGGCATTGTATATGGTGTTGAGAGCCATTGTATTGCATTGCTTGTTGGTCTTGTCTTGGTTGGTGAGATTGTCGGGATCAATGATAGCATAGTCATTTTTGTCACATCCCATACTTGATCATTGATTGAACTAAGATACATCCTCATCTTTCTTTTCGAATAATCATAGCTTGTGCCATCAAAGAACGGTGGTTTGCCCCCCTACATGGTTGAACACAACTTGAGCCATAATTTGACACTAAGGTTGCTAAGCCTTCAATCAAATGGTGACCACGGCTCCGATACCACTTGAAAGGTCCTAATATGGCTAGAGGGGGGGTGAGTAGCCTATTTAAAAATCTACAAACCAACTAGAGCAATTTGATTAGTATAACAAATAGTGAAATGCAAACTTGCTCTAGCTCTACAAGGGTTGCAAGCCACCTATCCAACAATTCTAGTTGCTATGATCACTAAACACACAATTTGCTATGCCACTACTCACTAAGAGCTCTCACACTTGCTACACTAAAGAGCTCCACTAGATGAACTTAAACTACAAAGCAAGCTCTCAATTCTAGCTACACTAAAGAGCTTGCTACAATTAGTTTGCAAGAATATAAATAAGTGAGTAGGGTGATTATACCGCTATGTAGAGGAGTGAACCAATCACAAGATGAATACTAAATCAATCACCGGGAGAATACCAAAGGGCAAGAGGCAACCAATTTTTTCTCCTAAGGTTCACGTGCTTGCCGGCACGCTAGTCCCCATTGTGTCGACCAACCCTTAGTGGCTCGATGGCTAAGAGGTGTTGCACGAACCTCGTCCACACAATTGGACACCACAAGATCCTACCCACAAGTGAGGTAACTCAATGACACAAGCAATCCACTAGAGTTACCTTTCGGCGCTCCGTTGGAAAGGCACAAGACCCCTCATAATCACTACGATCGGAGCCGGAGACAATCACCAACCCCCGCTCGATGATCCTCGCTGCTTCAAGCCATCTAGGTGGCGACAACCACCAAGAGAAACAAGTGAATCCCACAGCGAAACACGAATACCAAGTGCCTCTAGATGCAATCACTCAAACAATGCACTTGGATTCTCTCCCAATCTCACAAAGATGATGAATCAATGATGGAGATAAGTGGGAGGGCTTTGGCTAAGCTCACAAGGTTGCTATGTCAATGCAAATGGCTAAGAGGGAGAGCTTGAGCCGGCCATGGGGCTTAAATAGAAGCCCCCACAAAATAGAGTCGTTGGCTCCTCAGTCCACTGAAAAACGGGGTGACCGGACGCGTCGGTCAGGTCGATCGGACACTAGACCCCAGCGTCCGGTCACATGATGCACGCCACGTGGCCCCCTGCTTCAAACGCTGATCGCCCGATCTCAATGGTCATCGGTACATTTAAGTTATGACCGGACGCGCTGCTTCGAATTGACCGAACGTAGGACCTCAGCGTTCGGTCATTTCCAGTAAGCATCCATTCGCGACTAGACGCGTCCGGTCACGCTCGACCGAACTCACCCAGTGTCTGGTCACTCACCGTCTCCTCTATGCACCGCCACGTCAGCATACGTCAGCACTGACCAGACGCAGGCCCTGAGCGTTCGGTCACACTTCGTGCCAGCGTCCGGTCAAAAGACCGAGACTACATGCTCACTGCTGCTACTGACCGAACGTAGGACCCCAGCGTCTGGTCACTGCGTGACCAGCGTCTGATGCACTCTGTGAAACCCTGTCTTTTCTGTACAGGGCGTCGGTGGCTCCGTCGGACTGTTCGCACTCTACGGGCGGACACTCCACCGGTGGAGTTTCAAACCCTTGCTCCCATGTGCTAAACACAATGTGTATCACCTTTGTGTATGTGTATTAGCATATTTTCACAAACATTTTCAAGGGTGTTAGCACTCCACTAGATCCTAAATGCATATGCAATGAGTTAGAGCATCTAGTGTCACTTTGATAACCGCATTTCGATACGAGTTTCACCCATCTTAATAGTATGGCTATCGAACCTAAATATGATCACACTCGTTAAGTGTCTTGATCACCGAAACGAAAAGACTCCTACCACTTATACCTTTGCCTTGAGCCTTTTGTTTTCCTTTCTCCTTTTCCAAGTCCATGCACTTGATCATCACCATGGAATCACCATCATCATGTCATGATCTTCATTTGCTTCACCACTTGGAATAGTGCTACCTATCTCATAATCACTTTGATAAACTAGGTTAGCACTTAGGGTTTCATTAATTAGCCAAAACCAAACTAGAGCTTTCAGTTAGCCAACCCGGTTCTTGTAAGAAAAAAGAATAAAGAATAGAGAATGTGCATTGATTACACCAATCTCAACAAACACTGCCCTAAAAACCCCTTCGGCCTACCTCGCATTGACGAGGTCATAGACTCCACGGCTGGCTGCAAGCTCCTGTGCCTTTTAGATTGCTACTCTGGTTACCACTAGATCGCGTTAAAAGAAGAAGATCAGATCAAGACATCGTTCATCACGCCCTTCGGTGCCTACTGCTATACGACGATGTCCTTCGGGCTCAAGAACGTAGGTGCAACCTATCAAAGAGCCATCCAACGCTGCCTCAAGGACTAGATTGGGAAGAAGATCGAGGCTTATGTCGATGATGTGGTGGTAAAGTTTAGGACTGCTGGCACCCTCATCGCCGACCTCACCGAAGTTTTCAAAGCCCTAAAAGTATACCGATGGAAGCTGAATCCCACTAAGTGCATTTTTGGTGTTCCATCCAGTATCATGCTAGGCAACATCATCAGTCGCTGTGGCATTGAAGCCAACCCAGAGAAGATAGCGGCGGTGATCAACATGAAGCCACCGACCTGCGTCAAGGACGTCTAGAAGCTAACGGGGTGCATGGCGGCTTTAAGTCATTTCATATCTCGTCTGGGCGAAATGAGACTCCCCTTCTTCAAGATACTCAAAGCTCAAGAGAAATTTGTCTGGTCAAAGGACGCTAACAAGGCATTCGCTGAGCTCAAGCGGTTCCTCACCACACCTCTGATCATGACCGCCCTCAAAAAGTATGAAACCTTGCTAATCTACATTGCAGCGACCAACCGGGTAGTCAGCACCACCATCATTGTTGAACGAGAAGAGGCTGGACACGCATACAAAGTCTAGCACCCAGTCTACTTTATGAGTGAAGTCCTAAACGAGTCCAAGACTCGCTACCCACAAGTCCAAAAACTGTTGTATGCCATCCTGATCACATCCCAAAAGCTCCACCACTACTTTGATGCCTACCACATAGCAGTAGTCACTGAGTACCTGCTCGACAACATCCTCCACAAAAAGGAAGCCAGTGGCCACATTATTAAATGGGCGGTCGAGCTCGGTACCTATACCATCGACTTCGGGCCTCGCCACACGATCAAGTTGCAGGCGCTCACCGATTTCATCATCGAGTGGACGGATGTGCAGACTCCTATCCTAGTCGACCACCCTAAGCACTAGACCATGTACTTCGACGGGTCTCTCAACCTCAATGGTGCTAGGGCAGGCGTATATTTCATCTCGCCATCAGGGGATAAGCTTCGCTATGTCCTCCGCCTACACTTCTGAGCATCCAATAATACCGTTGAATACAAGGCGACACTTCATGGTCTCCATATAGCTATCAAGCTCGACATTAAACGCCTTTAGGTGTATGGCGAGTCCACACTCATAATCAATCATCTCAAGAAGGATTGGAATTGCATCAACGAGAAGATGGACGCTTACTGCGCCGCGATAAGAAAGTTTGAAGACAAATTCTATGGCATCAAATACCACCACGTGGTCCGGGCCAATAATCAAGCAGCAAATGAGCTGTCAAAGATAGAATCAACCTGGGTTGAAGTTCTAGCCAGAGTGTTCGTTCAAGACCTTATGGCCCCTTCCATCAAGCACGAACAAGAAGGCATTGAAGAAACCCCCCTACTGAGCAGATAGTCACAGCGGTCCCTGGGCCGAGCAGTGATTGGAGGGAACCTTTCATAAAATACCTCACCACTACAGACATCTTGGCTGACAACACAGAGAGAGAATGCTTTACCCGCCGTAGTAAGCATTACATCCTAGTTGAAGGGAAGTTGTACCACAAAAACGCCAAAGGGGAGCTACTCTAGAAGTGCGTCTCCATGGAAGAAGGCGAGAAGATACTCAAGGAGATTCACGTAGGCACCTGCAGCAACCATGCAGCCTCTAGAACACTAGTCGGAAAGGCTTTATGAGCTGGTTTCTATTGGCCCTCAGCCGTAGCCGATGCTGAAGCACTCGTCCGCCGATGCGAGAACATCCAGTTTTTCACCAAACAAATCCACGTCCTAGCTTAGGCCTTGTAAAGGATCCCTGCATCATGGCCCTTCGCATGCTGGGGACTATACATGGGCCATTCAAGCCTATGCTAGGAGGTTTCCACTAGGTCTATGTCTGTATTGACAAATTCTCCAAGTGGATTGAATACAAACCCCTAGTCCAAGCAACAGCGAAGAAAGCAGTCGAGCTGCTTGATGATATAATTCACCGGTTCGGCCTGTCGAACAGCATCATCACAGACCTAGGGTCCACATTCACTGGTAGCAACTTCTGGGATTTCTACGTTGAAAGATGCATCTCAATCAAGTATGTCTCCATGGCACACCCAAGGGGCAACGGCCAAGTTCAACGTGCTAACGGTATGATCTTGGATGCATTGAAAAAGTGGCTCTTTGAGAAGGAACAGAAACACCCAGACAAATGGCTTAAGGAACTACTAGCCGTGGTCTAGGGACTAAGGACCCAGCCTAATCGTAACACCGGTGTCCCCTCGTACTTCATGTTTTTTGGCTCTAAAGCCATTTTGCCTATTGACGTCGCCTTCCGAGTACCTAGGGTGGAGAATTACAACGAGAACTCTGACCTAGCTCGTCTCATTGAAGTAGACAACTTAGAAGAGGAATGTCTGGTCACCTGTGTTCGGATGACAAAATACCTCGATGGCTTAAGAAGATACTACAACCGTAATGCTAATGATCGATTCTTTGTGGTCGGAGACTTAGTACTCCATAGAAAACAGAAGACAGATGGGATGCACAAGCTCTCCTTACCTTGGGAGGGCCCCTTCATTGTCAAGGTGGTCACCCGACCAGGGTCCTATAGACTGTATGATATGGATGAAAGAGACGTCCCAAACTCTTGGCACATCGACCTGCTTAGACGTTTCTACCCCTGAAGCGTTCATTTCAAAGATGTGTACCTTTCATATTTAAGTATTCAATAAAGTTTTTTATACTGATGTTTCTCCATGTTGTTTTCTCCACACTTTTTCGCTAAGTGATTCTAATTCTGTGTACAACATCTCAAAGATGACACGCCAACTACGCCTAACTCAAATACCCGATCAAACACGTTGACGCTCGGACACCTCTAGAAACTACCCTATCTCCGACTTCTCCCTACACGTGCATGAGCATCCGCCCTCTGCATCATGGGTGGTCGGCAACGGTTCCTTAGTGGTGCCCTATTCTTCCCACACGCACATGGCCCTAGCTCCTCGTGTTACGGTTAATAGGCTAGCGAGGGCTGGGGACTCAGCAACATACCACTGATCGGATGGTTTATATCAAATATAAACATAAACATACCATAACTACATGAGCTTTTCCTAATCTACAGAGCACCGCTCTCCCCCTCAACAAATAGCTCGACATCTTTGGCCAACCTCTTCACTGGCTCCTCTACATCGTCTTCTAGCCTGGCAATCTTCTCTGTGTTTGTGCCCTACGCGTATCTGGTCACCACCCGTTGGAGATCCACCGAAGGGTAGTGTGACCTCAGCCGCGTGAACGCATGGATGATGGCTCCATGGGCCGTGCTACGCGTGAACTCCTTGAAGTCCATCCATGTTGTCCGGTAATGATCCACGACCGATCGGTACGGCCTGTCACTGGGTAGATGTCCCCCCTCGGGTTGCTCAGGACCGACACAGTCCAGCACGGGCTGGATTCCTATGATCATCATCTCTAGTTTATCATCACGTGCCTTCACTTGTTTCACGAGCACTTGGAACTGTGCCTAGGCCTGGTGTCGATACTCTACAAACATCACAGCCGTATACTAAGCATGCGCCTGACACCACACAAGTCAAAATATCGTGAAAAATACTCACGTTGAAGATCTTCAATGGCTTTCTCGGCTTTCTCCTCTGCTTTCTCCTTCGCCTCCATAAGCTAGCCAAGGGCTTCCTAGGAAAGGTCGAGCTTTGTATACAGTGCTGCATATAATCGGCAGACATTTCACAACACTGACTACCAGCAAAGCAAAGTTATGAGACATACCTTTCTGCTGATCAGTGCTACGGCTAAGCTATTTGGCCATCGACTGGCCCTCCGCCTCCATTTGCTGACACTCCTTCTCCAATGCCAGAACCTTCACCTCTAGGTCCTCCCTGTGGTGGCGCTCTCGAAGCAGGTGCGCCTAAGGTCCTTCATCGATGCTTGCAAACTCTTATTCTCCTCCAGTACTGGAGTCATCTCCTCCACCTACCACCGGCGCTGCTCGGACACCTTTACCACATTCTATAGAGGACAAATGGATTAACAGACTATGCTCTTCAAGGGACAACAAAGATCTCTTCAAGCTTACCTCAATATGGCCAATCATTGATGCCAGATTGGCCCTCAGCTTCTTTATTTCTGCACTTGCCTCCCCCTCCTCTAGCATCTCAAACTCTTCATCGCGTTGAATGACTGTGCAAAGAAGTTGGGGAGGTGGGGGGTCTCCCACACTATCTCTTTGACCTCAACGGCGGCCATCAACAAAGGAGCCCTTCTTGGCTGCTGCCATGCTCGGATAGGGTGTACGAGCACCGCCTCTGCCGTCGCTGCCACTTGTTAGGCAACCACAGGTGGGCCTTGCCCCGCACTACTTGGCGCATCACCTGTGGGCTGTGACTTACTCTGGCAAGGCCGCTTGACATCGCCGCCGTACCCTACACCTCCTTCACACATCAGGATCGCCCTCGCCATGGAATCCGCCACTAGGCGAGGTCGGTCTAGTTACTGAGGGCTCCTCCATAGTAGGGGCGGTTGGCCTTGCAACCATTGGTTGCTCCGTGGTGGGGGCAACCGGATCCATTCTGGCTTGCTCTGGCTCAGCATGGGGAGCTCACGACTCCTCTACGCGCCTTCTGTTGTTAGCAGCAGAAAGCTGCAGGTCCTCCGTTGATTCCGCACTTCAACAAACAAAAATTCATGAAGAAATAAACCACCGTGTTGAAGAAATACATCAAATAAGATAAGGCACTCACAATTGGGACTCCCGCTACACAAATTGGAACCGGCGCCCACGCCTGGAACTAGTCTGTCCAACAGCCGAATCGCTCGGCGTCTCCACCGCCGCCACCGGAATCGCTCGGGTGGTCTCGGGGACTGCGGTGGTCACCCGAGCTGCTTCCACAAGGGGCGTAACTATGGTCTCAGGGACTCCAGCAGCCACTTGAGCAGTTGCCTCTGGTGCCACATGAGTTGTTGCCACCGAAGTCGCCTGAATACTATCAGGTGTCGGCGCCATGGTTTTCCTCATCCATGGCATCTCGCGCATCTCTGGTCTAGCTAGCGAGGCTGGTAGGGCGTCCCAACCCTTAGAGAAGGTTCCACCGGCCCATCGTCATCCGACGAGCTTGAAACCACCATTTGCCGCCTTTGGTGCTAAGTGGGAGCATTGATGCTCACCAACCGCTCTTCTTGACATGATGACCCTCCCATTCTCCTTCTCTTTGGGGATGGCTCCTCACCCATAGACCGCTTCCCCTGGAGTTTCTCACCTCCATCTCCATCATCGTGATCATCCGAGCTATCCCCACTAGCTTCCGAGCTGGCCCGATGTTGGGGACTGCTTGGTCGAGCATCAACACCCCTCGGCCAGTCAGCTGACGACACTACCATACACCGCCTAGTCTTGCCCATGAATCTTCAAGAGCACGAATGACTATGTTGCAACAAAAAAGGAATCAAACAAAACTAGAAATAAGACTTTTACCCATGGTGGGAGGTTCCCTACACTGAAGGCCCTCTATTGGTCGTTGATCTTATGGTGACCCGCGAGGTTAAACAACACCCCAACCCATTGCATGACTTCATCTTGATCAATTGGCTCAGGCACCTCTCGCATCCCATCAGTATCCCCACGAAATTCATATGTGGGATGTGCCCTCTCCTTGCTAGCCTGACATCGCTGAAAAGTGAAATTTGTCGCCACTATGACCCCATCCACCCTTCTCTGGTCGATCAATGTCAAGAGCTCCTTCAATTGCTCCATTCCATTGACACCAGGTCTCTCCTACCACTTGGCGTTGCTTACGGGAATCTGATCAATGACACATGCCACATGGTGTTCCCCCTGTGGCATGTAGAACCACAGATGCGCCCAATACTTCATGTTTGTGTTCAATGGGGTAGCGATGTACTGGCCAACCATCCCATCCCAAAGCTGCAAGTACGCGCTACCTACTATCCTAGATCTAGATCCTCCTTGAGCTTTCAAACAGAAGAAGTAGTGGAAGAGATCAAAATGTGGAAGAATGCCAAGATAGGCTTCGCAGAAATGGATAAAGACAGAGACATGAAGGATGGAATTTGGGCCTAAATTATAGAGACTAATCCCATAGTAGTCAATCAACCCATGAAGGAATGGATGGATCGGAACACCAAATCCGCGATAAAAGTAATCTTCAAAAACCACTAATTCATCGTCGCGGGGGGTAGGAAAGCTCTCACCACGAGCTGGACGCCATCCCACCATCACCCTATCAGGAAGCATGCCATCCACCACCAACTGGTTGAGCTCCACCTCATTGCTGACGGAGCTCACCCAATCCTCAGCACGATTGAGCTTGCGCGATGCCCTACTCGAGCTGCTGTGGTTTCTTTTGGGCGTCATCTAACAGATCTATGGCCTAGAGGAGACTACGAGCTTGTGGTTACTTTGATGGTGGAGCAGTTACCAAGTGAAGTGGTGTGGGCATGAGGAAGAAGACAAAGTGGTGAAGGAAAGGTGGGACTTCAATTTTTTTTACTTGAGCTCCTTACATCCTGCCGGCAAACCTTGAAGCTTCAAGTGAGCCCGAGCTTGGCTCCCAGATTGAAACTCTTGGACATCCATTTCTATAGCTTGGACGCCATGTTCAACAACTTGGATGCCTGTTTCAACAGCTCAGCTACCAGTCAATCTGGACGGATGCCTATTTTTGACGACCGGCGACTAGCTGGACTGCTCGGACAAGCTTAAGACGGCGTTGCTCGGCGGTTACAAGGTGCTCAGGGACTAGCTGTGGGGGTATAACCCCCAATACCCATAGGACTGCACATGGACCGAGCCGCTAGGGGAGGCCTAGCCCATGAGACCACGCAGAGGCCGCGCCGCTAGTTGAGGCCCAGCGTGTAAGACGACACCATGTGAAGTACGACGTAAGTCAGCATGCCTCACAAGACTGCGTGAAGATCCTCAGATATCTAGGAAATCTGCTCGGATATGCTAGATTACTATGCTAGATAAAGATAGAAACAACATGTCGGGTATATGAGGATTAGGGATACTGAGAAGAACGAAGCTGATGGTCGCAAACGCTAACTCCCTCGGATGGTCAAGAGCGTATCTTGGTCTCGCCCAGCCCTGAGGATACGGGCTCTATTTCATCTGACCTTGAGGGCGTGGGATCCGGGTCACCCAACCTTGAGGGTGCGGGCTCTGTCTCGCCTGACCCCTCGGGTGAGAGCCTCGTCAAGTCCGACCCTGAGGGCTTGAGATCCGCCTTGCCCAATCTCGAGAGCGCGGGCTCCGCCTCGCTCGACCCCTCAGGTGCAGGCTTCGTCTCGTCCGACCCCTCGAGGGGGGTTCTGCCTCGCCCGATAGGATTCCGCACTGCCCCCAACCACTACGAGTCTAAGGGTACGAGTCCAGGGTCAAACTTCTGACGCCATAAAAGGGAGTAGGTGTGTCTTGACGTGACCCGTGGCCACGATGGGCCATACCTAAAGACTCACGTTGCCAACAATGTTGGGCATGCCAACTTTATGCTACTTATTCCTCGTATAGACTCCGATCGGGGATATCTGCCCACCATGATGCTCGTTGGGACGGAATGGAGCGCCACGGCCAGCTAACGATGCCGACGTTCAGCGCTAGTGATGAACAGGGCCATGACATGAAGCCATCATCGTCATCATCTATAGGACTGTTAGGACCCACGTAAAGGAGATGATGGGCACCGCCATCATCATCTTCATCCTTGCTTATCTCTCTCTCTCTTGTGTAACCCGTGTCTTCCCCTTCATCCATAAAAGGGAAAGATGGACGCCCCTAGAAGGGCAATGCTTCCAAGGCGCGACGTCTCTAAGACATAACGCTCACACGCCTCAACAGCTAGCATTCGATCCTTCCATCAAAGACTTGGGACCTTCTCCCTCTTTCGCCTATTTGTAACCCTACTACAAACAAGTGCCGATAACACAAGCAGCCTCGAACTAGACGTAGGGATATTCTGCACAAACCAGTATAAACCCTTGTGTCCTCCGAGCACAGCCATCTGGGTCAGATGCGCAAATCACAAAAGTTACTAGCCGTTGATCCGAAACACCGATGGTTGGTGCGCCAGGTAGGGGCCTTTTGCATATCTTATCATCCACAATAGGCCACGGATGGCTAGCCACGGCATCAGCTAGATCCCGAATGCGCACGTGTGCTTTGGGAGCTTGGATTTCTTCATCAACGCGGATGGAGAGCTGGCGTGGGCTTCTATCCCATCCAACTTCTTTGCTCCACCGGCCTCGATGCAACCATCAAGGCCCTTGGAGAGCTGCAGCTGCACACCCCAAAGTCCCATGGCCCTAGGAGCGACCAGCTCCTCAGCTTGGATTACGAGAGGCTGGGGTGCCAGCTCGACGCCTTCCTAGGATGCCGACTGTCCCGGGAGGACCTACGTTGCCTCACCTTCTCATTCGTCAATGTCGTGATGTAGCTTGCCGGAGGGGAATCGCTCTCCCTGGAATACCTCACTCGGAGCGCCCTGACAGCATTCCCGTTCGACCTGCGCAACGCCGCAGGGACCATTGGTTACCTCACGGCACAACGCATGCTCCCGTCCCCCACGGATGGTGAATTCGTGGGTATGATAGACTACGTCAAGGAATCTTTCCGTGACCTTCTCACGAGAGATTCAAAGATGACCTCCGACTCTGACTCCAGCAGGGAAGCCATCACCCCTCACAAGAATGCTTCATGTCAGACATCTCCGATGGGTGCATCAAAAGTGTCCATGAGGGAGGGGTTGCTCTTGCGAATGACCCCAACAATGATGTCAAGGGAGATGTAGGGGCCCCTCCTCATCTACGAGTAGAGCAGCTAAGGGCGTGACACAAGGAGATTGCGGATGCACAACTCCAGCTAGAGCAGGAGCATGCAAAGATAGTGGTCATGCATGTGCCATCGCCCATGACGTAAACTGGAGGATCATCTAGGATGATAGAGGCCTCCCACACTTTGCCCGGAGCAAGCCCAAACATAGCTACCTCGTGTGGCCCTGCTCCGAGGGCTTTCGAGCCTGAGACACCCGAAGACCGTTGGGCCCATCGCCAAATCCGCACGCTACTCGAGCGCACGGCGGTGCAACAGGCGAAAAGCTCGCTGTCTCGATGATGCAAGCTCGATGCTAGTCAACGCATGTCCTCGAGATGACATGGCTAGGATGTATCCGTCCACTAGGCGCCATGCGATGGTGGGGGGCTTGCCATGGTCCCGGTGCATGAGCGTCTCGGCCCAATCATGACACACGTAGCACCCTGGATGCCCGTAGGCGCGGACAGGGGGACAAGAGAGAGGAGGCCAGTCATGGCTACCACCCTCGCCATGGTGGATGCTACAATAGCGGTGAGCACCAGAGCCTGAGCCCCAATCTGCTGGGGCCCTAGGCTTTCGGCCGGCACATCCTCAACGTGGCTTTCCCGACGCGGTATCGACCACCAACCAACATCCCGAAATACTCGGGCGAAACAAACCCCGACCTGTGGCTCAAGGATTACCGGCTTGCTTGTCAAGCCAGCGGTGTGGACAATGATTACTTCATTATCCGCAACCTCCCCTTGTTCCTGGCCGATTCGGCACGAACATGGCTGGTGCACCTTCCGCCCAACCGAATTCAAAGCTAGGCGAACCTGAAAGAGATCTTCGTGGGAAATTTCTAGGGCTCCTACACATGCCCTAGGAACCCCTAGGATCTAAAGAATTGCCGATAGAGGTCTAGGAAAACTCTCCATGAGTACATCCGATGCTTGTCCAAGCAATGCAATGAGTTGCCTGACGTCGCCGATGCTAGCGTCATCGGAGCCTTCCTATCCGGGACCACCTGCGAGTCCCTGGTCCACAAGCTAGGATGAAAGGGCCCTCAGACCACCAAGGACCTCCTCAACATTATGACTAGCCATGCCTCGGGCGAGGAGGCGGTCGGGGTGATTTTCGATCGCCTCAAGGGCAAAGCAAAGCGGGACGAGGACGCCAGCGAGGGCGCCTCCAACCGCCCGAACAAGAAGAAGGATGAGCAGCGACATGGGGGGTCGCTCATGCCCGCTACTGAGCGTAAAGGCAGCCAAGTGCCCGTCGAGGGTGCTCCCGTCCACTTCAAGAAGCTACTCGAGGGGTCATGCCCGAACCATGCCTTCCCCATCAAACACCAGTACAAGGACTGCGCCCTCGTGAAACGTTTCCTGTTTGGTGGCTCCAAAAAGGGGGGACCAGAGGAAGAAGCCTAAGCCACTGGCAGACGATGTTGAGGGGAATGATGGTGCCTTTCCGATGCCAGATGGCTACCTCATGATCTTCGGTGGGGCGACGGCTTACGACTCCAAACGCCGCCGAAAGCTTGCGCGTCGTGAGGTATACATGGCTGAGCCGGCCACGCCATCTCTCCTCTGGTGGTCGAGTCCGCCATCACCTTTGACCGATCTGACCACCCAGAGAGCATCTTGCAGCCAAGAAAATACCCACTTGTGATTGACCCGATCGTCGGCACGAAGCGGCTCACCAAGGTGTTGATGGATAGAGGCAATGGCCTCAACATCATGTACGCAAAGACGTTTGATGCCATGGGCACCGACCGGCCGCGTGTCCAACTAACCGGGTACCTACAAGCTCAAGACCATTGACAGCAAAGTCTTTCGTCAATGCCTAGAACATCAAATAGCTACGTCGCTTTTACCCCTAGCCTATGCATGTACTTACAAAATTTAAGAACAATGTTTCCGAAATGCGAGTACATTTTCTATTTGGTTTCGCCATCATGTCTCCTCGATCTTCAGTGACACCCGACCCCAACAACGGTAAGGGGTCGGGCCTCACTCAGGGGCTGATGGGGGTATACCTACCTAAAAACATTCTCTACGCCCGACCCTCTCCTACGTTAAGACCTAAAAGCAAAGGCCACGGAAATAAGCGCTGAGTAAAACTGGTCGGACTGCAAGAAACCTACGCCCCAGCGGCTACGGTGTTTTTGCTCACCAGCGTAATTAGAGTTGTTTCGCTCTGCACCCTGAGCTTTATAGCCTTAATCACAGAAAATGTTAGAAGGCATTAACCTTTTTATACATAAACATGGATGAAGAACCAAAAGATGGTTCGACCATAACAAAAGATAAAGACTTGTCTATTTATTACAAATTTGTTGCCTTGCCTATCTAACTACCTAACTCCTTGGGGGATGACCTCATCCTCAATTTTGGTAGATAAGTCTTGGCTAGGGGAGACACCGACCCCTCAATCTCCTCTAGCTCGACTTCAGTGTAGCCGGGCGCGAAACCCTAGCTCATCATTGCTAAATCGATATTCTCATAATGAGAACGAGCGATCGTGAATGACCGATGAACACGAAGCGGAGAGCGTCCCTCGCCATCTTGTGTGCCCGATCCATGATTCGGATGATGCGAGCCATGAGTGAGCTCGTCTCCTACGCCGGGGCTAGCTTGAGGTCATCGCAAACTAGCTGAACAGCAACGCGCAGGGTGTTGTGCTCATCACTCTCCTTCAAGAGGGAGGCCTTCACTTCACCAAGCTCCTTCTCTAGGCCATGGCTCTTCGTCACCTCCACCCCGAGCCTATTGTCAAGACCTATCCAAGTCACATGCCCACCGTGTCAAGAGTCCAACCATGGGCTCCATGAAGAAAGACGACAAAGGAAACTAGTGGCTTACCGTCCATGTTGGCTCAGAGCTTGCGCACCTCGCTGCACTGCGGGGTCACCTCGGCTTCCAAGCGCTGGACCTCCTCCTACCGCTGGCCAACCTCGTGGTGAGGCGGGCGGACATGCCCTCGGACGCGATCTTTAGGTCCTTCTCCCCCTGAAGCTTGCCCTCGAGGAGGATGATTTTCCACTGGGCGTCGGTGCACTCTTGGTGGGCCAAGTTGTGCTCCGTGTGTAGCTCCTCCATGGCCCAGAGCAAGTCTTCCCTCTCCTTCCATAACCGCTCAGCCTCCGCTACATCCGCGTGCTCCCTCTTGATCAGTGCCATGATTTTTTCCCCGACCTCACGGGCGTCATCGTGGCATCCTTCTCCCTGACCTGGAGGTCGGCCAGCTCCTAGGCGGCGGGAGCAAGCTCGGCCACCTCCTAGTGGGTGGCAACGAGCTGTGTGGCTAGCTCCTCATTCCGCCATGTCTCCCCGGCAAGGCGGTCCCAAACACCCCTCTCGCGATGAGGGAACCAGGACTTCTCCCGGATACGACCCATAAGGACCTACGCAGAGAACAAGTCCTAGAAGCGCGGAAAGGGAAAACAAGCGTTGCAAGCATGACCATCTCATACCTGGCCAACTGGAGTGATAACATCGCGCAGCGAACCTAGTGTGGTGGTCAGGGCGCTAACCGCGGTCCCAACCTCCATGTGGATGCTTCCCCACTCCCTCTCCTCTGCAGCGTCGTCGAGGGCGAGGAGTGTCGTCTCTGGGTTCTGTGGGTCCACCCATCGGATTGGGGATCCTCCCCGCGTGTGCGGGTCACCGCCCACCTAGACCAGAGACCAGGATGGCTCCACACCAACTTCGGCTAACATTGAACCCTCTGGTAGGGGTAGCTCCTCCGACAGCAGAGGGGGTAGGCGCGCATGGACGCGATGGCCTGCCCCATCACCACTTCCGCTGAGGGTGCCTTATGTGTGCCCTCTTCCGTCCCCGCCTCTAACATCACGGTCACACCTGGCCACGCCTCACCTGCCATGGGCACCCCGAACGCGCCCTCCTCCATCTGCTTCCCTATGGACGCACCCACCAGCTACACCCCTTC
The DNA here is from genome assembly GCA_904845875.1 of Miscanthus lutarioriparius. Classification (NCBI taxonomy): domain Eukaryota; kingdom Viridiplantae; phylum Streptophyta; class Magnoliopsida; order Poales; family Poaceae; genus Miscanthus; species Miscanthus lutarioriparius. The sequence goes on from CAJGYO010000004.1 coordinate 19,490,811, forward strand.
GGTCGACGCCATGACCCCTAGCACCGCTTCCACTCACCTCCGGCGTAGAGCTGGTCGGCTCCTGGCGTGTCTACCGGATGATGAGGGTCTTCTTTGATGCGAGCCTTAGGCGAGTCCCGCTTCCTCCAACATTGCGGAGGATACAGCGGTCAGTCTACTATGAAAATCCATCAAAGTGGAAGGACAAAGAAGTTTTTGAACTCACCTTGGTGCCACTGGGCAAGGACATTTTGGGGTCAGCCCACCCATCCCCGGCTATGCCTCGTCGGCGCGTTGCCGCTTGAGCCCTCCCTCTGCTTAGGGGGTCTAGTCTGAGCAGGATGGTCGGTCGTCGCCGGTTCCAGGGGCACGCCCTCCTCCTCCCGCCGAGGTGTGCCCTCTCCCTCCTGCCTTGTGGCATGCCATGGGAAGGGCCCTGCTAGCAAGGACGGGTCCTCGTCCACTCCACCCAGATCGTCCCATTGGACGGGGGACCCAGATCCTTCTTCTTCTTCTTCTTCCTCTTCATCACGCGAGCCTTGCCACCGCTTTCCTCGGTCCAGCTTCACCCACTCCTTCACCCGTCGCCTCACCTTCTTGTCATCTTTGACCTTCTTATTCTTCTCGTCGATGGTGTGCTTTGTCGCCCTCACGGCCGCATGCTCTGGTAGCAGCGCAACGGAGGTCCAAAAGCCCAATCCTGCCGGTAGCTCGACGAAGCCCACATCCGGCCGCATCGCAGGGTGCCCGGGATTAGGAACATGATGTTGGACTCATCTGTCGCCGCCTTAGTGCGCTGCACAACCTCGATGTCGTGGAGCGGCCCCTAGGCAAGCATAGTCCCATCAAGCTAGGCGTCAGGCGTTATCCCATACAGTGGGAGGACTCGCGCCATCTGTGGCGTCACCCTCCTCACATGGTATGCCCTAATGACACCGACCCCATGAAGGCCACGGTCCTTGAGGAACACAATGGCATCAAGAAGGTCATGTAGCCTCCTCTTCTCCTTCTCGAGAGGCCCCCACGACCACACTAGCTGCGCCTCTTCGATGAGGCGCTCGATGAAATCTAAAAAAGGGGTAGCGGCGTCATTCTTCACGTAGAACCATAACGCATGCCATCCCTTGTTGGATCTAGAGAGCTGGCAGGGTATGTACTCCTCCGATCGGTGCCCCCGAAGGTGGATGCTCGCGCATCCCATGACCACCGGCGCGTCCCTCTTCTTGTTCTTTTACAGGGAGATGGAGAAGAAGTACCTCCATAACTCGAAAGTGGGGCTAGATTCCTAGGTACCCCTCGCACAGCGTGATGAAGGCCGCGATGTGCAAGATCCCATTCGGGTTAGGTGCTGTAGCTCAATCTGGTAGTGATGTAGTAGCCCTCGAAAGAACGGGCGAGGGGAATCGTGAATCTATGCTTGTGGAAGGGCATGAAAGACATGATGTAGGCATCGAGCGGCACCGGCGCCTCCTCGTGGCCATGCATGATCCACTCCGCTGCGTCGGTCCTCCCGTAGAGAAGGCCATGCTTGACGAGGCCCTCCATGCGAGCATGGGTAACATCAGAGCGGTACCACGACTCCATGGAAACAGGGGAAGAGGAACGAGGGCTTTGCTGATGGAAATAGATCGAGGGCATTGACGGTGGAGAAGCAGAGAGGCGAGGCTGCGGTTATGCGTATCGAAAGGAGAAGGGAAAGGCCCCTATTTATAAGGGAAGGTGGAGGGAGAGGCGAACCGTCCACCTAGATCAACGTGCTGTCACTTTGCCTCTCTAGGAATCATGCACACTCCACCCCTGGTAGCTCCTCGAAGGGCGCGCCAGACAACGGTTTGCCCCCTTGATGGGCCGAAAACCGCCGTAGGTAATTAGGGATACGGAGCTGAAAACGCTCCCATGGCCCATTAAGGCCAAGGAGTTCGAAGGTTGGCCCACCGACAGGTTCCCAACCGCTCTAGGGCACCTTTAGAGTGAGGGGTGGTAAGGGATGGGCCCGCTAGCGGCTAGTACCCGGGCACACGAGCGCCATGGGCATCCTGACCCACGTTCGAGTCTTGGCCGGTGCACAGTCCATGGTTTTTTCTCAAAGAAAGGCGACGAGCCCTTAGGACCGATCGAACAGACCTGAGAACTATATGGACTAGCCGTCAGGAATCTAGAGTTGGTCACCAGCTGACCCATGCCAGACCCCCACGAACGAGAAGCTGGGGCACCACTCGGACTAGCCCATTAACAGCTCACCGAGCACCATGATTCGTCCATTGAGGAAAACATGACATGGCTCAACCCCTCCGTTTTATCAAAAAAAACACGTGAGGAAGGATGATTATAGGATGAGCTGACCCCTCGACCAGACCCCTACAACGAGCGGGGGCTCAAGGAAGTTGGACTTGCAAGAAGACCGAGTATGCGGTCGCATATCAATGACAGATCGATCAGATCCTAGGGAGGGATCGGAATCAAGAGAAATCTTTTTCGACCCCCCGACCTCTGTAGCTGCGTGCTCCTGAGGAGTCTGATCACAACAGAGAGGAATCGCAACCCTACCAAGACATCCCACAGGCCATGAAGGGAGTCAAAACTCTTAGAATCCTTCTATCTATAAAAAGCCTTCGAAGGAGTATCCTACTCCTCTGCAGGCTTGGGGGCTATAGTCGGGTATATGAGGATTAGGGATACCCAAAAGAAGGAAGTTGATGGCCGTGAAGGCTAACTCCCTCAGATGGTCAAGAGCATATCTTGGTCTTGCCCTGCCTCGAGGATACGGGCTCCGTCTCGTCCAACCTCGAGGGCGCGGGATCCAGTTCACCCGACCTCGAGGGCGCAGGCTCCGTCTCGCCTGACCCCTCGGGCGAGAGCTTCATCACGTCTGACCCCGAGGGTGTGGGATCCGCCTCGCCCAATCTTGAGAGCACGGACTCTGCCTTGCTCGACCCCTCAGGCGAGGGTCCGCCTCGCCCGACCCCGAGGGCACGGGCTCCACCTCGCTCGACCCCTCGGGCGCGGGCTTTGCCTCGTTCGACCCCTTTAGGGGGGATTCTGCCTCACCCGATGAGATTTCACACCGCCCCCAACCACTATGGGTCTAAGGGTACGAGTCTAGGGTCGAACTTCTGATGCTAGAAAGGGAGTATGCGCGTCTTGACGTGACCCGTGGCCACAACGGGCTGTACTTAAAGACTCACGTCGCCAGCAGTGTTGGGCGTGCTAACGCTATGATACCTAATACCCGTACGACCTCCGACAGGTATATCTGCCCACCATGCCGCTCGTCGGGATAGAATAGAGCGCCACGACCAGCTGATGACGCCCACGTACAGCGCTAGTGATGAATAGGGCCACGACGTTAAGCCGTCCTGATTATCATCTACAGGACTAACGAGACCCGCGTAAATGAGATGATGGGCGCCACGACCCCGGGGGCCTTCTTCCTCCTCGCTTCTCTCTCTCTCTCTCTCTCGTGTAACCCATGTCTTCTCCTTCGTCTATAAAAGGGGAAGATGGATGCCCCGGAAGGGTAATGCTTCTAAGGCACGACGTCTTTAAGACATAACGCCCACACGCCTCAACAGCTAGCATTTGATCCTTCTATCATAGACTTGGGACCTTTTTCCTCTCTCGCCCGTTTGTAACCCCTATTACAAACAAGTGTCGGTAACACGAGCAGCCTCGAACTGGACGTAGGGACATTTCACCCGAACCAGTATAAACCCTTGTGTCCTCCGAGCACAGCCATCCGAGTCAAACGCGCAAATCACAAAATTTACTAGCCGGTGATCTAAAACACCGACATAACCGATCTATAACCCTACCCCCCAGGCTATATAAGGCGGGTAGGGACCAGAACCTATTGACCCATAGGTACCATGGGTCAACTTATTCATCATATTAATAATCTTTTTCTTTAACTTATTGGTGTTCTTCATTTTTTTGAATAAATACGATTAGTCATAACTTGTAAGATTGTTTGTGCTTGGAAGTACAATGAGAAATAACATATTTTGGAAGTGAAAATTCATAAAAATAAAATCATGGTTCACTTGCAAACTTATTTAATTTGATGCATTGCTAATAATCTTAACATATTCTTGTGATAATATTTAATCTTATATCTTTTTTTCTAAAAGTATTGATAGTAGTCATAGTTAATGATTATAGAAAATTATTTGGACCGACCCATACTACGCAATGGGCCATCGAGACCATAGCATCTAGGGAAAATGGGTGGACCCATGGCCTCTAAAATTGGCCTTGAGGCCATGGGGCGAGGTCCAAGGCCAGGGCCGGGTCGACCCATTTCCATCTATAGCATCAACGTATACCTCTGTCTCTAACATTTTCTCGTCCTTGAATAGTACTTTCTCATTCTCAAATTATAAGTCATTCTATGAATTTATAGAGAAAATCATAAAGATTTATAACATCAAATAGCGGGGGAAAACAAAAAATGGTGGATGACCTGCCTCAATATGTTAGATCTTGCATCCAAACAAAAACTCGGAGGACAAAGAGCAGTACTGCTCCAGAGTTTCCATTCCGGTGCAACATCTTCTCGATGATTTCCCGTTCTAGATCGTCATGAAAGCTAAGTGTTCACAAAAGACGAACGCAACCACTCACTGCGTAATTCGTAATTCGTAAAGCGACCCTTGTGGCGAGCTTTTGACCCCCAAAAGGATCTGCCCCAGGCCAGAACCAGGAGCCACGTGCAAGAACAGCCGCCAGGTTCAATAATTTATACTTATCTATCACGACCTTGTTAGCTATTTTTTATTAATGAAATAATATTTTTTTCTCATAATATTTTAGCTTTAGCATCAGCATAAATCAAATTTTCGCGTCCACGCCAATCGGGACTGAATCTGGTGCTGTCTCAACGTAAGGTGCGCAGCCACAGTGAATCCCGACCTGTCTTGGATTCTTCCAGGCAACGGCGAGCTGCCGAGTACGAGTAGGCATTGACGGCAGCGCGCGTCCACGTCCACAGTCCACTCGGGTCTCCGGCGGAAAGGCTCGCGGCGCGCAGACGCGACGAATCTTCGTTCCGGGTTTATTTTCTGCTGCGTGACGGCACTGACGACAGGGTCGGGTGAGTGGTCGCGTGATTAGTGACCTCAGAAGAGATCATGTTGGGATCTTCTGTGCGGCAGATTAGCGGGATGCATGCGCCGGCGGTGTGGCTCGGAGGAGATATATATCGTATTCCCGTAGTACAGTACGAGGAGACAGAATTTCAAATATGTTTGACCTTGAGAAATTAAGACATCGGTAGCTCGAGTATATGAGGCGCCTATAGAACATTATGATATAAATGATTTTAATTATAGCGTCCAACCAGTAGCGGACCCGGCGTTTGAAGGCAGCTCGGACGAACCAAAACTGGCCACGAGACCACGTATTTTTAAGGTTGCATCAGCACTTGACAAAGGCCCCATTCATTGGATGCGAAACTTGGATGAAATTGGCCATACATTTGTTGTGAGAGAGAAATCATCAGAAGCGGTTGGTTGATGAAGCAATTATTTTATGAGGAGAAGCGGTAAATGACCGGGAAAAACCAGACCAGCGAACGCAGCCAAATACATCAGCGTACACATGCGCTGGAGCCTGAGCAGGCACCCAAGTTTGCCGGACGCTAGGTCCGCCATTGCGTCCAACTTTACACCATCTCGTTCATCCACTGCTCCTGTACTTGATAAACCATGCACATCGATGTAAAATCTTTTTTTGGCAAGATTTTTATTAGAGTTTCTCCATCAGCTTAATTAAAGCTGCGCGAAATATGTGTGCAAGAGAATGGTTTAACGAACCAAAAACACCCCAAAGCTTTTTTTTTGTTCATATAAACCAAAGTCACCAAAACATACTAGTTTATCAGTCATGGCACAATGTTTTTCTCTCATAATAAATCAGCGAACAGTACTTTCCTAAGCTCTGTTCGCTTCGCTAAAAAACAAGACTAAAAAATACTGTTGACTGATTTACTATGATCTGCCTCCACCGCCGGAGGCTTCCGGCGTTCCCCCTCTGCTCTCCGGTCAGATCCAAGTACACCACTCTCTTCATGCTCCCCATCCTCGACTCCTCTTTTCTGAGCTCGACGGCGGCGGATCAGCGGATGGATGGATCTCAACGGGCGGCAAACGAGCGTGAGGCAGCCACACAACTAGCCAACTCATCACCACTGCGCCACGACCAACTGCCGTGTGGCGCCCACTCGGCACAGGCCGGGCCTCTTCTATGACGCCACTGCTTCGATCGGCCAGTAAGCCTCCCGTGCGCTCTGCCAATCGGAAACCGCCACGTGTCCCATGAGCCGCCCGCTGCCGCTCCGGAAACCCGTCCAGGTACGATGAACCCAGCCTCCCGCCCGACCTATATGTAAACCACCCGCCCGCTTCCACCCTACGCCACAGAAAAAAAAACGCAGGTGCGAATTCAAACGCTTACCGCTGCGAATTCAATTTCGAAAGCCCCAGAGAGCTTCGATGGCTTCCGCTACCTCCTCCATCTCGTCGCACCCTGCCGCCCTCCGCGACGTCAAAGGTGAGAGGCTTCCTTTGTTCGTTCTTGATGCGCTTGGCTTTTAATTTCCGTGGGTTTTTGTGAAGAATTTTTGCTCGAATCCGACGATTTAGCTAGTGAAATGCGCGGCTTCGCGTTAGAATTCACCCGCATTCGAAGCGCGTCCTTGAGACCGCCCTAACATTCATTTCTCTCTCCCTTTTGGCCGCGCAGCTGCGAGGATTGGCGCGCTGAGGCAGCAGGTGGGCGTGGCTCCGGCGGCGGCGCGCGGCCAGCGTGCTCGGGCGGTGCGCCCGCTGCGCGCGGCGGAGCCCGCGAGGCGGCCGGTGGCGGCCTCCGCGGCGGCGGCTGCGCCTGCCGTGCCCGTGGCCGACGAGGCGGCGGCCCTCGCGGCCGTGGACTACGAGGCCCTGGCGCGTGAGCTGGAGGGCGCGTCGCCGCTGGAGATCATGGATCGGGCGCTGGCCATGTTCGGCTCCGAAATCGCCATCGCCTTCAGGTGAGCACAACGTTCCTCTCTCGTGCCACTCGCACTGGCGGAGCCAGGGGGGGGGGGGCAATGTTTCACAACAACAAAAAAATAAGTTTGACTTAATGTTTTTTATTTATATTAAGAGAGAGATTATATAAAATTTTTGTCATATATATCTATTAATATCTTCTAGATAATATAATTATACAAAACACAACTACATAATAAAATTATCGTAATAAAAAAGACCGAACCGACCCCCTAAGTATAATTTCTGACGGCCGGCCTCCTGATTATAAATTCTGGCTCCGCCACTGGCCACTCGTGAGTCGTGACGGGTTGGGTACTTGTTAGCGCGTGCCCGTTAGCCTCCGTTACCGTTGGTCCTTGTGGAATGGGTTTAGGTGCGGCGACCTGCATCGGGTATGCTCGCGGCATCGTGGTATCTTCCGAACGTGTGGCCGTGGAGATTCCTAGTTGCCTCGACCATTTGGCTGGCCACTGGACTATGGGTCCGACCTGTCTGCCTCTGAAACAGTACGGGACTACTAGCAGTCAATTGTTTATGGTCCTCAGATGCTCAAATCCAATCAGGTTTAGGCGTTTAGCGAAGGCCCCTTTGCTGCACATGGCAATGTATCTAGACAAGTGAGCAAAACAGAGGCGTCTAGGTTCATTGAACCTGGTGTCCAAGATTGTGTGTTTTCGACCAGACACCGAGCTAGAATCATGGCCCACCACCCACGCGCAACCGAACAACCCAGCTGTTTGACTGTCAGACGAAACTAGAAATGCCACGGCGTCCTAATACCAAAACTGATAGTGGCACAATACAAGATTTCCTCGTGGAGTTGTGCTGTTTTAGTGCAGCTTCAAGAGCAGACGACAAAGTAAAATACGCAGGCTGCTGAACTCGTCGTGTAGGCAACCACCACCTTGTTAATCACTGTAGGATGCTAATCTTTCAGCCATGACATGGATGTGTGTCTCATAGGATAGGAGTACTACGTATGAATCGGTTCGGATAGCTTCACTAGGATGTCGTAAGATGACATCAGAAGACGGGCAAACCTCTAGCTTAACTGACGTCGTCAATCCCCCTCGTCTCGTGCGTGCAGCGGCGCGGAGGACGTGGCGCTGATCGAGTACGCGAAGCTGACGGGGCGTCCGTTCCGGGTGTTCAGCCTGGACACGGGGCGGCTCAACCCGGAGACGTACCAGTTCTTCGACAAGGTGGAGAAGCACTACGGCATCCGCATCGAGTACATGTTCCCGGACGCCAGCGAGGTGCAGGAGCTGGTGCGCACCAAGGGCCTCTTCTCCTTCTACGAGGACGGCCACCAGGAGTGCTGCCGGGTGCGCAAGGTGCGGCCCCTGCGCAGGGCGCTCAAGGGGCTCAGGGCCTGGATCACCGGGCAGAGGAAGGATCAGTCCCCCGGCACCAGGGCCAGCATCCCCCTGGTTCAGGTTGATCCTTCCTTCGAAGGCCTGGACAGCGGAGCTGGTAGCTTGATCAAGTGGAACCCCGTGGCCAATGTCGACGGCAAGGACATCTGGACGTTCCTGCGGACCATGGACGTCCCTGTCAACACCCTGCATGCGCAGGTAGTAACTTCTTTGCCTAATTTTGCAGTTGCAGCACAGCTTCGATCGATTCGTTCTTAAGATTCAACTGTTTCCGATCCAAATGTGCAAGCGATTGTTGACGACAGTCTCTTACCTGCCGTGTCCGTGTTCTCTCTGCAGGGCTACGTGTCCATCGGGTGCGAGCCGTGCACCAGGCCTGTCCTGCCGGGGCAGCACGAGCGGGAAGGCCGGTGGTGGTGGGAGGACGCCAAGGCCAAGGAGTGCGGCCTCCACAAGGGCAACATCGACAAGGACGCCCAGGCGGCGGCCCCCAGGTCCGCCAACGGCAACGGCTCGGCGGGCGCCCCGGACATCTTCGAGAGCCCCGCCGTGGTGTCCCTCACCCGCGCCGGGATCGAGAACCTGCTGCGCCTGGAGAACCGCGCCGAGCCGTGGCTCGTGGTGCTGTACGCGCCCTGGTGCCCCTTCTGCCATGCCATGGAGGCCTCCTACGTGGAGCTGGCCGAGAAGCTGGCGGGTTCCGGCATGAAGGTGGCCAAGTTCCGCGCCGACGGCGAGCAGAAGCCGTTCGCGCAGGCCGAGCTGCAGCTGCAGAGCTTCCCCACCGTGCTCCTGTTCCCGAGCCGCACCGCCAGGCCCATCAAGTACCCGTCGGAGAAGAGGGACGTCGACTCGCTCCTCGCCTTCGTCAACAGCCTCCGGTGAGGCCGCCAGTGAGCGAGAACCATCGTTCTCTGTCAGTGTGTACTTGTACCGTGTTGTGTCGGCGTCCATCTAGGTGCTCTACGTAGAGAGGGAGATGGAGGGAATTGGGATGATAGAAACACAGGGAGGGGGTTCAGAAAAAAAAAAAGATGCAGGTTATCCAGACAAACAAAAAAACAGATGCAAGTGTTGCATCTCTAATTTTTGTAACTGCAGAATGATGGGAGGTATACCCGAAGTCTGAGGTCCTGTGTTATTTGGCAGCAGAGGGAGAAGTTATTTGTGTGTGCTTATAGCTAGTGGCGATAGAGTATTGCAAGGAAAATCAAATAAGATAATCAAATAAGAATCGAAGTTTTGAGAGTTCTTGTTTGTTCTGTTGGTTGTCAACATAGACAGTAAGTAGAAAGCGAAGGTTTTGCATAATTTTATTTAGAGCTTGTGCGTCGCTTCAGGTTCCTAGCACATGGTTTTTAATTGGACTCTTCCAAGTAATTAGTTTCCTTGCACATGGTTTTTAACTGAACTTCCAAAAATATCTCTCATTTCGTTATATGTTAGGTTCTTAATCGCTTTCTTTCATTACTTCATGCACTTAATTAGTGTGCAATAAGAATTCATTTGCTCCTATTTTGATAATTGTTAGAGGTCTTTGAAGTTGTTTGGTTTTAGGCCTAGCGTTTTCCCTAAAAACTAGGTCAATCATTTTCCTTCTAGTAAACTTTGCGGTAATATTCTTGCCTCCCTTTTTTTTAAAAAAAATCTAATTCTTTATTCTCATGGCTTACTCTCTCCATCCAGCGTGTTCTTGCGTTGTTACGGGATAGCTAACATTTTACACTAAAAACACACGGATCGCACGATAAGATAACAATACTATAAAAATTAAATATCAATGTTAAAATGGCATTTAATCCAAAAAACAAAGTACGTGAAATTAACACAAGTCACGGAGAGCGCGGCGTCGCAGGCTCACAAACTCTACTTTATAGATCTTTTCCATGATGTGGCTAAGATAATATTTTATATTGGTCGGAAGAAATCTCTTATATCCATTTCTTTCGTGCGCCAATAATTATCAATGTTGAATATCCGGACTTGGATACGGATAGATCTAAACCCTCTAAACGGATTTGGTCGAAAAATATCCGTACTTATTTCACCCATACTCATAACAATGCCTAAATAAATGGATTACAAATTACATCCACCAAGGTTCATATGCAATAGACAAATTACATCCGCAAGGTCCATAACTCCAACAAGTTAGAAAATAATAATAAAAAATCCAGAATTGAAAATTGAATTGTCTTAAGAACTAAAACAAACTAAAGCAGTTTTGTTGAGCCGCTGGTGGTCGTGCTTATCTGAAATTAAACTACATGCTGATCAACAGTATTGGACGAAATGGTCTATTTAAATGGCCACAGGATACACCGTATGTTTGAACAAACTGTATGAGTTTGATAGCTACTGCTCAAGGCCCTGAAATGGTAATATGTCAAAGAAAGTTAACCTTCCAAACTAACAAATATGCATTAAGGTAGCATGCCCGTGTGTTGCTACGGGACAGCTAAACTTTTATACTAAAAATACATAGATCGCACGATAAGATAACAATAATATAAAATTAAATATCGACATTAAAATAATATTTAATCTAAAAGGCAAAGTTCGTGAAATTAACACAGTCACGGAGCGCGGCGTCGCAAGCTCATAAACTCTACTGTATAGACTTTTCCGTGATGCGACTAAGATAATGTTTTATATCGGCAGAAAGAAATCTCCGATATCTATTTCTTTCGTACGCCAATAAATCCACGAATAAGTTCTGTCGCATCTTCATACCATCATGTACACAAATTCGAGTATATATATAAATATTAATTTCTATCACATGGGTAATACCGCGTGTCTTGAAAAATCTCTTATAATAACTTAAGTATGTTATACTCAATGTATAAATATGTGTGGCTTTAGGACTATTTCACGCAGACATATAATGTAGAATAAGGTATCCACTTGAGTGTCTATGGCAAGATTCACCATCAGCAATATATAGAAATGGTTAAATCATTGGTATTGTTATTGCAAACGACGGATAAAAGTAAATTAGATGTTATCATAATTGTACATTTGATTCTTCCTAGTTTTTTAAGATGATGATATCCAAGGTAAACTTCAAAATATATCATTTTCATGCATTGTGTCTGGGTACAAGCTAATTCACTATAAAATAATAATTGGAATTTTCTTTCTTAGTTCGAAATTATAAGATATTTTAGTTTTTCTAGATATATTGTTTTAATTATGTATATTTAAGAATATAAAAAAAGTTATGTATCTAGAAAAGTCAAAGCGTCATATAAGTTGGAATTGAAAAAGTAATTTTCCGTAGATTCATTGGTCCACTCTGAATTAGTTAGAAACACTTTCACAAGGAGAAATTATCTGCTCAGAAACCACAAATTCAAGTCTTGCCCCCTTATAACACAAAGGTTTTTAAATTTGCTTCACAAAGTCAATCATCAACTCTTCGTTGAGGCGCGATGGCTGTCAGTTTTACTACCTCCCAAGCACCATCCAGTTCCAGCCAACCTCTAAATGTCTAAAGTTTTCAACACCATATAAGCATCATTCCATGCTCGATTTCAACAAGCTCTACTTCTAAACCATCCTCTCCAAACTATACAACCTCCCCGTTGCATGATCCCAGGACCTCACTGCTCCGTGCAAGTAGTTTGGGCACAAAGAAACCATCTGCTCATCATCCAGCCCTGGGAGTAGCATGTAATTCTGAAATCATGACACATACCAGATTCTTATGACATATCTATACGAGAACCAAGGCATGAAAGGATGTGATTGGTAAAGAATGGAGAGAGAATGTATGTGGTTGGATAAAAAATTATTCTATAGAAACTATCCATTAGGACCATGGTTTATATATGTAGTGTCTATGGAAATGAATAGGTATAGCATTGTGACTGCCCTAATACATTATAGAAACATCATAATAACTATTTTTTTCACAGGTAGAAGTATAAGATTGAGAAGCAAATTGTCAAGCTTGTTTGGCTAATCTATGAGCATCTTGTTTAAATATTCGTCAATAAATCGTGAAAAGATAATGTCCAATTAATCAAAATGTACAAGTCAGAGCATGGGCGAGGGAGGACGTGAGGGCGGAGGCCGGTGCGAGCGAGGGCGAGCTAAGCTGACGAGGGTGGGCGCTATGGCGAGGCCACATGATTTATAGCAGAGGATTGATAGCAGACTCTCTCTTTCCTTTTGTCTTAATTTTCTTTCCTTCTATGTTAATTCTCTTTTCTTTTGCTCGTTGCCATGTATGCTGGTGCATGCAAACATGCAATGTGTATATGGATAGCACAATAATTTTCTACTTCCTATTTTGCAAACATGCAATATTCAATCAAGGAGACAAATCGCGGGCTTTCCTTTTCTCGCTCGCTCCTTTCCTTTTCTCGCTCGCCCATTGGACAGCGTGGGAGGTGGGATCGATCGCATGGGGTGGCAGACGGACGAACCAAGGCAATTGTCGCACTAAAACGATATACACACTTTATTCTTTTTAGTTGTAGAAGATCTACTATTTTCACTATATATCTAGATATAGTGTACATCTAAGTATATCGCCAAAACTATATATCTAGAACAACTAAAACGTCTTATAATTTTGAATGAAAAAAGTATATAATTGGTCAGATCAGTTCCACGTTAAATAAATTTGGCTATCATGGGGGTCTCAGGCCTCATCGCTTTTCTTAATGGTTTTAATTTGCAGGCAAATACACACATATATAAATAAATGTTCACCATGACCTAAAATATGTGAAACTATGTGAGATCGCTTTTCTTAACGGTTTCAATTTGCAGGCAAATACACATATAAATGTCCATCATGACCTAAAAGATGTGAAACTATGGGAGTTCTATCTAACCGCATGTTGTGCGATAGCAGTCCCTGTCATCTCAATTTTTTGGACAAAGATTACTGTGTACTCTCTCTTTTAAATTATAAGACTGACTTTTCTAGATATACACTATGTCTAGACACATAATGATAAAAAAATATATCTAAAAATAAAGCGTCTGACAATTGGGAACTGAAAGAATAGAGATGCTTACAATTCAACCTGGTAATAAATATCGGATGCCAATAAATTAGCATTCTTCTTGTACAGTTGCTCACTCCGTTTTGCTAATTCATTTATGCACATGTGTACGATATTAGATCCATGAAAGAGCTTGAATCCTTCCGCGAGCACACCAACCGTGTGTTTGGTTGGGAGGACGATGTGGGACGCGATGGGATGGACCCGAGATCAGCGCTGTTTGGTTGGGAGGCGGAGTGGAGCGAGGACGTCCCCGACGCGAATATTCACGTGAGATGCGGGGCGACCCTGTCCCCCAAAATTTCACGGACGGGGTCCGTCCCATGTGGGACGAGCGGAGCAGGCTGGGAGCTCCGGCCGCCCGGCTGCTGGGGAGCCATGCCGGATGCGGAGGAGAAGAGGAGGTGGGGGGCTTGACCGCAGTGGCTGGGAGCTCCGGTCGGCGAAAGACGGGGAGATCCAATGATCATCATCAGCGTAGGGGAGCTCCGCCGGCGAAAGGCTGCTGGAGAGATCCACCATGCTGCCGTCATGTGGCAAGCACGCAGCCGAGATCCGGCCCGCTGCCGCCATGGTGACAACCAGCTCTTTGGCGTGAGGGGTGAGGGCGCTGAGCGAAAGCGAAGTGCCCCGCCCGCCGCGTGCTGGTGAGGCCGGCCGCCCCCTACGCACCTTGGCTTCTGAAACTGGGAGGACGAGGAAGACGATGCGTGCGTGTGTAGGAAAAAGGAAGGGAAAGGAGGAAGGAAAAAATAAATAAGAAAGAAGAAAAATGAAAAAAAAGAAAAGGGAAAAGAAAAAAAATCTGATGGATGTGGGCCCTATATGTCAATAGCTCATCCCACTTTTGAAGTCTCTGAACCAAACAGAAAACGGGTTGGTTCCATCCTTTCTCAAACAAACAGAAAATGAACTCGTCCCATCCCACAAACCAGAGACATGACCATCCCACCCCACCTTGCCTCCCAACCAAACGCTACCCAAGGCTGCATCTGGGTTAGATAGTTGTTACAATATATAGAAAACTATATCTACATAATAGGGGTAGAACACCCTTGGAACGGTGGCCGTCTAAGATAAGGAGGCTGCGACATTTTCTTAGAGGTTGGGCTCGAAATTTAGTCTCCCAAAATAAGAAACATAAACTAGACCTGATGGATAAAATAGATATCCTCGACAGAAAGGCAGAAACAACTTTGCTATCATCTCAGGAGGTAGAGCTTAGATATCATTTTAAAGGGCAATTAACTAAGTTGCTAAAAGAGGAGGAGATTTATTGGCTCCAACGATCAAAATCAACAAAGTTGTTGCAGGGAGATGATAATACTAAGTATTTTCATATGTTGGCAAATGGGAGACATATAATAACAAAAATCACACAGCTAGAACAAGAAGGAATTATTGTTGGGGATGCGAAATTGAAAGATTATATAACCGATTACTACAAAAGATTGTTTGGACCTCATTTACATAATTCTTTCTCATTGGACGAGACTCTGAGGCATGATATACCTCAAGTGTCGGAGGAGGAGAATGAAGTATTGGTGGCTCCATTCAGTGAGGAGGAGGTCAAAATGGCAATCTTTGATATGGAACATAATAAGACACCGGGTCCGGATGGCTTTCCTGCAGAATTTTACTAATTCTTTTAGGATGTTGTCAAGCAAGATTTGATGAGCCTCTTTTATGAGTTCTATATGGGGAGACTGCATATTCATAGTTTAAATTTTAGGGTAATTACACTATTACCCAAGATCACGGATGCGACTAGGATACAACAACACAGGCCTATTTGTCTCTTAATCGTGTCGTTCAAGGTTTTTACGAAGGTGTTAAATAATAGAATTTTAAAAATAGCAGATAAGTTGATAGGTCCGTCTCAGACAGCTTTTATTCCGGAAAGATATATAATGGAAGGTATTGTAATACTACATGAAACAATACACGAGCTGCATAGGAAAAAGAAAGATGGAGTGATCCTAAAGCTGGATTTCGAAAAAACGTATGATAATCTTAAGTGGCCTTTTATACAACAAGTCCTCAGAATAAAATGATTCTCACCGGTTTGGTGTGAATGGATTTCAAAAGTCATGTCTAGAGGTAGTATTGCAGTAAAGGTCAATGATAATTTAGACCATTATTTCCAAACAAGAAAAGGAGTGCGGCAACGAGACCTGTTATCTCCAATCTTGTTTAACATAGTGGTTGACATGCTGGCTATACTCATTTCACGAGCAAAAGAGGCCGAACAAATCCATGGAGTGGTTCCGCATTTGGTTGATGGACTTTTAGTCCTTCAGTATGCGGATGACACTGTTATCTTTATGGACAATGATTTAGAGAGGGCAAAAAACATGAAGCTCTTGCTTTGTGCCTTTGAGCAATTATCGAGACTCAAAATCAATTTCTATAAGAGCGAATTATTTTGTTATGGAGCAGCTAATGCTAATCAATTTGAATATACACAAATTTTCGGATGTAATGTAGGATCATTCCTATTTAGATACCTAGGAATTCCTATGTATCATCGAAAACTAATGAATAAGGACTATAAACATGTGGAAGAAAGATTTCAAACGAGACTAAGTGGTTGGAGGAGTAAGATGCTTTCTGTGGGTGGGAGGCTTGTCCTCATTAACTCGGTTCTGAGTAGTCTTCCTATGTTCATGATGTCCTTCTTTGAAATACCTAAAGGAATTTTAAAAAAAATGGATTATTTTAGATCTCGATTCTTTTGGCAAAGCGATGAACACAAGAAGAAATATAGATTGACAAAATGGGAAGTAGTATGTACACCAAAAGACCAAGGAGGATTGGGTATCCTAAATCTAGGTGTCCATAATAAGTGTCTCTTAAGCAAGTGGCTTTTCAAACTGATAAATGGTGATGGTGTCTGACAAAAGTTGCTTAAAAATAAGTATTTAAGGAACAAGACTTTGACTCAGGTTCAATACATGCCCGGGGACTCTCAGTTTTGGGCTGGCCTTATGAAGGTCAAGGGTGAGTTCTTGTCGATGGGTAGGTTTGATCTAGGTGACGGATCCCAAGTGTGTTTTTGGGAGGATTCGTGGATAACGCCACGCCCTTTCAAGACGCTCTTCCCGTCACTATATAACATTGTGACAAAGAAAAGTGCATCTGTTAGGACGGTACGGTCTATGACACCGTTAAATGTAGCTTTTAGAAGATCTCTAATGGGGGTTAATTTGCAAGCATGGCACAATGTAGTGGTCATGGTTGCAGATGCACACTTAAGAAACCAAAGGGATCGCTTTGTGTGGGGGCTGCTGTCGATGCGGGACCCACGGGATACCCCGCAAGGAAGAGAGAAGATCTAGTCTAACTAGGTTTCCTTTCATGTAATCCTAGTAGTAGTATTATTCTGTAATCCTACTAGGAACTCTCATTGTAAACTGACTAGGACTCTGACCTCCTGACCGTATAAAGGAGGGCAGGGTACCTAGCGGAGGAGGAGGACTTTTGACATAACAACTACACACAATCAATCCAACGCAAGGCTAACACCGACTGGATGAAGGGCTATTACTCGATCACGATCAAGGGCCTGAACTAGGATAAATCGACTGTCTCTTGCGTTCACCGTCGAGTTCCGCATACGCTGAAGCCCGAACATACTGTCCCAGGGACCCCCGTGGCAGGCTATCGGTGGTCAAACATCGACAGCTGGCGCGCCAGGTAAGGGGCTTTCAGCGAATTTGCAATCCGAGAGCTCGATGGACCTCGACAACATGATCTTCTCAATGGGATCAACCTTCATCTTCGGTTCGTGGATCTGTGAGGCAGGCGACGATGGCAAGCTCCAAGGCCATCTTCTCAAAGATTCGGTTCACCATGAAAACTTTCCTATTTTGGCGACTACGACAGATCAAATCACCGAAAGATTCGCGCAGCTCATGATATCCGATTCAACTCAGGTTTTACGGCTTTGCGCATCCGACTCGAACTCAGGCTCCGCATCCAAGATGGAGTATGACCCGAGTTCTTTCGAGAATCCGAGTTCTTTTCCAATGAGGCTACAGAACGCGGTCTTGGCATATCAAGAATACAACTCGGAGTGCACTCAGAATCTTTTTAAGAAGTTGGATCTTTTCCTGTTTGGACTCCACAACATGGCAAGGTCTTACCAAGCACAGCTCGAAGGATCCCTCAACCCAGTGCTTAGAATGCCACTAAAAGGAGCTCAGGAGGGTCTCGTACTAACTATAACATCTCAAGACTGCATCGTCCACTGGCCAGGCTCTATTCCTGAGGATAGCAATATACCCGACGGGTCGGCACGATGACAACAGCAATTCTACCCTACCAAGAAGGAGACTCGATCTGCGACCTTGAAGCCTCTACTAAAGTTATCAACAACTCCGATAGTATGGAAACCAATGCCAATAACAGAACAGTTCATGCACGGGAAGTACTCATGGTTTGCCGTCCTCGATCACCATTGATCCCCCCAGAAGCACCCGACGTTAGGTCATCAGATGAATCTGAGTCCAACATATCACCCTTTGCTCAGGGCTATGATGGTGAGACCAAGAATCAAAGGCAAGCCAGAGAAAGAAGAAACAAGTTGAAACAAGGACGCCAGCGACGTGCTAGGTAGCGCAAGGAAGCTTGGATCAAATATGAGTCAGATCTGGCCGAATACAATAGAAGAAAATTAGAACAAGAAGTCGAAGAAAGACGTGCGGTGAACACACCCTACAATAGGATCCGAGAAGCTCTTGAAGAACTCAGAACGACCTCGCATCCCAGTGAACAGCAGGAACAGCTCCAGGAACTTCTCCGGACAGCAGCCCTAAAGACACACGATGGAAGAACCCGTTCAAGACTACCCGCCAGGTCAACATCTCATAGGAAAGAAGATCAAAATCAAAGGAAGTCCGCATTCAAAAGACTTGGACCAAGTGGAAGTCACAACAGAGAAAGTAGAAGGGACCCCAGTCAAAACTACTGAGCCGAACAACCAAGACAGATCAGAAGCGAAGCACCCATTCGGACAGCCCCACAGAACTACTCTCACCAAAATGACAGCAAGCTGGAAGGAGGTGCTGAATCAGAGTACAGAGAAGCCAGAACGCACGATAGATTCTCCTGTTTTGCAAGTAGACTTGCTTCAATACGACTACCGCACAAGTTCAAACCGTCCAACCACTCTAAATATGATGGCAAGACCGAACCAAGGCAGTGGCTCAAAATCTACTCACAATCGATTGAACTGGCTAGAGGAGACGACGACATCAAGACCTTGTTCTTTCCTATGGCCCTAGAAACCATGCCACTCCAATGGTTCGACAAATTGAATCCAGGGTCAATCAGAAATTGGGAGGACTTGCAAAGAGCTTTCTGTAAAAATTTCACGGGTATCATTACGCACCCAATCACCCACGCAGAACTAAAGGGACTCAAGCAGAAAGGAGGTGAAAGTCTCAGAGATTACTATCGATGATTTGGTGAACTGCGTGCCCAAGTACATGACATCACCGAACGAGAAGTAACTGAAGCTTTCTCTCACAGAATCATGGCTAGGTGGCAGTTTTAGGATTTCTACAAAGAGAACCCGAGAAACAACGAAGAATTCAGATGCATAGTAGAAAACATAATTACTACAGAGGAGAAGACACGAGAAAGATTCCCGGAATGAAGCAACCGAGACAACCCGGACAGACAAAATCATTGAAACAGCAGAAATCAGGAAAGGAAACGTGGGTCGGACAACACCGTAGCGGTGGCTGACAAGTCAAGGAAGTTTTCCAAACCTAGAAGATATGACGACATTGAAAATATGCAGTGCATCTTGCACTCTAAAGCAAATCACACCATCTGAAATTGCTACACCTTCAAGGAACGATACGTAAGAAAAGATAGTAAGGGAAACACAAAAGAAGACAATCAGAAAAAAGACGAAGACAACCACGAGGACAAGGGATTCCAAAAATCCAGGGGGACAGTAGCAGTGATCTTCGCCGGGGTCCCAGATTCTAGAAGCAAACATCAAGAAAAGCTAGCTCTATGAACCATCATGGCAGCAGAACCGGCTACTCCAAGATATCTCAATTGGTCACAGTATCCAATCCAGTTCTCAAGAGAGGACCAATGGATTAGCGTGGGAAACGCAGGACATTACCCACTGGTTCTAGATCCAACTATCGCTGGTATGGCCGTCACAAAAGTGCTAATTGATGGAGGAGCCGGGCTCAACATCATTTTTTCAGAAACACTAAGAAAGATGGGACTTTAATTCGCCGAAATGATTACACCAATGAGCACTCCTTTTTATAGGATAGTACCCGGTAAGGCAGCCATGCCACTTGGGCAAATCACTCTACCAGTTACTTTCGGAACTCCCTCAAACTACCATACAGAATTCATCAAGTTTGAAGTCACAGACTTTGATTCATCATATCACGCAATCCTCGGACGCCCAACACTAGCAAAATTCATGGCGATACCGCATTACCCATACCTATTGCTCAAAATGCCAGGGCCTAATGGTGTACTTTCCCTCCGAAGTGATTTGAAGCGCGCTTTTGACTGCGACGTTCAGGCAATCCAAATTGTAGCCAAAGCACAAGCCGCCAATGGCAGAAAAGAAATAGCCACTATTGCTGCAGAAATGAACCCAGAGGAACTAGAGATACCGGCTAAAAAGCCCAGCATCCTTGCACCAACAAAAGAAGCCGACGTCAAGCAAATCGACCTGGGCACCGGTGATCCCTCCAAGACGGCAACCATCAGTGCCCACCTCTCGGCAAAATAGGAACTCGCGCTCACCGACTTTTTTTGGGACAACAAAGATATCTTCGCTCGCTAGCTGGCCGACATGCTAGGTGTCCCAAGAGAGTTGGTTGAGCACAGAATTGATATCAATGAAGGCTCCAAGCCTGTGAAGCAACGGCTATGACGATTCTCACCCGACAAGAAGGCAACAATTAAAAAAGAAATCACAAAGTTATTGCCAATCGGGTTCATCAGAGAGATTCTACACCCAGATTGGCTAGCAAACCCAGTTCTAGTACAGAAAAAGAATACAGACGAGTGGCGCATGTGCGTCGACTACACAGATCTCAACAAACACTGCTCGAAAGATCCGTTTGGGCTACCACACATTGATCAGATAGTCGATTCAACAGCAGGATCTACCCTATTGTCCTTTCTTGATTGCTATTCAGGATATCACTAAATCACGTTAAAGGAACAAGACTAGAGCAAGACATCTTTCATCACTCTGTTCGGTGCCTACTGCTACAAGACCATGTCATTTGGACTCAAGAATGCTGGTGCCACTTACCAAAGAGCTATTCAAACGTGCCTTGGTGATCAGATCGGCGAAAATGTAGAGGCATACGTGGATGACGTAGTAGTAAAAACGAAGAACCCGGACACACTGATTGAAGACTTAAAGCAAACCTTCGAAAATCTAAAAAGGTGGAGATGGAAATTGAATCCAAAGAAGTGTGTATTCGGAGTTCCTTCAGGACACCTACTCGGATTCTTGGTCAGTCATCGTGGAATCAAAGCCGGCACCAAGCAGATTCGAGCAATAACAAAGATGGGCCCTCCTCGAAGTGTCAAAGATGTGTAGAAACTAACAGGCTGCATGGCGGCCCTCAATCGTTTGATATCAAGACTCGACAAAAAAGGGTTACCTTTCTTTAAACTACTAAAGAAGACAGACAAGTTCGAGTGGACAGAGGAAGCCAACAAAGCATTCAAAAGACTTAAAGCATACCTCACATCTTCGCTTGTTCTCACACCTCCAAAGAAATACGAAGACATGATGCTGTACATTGCGGCAACTTCCACTGTGGTCAGCACAACGATTGTCATAGAGAGAGAAGAAGAAGGGCGTGTATATAAAGTACAACATCACGTATACTACATCACCGAAGTACTATCAGAATAAAAAATCCGGTACCCGCACGTGTAAAAGCTACTCTACGCTCTCTTGATCACTTCACGCAAGCTCCGCCACTATTTCGAAAGCCACAAGATTACCGTGGTGACAGATTTCCCCCTCGGAGACATCCTACACAATAGAGATGCAACAGGGCGCATATCTAAGTGGGTAGTTGAACTTGGTGCCCTCAATATCGATTTCACCCCGCGGAAGGCAATTAAATCTCAAGCCCTTGCAGATTTTGTGGCTGAGTGGACAGAAATTCAACAACCTATGTCGAATGCCATCCTTGACCATTGGAAGATGTACTTTGATGGGTCACTCAAGCTAGGCGGAGCCGGTGCAGGAGTACTCGTAATTTCTCCAGACGGAAAACAACTCAAGTATGTTCTTCAGATATTATGGCAAGCTACAAACAATGAAGCAGAGTATGAAGCCCTCATCCACGGGCTCCGAGTGGCAATTACCCTCGGAATCAAACGGTTACTCGTGTACGGAGATTCGGCAGTAGTCATCAACCAAGTCAACAAAGACTGGGACTGCACCAAAGAAAACATGGGCGCCTACTGTGCTGAAATACGAAAGCTCAAAAAACATTTTCAAGGATTAGAAATTCTACACGTCCTACGTGATTCTAATATTGCAGCAGACGTCCTCGCCAAGCTCGGATCAGACAGGGCGAAAGTTCCACCCGGTGTATTCATAGAGGAGTTATCAGCCCCCTCTATCAAACAACCCGATGAAATAGCAACTGAGCTTCAAGCAAAAGACAACCAGATCTTGGTAATCAACACCTCATGGACCCAGGTCTTTATTGATTATATCAAAGAGAACAAGTTGCCAGCATATAAAGAGGAGGCTACCAGAGTTGTCCGTAGAAGCAAGAACTACGTCCTAGTAGGGGAAAAGCTGTACAGAAGAGCCGCATCATCAGGAGTACTCCTAAAATGTGTCTCGTTTGAAGAAGGCAAAGAGATTTTAGACGAAATACACTCAAAGTTCTTGTGGAAATCATGTCGCTTCAAGAACACTAGTCAAGCAAAGCTTTCCAAGACCGGATTCTACTGGCCAACCGCTCTGAAAGACGCAGAAGAACTCATCAGAAAATGCAAAGGCTGTCAAATGTTCACAAGACAAGCTCATGTACCAGCTCACAATCTCATCTGCATCCCACCCGCTTGGCCTTTCTCCTGCTGGGGGCTGGATCAAGTAGGACCTCTCAAGAATACAAAGGGCGGTTTCGAGTACATCTTCGTAGCAATTGACAAGTTCACCAAGTGGATTGAATACAAACCACTCGCAAAATACAGCACAACCAAAGCAGTCGAGTTCATCCAAGACATTATGCACAGATTTGGCATGCCCAATCGAATAATCACAGATTTGGGCTCTCCCTTCACAGCTACAGAATTCAAAAGTTGGGCACAGGACTGCGGTTTCAGCATAGATTACGCGTCAGTCGCACATCCAGAAGCCAACGAACAGGTAGAAAGGGCTAACGTACTCATACTAGCTAGATTAAAGTCAAGACTGTATGAAGAACTAGTAGACTATGGATCTAAATGGATTGAAGAACTACCCAAAGTGGTATGGGGGCTACGAACTCAAATAAGCAGGGCCACCGGTTACTCACCGTTCTTTCTAGTTTACGGGTCAGAAGCCGTACTACCTGCCGACTTGATCTGGACATCACCAAGGATAGAACAGTATAACGAAGGAGAAGCAGAACACACTAGAAGATTAGAACTCGACAGTTCAGAAGAAGTTAGAGTAAGCGCTACCCTGCAATCAGCCAGATACCTACAAGGTTTAAGACACCACTACAACAAGAATACTCAGCCTCGATCACTCCAAATCAAAGATCTAGTACTAAGAAGAATTCAAAATACTGAAGGATGCCACAAACTACTCAGTCCATGGGAAGGTCCTTTTATTTTCATAAAAGTCACCGGACCAGGCACATACAAGTTGACAACCGAGGATGGAAAAGAAGTCAGCAACACATGGCACATCAGCCAAATAAGAAGATTCTATGCGTGAAAGCAACTCAAGGAAGAATATATATTCAAGCCGCAAGGAATCAATGTTCATGATCAATACAGATAATGTTCATCGACAACATATGTATTATTATGGCTCATCAACGATTCATGATCAATAAAGATGGTCTTTCTACACAACATATGTCTTGTTTTGACTTTCTTCGAGTTGTCTTCACTGAGCATTCCGGCCGAGAGCAAAAGAGCCGAAAACATGCTTGAGCCCGCCGATGAGGGTAGCTAATAAGCTGACACCCGAAACAAAAAGCAAAATGGCTGAAACACGCCTGAGCATACCGGCCGAGAGCAAAAGAGCTGAAAAGATGCTTGAGCCTGCCGATGAGAGTAGCTAATCAGCTAACACCCGAAACAAAAAGCAAAATGGCTGAAACACACCTGAGCATACCGCCCGAGAGCAAAAGAGCTGAAAAGATGCTTGAGCCCGTCGATTAGGGTAGCTAATCAGCTAACACCTGAACAAAAAGCAAAATGGTTGAAACACGCCTGAGCATACCGGCCGAGAGCAAAAGAGCTGAAAAGATGCTTGAGCCCGCCGATGAGGGTAGCAAATCAGCTAACACCTGAACAAAAAGCAAAATGGCTGAAACACGCCTGAGCATACCGACCGAGAGCAAAAGAGCTGAAAAGATGCTTGAGCCCGCCGATGAGGGTAGCTAATCAGCTAACACCTGAACAAAAAGCAAAATGGCTGAAACACGCCTGAGCATACCGGCCGAGAGCAAAAGAGCCGAAAACATGCTTGAGCCCGCCAATGAGGGTAGCTAATAAGCTGACACCCGAACCAAAAGCAAAATGGCTGAAACATGCCTGAGCATACCGACCGAGAGCAAAAGAGCTGAGGGTAGCTAATAAAATAACACCCGAACTATTCGAAGATCCTAGGAAGCGCTACATGGTTTCACTAAGGAAAGGGCTCAGACGATGCTTCTTTCTACTCGACAAGACCTAAAGGAACAAGACGAGGCTTTCAGAGCTCAACTATGAAGTGCTCGGGGGCTTGTTGAAAAGGGTAGCTGGTAAGCCAAAGATGTTTTTACAACCAGGGAAAGGACTAGATGCTGGCCACGTCTCAAGTTAAGCAAATAAGCCGAAAAGAAGAAGCTGAAAGTACTCGAGATCATCGGACCCAAGTCTTTTCAGTACTAACAAGAGCAAAAAGGTTGTCAAGACAGAGATCTACTCACCTGAGTTGTTTACACGGCGCAGACGGAAGCCAGATAAGCACTCGGCAAATCAAGAAAGTTTGTCAAGGCAACGGTCTACATACACCGAGTGGTTTATACAACGCAGATGAAAGTCAGAACAAGTAACTACTCGGAGAAAATTCTGATCACTTGGACAACTCATTTAAAGAATAAGCAAGGATTACACGTCCAGACAAAGAAGACATCAACAAAGATAGAGGATCTTCATTCAAGAAGAAGTATAAGTATTCTGTTACAAAAGCCAGAGTACAAAGGTCGATTACATTCAAGCATTGTCATCAGGATTAGAAATATCAATATTAAGGTTATCAACAATCCTACTGGCTAAGTCTTCGACCTCAGGCTCCGCCCTTTCAACAGCATCAACATATTCTCGACTTTTGGCTTCGTCAGCAATCTTGGACAGGGGAAACTCCAGAGAAAGAACCCGGACCTATGCAAGAACATTCCTAGTACACAATTGGGCGCACCTCTTCACAAACTCCTAGAAATGGGTCGGAACCTGGGGGATAAACTGACCCCAAGACTGACCATCATCCGCTGAAGTCCGAAGGAGACCGGCTACTGATCGAAATGATTTCCACAAAGCATTCCAGTTTTTAGTAGCCGTCGCCAACTTACTAGACAAGTCTTGAATAGTCTTTTGAGCCTGCACAAGATCTCTAACAGCTCCACGCCTAATCAGTTTGGCAAGCGCGAGTTCTTCAGCGCGAGTAATTACCTCCTCAGCCCTATTGTGACTATTGCGGGCGGCGGTCTTCATTTCCTCAAGACCCTCCGAGAGCTTCTGCTTTTCAACTCAGAGAGCTAGACCAGGCAACAAAAAACAAGTCAGCGATAGGAAAATCATAGTACAAAAGAAAAAACAAGTCAGCGGAAAGGGAAGTCAGAATACAAAAGGAAACAAAAAGAACCCGCAATACCTTTGCACTCATTCTTCACAGCATCCTTCTGCTTCTCTACCTCTACCACCCGGGCACGAAGAGTTTTCTCCTTCTTTTGGTGCGTTTGATGCTCGGTCTCCAACTCGGCCCGGAGGAGGTCAAGCTTGGCCTTTAGAGCGCTCACCTCAGAGGACAACTTTTTCTTGGTTTCAGACGAGAAAAAGAAGCCAGTATGATCACGAGAAAAAGACTGAGCAAATAGAGAGCGAGAAAAACAAGGCGTAAGGACAAGAGAAAGACGAACAGCCTAGGAAACAATCTCAGAAAAACTTACCTAGAGCTTTTCCCCAAAAGAAGTCGCAAAGGTCGCCAAGTTTCCCCAGGCTGCGGTCAGCTCAGACAACCGATGAGTAGCATCAAATTGATGCAACACATCATCATCCAAGCACGAAGCACCGGTACCAAGGGGAGCTGAGGGAGAAGCCCGCGCAGGCAAAGAAGGCAAGGCCAGAGCTGTATCCTAGGAAGCCCCGGCTACCTCCTTAGAAGTACCCACCGCCGTGACCACAGTCACCTCTGGAGCAACAGGGTCAGCAGCAGTAGGGGGCCCAGCTTCCCTCATAGCCACCTTACCGACTGTACTCTCTGAGTCCTTTGACTTAGTACGTGAGGGCGCACCAGAGGGCTGACTAGAGGGCGGCAGAGGAGTAAGAGAAGGCGAGGGACTACAAGATGATAGAGAAACTCATCGATAAGAATACAAGTCAGGAAAAAGGAAGGCAAAAGCAAAGAAGCATAACAAAGAGTCACTTACTCAGCTATATTCTTCTTCATAAAACCGAAAGAAGACCTTGCAGGAGGAACTATGGCGGCAAAAACATCACTGCCACCCTGCGACAGGAGCGGCGCAGCTGGTACTGGAGTCCCAGAAGAACTCGATAGGAGCGGCGTGGTTGATACTGGAGCCCTAGAGGAACTCGGTACCGGAGCCCCAGAAGAACTCGGTGCCAGAGCCCCGGAAGAACTCGTACGCGATGACCGCTTACTACAAAAAGATCAAGACCAAAGTCAAAACAAAAAGGAGGGGTTCAACAATAGGAAAACAAGAAAAGAACTCACCGACGAGTAACAAGGGCAGCATCATCGTCCTCTTCCTCCTCACTCTCGAACAAGGTTGCCAAGGCACCAGCTGAAAAAGGACAAAAGTACTCGGTTAAAGTCAAAAACAAAAACCAAAGGAACAGAGCACATTAATATGCTCACCTAAGAGCATGCTAGCTACAACTGGAGTACCTAGACGAGTACTCGACTGGCGAGACTTCTTGGCAGAAGACAAACCAGAAGAAGAACTTTCAGCTCGCCCCCTCTTTCTGACACTGCGAGGGCCTCGAGGAACTGGACGAGAGACATACTCCACATATACGTCAGAAACCATGGAAGTAACACCGGGAAACATTGTGGTGGTTTGAAACTTACTGGTTGAAGAAGCCCCAGCAAGACTATCCCCAGTCCCCACAATGGCAGGGCAGGCATCAAGGGGAATCGGGTCAACAAAGTTATGCCCCAATTCCTACAAAAAGAATAAAACAACAAGACAAGGAAGATTAAGCAAAAAATGGATAACAACAAAAGAAATACAAAAAGTACCTGCACAAAGAGAAAACAACTCACAGCAGGAGGCGGTTTTTTAGCACAATACTCGAAGATAGTAAGCGGGACAACACTTGCTCCTTTCAGCATCTTCTGAAGACGCTCGAGTACCTCCTCATCAGTCAACTCAAGGGTAGGGACCATATGAGAAGGATCCTCATCCCCAGAGTACTCAAAACCAAAGTGCTCTCGCTCCTTCAGAGGCTGAACACGACGGCGAAGGAAACTCGAAACGATACCAAAGTCGGTCAAGCCCTGCTGTTTCAGAGTACTTATCCTCTCAAGAAACGGCTGGATCGCCTAGAGCTCGTCCGGCGTCAGGGAGTTCTTTTCCCACCGGTCATTAACCAAGGGACCAGAACCAGAATGAACAGCGAGAGAAGGAATTAAATTGGTGGCATGAAACCAGTCAGCGCGCCAATCCCTCACAGAATCAACCAGGTCATAGTCAAAGAATTTGCTTTTAAGACCCTGGCAAAACTGAATCCCGCAGCCGCTAAGAACATTGGTGTCTTCACGGCGGGGTTGAGGCTTCAGATGAAAGAAGTGACGGAAGAGAGAAAGAGAAGGAGGAATTCTAAGGAAAGTTTCGCAAAGATGTACAAAAACAGAAAGATAAAGGACGGCATTGGGAGCAAGATGGTTCAAGCTAACCCCAAAATAACCAAGAAATCGATGAAGGAAGGCGAAAGCAGGAAGGCAAAGTCCAGCACGGATAAAGGAGACGAAAAGAATGATCTCACCAGAACCTGGAGCAGAGACCCGATGCTCGCCTGGAGATCTCCATTCAGCAATGTCCTTGCTCTGGATCAAACCATCGCTGACAAGCTCGTGAAGCTGGTCTTCAGTCATTGTTGGAGCCAGCCAAACCTTCTGGGCAGCCCTCATGGCCACGAACTCTTGGTTCTCGGTCACGGAAAGGGATGACTCCTCGTCCACGAAGGCTGCCTAGGACTTGCTCGCGGCTTTCTTCCTACCCATGTACTAGTGGAAGCAAAAAGGCACTAGGGAAAGATAAGGCTAAGACGACGGCACTCAGGTGACAGCGACAATGGCGGCGGTGGATTTCTAAAAGCTAGGGTTCGGAGCAGTAAAGAAAAAGAAGGCGAAAAGGCCTTTTAAATAGATCTTACAGCAGTAAAACATGGCCCACCAGGCTCGTTAAAGCACGATGTGAGAGCGCAACGGTCCATTTACTGACACAGCTAAAATGACGGAAGGCACAAATCCACATAACAGTACAGTTCAACGGGCAGATTTCAGACTTATCCATCCAGCAAAACGGCAGAGCTATCATATTGCTACAAAAAGAACTCATCAGCCATGAAGCAATGAAAGGTCACCTCACAAGGAGCATAACAACCCGGTCCTTATAGAAAGAACTTGGGAATCTCAAAAACAACCGGGACATTAGCAGAATAAAGAATGATAACTCAGAAGACAAGATTCTTTCCATTACAAATGACTTCAAAAAGATACAAGATTACACATCTTACAAGACCCAATGAACTCGGTACTACGACATGCAAGGTAGCAAAAAGGAACCCAGAAACAACTATGTTCTGGAATGACTACGTGCTCCAAATTGCTAGTCGGTAGAGCAAACCGCACTCGGCTACACTGTTTTCTTCAAAGGAAGAAAGCAGCACATCCAAGGCGGAGATCAGCGGCACGGCGGGACAACGTGGAACAAGAGGAGCCTGCAGGCATCTGTCTACCTAAGTTCGATGTGATACCGGATATGGTGTTGATCTGCACCGGACAGTCTCAGGGCAGGCGTCGAGGATCAACCCAGAACTGCTAGATGAAGGAACGCATCCCACATCACAAGACTTCCTCCAACTACCGCCACGTACTTCCCAGAGCAATGCCACTGCAGGATTAGTCTACCTCTAATCCCTATCACAAGACTTCCTCCAGCTATGACAAGATGTACAAGAACTACAAAATACACCCGGAGGCTGCTCTACTTCACAAACTATCATATTCATGACTACGGGGATTTCAAACAACACAACAAAGTGCTCGATGAATCAAAAACAACACACAAGGAGGATATTTATAGACCAAAGAAGCGGTGCACATGGACCGGGAGCACCAGCAGAACAAACCTAACAAAGGACACGGTGAAAAGATAGAATTCAATGAAAGAGAACTCAGGCGTGAAGGAACAATACTCAACAATAAGCATATTCGGAAGAATATACCAACACTGTACAACCCATGAACAAAAGGCATTTACATTCAACCACCACCATACAACTACATTTGACAACAGCAGGCTACCAGAGAATATGCCAAGATTCCGTATCCGAGTTCTTTTTGAAGAATGCTCGGGGGCTACATCAATGGAAGTTCTCAGTTCTTTAAACAATTCAGATTCAAGACCCTCCAACTCTTTGTTCCAAATAGCAAGAGGCTTAGGGGCTACACTCAGTGAGTGCACTTTTTCTTTAAAAAAGAGCACATCACTCAAAAGACTTCTTCAAATCAAGAGTTGTAAAACAACACAGGATTCAAGACCCTCTAACTTTTTTCCAAATAGCAAGAGGCTCGGGGGCTACACCCAGTGAGTGCATTTTTTTCTTCAAAAAAGCGCACGTCAGCAAGGAGACTTATTCAAGACACACTACTTCAAGACCTCACGATATATCCAAGTTATTTTTTATAAAGAACCCGGGTATACTCGACTACTCTTCGGCGAAGGATCAGAGCAACTCCAAGACATGACCCTCTAGCTACTTGTTCCAAATAGCAAGAGGCTCGGGGGCTACACCTAGCTGGATGCGCTTTTTTCTTCAAAAAGGCATGCACCACTCGAAGATCCTAGAAAGCGCTACATAGTTTCACTCAAGAAAGCACTCGGACGACGCTTGTTTCTACTCGGCAAGACCTGAAGGAACAAGACGAGGCTTCCAGAGCTCAACCATGAAGTGCCCGGGGGATTGTCGATGTGGGACCCACGGGATACCCCGCAAGGAAGAGAGAAGATCTAGTCTAACTAGGTTTCCTTTCATGTAATCCTAGTAGTAGTAGTATTCTGTAATCCTACTAGGAACTCTCATTGTAAACCGACTAGGACTCTGACCTCCTGACTGTATAAAGGAGGGCGGGGTTCCTAGCGGAGGAGGACTTTTGACATAACAACTACACACAATCAATCCAACGCAAGGCTAACGTCGACTGGACGTAGGGCTATTACTCGATCACGATCGAGGGCCTAAACCAGAATAAATCGACTGTCTCTTGTGTTCACCATTGAGTTCCACATACGCTGAAGCCCGAACATACTACCCCAGGGACCCCCGTGGCAGGCTATCGGTGGTCAAACATCGACAACTGTATCAGAAAGGGTTATTTTTAGTTAATTCCATGTACAAAGCATTATTAGGTGTACAGGCTTTACCTTACAACACTTTAATTTGGAAACTTAAACTACCCCTCAAGATTAAAGTCTTTATGTGGTACTTATACAAAGGGGTAATCTTGACCAAGGATAATTTAGCTAGGCGACAGTGGCAAAGAGATAGCAAGTGTTGTTTCTGTTCCACCAATGAGACCATACAACATTTACTCTTTGACTGTCATTATGCTAAATTTATGTGGAGAATTGTTCATATTTTCTTTAACCTGAAACCCCCAACTAGTATACATAATTTGTTTATAGGTTGGTTGGAAGGGTTAAATAGAAAAATGAAGTCTCAAATTCTTGTGGGTGTAAGTGCCATTTGCTGGGCTCTTTGGTTAACTCGGAATGATGTTGTGTTTGACAAGGCCATAGCACCGTCTTATTTGCAGGTTATCTTCAAGGGAATGTATTGGACCAGGTACAGAACCTTACTTCAGAAGGAGGAGGATCGCCATTTCATGAAGGCGGGCTGTAGGACTATTGAGACGGTTGCGATGGAGGTGTTTGCTAGACACGGCTGGCGATTTAGCAACAGAATTGCTCTTTAGTTTTTTCCTTTTGAGAATTTTGTTGTATTCATGGCTCAAAACTTCGTGTTTGAGATTCCTTGGACTTTGTTTTGCTCGCTTGTAATAATGAACAGCCATATGCATTAGTCGATGCAGAAGCGGGGATATTAATATATTCCCTTTTCTAAAAAACTAAGATACGAAGAGTTGTGATTGGTAGATGATATAAGAGAGTAGACATTTGATTCGATACAATTTAATTTTGAAAAAAAACTATAAATTGAAAATGTGGTCTCTACATGTAGTGTCTACTTGACTTGGTAAGTATGAAAACTATTTCATAGTTTCTAGGTTGGGATTGTCCTTACCCCTAGGAATGGCAACATGGCGAATTTAGGTCGGGTGGAGTTTTCGAGGACCCGAAATCAATACCCGAAACCAACATATCGGTTGAAAATCCACCCCGCTACCCAATCCAGTGGATCCTCAAAAATCACCACTACATGGCAATACAATAAGAGCAATAAGGATTTTTTTGCAACACATGGATGATATATACATATTCACATGTGTAAATAAGAGGCAACAAACAATAATATACAATTCCATGACTCAACTTAGAACAAACTTAGTACCTTATATAAACAATTTTTTTGACCGAAGAAAAACTGTGGGGAAGATCCTTACAATGCGTAACTTTTTATATAAACAATTTATTAATACTACCTGTCGGTGCAGAAAGTGACCAACACGTAAATATTTATAGTTTTGTTGTACGTTGTGATCGGATGTGGCCTAGCACTCAATGACATAGGGTTTATACTGGTTTAGGCAACGTGCCCTATGTCCAGTTTGAGTCGGTCGGTGACTTTATTCCTGAGCCTAGATGCTCGAAGTTTGCTGTGGGGTTACAAACGAAAGGGAGTAAGATGGGGGTGCAAGAGGTCCGATCGAACTCTGGTCTGAAGGGCTGAGAGTGATGGGAGCTCCGCTGTGTGCTAAGTGTTCAAACGTCTATTGTTTATTGGAATCCTTGGTCGTTCGGATCGTTGGAGCGTGTTTCAGTTGTCGTCCGATTTATCTCCCCATTGGGAGAGAGCACATCCCTTTTTATAGATGAAGAGGATGACCTTTACAAGTGAGAGAGAGAGTGTGTGAGTTCATATGCTACTAAGTCTTGTTGCCCACGCCGTCAGGTACAAGATGATGGTAGGCGCCTATAACACTGTTTGTGTCAGACGCATGTGGAAAGTTTTACCGTATTCACCATGTAGGACAAATGACGGCGCCCACAATACTATCGATGCCCAGAGGCATGTGGGGGGTTTTACCGTGTTTTCCTGGTATGGGAATTGATGGCGCCCACAACACTGTAGGGTAAATCATCGGCGCCCACAACACTGCTTGGGTTCTGACATGCTTGGAAGGTTGCAGGGCACCCTTCGGACATGTCCTATCGGTACTGTCCTACAGGTGTACAGGGTACGGTCCTTGGTTTTGTGGTTTGACTTGAGCGTCCTGCTTTACTTGCTCTGTTCGTTTCCTGGTCCTCACCGAGCGGGCGTCCCCGGTCGGTTGGTCCCAGTCGGCTCCGACTGCGCCTGTCGGAGAAGAGCTGTAAGCAGAGGTTCGGTGTATCCCCGGTCGGAGACGCGGGTCGGAGTCGGAAGCGTTGTTTGGCCAGGCCTTCCGGTTGAAGAGGCGGGCCGGAGTCGGAAGCGAGGCCTTCCGGTCGGAGAGGCGGGCTAGAGTCAGAAGCGGGTGCCATTCCTCCTTGGTCAGGCCTTCCGGTCGAAGATTGGATCGCCCTTCTGGCATGTCGTTAGGTTTTTGGGCTGGCCCAGGAGTTGCGCGTCGTTCGCAACGTCGTCTACTGGGCCGAGCTTTTGCTGGGAAGCAGGTCCATGAGGGACCCTGAGTTTATAAACCCAACACTACCCATGTGTTTTAATTTAAAATGGTCTATTTTGGGTCTCCATCTGTTGATGGAAACTGAAATTCAAAACCGAACCCTATAGGTTTTGGGTCCCTAAACCCGAAAACGGTAGGTGAAAAATAATTGCCCCCACAACAGCACCTGCTAGACCTAGAAATTGCAAGACCCAACCCAAAACCACCTCGCTACCATCCGTACTTACACCATCAGACGCCCATTAGGTCCTCACAATAACTTCTAAAAATCATTATGTCTTCTAATATGCTATAGCTAGACCGCTACCGTTACGGTAATGCTACAGAACTTACGTCTAGAATCATAAAAAATAAGATGCTCTGCTTCGCGCTCGCTCAAGCACAACGACCGGCCTAACAGGCCCATCTACGCTCTCTCTCCTCTATCTACTCCATCTACACCACATCAGCCGACAGAAATCCCCAACTCCTCGCTTCGCTCGTCGCGGCTCACCACGCCGTTCGCCCGCCCCAAGGCGCCTCACGGTGGAGCCCCCATCCCGAGTCAAGCCGTGCCACGTCTGTCGCCACGCCACGCCTGTCGCCGCACCGTGCTCCATCCCTTTCCACGCCCACTCCGCCTCTTCACGCCGTGCCCGGTCCCCGCCCCTATGCGTTGTGCCCCATCCCTCGCCATGTCGAGGTGCCGCCGACATCGTCGTTCTCCACCAAGAGGTCGTGGCCGCTGTCGACGCCGGCGCCACCGCGATGCTCGACCTTATCTCTTGACATCACAAGATCTGGAGTGGATAGACCCATAGCGGGCTTCTCCGGCTACACCTCATGCTCCCTTCTTTCCTCGGATGTTGGAAGCGCGTGTTGCAAGCGTATGTTTCTAAGTGTTTCAGATGTTTCATACGCATGTTAAGTGTTTCATGTGGATGTTGTAAAAGTAGATTGGAATGTTGCATATGTTGCAATGGTTATACACAAACGTTTGTTCCAAATGTTTCCAGTTGTTTTCAGACGGATGTTGCACGTGTTTTATTTGGTGCTGCATATGTTTCACACTTATATTGCATGCGTTTCGTCTGGATGTTGCATATGTTTTCACACATAGGTTGTAAGTGTTTCATCTAGATGTTGCATATATTTTACAATGGCTACACATGTGTTTCCCTCGTGTTTCAGACGTATGTTGCAAGTGTTTCAACTGTTTTGGACTTATGTTGCAAATGTTTTCGTCTAGATGTTGCAAAAGTAGATCTGGTGTTGCACGTGTTGAGTAGACCCCATCTGCAGCAGCCACCTTCTGCAGTCGCTGGGCCCGCCTG
This sequence comes from Miscanthus lutarioriparius, assembly GCA_904845875.1. Lineage (NCBI taxonomy): Eukaryota > Viridiplantae > Streptophyta > Magnoliopsida > Poales > Poaceae > Miscanthus > Miscanthus lutarioriparius. The sequence goes on from CAJGYO010000004.1 coordinate 19,525,071, forward strand.
CATGCACATGGGTGTGGAGGGGTGTGCAAGCGGCAACCGTGGAAAACCATACGGGCACAGATCAAGACGGAGTAGGCGTGGAGCGTGGAGCGGCGTGGGACAAGCAGGCCCGGTCCTCCCAATTTATAGGCCTGGAGCGAAGCCATTAAAATAGACCCTTAATACAACTCTAATGATATAATGATGTTTATAATAAGTGTAATACATAAAAAACATGTTTATCAAACAAATTATATATCTTACCTTAAAAATTTCATCTAACGTTTACCGATGCGAAGTCATTTCCTCCACAGCAATTATTGCCCACTCATCTAGATTTTTTGAAGTGCTTGTATTACTCTTAAAAACTTTATCAATAGCTTCTCTTTGTGATTGTATCAAGTCATCTATCCTTCTCTTTTTTTTTTTTTTTCTCACTTCCGGATCGTGCTTTTTGGGCAACATGAGTTCACCAGTAAATAGTAAATTTATATATGAAAAATATGTCATACTAGATTGAATCCAACATCATAATAAAAAATGAGTGCTAGTAAATTACCAGGTTGAGGACTAGAGAAAATGATTATTCAACGCCCTATTTTGCACAAGAAATCCCAAATCACAATTTCAGAGGAGTCCCAAGTGGCCAAGACGCCAAGTCTTGTATTCTAAAGATTAAAGATTGGAGACAAAGAAAACTTAAATATTGATTTAACATATATATTCTTGACATACATCAATCAAGGGCTTAGGGCAATTGGTACCTCCCGAACGCTCGAACGGAGAGACCGAGTGGGCTGGGACACGCCGCGTGGCCGCCGCCCGGTGGACGCTGGTCATTGCCGCGACGAACGGGTGCATAGCTATCGGCGACGGCGATGCCACGATGCGACGGCAGCTTGAGCTCTCGAAGGTTGAAGCGGGAAGAATCAAGAAAGCCATGGCAATGAAGGCGAAGAACTAAACGACGCGGACGCTGAATCATGGGGGCCAGTCGACGCTACACGCAAGGAGTCTTGGGCTCCTGAATTTTTCTATGGGTCAGGGAATACTATACCTATACCTTCACATATGGGGTTGGGCCCCTTGGGGTCGAGGGCCCAGTGCGGTGGCATAGCTCGAACCCCCCAGGGCCGGGCCTGGGGACAAGGAGGTGCGAGGGACCCCATGTGAAGCAAACGTGAGGTGTGGGTGTCCGGACGCCTCCCCCCCCTCCGGACTTCCGGACGCTGGCCTTTCTGCTACCATTACCTCAATTCTGCTTCTACATTAGCCTAACCCCTCAATTTTGTACGGGACTTAATAGTACAGTTTCTTCAAGTGACGCATTCATGAGCCCAGTTAACACAGCAGGCCAGCCCAACACAACCTGCTCCGAAACCGAGGTTCGTAGCTGGCCCAAGTGTCGTGCTCCACATCCAAGCCCGGCCAATTTCGCCACGGAAGCTTTTTGCCACGCACAACCTAGGTCTTGACACTGTAGCACATTTCGTTTGTATTTGATAAACTTTGTTCGATCATAGACTAACTAGACTCAAAAGATTTGTCTCGTGATTTACAACCAAACTGTGTAATTAGTTTTTTTTTTCTATATTTAATGCTTCATGCATGCGTCCAAAAATTGATGTGATAGAAAGAGAGTGAAAAAACCTGGAATTTTGAGGCAATCTAAACAAGGCCCTAACGTGCATGCAACACAGCAACAGGTGGATAAACCCCCACGTGGCCTTCTTGACGCCATCATATCAATCCCGTTGCGGCCTTGCGGGCCCCACGCCCTCTTCTTCCTCAGCCTCAAATCCCCAGTCCCCCGCCGCAAAATCCATTCTCCGCACAAATTAACACATTAATACCGGCAAAGCCAGTGTGTTTCACCTGGCCCTGGTCGCTCAAACCCCGCCGTGAAAATCACCCCACCAGAACCGCAAAAGCGCCCCGAAAGCCACACAAACATCACTATAAATTGGGTGGACCTTGGGTGCACCAGCTTTTCCGTGAGACCGCATCATGGATGTTTGACACGTGGCCAGTGAAGAAAATCGGACGTCTTACTTCATGTGCATGTTATCCGCATTAACTTAGTCGATGTGCATGCATGATTGGGATGCTAAACGACTGAAACCAACGGCCGTTTGATTGTTTTGTTTGTTCACGTGTCAGCCATCTACGCAGGGTCGCACGAAAAAGCCGGTGCACCCAGGGTCCACCCAATTTATTTCCAACAAACATTTCCCCTGCCTAGGCCGCCGGGGGAAGCGGGGAAAAAGATCCATCCCCATCCCAATGGCTCTCCTCCCCCAAATCCTCCACTCTCCTCACCCCCGCCTCACCGCCGCCGCCACCGCCGCCTCCCCCTACCCCTCCCCCTCACGCGCATTCTGCCGAGCACCACGCCACCTCCATGCCTCCGCCTCCCGCACCCGGGGCCGCGGCCGCGGCCGCGGCCGCCTCGCCACGGCGGCGGCGGGCGCGTCCGGGCCCGGGCCGTCGTCGCCGGAGCCGTACCCCCCTGAGTCCGACGACGGGCTGGTGGAGCTCCCGCTGTTCCCGCTCCCGCTCGTGCTCTTCCCGGACGCCACGCACGCGCTGCACATCTTCGAGTACCGCTACCGCATCATGATGCACACGGTGCTGCAGACCGACCTCCGCTTCGGGATCGTCTTCGCCGGCAACTCCGGGTCCGCCGCCGAGGTGGGCTGCGTCGGGGAGGTCGTCAAGCACGAGCGCCTCGCCGACGACCGGTTCTTCCTCATCTGCAAGGGCCAGCAGCGGTTCCGCGTCGCCCGCGTCGTGCGCACCAAGCCCTACCTCGTCGCCGCCGTCCAGTGGCTCGAGGACCGCCCGCCCGCCGAGGCCCCGGCACCCGGGGAGGACGCCGAGGCGCTCGCAACCGACGTCGAGGCCCTCATGCGGGACGTCATACGCATCGCCAACCGCCTCAACGGCAAGCCCGAGAAGGAGGTCGGGGACCTGCGCAGGGGCCTCTTCCCCACCCCCTTCTCCTTCTACGTCGGCAACACCTTCGAGGGCGCGCCACGCGAGCAGCAGGCGCTCCTCGAGCTCGAGGACACCGCCGCCAGGCTGCGCAGGGAGCGGGACACGCTGCGCAACACGCTCAACTACCTCACCGCCGCCTCCGCCGTCAAGGACGCATTCCCATCCTCGCCGTCTTCGGGGTGAGGTGAGGTGAGGTGAGGTTGTCACTCGTCAGCTAGGAATGGATGACGATAAGGAGTTTGTGGTGGAGGATACAGGACTAAACTTTGTTATCACTCTTTGAAGCCTTTTTCTTCTTTCTCTTAGTATTATATTTTCTATGGCTAGGTTCTATCTGCATGTGGTCAGCATTTTAGCGTGTAAAATTGTATAATTTGGTGTGTGTCAACTCAACAAAATTTGGAGCTGTGATGTATAGGTCCTTGATAAGGACGAGAATTTTGCTCTGAGAGAGTGACTCATGCTTGTGCCCCTAAATTGGAGTTGAATTGAAGCTAGTACTTTTACTCATTGGCCAACTGTTGACTCTTGATTTTAATAATTGCCAGTACCTGTAGAATGTTTTAATGGAATTTTATTGCCTAGGAAAGTTAGGATGTAACTGAAGCAGTAATAGTTGCTACTGACCCGCCTTCCAATAGTTAAATCATGATATTTGCAAATGGTCCGGGATAATTCGGTGATGCTATTGATAATCATGTGCCTTTATCTTGAGGAAGCATGCAACCGGTATGAAAGCATTCTGAGGTTCTGAAAGTTTGCTTTCTGTCTGAACCTTTGTTTTCAACCTTTTTCAGATGCATGTTAGAACAGTATGTTTTCCGCTAACATTGTCAAAGTAAAGTTATGCTTTGCTCCAATGAAGAAGTTCTACCTAAGAAATTCTGATGTTATGACTTGGCATCAATCTATCCACCCATCTACTATTAGGTAAGCATGTACTATGATATAGTTCATGGCATAAGAGCAGCTGAAAAGAAAAACACCAATATTTGTAAGGAAATATGATTTGTGCATATTAGGTTCTGAATGTTTCTCGCGGATTTGTTACCAAGGATACAAACATTTCAGCTTTGCATCACTTCTCTTCATTTTGGTGGTCTAGATGAGTCTGCTAGTCCAGACATGGCAACAGTTTATAGTTGCGCATTGAGGCGATAAATGCTGAATCTGAGCTTTTAGATTACTTTTCAATCTATATATTCTCGCTGTGTTTGTACTTTCACGGGACATAAAGCATTCATTTCCACAAAGTTCTTCGGACTCTCTTTGAAACTGATTAAGGGGGTGTTTGATACAGTGACTAAAGTTGAGAAGGTGTCACATGGAGGTATCACGTTGGGTGTTCGGATACTAATAAAAAATAAATTACAGAATCCGTCAGTAATCCACAAGATGAATTTATTAAGTCTAATTAATCCATCATTAGTACATGTTTACTGTAACACCACATTGTTAAACCATAGACTAATTAGGTTTAAAAAATTCGTATCGTAAAACGGTCTCAATCTATGCATTTAATTTCGTAATTAATCTACATTTAATACTCCATACATGTGTTTAAACATTCGATGGGATAGCGACGAACCAACCACCCCGAACTGATATCTGAGTCTGAGACAAACCTACGCTGGAACCTGTATTCCTGTAACTGGAGAAGGGTGACTGGGGCAACTTTCAGATATCATCGAACCTAAAGTTAAGCATGCAGCCCAGTGGCCTGGCACGAGGCACGGGTTTGTGGCCCAGCTCGGTGGTCACCGGGCCCGTGCCAACCCGGCCCGGAGGACCAGTCCATGCCTAGGCCGCTCCCTCAGCCCAGCATGGCCCGCAAAATAGAGAAAGGCCCGATAAAGGCCCGGCCTCCCCCATCCCCAGCAGGCCATCCCTAACCGGCTAACCCCCGCCCCTACCCCACGCCCCCACCCCACCCCTCTTGGCTCATCCCCCGTCCGCGTCGCCGCGCGCCAGCGCGCAGCTGCCTCGATCCACGCTACCGGTGGCTCCTCGACCCTGAAAGGATCAAGATGTCCAAGAGGGGGGTGAATTGGGCTAATTCTAAATTTCTTCGCAATAAACAAGTCCTATAGTTAGCCCAATTAACATCTTGTGCCTAGAAAAGTGTTTCTATTGATCTAATGCATAAAAGTTGAGCAACCTAGTTCCAATCCTACTCTAGCATGACAATTCTAGGAATGTAAATGACAAGAATTGAAATGCTCAAAGTAAATGCTCAAAGTAAAGAGAGGAGAGGAAATGCGGCGATGTTTTGCCGAGGTATCGGAGAGTCGCCACTCCCCACTAGTCCTCGTTGGAGCACCCGCGCAAGGGTGTAGCTCCCCCTTAATCCGCGCAAGGATCAAGTGCTCTCTACGGGTTGATTCTTCGACACTCCGTCGTGGTGAATCACCCATAACCGCTCACAGCTTGAGTTGGGTCATCCATAAGCTCTCCGGATGATCACCAAGCTCTCCAATCACCACCAAGCCGTCTAGGTGAAGGCGATCACCAAGAGTAACAAGCACGAACTCTCACTTGACCACGACAAGCCTAGGGAGAAGGGTGGATGCACACTTTGCTACTCTTGATCTCACTAATGAGGGCTCTCTTTGGGATTCTCAAATCTCAATCACCTCACTAGGACCTTGCTCTTCTTGGCACTCTCTAAGATGTGTTTCAGCTGTTGAAATGAGCAGAAGTGGCTCCACACACGAGTGGAGCTTCTATTTATAAGAGCCTGAAAAACGAACCGTTATGTGTCTCTGCGGGGTGACCGGACGCTCCGGTCATTTCAACCCGCACACCAGTGTTTAAGTGTTGACCGGACGCTGGCAGGGTCCAGTCACCATTGACCGGACGCGTCCGGTCACATTTTTCCCTCACTGGATGCTTACTGTGCTCGACCGGACGCTGGATCCTCAGGGTCCAGTCAGAATTGACCGGACACGTTCGGTCGCAGATTTACTCTTCTGGAACCTTACTGGAGTCGACCACCAGCGTCTGGTCACTCGACCACTCAGCGTCCGGTCGCACTAGACGCAATCTCCTTGGTCAAATGAACTAACCGGACCCTGCGGCCAGCGTCCGGTCGCACCGGAGCCAGCGTCCGGTCAGTATTTGACCCTCCATTCACTTCCAACTTTAGATCATACGTGAATGAAGTTTGCTCCAAAGGATCTAAGGGCTTTGTTGGAGCTACCTCGTGCTAGACTTAGCAAGTGTGCACCACACCTAACTCACTAGACTCACCTAGGTTAAGCTACCCGTTCATACCCCCCCTTAATAGTACGGCCAAAGGAAAAACAAAGTCCTAAACTACTCTAAGTGTCTCTCCAACTCCAATCGACACTTAGAATTAGTCATCCTTAACCTTGTCGTCCATCCTTTGAAAACCGAAATGATTTCCATCGTAGGGGCGTGACATCTATGATTGCCCAATCGATCTCCATTACCATGACCTAACTTAATTGCCTCTGCAAAACACACGTTAGTCATAGTAATCTTTTATTGTCATTAATCATCGAAACCCAACAAGGGGCCTAGATGCTTTCAATCTCCCCCTTTTTGGTGATTGATGACAATACCACCTCGAGTATGTGAAAAGAGTTGAGGTTTTTATCATGCTTGGATCATATAAGTTTTTATCAATAAGAACAAAAGAGTTAGGCAAGCTTTTATGACCCAAGCCAACATAATGTACTCAAAAGATATTAAATAAGCATGAGTACAAGTAATAAAGCTCATTTGCATCGGAGTATAAACGCGGAAGCAAGGCAAATAAACATAACACAAGTGATATGACATATAAATAGTTATGAAGTAGAGAGCACACATGTCATATATATAATCATGTAGATATCACTATCACATAGATATAGTTTAATGCATGAAGGTAAACACACGAATGCATAATAGTAATAGTGTATCACACAAATAGAAACTCCAAATGTAATAGATAAAAAGCTAATAGATAACTAAGCTCCCCCTAAATAAGTCGCTCCCCCTGAGTCTACATACTCGAATCCTCTCCCCCTTTGGCGTCAAACACCAAAACCTAAGAGCTGGTCGGCAGGGCTGTAGCGGACGAGTTGGGCACTGAAGTACGAGGAGCAAGCTAGAAACTCTGTGGTGGCACCTCTGTACTCTGCAACCATCTCTGGTGTCCTAACTTGCACAGCCTTGAGAATAAGGAATGTGATCCAATGTGCATAAGGAAGCTGCCTGCGACCCTTGAAGCCCTCAGCTATCGTGTCCTCCATCTCAGACAGAATAAGACCCCAAACATCAAACACTGTCTGCTGCATCAGGACGTTGAGAAGCCATAGCTGGATACGTGTCAGGCCCTCCCTATATCCCAACCTAGGAAGCAGTGTTCTCCGCATAATAGCCTCTAGAACTCGAGCAGTCGGAGTAAGATCACTAGGGTTCCTGCGAGAGCCCTCACCAAAAGGCTCCTTGAAGCAGTGTCACACAAGATCTGTAGGGGGCACCAAACCACCATGAGGATGCCTAGGAGGCTATGTCTGTCCATAACATACCTCATGTAACTTGACAGGCTGCTCCTGTAGCCTCAGTATCTCCCTGGCCCTCTGACTCATCATTCTGTAGTCTCTGCCTCTGAATGCAAAGTGTATAAAGTTATGATGCGGGTCAACAAAGAGGGAAGCATAGAACTGACGAACCCACGAAGGAACATACAGTCCTGTCCGTCCAATCAAATCTGTCAGCCCCAGCAGATATGCAAGGTAGGGGCGAATATGCTCTCTAGCTGCTGCTACTATATCCTCAATGCTGCAGACTCTCTGAGACCTGAAGACTGCCCCACTGTTCAGATATGCATTGTAAAAATATTCCTGGAGCGGTGTGTAGAATCCCTCAGATGCTCTCTCATCCCTCCTCAGAGAAAACCACACCTCAAACTCTACAAACCTCAGTTGCCGAACCTGCTTAGCCGTGGTGGCCCTTAAGTCAAGATGGGTCACTGGAGGCGAACCCTGTGGTCTAGGCGGTGGACGTGATCCCCTCCGCTGTGTCGGCGGCCTCGGTGAGACTAGAACACGGGTACGACCAGAGCGGTGTAGCTGGGGCTGTGGTGCCTGCTCTGTCTCCTCGGCCTCCTTGGCCTGCTCACCCTCCTGAGTCTACTCTACTGTCTGGGGCTGCTGCTGTGAAGCCCCATAAGGCTGACCCTCATCAATAGTATAATGTTGTCCTACAACAGTGACAGTCCTAGGTGGACTACCAAGAAGGCGCTCAACTCACTCTATCCTAGCCCTCGATGAAGGCGGCGGATCTGCAATCACAACCCCACTGCGAGCACCTCCTCTCTCAGCACGCTCTACGGCCTCTGCAACTGCTGCTGCTCAAGCTGTCTCTGCATCTGGGTACTTCCTCTTCTTGGATACAATCTTCTTTGTCGCCTTACCTTTTGGATATGCAGGCAGGCGAGGCGGGGGCCTCCGATCATCATCTCTAGGACCACCTCCAACATTCTTGGTGCGAACCATCTGATTTGACAAGAAAAACTGCCGCTGACAAGATCAACTGTCCACTGACACTTTCGAGGCTTGGACTCGATCCGTACTCGCGAGCTTGGCCCCGAGTTTAACTGACAACTGCCACACGATCTCAATGACACCGACTCGCTGATGAACCGGCGATCCAATGAAAAGAAGAGACGTCACGCGGGGGAACCTCAGAACCGGCTAGGGTTAGGATTCGCGATGAATCGATGGCCCGGCGCTGGAGGAGTGCAGCACGGGCGCGGCGGTGAGCTCCTGGGTAGCATGGCGGCTTGGGCGGAGGCGAATCACGGCGGCGCGACAACAGTGGCGCATGGCTATGGTGGTGCGCGGCTGCGGGCTGTGGTACGAAGCGGGGCAACACGGTGGCGTGAGAAAATGCTGGAGGAGCGCGGGTGGCGCGGCGGCAGTGGAGGCACGCAAGAGAAGCCTGGGAGCGTGGGGAGGCGCTGTGGCAGTGAGCTAGACGGCGCGGCGCTGCTGAACGGCGGCTAGGGCTTGAGTGTACGGTACGCGCGAATATATGGGTCCCCCGACGCAAAGGGAAAGGAAAGGAGAAAAGATATTGAAAGCCGAACGAGATCTAATGACCGGACGCTCCGGTGGTAGCGACCGGACGCTATCACCCAGCGTCCGGTCGATTCCAGAGGGGTCCAATTCCTCTGGAATCATGACCGAACGTGTTCGGTGGTCCATGACCGGGCGCAGCCAGAGTCCGGTTAGTTGCCTTGAACGCCATATGGATCAACCGGACGCTGGAACCCTTTACTCCTTCAGCTTCTGTTCACCTCCTGTGAACTGCCCGGACGCTAAACATCAGAGTCCGGTGCAGCGTCCGGTCACTCTTTTCCAGCAAATCTTCAATGATTCTTTGCGCTTCCTGTTCCCAATCAAGTCCCAACTTGAATAAGATCCAAATAAACACCAATTGGGACTGATGTGAGTGACCTCTCTCAAACCCTCAAGTTTTTCAAAATATTTTGCCTTAAGCTATAATTCTTTTTATGAAAATAGGCAATAAAAGGGCAAATGGAACAAAACAACAAAACAACATTCATGCATATGCAATACTTGTAAGTAAATCTAGTTGCTTGTCAAGTTTGATCAAGGTTAAGCTTCTTCACATGCTTTTCGGCGGCTATCTTAACCATGTTAGACAAGCCCTATATGCATTACCAAAAATTAAACATGTTGTATATTACAATGAATGCAAGGAACAACATAAGCTCATCTTTTAGTAAAGTTACTAAAATCAAGTACATTGAGCTCATTCCGTAATCTACAAAATATAGCCTCATCTAGCGGTTTTGTAAAGATATCTGCCAATTGATCCTCGGTTCTTACACCTTCTAGTGATATATCATTTTTAGCAACATGATCTCTAAGAAAATGATGACGGATATCTATGTGCTTGGTGCGTGAGTGTTGAACCGGATTATTTGCAAGTTTTACCGCACTTTCATTGTCGCACAAAAGAGGTACTTTTTCTAGAACTACTCCATAGTCTAGCAAAGTTTGTTTTATGTAAAGTATTTGTGCACAACAAGCACCCACGGCAATGTATTCCGCTTCGGCGGTGGACAAAGCCACACTATTTTGTTTCTTGGAGGACCAAGACACAAGTGATCTATCAAGCAAATGGCACCCTCCGGATGTGCTTTTTCTATCAACTTTGCATCCGGCATAATCCGAATCGGAATAGCCAATTAATTCAAATATAGCTCCTTTGGGATACCAAAGGCCAATGCTTGGTGTGTGCTTAAGATACCTAAGGATTCTTTTTACGGCAATTAAATGTGTTTCCTTAGGACTAGCTTGAAATCTAGCACACATACACACACTAAACATGATGTCGGGCCTAGATGCAGTTAAATAGAACAAGCTACCAATCATAGAATGGTAGAGAGTTTGATCAACCGTATTACCTCCCTCATCTGGGTCGAGATGTCCATTGGTTGGCATTGGTGTCTTGATTGGCTTACATTCATCCATCTTGAATTTTTTGAGAAGATCTTTTGTATATTTCTCTTGAGAGATGAAGATTTCTTCTTTCATTTGCTTGATTTGGAAACCAAGAAAGAATGTAAGCTCACCAATTATGGATATCTCGAACTCCTTCGACATCAATTCACCAAATTCTTTGCAAGAGTCTTCATTTGATGATCCAAAGATGATATCATCAACATATACTTGACAAATGAAGATATGCCCATCAAACTTCTTGGTGAATAGTGTGGTGTCGATCTTTCCAATGGTGAAGCCCTTCTCAATGAGGAAGTCCCGAAGGTACTCATACCAAGCTCTTGGAGCTTGCTTAAGCCCATATAACGCCTTGGACAACCTATAAACATGATTAGGATATCTAGGGTGTTCAAACCCGGGAGGTTGATCAACATAGACTAGTTCATTAATAAAGATATTTAAGAATACACTTTTCACATCCATTTGATAAAGTTTCATTTCATGATGTGATGCATATGCAAGGAGGATACGAATGGCTTCTAGCCTTGCAACCGGTGCAAAGGTCTCTCCAAAATCCAAATCTTCAACTTGAGAGAACCCCTTTGCAACTAGTCTTGCCTTGTTCCTCACAACAACACCTTGATCATCTTGCTTGTTTCGGAACACCCACTTTGTTCCAATGACTCTTACACCTTTTGGTCGCTCTTCAAGAGTTCAAACTTCATTACGGGTAAAGTTGTTCAACTCTTCATGCATGGCATTGATCCAATCCAGATCTTGAAGAGCTTCTTCTACCTTGGTAGGCTCAAAGCAAGAGACAAAAGAGTGATGAGCAATAAATGAGGTAAATTTTTGTGAGCGTGTCATCACTCCCTTTGATGGACTCCCTATGATAAGATCTTGTGGATGATCTTATAGTAGAGATGTGTTTCTTCTATTGACCACTTGAGGAGGAGGTTGTGGAGCATCAATATCTTGTGCTTGTACCACCATTTGCTCATGGGATACATGAGTATCTTCATTTTCTACTCTTCCATCTTTTTCACCATCTTGTGGCACACTTGATGAAGAGGGTGGATCAATCACTTATACATCATCTTCATCATCTTTAGGCTTGATGTCTCCAACCGGAATGTTCTTCATAGCCTCCCTCAATGGTTCATCACCTACATCATCAAGATTCTCATGTGCTCCTTGGGAGCCGTTAGATTCACCAAATTCCACATCATATGTTTCTTCAACCAAGCCGGTGGCATGATTAAATACTCTATATGCTTTGGACTTTGATGAGTAACCAACAAGAAAACCAATATCACAACGTCTTTGGAACTTTCCTAGGTGTTGCCGTTTCTTGTAGATGTAGCATTTGTAACCAAACACCCTAAAGAAGGAGACGTCCGACTTCTTCCCATTAAGCAACTCATAAGGTGTCTTGCCAAGGAACTTTTGAAGAAATAGGTGGTTGGATGCATAGCATGCGGTATTGATTGCTTCCGCCCATAGAGCTTCGGGGGTGTTGTACTCATCAAGCATGGTTCTTGCTATAGTGATCAATGTTCGATTCTTCCCCTCAACTACACTATTTTGTTGAGGAGTATAGGTTGCGGAGACCTCATGTTTGATTCCAACTTTATCACAATATGCCTCTATGTTTGTGTTGTCAAACTCTTTCCCATTGTCACTTCTTATCTTCTTGAGCTTCACTTCAAATTCATTTTGTGCTATCTTGGCAAACTTTTTGAAGCAAGATGCAACTTCGGATTTGTGATGAAGGAAGAACACCCATGTATACCTTGAATAATCATCAACTATCACAAGACAATAAAGATTTCCTCCCAAACTCTTGTATGTTGTTGGTCTAAATAAATTCATGTGTAGGAGTTCTAGCACTCTTGTGGTTGACATGAAAGCTTTTGTTGGATGAGTATTTGCAACTTGCTTGCCGGCTTGACATGCACTACAAAGCTTGTCCTTCTCAAACTTCACATCCTTCAACCCTCTCACCAAATCATTCTTCATTAGCTTCTTGAGTGAACTCATACCAACATGAGCAAGTGTTCTATGCCATAGCCACCCAAGTGTTATTTTGGTGAATAGGCATGTCTTCAAGTTTGCATCTTCGGATGTGAAGTCCACTAGATATAAGTTGTTGTATCTAAATCCTTTGAATATCACTTGATCATCATCCTTCTTGGATACAACAACTTCCTTCTCGGTAAACAAGCATTGGAAGCCAAGATCACACAATTACCCAACGGATAGCAAGTTGAAACTCAATGAAGCAACATATAGCACATTGGAGATTGAATGATCATTTGATATAGCCACTTTGCCCAATCCTTTAACTTTGCCCTTTGAGTTATCTCCAAATGTGATTCTTTCTTATCCATCTACTTCTTCATCTAGTGAGGTGAACATACGAGGGTCACCGGTCATATGTTGTGTGCAACCACTATCAATCACCCAATGACTTCCACCGGTCTTGTAGTTCACCTACACACAAGAGATCAAGCTTTAGGAACCCAAACTTGTTGAGGGCCCTTCACCTTCTCAACAAGTGACTTTGCAACCCAAATTTTCTTAGGCCTATTCTTATTTGGAGGTCCTAAGAACATCACTTTCATCTTTCCACTAGTATCCTTTCTAAGCATGTAGTGAGCATTAAAGGCAAAGGGTCTAGCATGCTTGGGCAAGGGTTGTGGTGGTGGAGTTTGCCACTCATGAGCAAAGTGGCCTTCTTGTCCACACTCAAAATATCTCTTTGGCTTTGGCTTTGATTGTTGTTGTTGAACTTGAGCCTTTTTCTTCTCTACATGTGCCACATATCCAATGCCACTTCTATCCATCTTCATGACGGTGTTCATAAGTAGCTCACTTTGAAGATATTTGCCTCTTGTGAACTTGCTCAATCCAACCTTGAGATGCTCTTTCTTTAACTTAAGCTTCTTGTTCTCTTCCTTAAGAGCATCATTATTCTTCTCTTCCTTGAGCTTCTTGTTTTCCTCTTTGAGCTTCTCATTCTCAAGGATCAAGTCACCATCATGATCAAGGGTTTCTAGCACAATGGTGTTGTGACTTTTGATTTCTTTAAGATCTTTCTTGAGCTTTGCATTGTCATTCTTTAGCTTGACAAACTCATCATAATCATCGGCCTCAACCACTTGCTTGCCCTTGCTACTAGAACCTTGCTCAATGCTCTCAATGATCAAGTCATCACATGATGTAGCTATATCAATCTTAACAACATGGTTAGTAGCATCATGTGACTCATTGGATAGAAATTCTTGAGCAATAACAAGATTATCATGATTAATCTTAAGAGTGGTATATTCTTCCTTTAGCCTGTTGTGGCTAGTGACGAGCTCTTTGTGCACCCACTCAAGTTTATCATGTTTATCTTTAAGCTCTTTCTTAGAAGATTTGAGCTCCTTGAGTTTGGATGACATAGCTTCATTTGCTTCTCTAAGCTCAACACTAGATTTTCGGCTATGTCACATTTAGCTAAGAGAGAATCATTCTTAATCTCAAGCTTTTCATTTTTAGCTCTAGTCTTTATAATGATCTTAGTGTATTTGTTTAGCAATTTAGCAAGATCATCATAAGTAGGTGATTCATATTCATCATCATCGCTATCACTATCACTATCATCCTTATGAGCATGATCATCACCACTACTATCATCATCATGTGATATCTTTCGTTCACCTTTGGCCATAAGGCATAGGTGTGTAGAGGATGACGGCGGTGGTGGCGATGAAGATGATGAGGAATCAATAACAATGGCGGCCACCTTCTCGTCGTCACTATCATCATCGGATAATCCACTAGATGAATCAATGTCCGTGAGCCAATCACCGATGATGTAAGCCTTTCCACTCTTCTTCTTCTTATGGAAGTTCCTCTTCTTGCCATCTCTCTTCTTGTATGGCTTGTTCTTTTTCTTATCATCTTTATCTTCATTGCTTAAGTCATCTTTCTTGCCCTTGTTCTTGTTCTTGAACTTGTCTTTCTTGGGCTTTGTGCATTGGTGAGCTAGATGACCAAGTTCGCCAAAATTATAGCAATCCATCTCGGAGATTGGCTTTCTTCTTGAGCTTGTGAAGAACTTCTTCTTCTTGCCATCAAACTTGATGCCACTCTTGTTTAGCTTCTTTAGCATCTTGGCGGTTTTCTTCACCATGAGAGCAAGGCTTTCATCATCAACTTTATCATCACTTGAGCTCTTATACTCAAGCCTTGCTTTGCCCTTCTCTTGGCTAGCTTTGAATGCTAAGTCTTTTTCTTTCTTCTTTGTAGAGGATGAGCCATCTTGAGGTGTGATGTGCATGTACATCTCATGAGCATTGATCTTCCCCAAGATTTGTGTTGGTGTAGCGATGGAAAGATTACCTTGATGTAGCACGGTCACAATATGCCCATATTTGTCAATAGGAAGGGCACTCAAGATCTTTCTCACAACGTCGGATGGTGACATTTGAGTAAGTCCAAGCCCATTCACTTCCTCTACAAGAACATTCAAACGTGAATACATTTCATTAGCACATTCTTTAGGAAGCATTTCAAAAGAGTTGAGCTTTTTCATGATAAGATGATAGCGTTCCTCACGCTCACTCTTTGTTCCCTCATAGAGCGCACAAACGTCTGATCATAGTGTATGGGCGTCTTTGTGGTTCCTTATACGGTTGAACATATCTTTGCAAAGGCCTCTAAAGATGGTGTTGCGAGCCTTTGCATTCTATTTTTCATAGTTCACTTTATCGCCTCGAAGTTGTGCGGGATTCCTAGGTCTTGGGAACCCATGTGAGGCGGCTCTAAGTATTCCAACGTCTAGAGCTTCTAGGTACGCCTCCATACGAATTTTCAAATATGGAAAATCATCCCCTCGAAGATAGGAGGAGGTCCATCCCCGTGAGACATCTTGCTCTAAGCGGTTAAGCTTAAAAACGTGAGCACAAGGCTCCGATACCAATTGAAAGGATCAAGATGCCCAAGAGGGGGGGGTGAATTAGGCTAATTCTAAATTTCTTCGCAATAAACAAGTCATATGGTTAGCCCAATTAACCCCTTGTGCCTAGAGAAGTGTTTCTATTGATCTAATGCACAAAAGATTAGCAACCTAGTTCCAATCCTACTCTAGCATGGCAATTCTACGAATGTAAATGACAAGAATTGAAATGCTCAAAGTAAAGAGAGGAGAGGAAATGTGGCGATGTTTTGCCGAGGTATCGGAGAGTCGCCACTCCCCACTAGTCCTTGTTGGAGCACCCACGCAAAGGTGTAGCTCCCCCTTGATCCGCGCAAGGATCAAGTGCTCTCTACAGGTTGATTCTTTGATACTCCATCACGGTGAATCATCCACAACCGCTCACAACTTGAGTTGGGTCATCCACAAGCTCTCCGAATGATCACCAAGCTCTCCAATCACCACCAAGCCGTCTAGGTGATGGCGATCACCAAGAGTAACGAGCACGAACTCTCACTTGACCATGACAAGCCTAGGGAGAAGGGTGGATGCACACTTTGCTACTCTTGATCTCACTAATGAGGGCTCTCTTTGGGATTCTCAAATCTCAATCACCTCACTAGGACCTTGCTCTTCTTGGCACTCTCTAAGGTGTGTTTCAGCTATTGAAATGAGCAAAAGTGGCTCCACACACGAGTGGAGCTTCTATTTATAAGACTGCCTAAAAAACGAACCGTTATGTGCCTCTGCGGGGTGACCGGACGCTCCGGTCATGCTGACCGGATGCTCCGGTCAGTTCAACCCGCACACCAGTGTTTAAGTGTTGACCGGACGCTGGCAGGGTCTGGCCCCATTTTTCTCTCACTGGATGCTTACTGTACTCGACCGGACGCTGGATCCTCAGGGTTCGGTCAGAATTGACCGGACGCGTCCGGTCATAGATTCACTCTTCTGGAACCTTACTGGAGTCGACCGGACGCTGGTCCCCAGCGTCTGGTTACTCGACCACTCAGCGTCCGGTCACACCAGACACAATCTCCTTGGTCAAATGAACTGATCGGACCCTGCGGCCAGCGTCCGGTCGCACCGGAGCCAGCGTCCGGTCAGTATTTGACCCTCCATTCACTTCCAACTTTCGATCATACGTGAATGAAGTTTGCTCCAAAGGATCTAAGGGCTTTGCTGGAGCTACCTAGTGTTAGACTTAGCAAGTGTGCACCACACCTAACTCACTAGACTCACCTAGATCAAGCTACCTGTCCATACCCCCTTAATAGTACGGCCAAAGGAAAAACAAAGTCCTAAACTACTCTAAGTGTCTCTCCAACTCCAATCGACACTTAGAACTAGTCATCCTTAACCTTGTCGTCCATCCTTTGAAAACCGAAATGATTTCCATCATAGGGGCGTGACATCCATGATTGCCCAATCGATCTCCATTACCATGACCTAACTTAATTGCCTCTACAAAACACACGTTAGTTATAGTAATCTTGTATTGTCATTAATCACCGAAACCCAACAAGGGGCCTAGATGCTTTCAGACCCCACGTCGCCTCTAGCGCCGTTGGCCTCCAGTGCGGCTCCCTGGCTCCCCACCCATCCCTATGCGCCGCGATTCCACGATTTGAGCACGGCAGCAGCGGGCAGCGGCGGCCTCCTCCACGACCCCCGCGTGTTTGGCCGCCTCCACTCCACTCCTCGCCCCATGGCCTCCGCATCGCCGGCAGACGACCATGGCTCCATGCGGCGTGCGCCCGGCCTCCTCCACACCTCCATCGCGCCGACCTCGAGCGCGGCGGCATCAACCCCCTCCTCCATGGCTAGATTTTGGGGTGAGCGCAGCGTCGACCTCCTCCGCGGCCAGATCTGGGGGCGAGCGTGGCGTCGACCTCCTCCTCCTCCTCGCCGCCACCAAGCGCCTTGGGGTGAGCGTGCTGGCGACCATCGCCACCTCCCACGGCTAGATCCGACGTTCCCTTCTTCCTCTCTCTTTGGCTACTAGGTGCTGGCGTTTGTTTTTTTTAGAAACCGGGTGCTAGCATTTGGTGGGCCTCGGGCCAACCCCGGCCTGCTAAAAAGGTCGTGCTTTCCGAGCCAGCCCGGCATGGAAAGTGTCTCGATAGGCTATGCCTGGGCCATCGGCCAGGCATGGTGGACTGGGGCGGCACGGCCCTGCAGCCTGTCGTGCCTTACCGTGCCGTGCCTTATCGGGCCGTGCCGGGCGGCCCAGATGCTCATCTTTAATCGAACCTCATCGTTAACTTAGCAGAACGGAAAATTGGAAATACATTGAACAGGGTATGGATAAGGCTGACGCCATTATGACAGGCAAGTAGCGCCACGTCTACAATGACGTCCAACATGCTGGGAACCAGCCATTGCACCAGGCGTGGCGTGACTCTAGCGACACAAACCTCACCGTGCTCTACTGGAACCACACCCCGCGCTCGTTGAATAGCCAGAGCAACCGCATCAGCTCGTCGTTGGATACCTTCGATGGCCTCTTGCCGGCGAGCTCGGCGGTGTCCAACGCTCCGGCAATCCTCTGTTTGAACGCCGCGACCTCTTCCTCGCTGAAACCAACAACCACTCTATTGCTGCCATCATCGTTTTCCCCACAATCATCCTCGCTGATGTCGTTATCAAGCGCACCGAGGCTGACACCACCGGCACATCCCTTGGCTCTCTGCGATCGTCCGAACAGCTCCATGACCATCCTCTTCTACTTGAAGATGGCGCCGAGTGTTTTGTTCTTCTGCCCGAAACACACGCGTGTGAACGCCAGCCACTCGCTGACGTCAACCCCGTGGCCGGATCTCGATGAGGGATGAGTCCACCCGGGGCATGGGCACAAAGTCCCTCTTGCTCACGTCCATGAGCAGCCTCACGTCGGCGACCAGGCGCACGTTGGCCGCCAGCCGGTTGTACTCCCCGTCGCCTGGCGTGGCCACGAGCCGCCGCGCGAACTCCTTCTACAGCAGTAGCGTCGCCGTCCGGAACTAGTAGGGGCCAAACAACAGCTTGGCGATCAGCGGCGAGGAGATGCCGTAGGGGATGTTGGCCACGCAGACGTCGAACTCCGGGAACTCTACCTCGACGGCATCACCCGCGATCACCTGCCAAACGGGAGGGAGGAGGAACCGTTGTTCAGTCAGCAAGCATTTTTCTTTTGAGGCATTCTATCGATAGAGTGGTGGGCGTGCGGGCGGACCATGAGCTTGTCCTCGAGGCCGAGAGTGGCGGGCGTGTGGGCGGACCGTGAGCTGACGGCCTCGACCATGCGCGGGTCGATCTCGACGGCCGCGACGCGCGCCGCGTGGGATGCGAGGAGGCGCGCGGTGAGGTTGCCTGTGCCGAGGCCGACCTCGAGGACGGCGTCACCCGGACTAATGGCGACACGGCGCGCGATGGCGTCGACGATGAGCGGGTTGGTGAGCAGGTGCTGCCCGCGCGGCTTGTGGAGCCGAAAACGCCCGTCCCACGCCTCTGACGCGGACGCCCCCACCTCAGGCGACGAGGACGTGGCGGCGGTGGAGGTGGTGTAGAGGTAGGCTTGGCGGACGGCGTGGCGCGCCCAGAGAGCAGATATGGCTCGCTTCATGTCTCAGCTCAACGCCAACCACGGTGAAGCACTATCTGCTGCAGTGCTGCTTGGCTGCTCGTGCGGCCGTGGATTCGAGGAGATCGTTTGGCTATTCTCTCGTGCGTGACGCGAGGTTCTACACTCTCTGCAGGTACCAAGACCTATACGCTGTAACCTATACGCGGGATCATTGGCGCAGGCACAGGCAGCCAACGGAAGAACCTACTGAAGTATCCTCTCTTGTTAGAAAAAAAGAAAATACACAGAACACACGTTTGCTACAAATGCTACATGCATGTGCTGTAGAACACATTAGAAAGATACCTCAATGCAAGTGTTGTCTTGGCTAGTGCTTATTAAGGTCATATTGTCAGTCTAATGTCTTCGCCTTGTCTCGTTGTTTGTAAATTTTTAAATTAGACTAAACCCCATTCGAGGAGGGGTTTGTCTCCCTCGCTTCTCCCCCGTGCCTTTATTTCTTGGAGATGCAACAAGAGGAGGAGGTCCCGTCAAAATACAATCGGCATATGAGGAGGTTATCCTTTAGTTGCGAATGGCTAAGATTCACATGCCGCTATCCGATGATGAGCTTGAGCTTGAGCTTGTCGAGTTCTTGGAGGACCAGATCCGCGAATTGCAGCCTCTGGTTGATGGTTGTTGACCTAATGAAGAGGTTGAGGCATCCGACATCACTCAAGTGGCCATGGTCGTCGAGGAGGGATTCGCTCTCTCCATCGTTGCTCCTCCGAGCCTTGATACTTTGGAGAGGAAGCAAGATGTGGCAGAACCGCCTAATCTAATGCCTCACAGGAGTGCTTGTCTTCCATTAGACACTAAATACTAGAGGGAGAACACTAAATTACTCGGTTCCGTCGGGCACACCCCAGGGGAGAACTTGAAAATCCACATTTTTGCCATCAGGATCACAAACGAGAGAATAAAGCTTACATCATTCTGAACCATTTCTTACATCACTTTTAATACAACATCAGAGTCTAATATTTATTAATATAACAGCGGAATGAAATCATATATCAGAGTTATAACAATTTAATTGAACAGCGGAATATAAACATGTGACCAGAATTACAGCGGAATTAAACATCTATTAATGATATGGTGAAGTATTGATATATAATCTATGACAACAGATTATTAAACTTTTATTTATAAAAATATTTGGTGAGAGTTATAAATAACAACTACGATCGCAGCGTAAAGGAATCCTCGCTGAGCCCACTAGGAGGTATCCACATACAAGAGTCAGCTCTAGCATCCACCTGTCACCTGCAACAGGGGGAATGAAACCCTGAGTACTCAATTGTACTCAGCAAGACTTACCCGACAGAAGGAAAGAAAAGACTCCAAGGATATGCAAGGCTATCTGGCTTGTGGGTTTATTGCATCTACAGGAAGCATTACTAAGCGTGCATCCTTATAATTGATTTTTATGAATAGCCGCATTGGGTTCATTAACTAACCATTCTATGTAAGCACCTGTGCTACTTTCAAGCAGGTGGTAAGCAATCAGAGTTCCTTTTCCATCTTCCATCTTTCAGTTCTTACTACGATACTAAACCGTAGACAAGCCATACCGGATCGCCCAACGATTCGCGAATCAATGCCCTCAGCTGGGAACCCACGCGTGGCCCACGTGGCGGCAGTCCAGCCCAGGTGGGCGCGGGCATTATCCAGTCCAGGCGCGTAGGCACTAGCGGCCCAGCAGCGCGGGTAGGCCTGAGACCTAGGCGACGCGAGCGGCTAGCGGCCCAACTAGCTGGACTGGCGGCCCAGGCAGAGAAGGCGCGGCCCAAGCGCCTATCGCGCACATGCGGCCCAGGCACAGGGCGGCAGGCCGGCCTCAACGCGGCGCGGGGACAGGGCGCTCGGCCAACGGCCAGTCCGCGGCCCAAAAGGTCCAGCGAGTGCTGGCCAGCAGCAAAAGCAGCCCAGGCGGGCGGGGCGCATGTGTCCCAGACGTGGTCAGCGGCGACCGACCCAGCGTAGGCAGTGGCCCAACGCGGCACGGTGGCGGCCCATTTTGCAAAAACGCCCCTGCGTTAACCTCTAATCGACGCAAGATCCCTAGGCACTATTCAACGGAGTCGTGTATTTTGCAAATGAGACCATGTAGAATGCTTCTTCTTGGACTCTTACCCCTACCTTCATCCTCAAGAACAGAGAGCCGACGGGAAACGCTGGCCGGCGGCTGGATCGTCGTGACGGGACCGGGAAGAGGCACGGCGACGCTCGGCCTGAGCGACCGAGGCGAAAGGCGTCTAAGAGGGGCGGAGATGTGCGCGGCCATGGCGTTGACTGCGGAGGAGAAGGAGAGCAGCGAAACCGACCGAGCTCGGCCCGGGCGCACGGGCACGGAAGGAACGACGAGAGCTTCCGGTGGCCTAGGCTCGACCAAGGCCACCACGGCCAGGCAGCGTGCGCCAGGAGACAGGCCCTGGCAGCTGCGGTGCTGGAGTGGAGACGAGGAGGTGGTGCGGTCATGACGGTGGTGGGAGGCGCAGCCATGGCGGCTCGGTTGCGCCTGCGCGCGTGGGGGAAAAGGGGAGGCGCCGATGGTGCGGGTGGACAGCGCAACCCAGTGGAGGGAGCACGGGCGTCGAGGAGACGGAGGTCCGGTGAGGCTGTGGGGGCACGCGTGCTCGTGCACACCCGCGACGGCGAAGGGAGGCGCGACAACGGTGTGGTGCGTGGTCACAACACGGGAGGAGAAGTGAGGAGGGCGCTGGTGGAGCCGTGGCAGGATCCAACGCGGGCCACGAGGACTTCACGCGTGGCGCACACGCTGACGGCCGGCCACCAAGAGTGTTGCCTCCACAGATGCTCGGTAGAGAGAGGGAGCAGACGGAGGCAAGAGCAACGCGCGTGAGAGAGAGAGGAGGAGGAGGAGCGCTCGCGACGAGGGGAAAAAGGGGCCGACGCTGGGGGCTCTAGCGACCGCGGACCAGACACGGCGAGGACTGATTTGGCCTAAGTGTGGCCGGTAGGATTAGGCATGGACAAGACCGGGGGACGCAGAGATGAGGTAAGCAAGGATAAGACCCGAGCAGCAGAGGCAGGAACGAGACAACTTCGCTTGGCCGAACACTGAGACAGACAGAGACACTGATTGCTATGGAACGATGCAACGGAGCGGACAAATACAAGCAAGGCAAGCCACCAAAATAGAAACAGAGGATAACAAGAGTGTTCGGTCAACTTTCAGCAGCGTAGAGATAAGGAAGAGGCAGACGAATAGAGGCATTGAAAAGCAGGCGTGCGAGGTAGAGCGGGAAAAAGGAAAAGGACCCGCTGCTGCCAGAATACTCGGTACGACTGCCGCTCGCATAAAAATATCGGACGCGATAGCTCATACTCGTACCTAGCCATGAAACAAAATATTAAAGCATTATGTAATTATTTTGCGCAAAACAAATCGCCACAACAACGCTTTAAAATATAATTTCCGATTTTTACCGTTGACGTGAAAAGCTGATTTTTAAAATTTTAAAATCCGAGAAAATCGTTTCAAAAGTTTTACTTAGGCCTAAATCACAGTGCTAAACAGGGTCGTAACACCAGGGGTGTTACACAAGAGGTGGAGGATAGCTACCCCCAATCGATATGCATTATTTGGCGATCGTCGAGGATGTCATTTTTGAGCTGCGAAAGGGTGCTTAACTGAATCGGTTTGGTGGCCTCAGTAGCACTCCTCATGTCCTGAGTTTGACTCCCCGTAGTAGCGATTCAGGCTAGGGTTAAAAGAATCCCCTCGTTCGTTCCTCGGCCAAAGTGCATGTCAAAAGGCCCGGCCCGGTTCTCACAGGGCAATGGTGCCCCTGTGTCAGGGTGGGGCAGGGGTTCAGAGGTTTTCTCGGCCTGTGTGAGAATATCTTCTCTATCACAGCAATGCCTGGGGTGGCTTACCCCCTGCAGGTCGAGTTTTTTTCGAGCTGCAAATGGTTGAGGATTGCAGGTCGCTAATAATGAGATTGAGCTCATCGAATTCTTGTTAGACAAGATCCACTACTTGCAGCCACCGGTTGATGGTTGTGTTCCCGATGAGGAGGTTCTTCCTATAGTGTCGGTTGCTGCTCCACCTTTGTTTGTGCTGATTCAAGATGGGTTGGGTTGCGCAATCACTGACAGCAAACACTACTACAGAAAAACTTTCACAAGGCATTTGGTTTAGGCCCTCCGAGGCGGGCAGGCTGGTTGACCGCCTCGGTTAATGCCTGGGATTAACTGAGGCGGTCATTTTCTATTAACCAAGGCGGTCACAATTAACCACTTCCTAAAATATATTTACGGAGGCGGGCTTATAAGTGGCCCGACTCCAAAAATGTCTCCATTTTCTGTTAATCCCCGCCGAGCCAGTAAAGGTTGGGGCAGCCCACTTCGACCCGGCTAGAAGGTCAGAGTATATATAGAAGCGAAACCCTAGCCCACTACACACACTTCTCTCTCACCCATCAGCCCCCTCCCTCCGGCGGGGCGCGCGCGGTCGCCTCCTCCTCTTCCGGCGACGGCGCCCCTCCTCCCCTCCGGCCCGGCGCCCCTCTCCCCTCCCTCTCTCACTTAGGCCTCTCCCGGATCCCAGATCCGATGGCGCGGGCGAGGAGGCCGGATCCGGTTGCGGGGAGGTCGGATCCGGTGGCTGGGAGGCCGAATCAGGGAGCAGGCGAGGCGGCGGCGGCACGGGTGATGCGGGGCGGCGGCGGCGGCGGTGGCGGCGCTCCTCCTTCACCTCTTCATCAGCTCCAGCGCTGGGAGGCCGGATCTGGTGGCTGGGAGGCCAGATCCGGTGGCTGGGAAGGCTGGATTTGACGAGCTACGGCGACAGCGAGCGGCGGTGCGTGGATGGGCTCGGCGGGCCTGTCCATGGATTTTTCTCTTTTTGTTTTTTATTTGATTAACCGAGGCGGACATTTCAACCACATCGGGAAAGATCCATTTACCGTAACCTTTTGACCGAGGCGGTTGCGATGCCTGCCTCGGTTAATCACTTTTGCCCGCCTTGGTTAAGTTTTTAGTAGTAGTGGAAGATGATGAGCCTGGGGCCAATGTTGTTTCTATTTCGAGGGGTGGAGCCCTTGTCGCCTGGAGTTTAATTGGAAATCACAAAATATGTGATGTCTCGTCTTGAGTTGTCACAGGACGGAAAAAAATCTTTTTGATGATGAGGTTCTACCTTTTGATGATCCAATGTCACTGTTGTCCGGCCTTGAGATGGCGGCAAAGGCTCCTTTGGTCGTTGCTCTATATGACTTGCCTAGAGAGCATCTCCAAGAGCCATTCTAAATTCTACTATCTAAATCATCATTTAGAGAGTCATTTTCTATATCTTTGTACTCTCCAACAGCTTTTTTTTTCTATATCGTGTGCGTAGTCTAAAGAGCCATCCCCACTCTCCATCTTTGGATAGCGAGAAATCCAGAATAGAGGAGGTCTATATCTGAATATCCAATTGAAGAGACTGCCGGAGAGTACTTTTTTCACTAAAATCTCTATTCCGGTAAATCAGGAAAGATATAAAGAGTCTTGGAGATGCTCTAAAGGCCCTTTTCTAATTGCCCTCTCCATATCACCGCCTCAATTGTCGGACACCTTTACTAGACGTCAATGAGTTGCTCACTTTTAATTAGGGAGCTTCATGAGGTCTTGGTTGTCTAGAGGTGTCACCTTTAGTGCTAATTATGCTGCTAGTTCGCTACGTTGCTGCTTCTCTTAGAGTTGATAATGGTTCGGTCGCAAGTTGTTTATATGTAATTGCTTAATTGTGAATTTTGTGAGACTAATTTTGCCAAGATTGTGTTGGTTTTAGTAAGAGCATCTTCAAGAGTACCTAATATTTTTTCCAAAAACATGGTGTAACTCTTCTTTCCTTTTTATATTAATGAAAAACATGCTTGAACATGTTAGCGGATTTTTTTTCCCGGGAACGGGGAGTGATATATCGAGCAGCGATGCAAACATTTATGAGACTGTTCAGTGCAGTACAAGGGAGGTTGTGCTCTAATGGAACCGCACCCCCCGTTTGATGAACAAGCGGAGCAACCTCATCATGTCCTCGTTGGACAACATCGATGGCCTTTCGTTGTTGAGCCTGGCCGACTGCAATGTTCCAGCAATCCTCTCCTTGAACACCACGAACTCTTCCTTGCTGAAACCACCTTCTCCATTGCAGGGATGTTCATCATTTTCGCGATCATCGGCATCATATTCGTCACGAGGCGCACCACGGCCGCTGCTACTGGCATTGCCGATGCGTTCCTCATCTATTCGAGATAGCCTGAAGAGGTCCATGACCATCTCTTTCTGCTTGAAGATGGTGCCTAGGTTCTTCTCTTTCTTCTTTTTCTTCTTCTGCTCCTGCAGCTGGTGCTGTCCGAAACACGCGCGCGTGAACTCGAGCCACTCGTCGAGGCTGATCCCCGGCTCCACCTCCGTCGGCCGGACCTCCTTCATCCGGATCTCAACGAGGGTGGAGTCCACCCCGGGCACGGGCACGAAGTCGGCCTTGCTCACGTCCATGAGCAGGCTCACGTCCGCTACCAGGCGCACGTTGGTCGCCAGGTGGTTGTGCTCCCCGTGGCCGTCCGGAACCGGTAGGAGCCGAACAGCAGCTTGGCGGTTAGCGGCGAGGAGATCGCGTAGGGGATGTTGGACACGCAGACGTCGAACTCCGGGAAGTCGACCTTCATGGCGTCGCCCGTGGTCACCTGGCAACGGAAAACTAAAAACTCGTCATTTGGTTATGATCATCGGCGTTTTTCCTTTCGGGGCATTGGATCGATCGAATGGGAGTTGGGAGGAGGGCGCGCGGGCGGAACCGTGAGCTTGTGCGCGGGTCGATCTCGACGGCTGCGACGGAGGCAGCAGGGGAGGCGAGGAGGCGCACGGTGAGGTTGCCCGTGCCGGGGCCGACCTCGAGGATGGCGTCGCCCGGGCGGATCGCGGCACGGCGCACGATGGCGTCGAGGACGCGCGGGTTGGTGTGAAGGTGCTGCCCCCGCCGCTTCTGCAGCCGGAAGAACGGACCGTCCCACACCTCCGACGCCGAGGAGGAGTAGAGGCGGCAGCCGTGGCGGGCGGCGCGGCGCGCGGAGACGACGCGGCTCATGTCAAGCCCGGTCCTTATTGGGGCCTCCGGCCTCCCTCGAAGCCAACAGGCACCGATCACTGATGAAGCTTTCGCCTGCCGGCGGTCTGCGGAACCGCAGCGTGGTGGTGCCGGACTTCCCGGTGCCGCGGATTCATGCTAGTGGCCGACGGTGTTGGTTAATGGTTAGTCGCTCGCTCCGTATTAGGGTAGCAATCAACCTGTGCGGCCCGTGCAGGTGCGCGTCGATAAATCGGCCTGGAGCGGGTTCGGCTTCGGCCACTTGTGCGATCGTTCCTGCTCAGCGAGTTCTGGGCTGCTAGGCCACTTGGGCCGGATGTTGGGTGTGATCGATTTTAGTATTATACTGCCTTTTGATTGAAATTTTTTGGCTAAGAAATGCCGAGTTCTGGGCGTCAAATGCGAAAAGAAGTGGAAAGCATCATCTGTGTGGCTGTGTGTAGACAGAGACCATATCCTGGTTCCTTAGCCATTTTGGATTACTAAAAAAATGAGATCCAAGTGCCGTTTGCATCCTTTCATTTAGAAGAATTAATATTTACTAAATAGACTAGGCTATTTAGTTTAGAATTTAACTTTTCACCACTTTCCAAAGTTCATATATAAGCTTATCTCAAAATCACAGGGCGGGATCACCATGCTATGTTTCTACTTTGCAACTTATAACACGCTCTCTAACTCGCTCCTCTACGGTAGAAATACAACACATAAGTATCTTTCTCGTATAACGAACAATAATATACAAATATAATCGATAAACAATCATATCAGCTTAATCAATATGTGTCTAAATTATGATTATTAAAATGAATTTAATTTTAAGGATCCAAATGGACCTAAGAGAAATTAGACGGTTTTTCATTAATTAAGAAGATAAATAGACATCGAAATTCAAGCCCAGGGAAAACTTCAACCTAGATGAATAGGTGCATGATCGTACCTCTTACCTAAACAGTTGAGTCACACTTACTTTCTGCCATTTTGGATTGTTCAAGATGGATGTTAGAAGCCAAACTCATCACACCATTGCTCCAAGAGCAACTCCAATAGAAACCTTCAAATCAGGACCTCAGATTTCAGGGCTCGTCCTATCTTGTTTGAGGCCGTGCTAGAGATGCTGTAATGCCTACCTCCCGGTGATGTCTCTATTCGCAAGAACATGCCCTCTGCTACTGAACGCGATTTATCCCGGAATTCTAATGGGAATTACTCGTACACTCTTTTGCAAAAATGGGTCACCGTACTAGTAGTTGAAATCTGTCGACGAAATATGGTCGGCAGTCTACCTAGGGGTATGCCCAAGGTAATAGATTATCGGCAGACAGGTGCGCAAGTCCCAAACAAGACGGTGACGCAAGACAGACACGAGGTTTTATCCAGGTTCGGCCGCCAAGAAGGCGTAATACCTAAATCCTGCGTCGATTTGTATTCTTTGTATGTCAATGAGAGATGATTTTAGAGGGGTCCCCGCGCCGCCTTTATATAGTCCGGGGGGAGGTTACGATCTGAAACTAATCCTAGTCGGTTACAATTGCCATATGTGGCGGATAAGGATTCCTATTCTAATCGATCAGGATCCCGCTTGGTCGCCAAATCCGTCTTGATTCCTTGTGCGGGACTCGATCAAAGTTAAGCGGGTCAAGACGTCATCTTTCGGTGGATGAACCTATCGATCCGAGCCAACCCAAGCTTAGCCGTAAGGGTATAGGGGTTAATACCCCCACGCCTAGTCCCGAGCATCATGTATTATGTCATGCACCGCATTTTAACCTTCTCCGACAAGCAAGGCTTGAATTCTTGACGCCCGACCACCGTCATCACCGGAGAAGTAGGTTATCCAAGAATGTATGGTGCTCTTAAGAAAAAAAAAAAAGATTTACATCACGAGAAGTGTGCCCACTTGTATTTCGAAAAGAAATGTAAGTGGTCCCAAGCTATAGCATCCTTAAACATCGAAGCGTAGGGGTCAAAAAATAAACACATTCACGCAAGGTGAAGTGTGCCCACTTAGTCCCCGAGCTTCTTTGGAAGGCAAAGTATGAGCCTTGTAGCAAGGTCTAAAAGAAAAGTCTCTGAAGGCGTATGTGAGTACAAATCACATGTAGCCAAGGAGAACCATTATTCAAAAGTGGTCGGGCGGGTCCTTGAGCATACTAATAATCCTCATAACCATTCAAAACACAAGGGTCAATTTAATCAAACACATTCACCATAAGGTGAAGTGTGCCCACTTAGTCCCCGAGCACGGTAGTAAGTGACGCAGCACGTGGTGCCGTGGTCTAAAAGAAATTCACCGAGGTTAAGAATCCAATTGCCGACAAAGCGATACAAGATGCACTGCCGGCGGGTGCATCGTCCGATGTAGTCCCAAAGCTTGGCTTTGGAAAGCGAAGTATGAGCCTTGTAGCAAGGTCTAAAAGAAAAAGTCTCTTAAGCGTATGTGAGTACAAATCACATGTAGCCAAGGAGAACCATTATTCAAGCGGTGGTGGGCGGGTCCCGAGCACTGCCGTGGGTCGAGGCGATCCCCGAGCACAAAAAGTGGTGCTGGCAAGTATCCAAGCACAGTGAGTGGTGCATGCGGTCCCCGAGCACATTAGTGGTGCAGGGCAAAGTATCCAAGCATGTAGTGGTCAAAACAAATCCACGATCACTTGCGCCGCTTGTACTATTATTTTGTGTACTTTTCTCTATTCTCCGCCAAGACCGGTCGACACGTCTCGGTCAAAAAGTCAATAGGAATACGTCATTACGTATTTTTTTTTTTGCAAGCAGTTGGTTGACACTGTATTGAGGTGTGTCGGTGTGGGCCTCCTTACACAAATCAACGAGAAGGCGCGTACATCGTTAATGAAGTAAGCGCGTTTATTGGCGCAGATTTTGAGGTTGTGTGAACAACCCTCTGCGGCGCTGGCAAGCATGACTCCCAATATTCTCGGTAAGATGACGAAACGACGGTGCTCGTTGTTTTTTATATAATGCAGATCCGTAAGCTACTCATACCGTTCCCCATTGTCATCCGCCGCGCAACCTTCTTCTTCCTCCCGCGAACCCTATTGCCCCAAAAATCATCACCAATCCCTCGGTCTCTGCATCCACCCACTTAGTAAGCACGACCTAATGGCGAAGAGAGACGCCCAGAAGAAAAAAGGTGGTCATGGCGAAGGAATGGTGGAAATCATGAGCAACGAAAGCGGCACCATCGAGGACCTCGTCGCCATGGGGTGCTCCACAACAAGGCACTTACGGGATGGCGTGCACCGGTAGGAGAAAGCTTCCCGATCCACAACAGGTGAGATTGTGGTCTTTGAAGATTTCTTCAAAGCGGGGTTTTGGGATTCCAAGTGCACCCTTTCCTTCGTGGTCTCTGCTTGTACTACGAGATTGGGATTTGCAATCGCATCCCAACTCGATTCTTCTTGTCTCCACCTTCATCCATCTCTGCGAGGCTTATGGTGGCTTCGGCCCTATTTCGACCTCTTTCGCCACCTATTCTGCATCTTGGAAGAAAGGGAGCGGTGGCTCAAGATCGCCGGTGGCGTTTACTTGAACTGCGTGTGGCATGAAGGCTCAATACCGTGACCGCCTCGAACACCTCCTCCTGGACGAGTGGTACAAGAAATGGTTCTACATCCGTGAAGAGCCGAACACCATCACTCTGTGCGATGTGGGACTGATTCAGAGAAGAAAAGCGGTGGTTGAGAAGCTCGAGAACTTGGAGCAGATCGCCGAACTGCTCGGGATGATCCGTGGGGAAGGCTTGATGGCCCAAGCGTTGTCGGCAACTTCATCAGCCGAAGAATCCAGCCCTGCCAGAAAAGGATTCACCCCGGCTACGAGTACCAAGGAGGCGCTGATCCGACGAGGACCAGGAAGGAGCCGCTCGACAAGGTGGAAATCAAGGCCAGGATTGGAGAGCTATTCAACCTGGCCGATCCCAATTATGTTGCTTCGACGCCATCGAACACGCCTTCAAAGTGGCTCGCCCTCCCCAAAGGTAAATGACGCCACCTTTTAATCGTAGAATCATGTCGCATCAAGAAAATAAGCATCTTTTACTTCATTTTGTGTCTCGATGTAATGGTCGTGACCAAGGCGGGAGTGTTTGTGTCGCCTCCCCGGTGTAGAATGGCCATAAGCTATCGGGCCACCGCCCTTTACCAACCGGCGACCGGACCAAGCGACGTTTCATTGGCGGTTTTCGAGACCGTGAGGGCGCCGACCAGAGCGGCAGCAAGCGTCCGGCTGCCGCCAGAACGACGTCAA
This sequence comes from Miscanthus lutarioriparius, assembly GCA_904845875.1. Classification (NCBI taxonomy): domain Eukaryota; kingdom Viridiplantae; phylum Streptophyta; class Magnoliopsida; order Poales; family Poaceae; genus Miscanthus; species Miscanthus lutarioriparius. The sequence goes on from CAJGYO010000004.1 coordinate 19,555,466, forward strand.
GCCATCTTCCCACAGCCGGACGACGAAGCAGAGGATGCGGACATCCTCCGGCTCGTCCCCGAAAGAGGAAAAAGGTGGGACCGTCGGGCGAGGTGGCTCCTCCGTGCGTGCGGTGGTTCTTTGCATACGAGCACGAGCGAAGGGAACATGCCGCATCATACTCCGACGCCGTGCATCGGAGGTTGCACAAGCCCAGTGGACACTGCGAGAAAAAGCGGAGCAGGGCGGTCGAGAGACGCGTTCGCCACATCCTTTCGCAAGTCAAACCGTAAGTATCTATACTTTTTGATGTAAGCTGCGCGTTTTGCATTGGATGCTATTATCTTCGAATTTGTCTCGAATGTATTAGATCGGCGTCCACCGAAAGCCCGACCGACTACTATTTGGGTGCGGAACGTCCTTACCAACAACGGCGGGACAAAGCGCTCAAGCAATCACCGTGGAGGAGCCCATGGCGAGGACTCCGCACTGGGCCTCAAAGAAAGCGGACAACCGACGCCGATCCCCGAAAGCGAAATACAAGTGCCCGAAGCACGAACCACGATGAGGCGGATACCACGGCGCCTGTGGAGCTGGATCTAACCGAGGGCAGTGACGAAGTTGCCCGGAACATGGTTGCCGACGCGACGGCTCGTGGGAAAGCCACGGTGATCATGGAGTCTCACGAATCCCGGACCGATCGCCGCCCGAACAGAAGCGAAGAGGATGAAGTGGAAGAAGTCTGGGCGTCCCCAAGATAGGCGACAACATGTATATGTGTCGCGCTATCGGAAACGACGAATGGGTCATGCACGAGGAAATCCCGAGATCGAAGAGACCATAAGAGTCGAATGGGCGTTGCCAAGCGTCGGTGATCAAGTCCGGTATATTTGGCTTTAGTCGTTGACCTGTTGTGTAGTCGAATCTGTCGGCGTAACTTGTGCGTGTGCGGGACTTGATGAAAGCGCAAGATACCGAAAAAGGTGCTTCGACCGGATAGAAGGAATCATGATGACCAATAAGGAGGCGACGGTTGAAGTGGATCGCCTCGACGCCAACTTGAAGCCGCCGACCAGAGAGAAAAGACCAAGAAGCACAGAACCAAAGCACGGTCGGTCACTCGAAAACAAAGAGCAGGAGAAAGCAGGTAAGTGTTCACCGTATCACAGCAAGTGCGGGACTTGTGTTATTTTGTTCTTGACGATAATAGCTGTAATGCAGAGTTTAGAAGTGAAGTGACCCCGCCTCGGGGAGAAACGATCGGCGCGCTGCGAGAATGTGGTCGCTGAAGGAGGACAACGAAAGCAGCACGCGCCGCCGATCAGAACTCCAAGACCACACTAACGGAATGAAGGACAACTGAAAGGTAAGCACTCTAGACCACCTTTCTCATTCAATTGCCCACATGGCCTTGTCGTGTCATCACGTTTGATGTCTTGTCTGTTTTCAGTTTTGAAAGTCAACGCCAAGAGGCACCTTGAGGCCGCGATCAAGGGCGTGACGACCGGAAAGCATAATGCCTTAAGGCCACCGAGGAGCCGGGACATGTGGAGCAAGCGGTGCCAAGAAATGGCAAGCGGCATTGTGCCCGATCCTCGACCTTATCGACCCGGCGCTCACAGAGGTAGAGCTAAGAATGAGCGTCGGCTCCGGGATGGTCGAGAGATGCAAGCAAGCATGGGGATGGTTCCAAGACTTCGTGAAGGAGGCGGGTGAGTACACGGGTGCCCATGTGCTAAGCATGGTGCGTGCTCACTACCCCCTGATCAACCTCGAACGCTTGGAGGCTGGGTACCGAAGGAGATAGACCCAGACAAGGTCAAGAGCTTGGACGGCCCGGCTGGAATTGTCGTCAAAGATAATTGGCGATATTAGCTCATGCGGAGGTGGGACATCACTGTGCGGTGGTATGCCATCGACAAGCCGGTGGAAATGCCATCACCGCAAGCCAACCAACGAAGCTCTGCGGTCTCGACCGAGCAGCTGCCGTGGGCCATCCCTTGACTTGACCAGACCCCTAGAGTCCCCGAGACTCGAGTAGGGTATCGAGGCGGTGGGCGAGAAACACCATGCCTTGACCAGCCAATGTAATAGGCTTAGAGCTGTAGAAGGAGGACATAGTTGTGTTATTGTAAACTTGAGCCTTTTTCAGCAAGCTTGTAATAACGTAATCATATATCATAATAAGCTTGTTTGTTTTATACAAAACGCACTTTAAGCTTGAAATTTTTTGTTGGTGTAACTAAGTGGGAACGTGTTAACGTTCTATTTAGTTGTACCGTTTTGCTCGACACGTCACCCTAAAAAGTTTGTGCGGCCCTAGTCTGGCATGTGGTCGGAGTATGAGGTACTATGACCTGTGCACACGTGGACGCAGACAAGTCAAACCAGGGGGACTGCCGATCACCCATAACGAGAGAACGGATCCCGTGCACGTGTTGGGAGGAACAGGAGATGCGGGGCACTGCTCAAAACCGTAGAGAAAGAGTGGTGGTCGGCTTTGTTTGGCTTAAGTTAGAATAATTATAAAATTTGGAGTGACACATGAGTGGTCGGAGAAATCATAGTTGCTTTAGTAAAGTAAATCGAAAATACAAGTAGAGTACATATCTCAGTGGTTAAGCATAGAAGCGTCTAAGCTTGTCGATGTGCCATGAGTTGCACGTCCGTGCCGTCTAGATGAGCTAACACAGTAAGGCGTTGGGCGTGTGACTTCCTTGATCATGAAGGGTCCCTCCCATGGGGTTGCGAGTTTGTGGACACCGACTGGTTCGTCTTCCACTTCAGGACTAAGTCCCGACCACAAAGAAAGCGCTCTTTAACGTTCTTGTTGTAGTACTGCAAAAGCGGCAAGGTATTTGGCCGTTCAGACGCAAGAATCAAGCCTTTTCTCTTCTGCTTTGTTGACTTCTAGCTCCGTGATTACGTCGACCTTGCCTTCGTCGAAGTTCTCTACTGGCCGATCTCGAAAGCTATATCTAGTGGGAGGATCGCCTCGGTGGCGCGTAAACCATAAAGTATGGTGAGACGCCGAATTATTCTGTTGAAATTTGAGTTCGGAGGCCCCGGATAACGGTACCGGTAACTCCTTGAGCCATCTTCGGGGAGCTTTATCGTTTTCTCTGTACATCCTCTTCTTCAATGCGTCCAAGATCATGCCATTTGCCCGCTCGACCTGTCCATTAGCTCTAGGGTGCGCCACCGAGACGTATTTTACAACTATGCTCCTTTCATCGCAGAAGTCCCAAAAGCGTTCCCGGTGAACCGAGTACCCGGATCAATAATGATTTGTTGGGCACGCCAAAGCGGTGGATGACCTGGTCGAGGAATGTGTGACTTTCTCGAGGATGCACATGTACGAGGAGGCATGTATTCTATCCACTTAGAAAACTTATCAATTAGTACGAAGACGCATGTAAATTTCCGGGAGCTGGTTTGAAAGGTCCGATCATGTCCGATCCCGACAAGATGCGAAGGGCCAAGAGGTGGAATCGTCTGGATCTCATGTCTTTGGTACATGGATTCTCTTGGAGAAGAACCGACAACCTTCACAACGGCGGACTAGCTTTTTCGTCTGCGCCCATCGCCGACGGACCAATAAAACCGCCGGAAAGCCTTACCGGCCAAGCCGTGTTCTTGAGGCCGCGTGGTTGGTTGCAGAGGAGCGAGAGTGGATTTGGTCTAGGAGATGCTTGCCTTCCTCTGGGTTATACACTTCATCAATATTTCCTCCTTAGCGTTTTTTGCGCCATAACTTGCCATCGACGAGCAGATACTGCTTACTACGACGCATCAGCGTTCATTTTCTTGGTTCGATCGATATAACCGCTACCGTCTGTTAAGTACTTGATAAAAGGTGTTCTCCATCCGGCTCATGAGTGGTCGGAAGCGGCTCGGTTGTGCTGCTCGGCGCCGGAACCGTAGCCACTAATTGTTGGTCCGAAACTTTTGTCGGTTGTTGAATCTTTGTCTTCAATGGAAGGCGTGGCAGGTCTTGGGACGAATCGCCATGTGGGATTTTGGCTCGGGATGATCCTAACTTTGACAACGCATCATTGCTCGGTTGGTTTGTCCCGGACCACGTGTATGTACTCGATGCCATAGAACACGCCTTCCGACTTTCTTATCGATTTGCAATATCGTCCATCTTTTCTTTGGTCGTGTCCCGGTCCTTGTTGAGTTGGTTGATGACCGAGCCGAATCTCCGTGAGACATAGAGGCGTTTAACTCCAAGCTCAACCGCAATGCGTAGACCATGCAGGCATGCTTCATACTCGGCGGCATTATTAGATCTTTGGGAAATAAATCCTCGAGGGACGCATCAAGCTGCTCCTTGGATGGTGATACAAAAGAACTCCTGCTCCCTTGACCGTCAATGTTGAGAGAACCGTCAAGTACATCGTCCAATATTCGCCGGATCTCGGAGAGGCAGGCGTGCTTAAATCATCCACTCGACGATGAAATCGACGAGTGCTCGAGATTTTATTGTAGTACGACTTGCAAATTCCAAGGAAAAGGGCATAGCTCCATTGCCCATTTGACGATGCGCCTGATTCGCATCCTTATTGCGAATGATGTCCCCAAAGGATACTCGGTCATGACCACCACACGATATCCGTCAAGTAATCTCTCAACTTTCGGGATGTTATCGGTATGGCGAGAAGCGGTTTACGAATCAGGTACCGGTCTTGGATTCGTTGAGTACCTCCGATGAAATAAATTGGCCAGATTGTACCTTGTAGGCGTGGCCCGACTCGTCGCGCTCGACCACCATTGTAGTGGAAACCACCCGATCGGTTGCCGCAATGTAAAGTAGGAGAGTTTCGCCTTCTCGGGAGCGAGTAAGTAACGGAGGTGACGTGAGGTATTGTTTTTAGCTGCGTAAAGGCAAGCATCTACTTCCTCCGACCACTCAAACTTCTCGGACGATTTGAGCGGTTTGAAGAACGGTAGTCCTTTTCTCCTAATCTTGATATGAACGGCTTAGAGAGCAGCCATGCATGCGGTGGTGAGCTTCTGGACATCCTTCACCTTTTTGGGGCTTCATGTCTAAGCGACTTTGACTTTCTCCGGGTTAGGGCGTATGCCGTCAGAAGCCCGACGATGTTGCCGAAAGCAATATGCCGGAAGGGACACCAAAGATGCACTTCTTTGGGTTTAATTTCCATTGGAGCGTATTAAGGGCTGCAAAGGTGCGTTCAGGATTGTCAACAAGGGTATGTGCTTCCTTGGTTTTGACAACTACATCGTCGACGTAAGCCTCGACGAGGCCGTCTTTATATCTCGTCGTTGAGCGGGCAGCTGTATATATAGCGTTGGTAGGTAGCACCGGCGTTTTTGAGCCCGAACGACATAGTCGTAGTAGTAGATGAGGCGCCGAAAGGCGTGATGAAAGACGTCTTGATCTGGTCGTCCTTTTTGAGAGCGATCTGGTGATAACCGTAGTAGCAATCGAGAAAGGAAAGCGACTCACAACCGGCGGTTGAATCTCGACTTCGTCTATGCGAGGTAAGCCAAAGAGGTCCTTAGGGCGGTGTTTGTTGAGATCGGTGTAATCAACGCACATTCTCCATTCATTATTCTTTTTGCGTACAAGAACCGGGTTGGCTAACCATTCGGATGATACACTTCTTTGATAAATCCGGTGCCAAAAGCCGTGTAACTTCTACCCTAATCGCCTCCTTTTTGTCGCGCGAGCGAACCGTCAGTAGTAACCGCTTGATTGGTTTGGCTTTCTTTGTTGACATTTAAGGAGTGCTCAATCAAGTCCCGAGGTACACCGGGCATGTCGGAAGGTTTCCATGCAAACACATCCACGTTGCCCCTCAAGAAACTCGTGACGCGCGTCTTCCTATTTGGGATCGAGTTGGCCCCGATGAGGGCCGTTGTCTTTGGGATCGCCCTCGACCGGTGGATCGTCTTGTGCTCCTTGGATCGATGTTCTTCTTGCGGAGCCTCGAGCTCTGGGATCTCCAAGTGGTCGGCCGTGGTCTTCTTAGCGTCGAGCATGGTCTCGCCATGCGAATAGAGAGGTCGTGGGCCTCTGCTATTTTGAAAGCTGTTGTCGCCCTCGCGGTATAAGTCTGCGTATACATTGCCCCCGAGGGTTAAAACTCCTTTCTCAGTGGGCATTTTGAGCACCGGATACCTGTAATGAGGTATGGCCATGAACTTGGTGGAGCGACGGTCGACCAAGAATAGCATGGTAGGTCGTCGTCGAAATCAGCGACCACGAAGTTGACGTAGTCGGTGCGGAAGTGGTCCGGAGTCCCAAACTGCATAGGTAGCGTGATCTGCCCGAGAGGTGTGGAGCTCTGTCCGGGGAGAACGCCCTGAGCGCGCCTCGTCAGACGGCTTCAGTCCGCTGGGCTATTTTCAGAGCAGGCGGTGTTGTTTGACAGTATATCAATGGAGCTGCCGCCGTCGATCGGTACCTGTCGGCCCGAACCTTGTTGATACAAGGATCGAGGACCGAGGGAAACGCGGCTCGGGTATGGCGGCCCATTGGTCCTTCTGCTGAAGTAGATTTCACGGTGAGACCACGGAGAAGCCGCGGATCGGTAAGAAGGTTGTCGTTCTTTGCCACGCGTTCAAGCGGTAGCGGGCGAAAAGCTGCGTTCTCGTTTGGTCTCGATGGACACCTTGCCGCCGATGATGGTGTACGTGATCGCGCGATCGGTCGATGGCGTATTTATGGCGAGGATCTCGCATCATCGTCGCCGTTGTCCTCGTTGCGCTGTTCCCTTACGTCATTAGGCTTGTCGTCGCCGAAATATCCGGAGCCTGTTGGCGGCGTGTAGATAGTCTTGAGGACGCGACAATTCTCCATGGTATGGTTCGACTTGGGATGGAGTGGCGAGGGCCCTTCAATGCTTTGGCGTAGTCGTCCTCGTAGTTACGACGTCCGCCGCCCTTTTTCACCGTATTGACCTCGCCGTCGTCTTCCCGAGCACGCTTGCTCCTGTAATCGTCACGGCGGTTGCGCCCGTGACACGTTGATCACGGTGGTCATTGGAGTCGTTCTGTTGGTTGCGGCGGTCAAAATTGTCGTTCGACTCACGGTTGCCTTGATAATCGTCGCGCGGCGTGGAGGGTGGTCGGAGCGTGGGATCCTTGCTTCTTCTTGACGATTATCTTTTTTAGCGTCGTCGGCGTCCGCGTATTTCTTAGCGGTGGCCAAGAGCGCTGTGACTGACTCAGGTCTTTTCCGGAGGAGCTTGTCTCTTAGGGCGTCGTGGAAACGGAGGCCGGTGACGAAAGCCTCGATTGCCGTTGTCGGAGATTGATGGGACCTTGATGCGCATCTCCAGAAACGCCGAACGATATTCGCGCAGCGAGTGGTTCGTCTTTCGATCTCGGATCATTTGCGAGATCGTACTTGTTGCCGGGTTGTTCACAAGTAGCGATGAAATTGTCGATGAAGGCACGCTTGAGCTCCCGCCAAGAGTCAAAATAGTTTGCCCATAAGGTGACTAGCCATTGGTGACTGCATGACCAACGGCGACTGGGAAGTAGTTAGACATAACGTGCTGAAAAAACTGACTTATGCATTCCAATAATTTCTCCACCTGTCGTGGAACGTACGATATTTTCCCAGTAATTTTAGAAAAATGAGTGAGAAAGTATGCAGCATATATTGTTTCGGATACTCAGTATTTTTTTCCAATATTTACCTGTAGAACATATAATGCGTTTGTCAACCTTAGAGCACGCTCTTGATTTTAATTCATCACTGCCAATTGCAAACCTAGGTTTACTCAACCTTGATGCCTTCTGTGCAACAAAAATATGAAATATGCCTAGCCTAAAATTATGTGGTTGTAGGTTAACTCTACTTTGAATAACATAGAGTAGGATGTCCATTTTTAGATTGCCCTTGAATATCTGAGATGATGGATAGTTTGTTCATGACTTACAGTGGACACCTAAGGAAGGGGAAACCGGACAGCGTTTTTTCAGGATAGACAAGGTGTTAGCTTCCTATGCTACAAAACCCTCAGATTGTTGCCATCTCAAACTTTTTTACGAAAGATTTTTTCCTCTTATTATTGTATATTGGACGCCGACAATACATGTTCTAGGTATTTGCATGTAACTCGCTTTTCTTTTCGGACCTATAAGCTCTGATTGTTGCTAGGCAAGCAGATGGAGAAATGGTGGCAGCAAGGACAGCCAGATAGGACAGTATGATGAGTTCTTATTTAACCCAACCACTTCAATTGTGTAATTCTTCTTGGCAAACATGATAAAATGTAGGAATGGATTTATTTTTTCGTTCATTTAATATGTCTTCATTGCTTAGACACAAATGACATGCTCTATTGTGCCACCACTGGTGTTGCGTTTCTGTAATAATATAATCCTGTTTCTCAGTTAACCTTTACTGAACAAACGTGCATTGTTAAACATAGTGTATGCACTGGCCTTGATTATTTCTTATGTCATTGTAAGGTTTAGTTCTTGGTCTACTGGATAAAGGAGAGGGACACGAGCGCGCGAATGCGCGCGCCTTTCTACTAGTTCAGATTACAAAGTGCCAAAGTCGCAAGCCTGGAAACACGTGTGTCCAAGTCTGAAGAAATGGTGTTTTTGTCGATTGATGTACGACATGGTGACATCTCGCTATCGCAACAATGCTGCTGGAGTACAATTGATAGGGTATATCGTTGATTTAATCCTCATAAATCCATAATCTCATCCATGGAGACTCCAAGGTGGACACTGGTGTCATTTCCCAATTCCCACAGGTGTAGTTCCGTTTCCAGATTGCAGGCTTGAAAATACTTCATAATAATAATTCTACTCAAATGCTTCTTTCCGCGCACGCGTGCAGAAAGACTTCATCACGCGCATACTAAAAGACAAAAAAAATGCAGATGACCTCACCTGTCGTCGTTGCCTGAGATGAAGCAGGTGGTGGCGTTAGGGTTTAGGGTTTTGGGGATTTGTATGCTCTCTGCGCTTAAAAGGGTCACCGGGGAGGCTGCTGGACTGGCTGTGGTCGTGGTCGAGACGGCGGCACTGGGCGAGGCAGTTGGAAAGGCCGATTGGACAGTGCCAGCAGTGGCGGAGCCAGGGGAGCAGGGGCCATGCCCCTCCCCCCTCCAATAACAATACATTTTTTTCACATAATATATATAGTTAATGGTCTATGTTAATAAGCTTTTATTTATTATACTCTTTTAACTAGGTTATTCGGAGCATAAAAAATTAGCTTCTTCTGCTCCACATAGACATAAGCGCTTTCTAACTATCGTTGATCTAAAAAACATAAAGAATCATTTTTAGTCACGTAATCACTTCTCTCATAAAATCATTCTCACAAAAAATCAAGAGCAGAAGGAGCTCTACCAAATAGGTCATTCATTGACTCGATAATTATGGGGTCATTAATACATATATTAATATAATATGGATATATACATATTCAATCAAAGTGGCAAATTATCATTTTTTCAAGGGGCAATTGGCCACAGGACATGCCAAATGAGCACCGACGGCTGGTAGACACCGCGAATGCGCCAATTTGCTGCCGGCCACTGTGTTTCCACTTTGAGTTGCCAGAAGACACCCTTACTACAATTTGCTGCTGGCTATTGGAGGATTTTGTGCATCTGCTGTGCCTCCAATGCATATCTTTGCTATGAACTTCAATGCAGCAGTACTAAGGGTGCACAAAATCCTCCAATAGCCAGCAGCAAATTGTAGTAAGGGTGTCTTCTGGCAACTCAAAGTGGAAACACAGTGGCCAGCAGCAAATTGGCGCATTTGCGGTGTCCACCAGCCGTCGGTACTCATTTGGCATGTCCTGTGGCCAATTGTCCCTTTTTTCAATGGTTTCATTCTTGGCCCTATTCGCTTCTCTTATAATCCGTCTTTTTCAATTTGTTTTTTTAGCCGGAACAGTGTTTTTTCTCTCACAACAAATCAGCCGGAACAATGTTTCGGCTTATTTTTTCAGCGAAACGAACGGGCCCTGTACACGTAGGAAAAAATAAATTACTACTCCGTCTCAAATTCTAACTTGTTTTGACTTTTTTTATATAGTTTTGCTATATATCAGACATATGTTATACCTATAGATAAATAGCAGAATTTATGTATAAAACCAAAACGACATATACTTTAGAATGAAGGATTATTTTATATATAATAGAGAAAAAGAGAAAACACAACTTGTTGTGGAGCTGTATCCCAACTCCCACAGTTTCAGTTCCGTTTCTCCTCTGCAGTCTCTACTCTCCCCTTTTCCTTTTGCCTTCCACCCCGCCACACCTCTCAGCGCAGCACCGGCCGTAGCGCTACGACACCGGCAGGCGCGCGCCCCCCTCCCCTCCCCTCCCCGCCTCGATCCGGATGGAGCCCGAGAACGGCGGCGTTGTCCGCCGGAGGCTGCAGAAGACGGAGTCGGCGGAGATGCGGTGGGTGGTCCCGGGCGGCGCCAATGAGGACGACGAGATCGAGAGCTCTGACGACGGCGGCTCCGACACCCCCGCGGCCGCCTCGGGCTCACGGGGCGGCGGGTGCTCCGACGAAGACGACGGCTACGAGGAGGACGAGATGCTGCGCCAGCGCCTCGTGCGCACGGGCCCGCGCGCCGACTCCTTCGACGTCGAGGCGCTGGATGTCCCCGGTGTGTACCGCCACCAGGTCCGCGCTCCACCCACTCCCAGTTTCTTTGTTGAACTGCTTGCGGCTCTCAGTTACGGGGAGGTCTCCGTGGTGTTAGCCTGTGTCATGCTTCGCCCGTGCGGTTTCCCGTTGATTGCTTCCTGGCCGCGACGCGCGATCCAACAATGTTTCTGTGTCAGGCGACTCTGCTTTCACCATATCGCTTGTTTGCATAATGAATTTGTACTGTGGTGATGAGGGGACTTATAGGTTCGGAGTAGTACAGCATGAATGAATGTTTGAGGGTGCTTATTGTGGCCTGTAGGGTCATAGTGCTCACCATGAATGAATGTTTGGAGGTGATTACTGTGGTGTTTGCATGTATGCAAAATCCTTTGCAGCATTAGTCTGATGGTTCTGTCATACACGGCTACATGCTTCTGCTATTTATTTTGATCGCTCATTAGATTGTTTGAGCTTGTTGTAGTGTTTTTTTTGGCCGTTGGCTACCTAGCTGATGCACTCTTCTAGTCGTTTAGTCTCCTAGACTAGACCATGTTGATTCATGGTATTGCTTAGGTGGGTGGTTTAATGTGTGTGATGTTACATGTAGGTGAGATGTATGTGTTGTTTATATTAGATGCAAGTGTTAGATTCAGGAATTTATTATAAAGTGTAACATCTGCCCTAGAGTCTCCATTTTTCAATACTGGTAGCAACATATCTGGCAATTGTTCTTCATGAAACTTATGTTGTTTTTGGCCTTTTGCTTGACCAATTATGGACCAGGCATTTTGATGTGGTATTTTGAACGAGTACAAAAGCGTCATGTCAAATTTGGCTTACTGTGTTTCACAAAAAAAGTATTAATTTCTTTATCTTTGATACCATAGATGCCTGATTGGTACAAGGATACTAGCGTGACATATTTCTTTAGATGAGCGTCGAATTATTTAGTTTGATCTGCAAGTTGCTTCATGTGTGAAGTTTCAGTTATTGAATGTTTGGCAGGTTGCCCGTAGACGTTGGAGTTAATACCCTATATGTTACTAGTACTTATAGAAAATGGTTCTTTCACTTATTACTGGTGCCATTATGATATAAATATCCACGCATCTAACAAAGAGTGAACTTTTAGTTGATATTATGGATAGCAATTCTGGACTCTCTTGTCTTTGAGCTACTCAGAAACAGCTTGGTGCTGGAATGAACATGTTGATGGCAAAGGAATTTTATGCTAGTATATCCTCATCAAACTGCCATCTCTAGGTCGTCGTCAGAGTTTTTTTTCCCCTCGAACATGCAGGGGAGCCGCGTATCTTTTATATTAAGAAGGAAAAAAGGGGTACAACAAAACCCCAAAACAACGAAGATAACACCTCAACACAACCCCGACACACACGGCCACAACAAGCCCACACAAACTATAACAAACAAAAACTCCCAAACACACACAGAGACAACAAACCCACGCACACACACTCACAAACAAGGGGTGAATGACCAACGAGCCGAGCAATTAGGCAATGCCAAGTATCCATTCAGTCAACAAGGCTATGCGCTTTGCACCTGCTAGACCCCATAACTTTGCTTCTTTGTGGATCAAAGCTAGGATACCCTGCAGAGTAGGTGAAGCCCCATCAAAGACACCGATTCTGATGGGTCCAAGGTGACTAGGCTCCAAGAATAATTAAAGAATTGAGACCCTGCCTATCCTGAACAGCTACAATCTCATTAGACTGGCACCACCAAACTCCAAAGGACGGCTCAGCCAGTTGGGGAGCGAGGATACAACAACAACAACAACAAAGCCTTTAAGTCCCAAACAAGTTGGGGTAGGCTAGAGTTGAAACCCAGTAGAAGCAATCAAGGTTCAGGCACGTGAATAGCTGTTTTTCAAGCACTCCTATCTAAGGCTAAGTCTTTGGGTATATTCCATCCTTTCAAGTCTCCTTTTATTGTCTCTACCCAAGTCAACTTCGGTCTTCCTCTGCCTCTCCTCACGTTACTATCCTGGCTTAGGATTCCACTATGCACCGGTGCCTCTGGAGGTCTCCGTTGGACATGTCCAAACCATCTCAACCGGTGTTGGACAAGCTTTTCTTCAATTGGTGCTACCCCTAATCTATCACGTATATCATCGTTCTGAACTCGATCCCTTCTCATATGACCGCAAATCCAACAAAACATACGCATTTTTGCGACATTTATCTGTTGAACATGTCGTCTTTTCGTAGACCAACATTCTGCACCATACAACATAATCGCCGTCCTATAAAACTTGCCTTTTAGCTTCTGTGGTACCCTTTTGTCACATAGGACACCAGATGCTTGGCGCCACTTCATCCACCCTGCTTTGATTCTATGGCTAACATCTTCATCAATATCCCCGTCTCTCTGTAGCATTGATCCTAAATATCGAAATGTATCCTTCCTAGGCACTACTTGACCTTCCAAACTAATATTTTCCTCCTCCCGAGTATTAGTGCCGAAGTCACATCTCATATACTCAGTTTTAGTTCTACTGAGTCTAAAACCTTTGGACTCCAAAGTCTCCCGTCATAACTCCAGTTTCTGATTCACTCCTGTCCGGCTTTCATCAACTAGCACTACATTGTCCGCGAAAAGCATATACCAAGGGATGTCCCCTTGTATGTCCCTTGTGACCCCATCCATCACTAAGGCAAACAGATAAGGGCTTAAAACTGACCTTTGATGTAGTCCTATCCTAATCGGGAAGTCATCCGTGTCTCCATCACTTGTTCGAACACTAGTCACAACATTGTTATACATGTCCTTAATGAGCCCGACGTACTTCGTTGGGACTTTATGTTTGTCCAAAGCCCACCACATAACATTCCTTGGTATTTTATCATAAGCCTTCTCCAAGTCAATAAAAACCATGTGTAGGTCCTTCTTTCTCCCTATACCGCTCCATAACTTTCTTATTAAGAAAATGGCTTCCATGGTTGACTTTCCGAGCATGAAACCAAATTGGTTCATAGAGACCCGCATTATTGCTCTCAAGCGATGCTCGATAACTCTCTCCCATAGCTTCATAGTATGGCTCATCAACTTAATTCCTCGGTAATTAGTACAACTTTGAATATCCCCTTTATTCTTGTAGATCAATACCAATATACTTCTCCTCCACTCGTCAGGCATCTTGTTCGATCGAAAAATATGGTTGAACAGCTTGGTTAGCCATACTATAGCTATGTCCCCGATGCATCTCCACACCTCGATTGGGATACCATCCGGTCCCATCGCCTTACCTCCTTTCATCCTTTTCAACGCCTCTCGACCTCAGATTCTTGGATTCTCCGCACAAAGCGCCTATTAGTGTCATCAAAAGAGTCATCCAACTGAAAGGTTGTGTCCGTATTCTCACCATTGAACAATTTGTCAAAATACTCTTGCCATCAATGTCGGATCTCATCATCCTTCACCAAGAGATGCTCCCTTTCATCCTTAATGCACTTAACTTGGTTGAAGTCCCTTGTCTTTCTCTCATGAACCCTAGCCATCCTATAAATGTCCTTCTCTCCTTCCTTTGTACTCAAATGTTGGTAAAGGTCCTCGTACGCTCTACCCTTTGCCACACTTACAGCTCGCTTTGCAGTTTTCTTTGCCACATTGTACTTCTCTATGTTGTCCATACTCCTGTCATGGTACAAGCGTTTATAGCATTCTTTTTTCTCCTTAATAGCCCTTTGGACTTCATCGTTCCACCACCAAGTATCTTTAGCCTCGCCTCCACTTCCTTTGTTACTCCACACACCTCTGAGGCCACCTTTCGAATGTTGGTTGCTATCTTCTCCCACATGTTGTTTATGTCATCTTCTTCCTTTCAAGAGCCCTCTTTGATAACCCTTTCCCTGAATACCTCTGACGTCTCTCCTTTCAGTTTCCACCACTTTGTTCTTTCAATCTTCGCTTGTTTATCCCTACGGGCACGCACCTGAAAACGAAAGTCTGCCACCAAAAGCTTATGTTGAGAAACAACACACTCCCCTGGTATCACCTTGCAACCCAAGCATGCTCGTTTGTCCTTTCTTCTTGCGAGGACAAAGTCAATCTGGCTAGAATGTTGTCCGCTACTGAAGGTCACTAGATGAGATTATCTCTTTCTAAAGAAAGTGTTGGCTATCATCAGGTCAAAAGCTACCGCAAAGTCCAGAACTTCCTTCCCCTCCTGATTCCTACTACCATACCCAAAACCTCCATGAACTGCTTCGAAATCTGCGCTTGTAGTACCTACATGCCCATTAAGATCTCCTCCTATAAAAAGCTTCTCACTACTAGGTACAGCTCTAATCAGGCCATCTAAGTCTTCCCAGAACTGTCGCTTAGCACTCTCGTCGAGGCCTACTTGGGGGGCATACGCACTAATTACGTTCAAGACCATATCGCCAACGACAAGCTTGACTAAGATAATCCTATCTCCTTGCCTTCTTACTCCCACCACACCATTCTTGAGGCTCTTATCAATCAAAACTCCTACTCCATCTCTATTCGCGATTGTCCCTGTGTACCAAAGCTTGAAACCTGTATTGTCCACCTCCTTCGTCTTCTGACCCTTCCATTTAGTCTCTTGAACGCATAATATATTTACACGCCTCCTAGTCGCGGTATCAACTAATTCTCTTAACTTACCTGTAAGCGACCCTACATTCCAACTACCTAAACGGATCCTAGTTGGTTCGATTAGCTTCCTTACCCTTCACACTCGTCGACTCAGATGTGAGGATCTGCAATCCAAATTTCTGTAAGAGCTCAAACCAGAATTGCCTAGAGAAGACACAAGAAACCAGCAGCTGATTGATGGTTTCCTCTTCCTGATCACACAACAAACATTTCTGGTGATGTTGAAGATCCCCCCGAGCAAGGTGATCTGCAGTCCAGCACTTATTATGCGCGGCCAACTACATGAACAAATGGCATTTGTTAGGAGCCCAAGTTCTCCAAATACGCTCCCATGGACTGAATAAAATGGCACCTTGAAAGAAACCCTCATAAGCTGATTTTGCAGAGTAGACACCTGAAGTAGTAAGTCGCCAATTGTGTTTGTCTTCTAACTGAGGCTGTAAAATGACCTGAGAAAGAATGTCCCAAAGGTTTAAGAATTCTGCGAGGACCCCAACAGAAAGTGCACTTTGCAGGTCACCAATCCAAGTGTTATCAGTAAGAGCCTCTAGTACTGTACACTTATTGACTCTTCTTTTGGGCACCAAAGCAAAGAGCTGTGGAGCAAGGTCCTCAATTTTCTGCCCATGAATCCACCTATCCGTCCAGAAAAGAGTACGGGAGCCATTGCCAACCACAGTTCCTACTGCCATATAGAGAAGAAATAACTGACACAGGAATGAACTTGAACCGGAAAAGAAGACCAAGGTTGATCAGGTTCTGTTTTCTTTAGCCAGAGCCAGCGCATTCGCAATACCCATCCCACTCGCTGCATGTCTGAGATGCCAAGGTCCCCAAGTTCAATTGGGCGACAAGTCATCGTCAGAGTTGGTTGAACTTTTGAAGTTACATGGATATTTTGTTATGTTGTAGAAATTTTGATGATAACGATTGAGAGTCTCACTTAATAGTGGATGGGATAAATAAAAACCGCTTCCATGAGGTGTCAGAAAAAACAGAAAATAGCGATCATGCTTTTTTTTAAAAAAAAAAACAAAAATCTATGTACAAACGATACTCTGCAAGTCCTTGGGGCCCCAACCGTCTGTTAACAGTTTCTCCGGCTGGTGGTGCATGGCCATTAAAGGTTTGCCAAAAGACACAAAGAAGGGTCTGAACAGTTTGATCATTTTGGGTGCCTGGGAGATTTGGAAACATAGGAATCATTGTCTTTGAGGGAGGTAGCCCTTGTATTCAGTTGGTGCTCCAGAATGTGAGAGGAATGTGGTCTCTGGTGCTATGCTGGAGCCCGAGGCCTCAGCAGATTGCTATCCTCTTCTTCTCTTGTGTGGAGCTGAGTTGGGTTTTGTGTGTTTGCTGGTTTACTCGTTTTTTCTTTTAGTTTTGGTGCTGTGTGTGGGTTCTGGGATTGGTCTCTCGACCCTCCCTTTGTAACATTCTGGTGGGGGGGTTCAGGATTGGTCTTTGACCTCTCCCTTGTAGCCCCCTTTTTCTTCTTCTTAAGAGCAACTCCAGCAGTAGCCCCAAAATAGGGCCCCTACTTTTCATTTGGGTGCTCCCCCCCCACTTTTTGGGGCCCTGTTTTCTGGACTGAACTCCAGCAGGAGCCCTCAAAACAAAGCCCCTATTTTATAATAATTTATTTCCTCACACATATGTGCATATGTATTTCCTCACACATATGTGCATATGTATTTGAGAACATCATATTATATTTCCTCTATTTGAGAACATATGTATTTGAGAACATCATAATTTATTTCCTCTATTTCCTCACACATATGTGCATATGTATTTGAGAACATCATATTATATAATAATTTATTTAAACTATTTCAATAAAGCACCATGCGTAAAATAATAAACGAAAAATATAAATATTCAAATTTAAATTCAAACATAAATTTGGTCCAAATTTGACGACATTCAAAAGACTAGAGCTACAATAATAGTTCAAAAGACTAGAGCTGCAATAAACTGAAACTAGAGCTGCAAGCCTGCAACTTGCATTGACTGTTTGTGCTACTTCAGTAGAGCACTAGATCACAAAATCAACAGACACAATAAAGCACCATATGTAAAATTAACTTGCGCCATGTCGCGTCCACAAATGCTCCACAAGATCTGCTTCAGTAGAACATAATATAACATTCAGTATCAAAATTCTCCTCCGCCACTAGCTTCATGTCCTCCACTGCTACCACCGAAGGCGCTGTTGAAGGCCGCCATCTTTTCAGCTGCAATTTGAGCCCTCATTGCTATCACATATGTCTTTTGGGATGGTCCAATGTGTTGAGGTCACAAAACATAATCTTTTGTTCTTGCTCCCACAGCTGATTCTTCTCCTCATTTTCAATCTTGCGCGCTTCAAGTGATAATTTGCGCTCATGCAGCATCTTGCTCTCCTGCCACCTATCCTCTCTGACTTTCTCTTTCTCTGCAAGAAATTTCTCTATCAAGTTATAATTCGTTGGTTCTCCTTTCTTCAGCTTCTCCTTTGCTTGCTTCCTCCCCATAGGCCTTTTACTGCTAGTCATGGAAGAGTCAGGGGTTTGGCTCTTTCTACTCTCACCATCTTCTACATCAAACACATCTACTGTTGCTGGTGGTGAATTGCCTTCCCTAGGTCTTTTGTTGGTGACAGGGGACGTGAACTTCTCGCTATTCCTAGTCTTCAGCCAACAATGAAGGAAAGGAAACCCCTTCTTCGGATCCTGCCTTGCATATGCATTTTGAGCTTCTAGCAACTGAAATCAAAGATGCAGCAGCAATAAAACCAATGATGCAGCAGCTTAATAAAATCAATTCTTACATGTTCCTGGTATGGCACTCCACTAGGATGACGACGCTCAACCTCCTCAAATAAGCCTTGAAACTTCTGACACTCTTTGTGAATTGTCGCCCACCAATGCTCTAGAGAATTTGCATTCCTATCAGATTCAAATTTTCTGTTGGCATGAAAGTTATCATGAATTCGCTTCCAATAGGCCTTGCTAGGTTGCTCATTTCCAGTGATAGGATCCAAACTTATGTTCTCCCATGATTCACACAATTGGATATCTTCCAACTGAGAGTAGTTGGCAGCACGGATTGCCTTCCTCTTTGGTGCACTAGTTTGACTAGGTAAAATTCCAATGTCATCAATCTCAACTTCGTCAGACATCATCCGTGACCAAGCACCTCCCTGCGGCATATCACAAACTGTAAAGAAAGACAGCACATAATTTATAAGCTGAGCACCCAACTGCAATACGGCAAAAAAATTCAGCAATACCTGAGAACCATATGCACAGTCATGGAATCTATCCAAATAAAAACAAAGAGACCACATGCTATTCCATTTACAGCAATACAAGGATCCAAATTAATTCACACAAGTGCTACACAACAATAATGCATCAGTACACTACTGATACAGTTCAGTCAGATCTAAGGATTCAGTCCAAAATCTCAAACTAGTGTGTGGAGTAACTGACCGTGGAGCAACTTTAATGATTGAAAAAAGAAAAGAAAACCTTTCTAAGTGATTTTCCTGAATTCCAAGCAAAACTGGACATGACCTGTACCTGCACTACTGATTAAGAACAAGCAAACAAGAACAGTAGAGAGTACCTGCACTACTGACCACGTGGCTGCCTGGATTGGAGTCCTCGCGGTGGGGAAGACAGCAGGAGGGGACGGAGCCGGTCTTCCTCAGCGCCGGTCTTCGGAGGCGGGCGGCCTTCACTGCCGCAGATCTGGCGGCGCGCGCTTCACGGCCTTCATGCGACGCGGCCGAGCATCCGCAGTCCGCAGGTGGCGGTCGGGAGAGGGAGGGTCGGGAATAGCTGCCGACGCGGGGGCAGGAGACTCGACTGCGGCGCCGCGCGTGGGTGGGGGAAGCCCTGGCGGCGCGCTGCAAACCCTATAGCTTAGCTGCGCGGGTGGGCGGGAGGGGGTGAGCGGGAAAGAAGCCGCGCGCGGGCACGAGGGGAAAATGAAGCGCGCAGGTGGAAACGGAATGAAACTGTCGTTTCGGGGCCTCGTTCACGGCCAACACGAATCGGGTCTGCGGGAGAGATTTGGGTGCCGACCCCAAATTGGGGGTCTGAGTTGGGGCCCTACTGGAGCTGTATTTTTGTCTGGACACCCATATTTAGCTATTGGGGCTTAAGTAGGGGCCCTGCTGGAGTTGCTCTAATGAAATGACACGCAGCTCTCCTGCGTCGTTCGAGAAAAAAAAGAAAAAAATTAAAAATAAGTTTGACTGTTGACACAATCATCTTTTTTCTTTCCATCGCCCATAGTTCACCATGCTATTTTCCGTTTTTTTCCCTATCAAAATTTACTGCCATGGAAAAATAATTATTGAGCAACTTTAGTTTGACATTAGGTACTCCAGCTGATATGTTTACTATAAAGGGATCATGCATCAATAGGGTGCCTGCAAATTCCAATTCTGTTTTGCATGCAAATATCATAACTCTGCTGTATTGTCTTACTTTCAGGAATTTACCTTAGGCAGCTGTATTGTGCTGACTCTTCAGACACTAGGCGTTGTCTTTGGGGATGTTGGTACTAGTCCACTGTATACCTTTGATGTAATGTTCAACAATTACCGAATTACTGCAAAGGAGGATGTTCTTGGAGCTCTCTCACTTGTAATATACACTCTCATTCTGATACCATTTCTGAAGTATACACTGATTGTTTTGTGGGGAAACGATGATGGAGAAGGTAATCTTTTGTATATGTACCAGGGTACTAGAGTAAATTAGGCAAAACAAATCTTCTTCAAGCTATATCTAATATTTGTTTTCTAATTATTTGGCAGGAGGGACATTTGCTTTATACTCGTTGATATGCAGAAATGCAAAGGCAAGCCTGCTTCCTAACCAATTACCTTCTGATACCCGTATATCAAGTTTCAATCTGAAGGTGCCTTCAGTAGAGCTCGAGAGATCTTTGAAGATCAAGGAGCGACTTGAGACTTCATCTATGCTAAAGAAGCTGCTTTTGATGCTTGTTCTTTTTGGTACTTCGATGGTAATAGCAGATGGTGTGGTCACACCAGCAATGTCAGGTTCATGTCTTTCTGATGCATTGTTCATTGTATTTTTGCTCTTCACCTAGTTGGGGGATCTGCACATTTGCTTCCGAGTAACATGATTCTACACAAGCTTCCCTCATCTAGGAATAACTCCATCTTGTTTCTCATATTGAAATCTGCAGTTATGTCTGCTGTTAATGGCTTGAAGGTTGGAATTTCTAGTGTTAATGAAGGTGATGCTAAAGCCACGCTGTTAGTTCCATTCATTATTGACAATTTATGATACCGCAAAAGAACTACTCCCTCCATTCCAAATTATAAGACGTTTTGGCTTTTCTAGATACATTACTTTTACTAAGTATGTAGACATAGTGTATATCTAAGTGCATAGCAAAACCTATGTATCTAGAAAAGCCAAAACATCTTATAATTTGGAATGGAGGGATTATTTTCTATTTATGTTTAATCATGCTCAATGCTCACCATTTGTTGTACTTTTGGCAGGTGAAGTGGTCATGATAACTGCTGCATTTCTTATTGTTCTGTTCAGTCTACAACGGTTTGGAACGAGCAAAGTAGGGCTTGCTGTTGGGCCGGCTTTGTTTGTATGGTTTTGCTGCCTTGCCGGGATAGGAATTTATAACCTCAGAATATATGGTTCAGAAGTATTCCGTGCATTCAATCCTGTGTATATCTACTATTATTTTGAAAGAAATCCCACTGAAGCTTGGATGTCCCTGGGGGGCTGTCTTTTATGTGCAACAGGTAGGTGTTTTGATCACATTGTTTGATACTCTCTGTTATACATGCAGTCTTGAGTACGAAAGAACAGCCTTGTATTTCATAACTCTGCTTTAGTTATGTTGTTAATCTTGAAGGGATTATATATGTTTTCCAAGAGATAACCCCTTAGCTTCCACTGCTTCTCTTGTTGGAACTTGTGAAGCAATTCACCCATGACATATTGATCCAATTGCGACAAGTTCCAAAAGTGATTCATTTGGCATTGACTTTTATAGCACTTTCTCTTAATAAACATCAAAGTCCCAAAGGCTCATATTAACAGCAGCTAAACATATTGATTCAATTGACATTGAGTTTTAAGAACATTTTTGTCCTAAGAAATACTAAAATCTAATGTAAAGATGAGCATAGAGAAAGTGAAATATTTTAGTAATAAGACATTTTACATGATTAATATTTTTACAGGATCTGAGGCAATGTTTGCTGATTTATGCTACTTCTCTGTTAAATCTGTTCAGGTATTTCCCCTGTTGTTTAGGGCTAAATGTTCCTCCTTCAAAATAGTTTATGGTAACTTACAATTGCTCATATGTTGCAGCTTACCTTTGTGTTTCTTGTTCTTCCATGCCTTCTACTGGGATACCTAGGACAAGCTGCATTTCTTATGGAGAACTTAGATAAAAGTCAGCAGATCTTCTTTTTGTCCATTCCAAGTAAGCAAAACAGTTTGTCTGATTTGCTATGTATTGCTACATATGCTGAAACAAAAATTCTCATATATAATGAAACTGAACTTCGTTTACTAGCCTCTAGACTCATTCTGATAGACATTTTTCAATACATGTTGCAGGTGAGGCATTTTGGCCAGTGGTATTCATAGCTACTCTGGCAGCACTAATTGCTAGTCGTGCAATGACAACTGCTATATTCTCAACCATAAAGCAGGCAACAGCTCTTGGCTGTTTCCCACGCCTCAAGATTATCCACACATCTAGAAAGTTCATGGGCCAAATATACATCCCGGTGATGAACTGGTTCTTGCTGGTTTCTTGTCTGGCATTTGTCGCAGTATTTGGGAGCATAAATGAGATTGGCAATGCATATGGTATGTGATATGAGCCTTATTGGCAGTTCATTAGCAATGCAATCTCTTTCACCTATCTTTAGCTCTATTTTCTTGATACATCCTTAACGAATTCGCCACGCTGATTTCCTTTTTCTGTAATATACTAGTTTTCTTTGCCTGTATAAACACCACCTGATTTTTTATATCATGTATGGAACTATGGATGATCTAGAAGGCTTAGCTCACTATGATTCTATCATGATCAAGTGTGGATCTGATAAGCTAACTAGGGTATACAATAAGTGAAGAGAGGAATTTGAATTGGTTCAAATGTATTATGTACGGGGAAGTTCAATTCCCTCATTGAGTATGCTCTCAGCTATGTTTATGCTCTAGTATTCTAATTGTTATTTGGAATGCATGTAGTCCTGAAATTTCTTGCACCGGATCTTCTGAACATTAGCTCTACATGTAGAAATAATAACCATTTGTTGAAAACAGTGATCTGCTGAATAAGTGAACATTTATCAGTATCTGGTTGCAATCTGCACGCCTTCATAGTCTAGGTGGTGTTTTTTGTCTCCTTTATGACATCTCTATTGGTATAGTGATTAATAGATTTACTTATACAACTACAAGTGACTACTTGGAAGGAAAAATGTAAAATGTCAACGATTCTTAAGAAAAAGAAACCTTCTATGTTCAAGTGTTATCTTGTTATGCATGTGGTTATTTTCTTCCACCCTAATGGCAGTATTTATTGATCCGCGGTTTTTAAAATAACAAAGGTTGCTAAATTACCTTATTTCTCCAATCCAATCATCAACGCTACAGAATATTTCTAATGCCTGCTCTTGATTGCAGGCACAGCAGAACTTGGGGTCATGATGATGACTACTGTCCTGGTAACCATTATAATGCTTCTGATATGGCAGGTCAACATCGTCATAGTTCTATGCTTTCTCACCCTCTTCCTGGGGCTGGAGTTATTTTTCTTTTCCTCAGTTTTGGGAAGTGCAGCAGATGGAAGTTGGGTGCTTTTGGTATTTGCAGCTGTATTGTATTTGGTAATGTACATATGGAACTATGGAACCAAATTGAAGTACGAAACTGAAGTCAAGCAAAAACTTTCAATGGATTTATTGATGCAGCTAGGCTGCAATCTTGGTACAGTGAGGGCACCTGGTATTGGATTGCTCTATAATGAACTGGTCAGGGGTGTTCCTGCAATCTTTGGTCACTTCCTCACTACACTGCCAGCCATGCATTCAATGATCATTTTTGTCTGCATCAAATGGGTCCCAGTTCCAGTTGTGCCTCAGAATGAAAGGTTTCTCTTCCGTCGCGTCTGCCCAAAGAACTACCATATGTTCCGCTGTATTGCTAGGTATGAGCTTCATCTTTCTGAGTTTCTAAAAATAAGTGCTGAGTTTCTAAAAATAAGTGTAGACTCTATTTACCTCCAAAATTGATGTTATTTGGTCTTGGAGTTTCTTGTATGCCCATTGGAACCTTGAGGCATCTACAAATGTTTGATACCATGACACTTTCTTTTGTGTTTCATGTAATGCATGATGCCCTGATCTTGATTTAGAATCTGTTAAGAGAGCAGCTGGGTGTGTCAGTAACTCATCAACTATTCTGCCAGCATTATTACTGTGTAGACAGGGTCACTGGCTGGTGCTCTTTTGGGAGTGTGCAGTAGTTTACTGCCCCCTCTGAAGTTTTGTAGCGCTGAGTTTGCTTTTATACCATAGTGAACCCAGATGCATTTCTATTAATTGAAGTCATTATGTGATTCATGGCTGTTGTTCCGAAATTTTAGCTCGTTTCATCTCCTGATCTTTGCCTGCACTGTTATCCTGTTGCTAAGGGTTTTGTTCATCAAATAATAACTTTGTTATGTACTCATGTTCCATCCCCCCCCCCCCCCTCCTCTCCTCTCTGGGTACCATCACGATGTCTGCATGAAATTTGTACAATTTTTTTTTGTGAATGTTTGCTCGTATAGTACAATATCTGCTGCCCTCACTGGTATGGGTAGAGTGACACTGAATGCCTCGTCCATTTCCTTGGTCCTTGTGTATTCCTTAGTCTTACCTTTGCCCTTCAAGAGTTAAGATGCAAATCTTTGCTGTATTCATGTTCCTTCAGAATCCAAATCTGTATGAAGTTGTATGGTTATTTATGAGCACTGTATAGTCATTGATTGTTGGCTTGGATGTTAATGATTCGTGACTGCAGGTATGGGTACAAGGATGTACGCAAGGAGAACACCCAAGCATTCGAACAGCGTCTGATAGAAAGCCTTGAAAAGTTCATACGCCGAGAGGCCCAGGAACGCTCCCTGGAGAGCGACCATAATGACGAGACAGACTCTGAAGAGGAGATTGCATCTTCATCATCAAGAGTCCTTGTTGGTCCCAACGGTAGCATCTACTCGCTCGGTGTCCCACTTGCTGAGCCAGGCGGCACCGACAACTCAGCCCTGGGATCAAGCATGTCGTTCGACGGATCAAGCCTGGACAACGAGCTCTCTTTCGTCCACAAGGCCAAGGAGTCGGGCGTGGTGTACCTTCTTGGGCACGGAGACATCAGGGCTCGGAAGGAGTCGTTCTTCCTCAAGAAGCTGGTGATCAACTATTTCTACGCTTTCCTGAGGAGGAACTGCAGGAGGGGCATCGCGACGCTGAGCGTACCCCACACGAGGCTGATGCAGGTGGCGATGCAATACATGGTTTAGGGTTGTCTAGCTACACCCATCCTTTATTTTCTCTCTTACACAAGACGATACTAACTCGCGGCGGTAGATAGTAAGGTGCAAGCGAGAGGTGTCTCAAGCTGCTTTTCCTTTTTTGATAGAGGGACACTAACCGATCTGGCGTTTTACCGAATGGTGATGAAAACTGAACCAAAGTATAACCGATCTGGTGTTTTACCGAAAGGTGATGGAAACTGAACCAAAGTATGATCATATACTGCATAACAAGGAAACCCCGTTCTGTGTGAAGCAAGGTACAAGCCTGCTGCTGTTCAGCCATGAGCCGAGCCGCCACTCGCATGTAATGTAAACTACACGTACATCCTACCCTGATGTGCCTGGCCTGGTGGTTTTTGCTTGGCTGCTTGTGCTGAGAAGCGGGAGCAGATACTGATAGTAGGATTCGAGATCGGCGTTCTGAGCAGATACTGATATTGATTGCCCAGCTGCGCCTGTCAGGATTCGAGATCGGCGTTCTGAGCTGCGTATACCTGCTGCAGACTGGGAGCAAGATCCGTGCTCTTCAATACAGGTTACTTCGCGTGCTGGCTGACTGGCTTGGCACTTATACTTGTACTGTACTACTAGTACAAGTATATACATCCACTAGTGGGTGGAAGAATAAGGGGGGCCATGTTCTGTCTCGCTCTCGTACCTAATCTGCTGTCGATCATGCGTGTCGATACGTGGGCGCAGCAGCAGAAGCACCGGCCGGACCACATCGCAATCGGCGGGCCGCGGGATGGATGGATGGATAGCAGGGTGAGGCGCTAGTGCCCCGAGAATCTCCGGGAAATACGAGACCTGAAGGCCTGAGCGCGACCGCTTCTAGTGGGCGGGCCGGCGAGCGATGAGTGACCTGCGTCAAGGCGCCGTGGGGATTGACATGTCGGCTGCCGGGGACGACATGTCTGCGCGCTGCGCGCCTCTTTCAGTTTCAGTGTCATCACCCCGTAATTGATGATGCTGTCCCTTGTTTAGTCGCCGTGGGCGTCTTGGACCGCCAATCAAGAGTGATTGGAGCGGCGATTAGGATGACTGATAGTGTAGATCTCTCTCCCTCTCGGCTGTGTGAGTGGAGGGTGATTGTCTGATTGAGCCATCGAGACAGTGGCCCAACACGTTGGTCACGGTGTATTGGTGTGTGACACGTGTCGTGGCCCCACCAGGCCACTGGTGAGTGGAGAGTGGAGACGGCCAAGGGAGGAGCATGTGGGGCGCATGTAGCCTAAGGAATCAGTACACTTGTTCCACGCAAGAAGACGTGCTTGATGCTTCCTAATAAACATAACTGTTTTTTTTATAACTGTATAAAAACAGGCACGATAGGATCAGGGCTGGTCTCTATGGAGCATACGATTTTTTAAAGGAAATTATTAGTTCATGTTTTCGAGCGATGTCATTTACTTCTAGCCAATGTGCTCCAGAAATCAAATACAGTATATCGTAACGTATACTGTATATGCGAGTATTTTGAATAAAAATATGGTACGGAAGAAAAATACGGCGTGGGCGAGGACCAGGGGAAAAAACAGCACCCACTAGCATATGTGCTTTGTTCGGCTGGCTGAAAAAATGGCTGATGCTGATTTGTTGTGAGGAAAAAACACTGTTATTTCATTAAAACGGTACGACTGATAAGTTCGAGCGAACAGAGCCATGGTCCGTCCATGCCCTACCTGCCTACCATCACATCTTTCGAGTCGTCCATGATATGATGTCCATACCGCTAGCTCCATCTACGTACTCGAGTTTGACAACAATGCATCATATCACCACATCTCTTTGGATATCCTTACATATTATATATATGCATGCTTGTTAAACTTATCAGTGTAGGAATATGAATATATATAGCTGACGAGTTTACTGAAGCTGCATTCCTTCGTTATAATAGTTTTTTTTTGCGATAATTCATAAACAAAGTTAGGACAGTAAAATTCTCTCACTCCCAGATAGTACAAAGAGGTAGTTAGCAACAACACAAGGGGGTATGTTTGGATTGAGACGTGACAGGCAAATGGCAAATGCCTGTTAGGCAACAAATCTTTGCCCTAGATGTCCAAAATCGGATGCATGGGAAGTCTGTCTTGGCCAGGCAGCTTTTTCAAGCTGTCAACCAAACAGGCCGAAGTTCACCATGGTCCAAATCTTGATGCATGCCGACAAATTTAAACATTTGTGAGTGCTTTCAAAGGGTTTTTTAGGCGTGTGATAGGAGACTAGCTCATTTGATGGTGTGTGTGTCTGTAAATGTATGTATGCCTGCATAAACACAGTCAACACGATAGATCTTCTTCCACCATGCTTTGCTGGATGGATCGTTGAAGTCTCCTCTATGGAGATGTGGCAATAGAGACCATACCGTGTTGGATGTCAAGTTCAAGTGAAGGTGCTCTAGTTCAGCAGTGGACCTTCTTCGAAGATAAGACGCTTAACTGCTTAAGTATTGCTCAAGGATCAAGGACTAGCCGGGCATTTGGACAGTTTTAACCACCAACGGAGGACGATCCGGGGCCGGGGGATCGATCGATGATGGATGGAGTTGAAATTTCACCGTGCATGTTTTTGGATTGGATTTGCGCCTGGATGCCGCCAACGCGCGATGAATCGACCGACCGAACGAAGGGGATCAGCGAGGGACAGGCGCTGCTGTGGCTGCCTGAGGCCGAGCAGGCAAGCATGGGGTCGGCGGTGCGCATGCATGCATGCCGGAGCATGCAGGGGGGCCAGGTGGAAGCTGCTGCGACCATCTTCTGAGCCGGTGGCCGGCCGGGCCGTGTCTCCAACCCCCATCATTCGCGGCAGGAAAAAAAAACCGCGGCAGGCCCACGCACGCTGCTCGGCGATCGTATTCGTGGTGAGCGACTGACTGGCCAGGTGCGTGGCACGTACTGGCAGTGGCAGCTGCAGTAAAACGTGGCCGAGGACGGATCTTACCGGCCGGGTTTTGGCAGCATCGAGGTAGGCTAGGCTAGCTGCATGCACCGGCCAGCCCGCAGCCCGGCAGCTATGCGGCAGAGAGAGGCACGCTGTGGCCTCAGCTAGTATAGGCAGCCAGAGAGGCCACCGGCCGCTGTTTGTGATGCGGCTCTGCACCGATCCGTCAAGGGCCCCCGGGCGCCAACCCTCTCAGTCTCAGCATCAGAACAAAATGAGTGGAAGGTCGCACAGTGCGCAGGAGTCTACTCCTAGCTAGCTACAGTAGCTAGTAGGGCGTACGGCCGGCACGCTAGGGTGGTGCGTGCAGTGCCGGGAATCCAACACTCAATCATCAGTCTCTCAAACTTACGTATATTTCTCCGTTTGATGAATTCGGAGAGATGATGAATGAATGCATTCATGATTCATGCAGTGGTGCGTGCAGAGAGACGATGAATTCGGTCGAAGCCCCGGCGCCGGTGGACTTGTGTGTACCAGAGCCACGCCTGAGCGGCTGTCGGCTGAGCCTGACACGGCCGGCCGGCCAGATGAGAGCTGGTGTCATGTGTCTAGTCACACATCAAATTCAGAGCTCCAATTATTCCGTCGTACGTACGCCGCAAGGATCGATTGCATCATATATCACGCCGCTGCACTGCGCCGCTGCACACCCAATTACGTACTCCTACTCGCCGCATGCAGCAGTAAAAACAAAGGCATGCAGCCCACGGCCAGCGTACGTACAACGCATCGTCAGCAGTCTTTTTTTCTCTGCGGCTGCCTCCTTTGTAGCTTTCCCTGCGTCGCATGCAGCGCGTGCTTCGTGTGCCTCGGGTCTCTTATTAGCTGTGGTACAATATTTTTCTCTTTCAACAAATTAGTCGTACAAATTAGCACAAACGACTTATAGACCAGCCGAACAGAGCCCTAGATCATACCATGTTCCTATATCTCTGTGCGTGCGTACTACCTAGTACAGATCACTCTGTTCGTCACACACCATAATGGTGCTATCAGTAGGTGTTAATAAGCAACAGTACTAACTGGTAACAGGGAGAAAAAGATCATTAGAAATGAGTATAGCGTATATATACTGCTTAATTATATATAGAAATTAAACAATGTATAAGAGTGTGTATAGACAGCATAATAAGAATATCCCCTATCTTAATTGTAAAGGCAACAAAAGTAGTAGCTTCAATTGGACTATATGGGTAGTAATTACTACCTTAGATGAAAGGTACGGTAAATGTTTCATCTAGGTGGTGAAACGTCTATCCTTCGTCCTTCCTTGTTCTGCTGGTGATTCTGATTCCGACCATCATAACTTGACGAGATAGTTTGCATAGAATAGAATAGTTAAGTGTGTCAGGAAAGAAAAACACACAGGCACGTGTGTAGGGAAAAGATGTCACATAATAACTGATAATTTACTAATGCACTGCAGTGCACTTTTTTTGTATATATGCATGTACGGTGGTTTGGTATAGCAAGAATTTCAACTCATAGATATACTGTATGATACTAGCTAGAGAATTCCTAAAAACACAATCCGTGCGCGACTTCTGACTTTTAGTGACAGTTCCTAAAAACACAATCGGCTGCAAACTTGTACTAGTAAAATATATTGTGCCAACCAGAAAACATAGTATTTTTTTTCAAGAATAAAGCAATGTTATTTCAACTTTGATCATTTTAATATATACAGTGTAATATTTATTAGCTTTCTTGCATGGAAATTACATTAAGTAAATTTAATGTACCAATGATATTCATAATGTCACACTATTCTTAAAACCAACCGACAACCTGCTGCACTCTCTTATATTGCCCAAATCCAAATTAGTGAATGTTCACAGGACTAGAAACGAGCGAACGAAGAAAACCCAACGACTTTCTTTTTTGGAAGAAAAAGTGTTCTTGCAATTTTTTATTTTTAGCATATTTACAACTTTTATTCATAATATTTGGCGAGACATAACTTATCACCACCATTTTTAATCATAATTTTTTCATTGTATTTTTTTGACAATAAAATTCTATAGACAATTTATCCTGACAACTTTTCTATAGTAACCCTTGGAACCAAATTTTCTACAATGATTCCGCAGCCATGGTAACCGATCCGATAGGTTTGTCCCATTTTCTCACTCTTTTTTTCTTTCATCATTATTTTTATTTTTTTATATTAACCTATACCCACTTTTCTTCTATATACTATGAACAACATTTTTAGGTTGAGAAGTTTGTCCAGAATAAATTATGTAAGAAGATGTGTCAGATAAGTTGTGTATAACTTTTTTGAGATGTTGAACAACAAAAGGTTATGTGTATAAGTTACTTTATTTGTTAAATTTATTTGTTATACAAAAGTGTAGGTAGAAAATTTATGTTGAGAAATTGTTTTGGTAACTTTGTATGCTGACAATTATGAATAAAAATTGGGTTGCAAAGGTCACGTAGAAAAGAGTTTTCATGACAAGTTGTCTATAAAATTACATAAAAAGCTATATTAAAAAGGTTATGATAAGAAGTTGAGATAGGTTTTGTCCTACAAAATGTTATGCACAAAAGTTATGAATATAACTTTGTATCTTTCCAAAATGGAAAGTTGTAGATTTTTTTTTCAAAAAAGGAAAGTCGTGGAGGATACCTGATGGTTCGCTGATTTTTAATCTAGCAAATGTTCGTTGATTAGTGAAATCCTATGCCCTATACTCCCGTTTTTATTTGTCAACATCACATTGATAGATGGAAATTAGGCATAGACTCCCATGACTGTGAAATGCCACACATTGATGGATTATTTGTAAAATGGCACATCACACAAGCAAAGGGGCCACTAACTAATGCATATCTCACCACTGTCACATATAAATTGACTGAACAGTCTACATCACAGAACTTAATTTCAAGATTCAGTAAAGATGCGTTGGCATTTGCTGTGGATATTACACTCGAACGAGTAACGTTGCTTGCTGATGATATTAAAAGGGAAAACAAATTAAAGCTTACTATAATGTTCACAGGACGATATTTATCTACACTACTTATATATGCCCCCACCCCCCATTTTCAGTTTTCATTTATTCCCGTAGGTAGTCAAGATTGGCAAGGTATACTTCTTAGGGATCACTTCTATAACAAAGAAACAATACCAGAAAAAATAGGTTGAGGTCTTGTCGACCTTTTTTCTAAATTGGAAACGGTGTGTGTTCAAATTGGCCTATTGAATATACAGACACATGATTGGACTATAGCTAGTTATGTTTCTGAATTTGGGCCACGGTACAGTATAGTACACTGAACCATTTTTGTACATCAATTAAATCATCGTTGCTTGAGATTTAGAGATATTTATTAGATCCTTGACTGCCGTAGCACAGAAAGATCAATGGGTTAGTTATATATGTCTTTTAGCAGTAGCAGTGCGAGTAATAGCATACAGATAGTACGTACCACACACTGCTTGATAGTTATGCTATTGCTGCCTAAGGGCCGGGCGCGCTTGATGCAATACCATAACCAGCGGTGGATCCAGGAATAATTTTAGGGGGGGCTGAAAACACATATCTTCGACTGCTGTTCGATCTTAAGTCTCAGCCCCCCTACACTATAGAACTTTGCCTAAAAATTCATGGAGATTCCACAAGGGTTCCACTGCTGCGGCATGGGTAGGGGGGGCTCGAGCATCCCCCCCGGGTTGGATCCGCCCATGACCATAACCTTCAAGAACCTGTACCACATGCACACTACATGTGTTTGCAGGATCTCTACATACTGTCCATCAAATGATATTCACCAATTACCCATTACCCAATATGTTAATCAATCAATGAGTGCATATCATCAGTATTGACTGCTACTCCTATTTGCCAAATATGTTTCAACAACTCCAACGAACAAAAAATGCAGTATGCATGTATCAAATTAGATTCAGCATCCTTGCGTATATGCATCAAAAAGTATATATCCAGACCTTATGAGTGTGTTAATATATGACTGTTGTAACATCAATATTATTCTTATCACCTGTAGTCTCCAGAAGCCGAAATACTCGATAATCTTTATGTTGTTTTTCCTTTTTATTAGCAAATAGAAGGGGAGTTTGTAGCATGAATACACATTCTAATCAACAGTAATTTCACTGCACTACCGATCGAGTTTATGCAAATTTGCAACATATATACTAGTATATATATGTGTAGCATAGCGTTAAAACTAGTGTAAGACATTTATTTTACCAATTTGCGTATATGATATATATCTATATATAACAGAGTTTCTTTTTTACTTCCTCTGTACTTTTTTACATGTCGTATTAGCTTTGTCCCAAGTCAAACATTTCTATCTTTGACCAACAATTTTAAGAAATCTATGTAGTTTCACATGTAAATTATATATTATGAAAGTATTTATCATAGTGAATCTAAAAACAAATCTTATCTTGTTAACATGTATAGATTTTTTTTAAATTGATGATCAATGTTACAAATATTTGACTTAGGATAAAGCTAATACATACGATATGTTAAAAGAATGGATTAGAGGGAGTATCACTTACGTTTTTTTTAGAAACAGTATCACTTATCAGTTATATATGCATGCATGCGCCAGGGCCGCACAGAGGAAATAATAGGCCCCAGGTTGGATACATTATGAGAAATCAAACTTCCACTATCCCAGACGTCTGCATGCATGCCAACTGCTCTCAAAGAGAAGAGAAGAGAGAGTAACTTTGATGACTGAAACTAGCAAGTCATTCTGACAGAAAGATTTATACAGAGATATACTGTGTTATAGCAGTGTGCCCGATCCCCTTTCTAATTAATACTACTCAAGCTCCAAACTGAATCAGCACACAAACTATCTACATCAACGGAGGACTGAATGTGAACCGATCGATGAATGGAAAACGTATAGCATCTAGAATCATTTAGCGGAAAAAGGGTATAGTTCTTCATAGGTTCCGAGTTACTTTTCTTGTAGTTCGTTTCCAAAGAGGAGGGAACATGTCAGCATCAAATTGCCATTTGGACTACATATGTTCCTAACCAGCAAATATTCATTGTCCAAGAACACTAGCAAAATTGGTAAACTTGCTATGCTAGCATAGAAAGCACAGGACAGGGAAAAAGAACACAAATGTTACTACAAAAGGCTAATAATTTGACAGTTTTTTTTTTTGGAAAGGAATGAACTAGAAACCCTACAAGCTACATACATACTCTCACTACTTTTTCCCTCTCTTTAATTTGAAGCTCCAAGACATGCGTATAAATTGATTTTTCCACTGTTTTTTTCCCCTTCCACCTCGATATTTTTTTTCCTGTGATGCTAGTTCATATATGCAAGTATGCATGTATCGGTGGGAAAATGGCTGCTGCGACATACTATACTAGCATCAAAATGCAGCTCGAAGAAGTTGCTACAAGACACGCAGATAAGAACAAGTGCAGTAGCCATATTTTTATGTCTGCAGCAAGAAACGAGCTAGATGAGGCCGCCGGGCACAAAAGATTCTGCATCACACACAAGCATGATAGCTCTAACTTGAGTGCACTGCCGTTGGAATCCTATGATCATGTAACAAAAAAGAAAGTTACATACTCCTTGTATACGGAGAGAGAGAGAGCCATAGCTAGCATAGCAAGGAGCAAAGAATTCAAAGATCAGATCATGCACTCACACTCGCGCAAGAAAAAGAGAGCAAAGACGATAAAGCTGCAGCGCATCACCAAAAGTGAGACACACATCCATGCACTAAAAGTGATGGAGGAGTAACTAGCACACAGCATGCAGTAGTAGTAGCAGTATGTGGCACTGTGGCACCACTACTCAGATCGAGGAGCATATCTATGTACCATCATGAGAATTTCTCGTAACTAAAAGAAGGGCGTCGAGTGCAGAGAGCTCCCGCTCTGTATGGAACTTTGGAAGGGTGTCAATGGCAAGCCTTATTCTTGCCGGTGCAATGCGAGGAGACCGCGACTCAAACCCGGGACCTTCCAGTCACAGACGGTAAGACTCTACCGCTTGCACCAGGCCCACCCTTCTTCTCATAACTCACAAAGCCATCATAATTCGTACAAGCCAAGTTTGAACAAAACCCCCTAGAAAGGAGAATTACTTCCACTCTAGAATTGGAAGAGAGAAAGAAAGAAGAAAACTTGATGCATGAACCCTTGACAACTCTAATGCATGAGAACTCAAAAACAGTTCTCCAATTCAGCTGCAAAAGGTGTAGAAAGTACTAGTATTACTTGTACATCTAGAGAGTTCTTCCCAAATCCATGGTATAGAGAGAGAGAGAGAGAGAGAGAGAGAGTAATAACCAATTAAACACACTGATTTAAAATGCCGAGATGAGAGAGAGAGAGAGAGAGAGAGAGAGAGAGAGAGAGAGAGCGAGGCTCATGACTTGCACCATGATCTCTCATGGGCCACCTTAGCTATTCTATCCCCACACACCATATGCCCTATGTACAAAACACCAAAGGAGAAGCTAGCCAAGAAGTAGCAAATCAAGTAGTGTCATGGCAGCACTGCACTTACACTTCTTGGCTTCGTCTTTGCTCTCTCTAGCTCCCCCATGGTCTCATGATCTCTTCCTCCTCCTAAATCCATGCACGCTAGCTGTTGACGGCCTTGATCATCGCTCGACGGCGAAGACCATAGATCCGATGAAGTTCGGACTCGGCGAAGAAATCCTCTTGAAATATTGGATCATTGTTTGATTTGTCTAATTTTCTGCCCTAAGAGGTGGTGAGATGATCTAGCTCTCTTCATTCTTCCACAGTGCTCTCTCTCTCATCTCAGCTTTCCCCACAAATTACATGTTATTTTAGTCAAGAAAAAATTAACCAGAAAATTAAGGTAAAAAAAAAACAAAGTTAACGAGGCCAGCAGGACAGCCCAGGCGGCTAGAAGAGCGTGGCAATGGAGGATCCGCAGTTGGCGAGGTCTGGCCACGCCGCGGCAGCGCCGCCAATGCCGCCGTTGCCCCAGTACATGAACGAGGACGGGGCGGTTGTTGGCGCCGTGGAGGTGGAGCTAACCGCGGGGTTCATGGACGCGGCCGCGGCGGCCATGAGCGCGTCGGACGCGATAACGTTGGCGTCGACGTTGGACGACGACGGCGTCGGCAGCTCCCAGCTGGCGCTCTGCTGGTCCCCGGGCGCCGGCTTCTGCTGGTGATCCCCAGCGCCGGCGACCTCAGCCTTGACGTGCAGCTCCTCCAGCCCCGGCACGAGGGAGCTGGACAGCAGCGGCGCGTAGAAGCTGTCCATGATCCCGCCCGCGCCGGCGGCCTCCAGCATCCACGGCTTGAGCTGGATCTGCGCGCCGGCGCCGGTGGCGCCTCCGTAGCCGAGGCCCAGCAGGTGGTCCACCTGCATCTGCTGTTGCTGCATCTCGTAGGCGGTCGCCTCCGAGGAGACCACCGACTGCATGGCCGCCTGGAAGAGGCCGAGGTGGTCACCGCCAGAGCCGGCGGTCCCGAGGAGGAGCGACGCGAGCGAGGCGCCCCCGGGGAGCCCCAGCGCCGAGGTCAGCGACGGCAGGGACCCCGTCGGCGGCGGGAGGGACAGCGTCGACGCCGCCGAGGAGGACGTGACGGCGGCCGCGACGGCGGAGGCCGAGGAGGAGGAGACGTTCCTCCCGCCGGCGCCGCCGGCCCCGCCGCTGCTCCTGGAGCGCTTGTTCTTGCGGCAGCCCCCGCCGACGGGGACGTTGCGGAGCGTGCCCCCGCGCGTCCAGTAGCGCTTGCACGCCTTGCAGAAGTGCCGCGGCTGCGACAGCGAGTAGTTGTTGTAGTAGCAGAACTTGGTGTTGGCTGAGTCGCAGCGCGGGCACCGCAGCGCCTCGGCGCGCGGGTCCGCGACCGGCGCCCCCGCGGCGCCTGCCCCGACCCCGCTCCTGGCAGCCCCAGCGGCGGGCGCCCCGGCCGCCGGCTGCTGCACAGCCGTCGCACCCCCCGCGCCAGCCATCTGTCTCTCTCTCTACTAGTCTGCCGCCTCACAGCTAGCACAGGTCGACGTGCGCAGCTGAGCTGAAGCGGCCGCGCGCGAGCTAGATCGGCCGCGCCGGTCGAGCTTGCTAGCTAGGTAGCCTCCGGTGATCGATCCGCGCGTGGAGAGCCAGAGAGAGAGAGAGGAAAGGAGAGCCGGGAGATGGGTGGTGCGTGGAATGGAGGAATGAAGCAAGTGAGGCGCTAGTAGGAGGATCGGAGCGGAGAGGAAGGGTGGGTGGGGTTTTCAGGGGGAAGGTTCGCTGCCAAGAGCTACAAAACAAAGCAAGTGAGGCGCAAGTGAGCGCTGATGGCGATACTACGCACTAGAAATACCGGCCTCCTCCGTCCGCTGCTCAGCGAACCACAACAGCAACCACTTCGCTGCTCGACCCCAGGCGCCACGAAACTGATGATCGAGCGGCGAGCGAGAGAGAAGGGGCCGCACGACGTCTAACCTAGTTTTATAACCGCCGAGACGACGAAGACGTGACCAAGGCTGCACGCGCTTCTGCCTGCTCCATCTTATATCATATATTTGCTCAGAAGCGAATAAGCGATAAGGTTCAGTTAGGCTAGCTTGTGGTATACGTATACGCGCGAGTGGTGGTGTGTTTATTTATATGCATGTATGTATGTATTATGTATATGTCAAAGGAATGTCGGGGGTGGTTATTAGTGTACGGAGTATGTATGTGTGACGGCCTGACGGGTGTGGTGTCGCGTGTGTTTCTTATTTTTAGTACACGTGTTTCGGGTGTGTTTGACTGGAGCACTAGCTGGATTTAGGACTAAGGAAGGAGCTTTGCTTTTGTTTGTTATATTAAGTGTGTGTGTTGGGTGGGGGCTGGGAATGCATGGAAATAGTGCACTATGGTGTGTCTTCTGTGTTTTTCAAGCATGCCTTCGGCCTCCTCCTGAGGAGGGCCAAGAACAAATACTTTCCCTCAATAGAGTTATGGTTAGAGCAAGTTGTGTAATAGCTCTGATTTTTTTGTTTCGTTTTTTGTTTCCTGAATTTCTCCCCTTCCTTTTGTTTATTTTTTGCCTAATTTGTATCTTCTCTGTAACCCTCCACTGGTAGAGAACAGAGCTTTACTCCCGGTGAGAAACCCCCTCTAGTCCCGATTCTCCACCCGGGAGCAAGCATTCGGGACTAAAGGGGGTCCTTTAGTCCCGGGTCAGGAACCGGGACTAAAGGGGGACATTTAGTCCCGGTGGGTAACACCAACCGGGACTAAAGGTGCCTCCTGACATGCCACGATGGCTGGCACCCTTTAGTCCCGGTTGGTAATATGAACCGGGACTAAAGGTTTTTTTTTCTTTTCAAAATAGGTTTTCGAAGTCGTATTGTACGCTGCTAATTATACATTTATACACGCGTATAGTATGTTTCGGTTCAAGCATAATGAACATATTAAATCACACAATTCAAGCATAGAATATATATATATATATATATATATATATATATATATATATATATATATATATATATATATATGCATGCATCATATATATATATTTACATGCATGCATGCATATGTGTATTTTACATTATATTATTTCATGTGCATATATTACAAAAGATTGCATTACAATTGTTGTGATATAACAAGTTTCCTCTTATCCTCTAGCTTGGCTTCCATGGCAGTGTTGGGTCGAAGTAGAACTCGCCCTTGGAATCGATGACCTGGTCATTAAAAAATCCGGCTATAGACTCTTGAATTGCTTTGATTTGGTCTTGCCGTATGACCTTTTCCTCCAACCATCGAGCCTACAGGTTTGAATTAAAGGAAAATAAATTAATATATGTACAAACATATATATATATATAAAGACATAGTAACACAATCAATAATAATAATTAAATGAATATATAGTGTATTTTTAACGTACTTTGAGTCTCTCTGTAGGAGTTCTTTGGGAGACCACCTTGATTAACTTGCAAACATAGTAACCACAGTAGTTGTTTCCCTGTTCCTGCCTCAGACACCACTTTATGAAAAAAAGATTTGTCATCCAATCTGGTGATCCGGTGAAAGCTATATGTTTAATTAATAAAGATGATGCGATTTAGGGGACTTATTTTCAAAGTGATTACATTCAGTGGCGCTTTATATTTTCCCATGTGTTGCTTCTCAATAAAGGTTTTCCAAATACTGCCCAATAAAAAATTTGCCACGTCATCAGATATAGTTAATCATCATATTTGTGTGTATATATAATTGCTAGAGATACCGAAATTACCTCTGGATAATATCTATCATATCTTGGTAGTCTTGTTGTGGTTTTCTCATCGAGTCATAGATTATCAAGTGACTTTTCACCAGATCGATGTCCATCAATATCCAGTGATTGCTGCATGTGTTTATAGGATATAACACATAACACTCATTAATTAACTAGAATCAACATATGAGCCATTAAGGATGATCGACATTATTAACACTCACTTGAAGTTGTAGGGAAAGAGTATATCCTTCTTGTGGCGTTGGTTCACTAAGAAGTTCATGAGGTTACTCTCTGACTCAGACTTCCTATTAGGCTTTGGAGTAACTGGGTCTTTGAATACTATATAGGGATCAATAAAACCAATTTTATTGTAGCCTTTCTTTCTGAGCTCTGTCATTGTAAATCTGCATATATATAGTACTTGTTAGGATAATTTATATGCATATACACACATATGATGAGTTTAATAATAGATCGAAAGAATTATTACTTACATGCAATAGCAGCTAATGATAACTTTGTCCAGAGAGGTCAGGTGGCATAGTTGATGAAATTCTGCAAAGTCAACATACATAACATCATCGCCACGGAACCAATATTCGTCTCTAATTCTGACACCAACGCAGAAGTCTCCACCGGTAGACGCCTGCATGTACCACTTGTTTAGCAGGTACATTTTGCGTCCCTAGATCACATAAGGCTTGAGGGTTGTATAGACTCTGGCCTTGTACAAATTTTTTCTTCCAAATATTAACCTCTGTCGCACTCTCAATGTTTCCATCACCAAACATCTGGTAAAGGTCGAGACTAGTCTCTTCAATAAATTCACCAAGGTGATCCAAATCGACATCCGGAGGTATGTTTGCCTGATGCATTAATCCTAAATTCGAACCATATTCATTACCAACAACTAGCGGGGGGATTGATTGGTGCGATTGTTGTCCGAGTTGTGCAACTCCTTTCCCTGCCCGCTTCTTTTTCTGTGCCGCCTCAATTGACTTGGTGAGAGTGCGGTCATAGTCCGTTAACGTTGATTTGGACGGCTTACGAGATTCCCGCTGTTGTTGCTGGTAAGAAGCCACCTTTTTTCTTAGAATATCTAGATCTACGAAGAAGTACGGTTTCTCCGGGTTTCTCCTTGCTTCTTGATCCTTTTTAAGTTTGTCATAGAATCTGGACATATCTTTTTTATATACATCAGTTACTTCTTCCTTCTCTTTAGATATTATTTTGGGAATAGCCCTTGGTTTCACGGTGGCTTTCTTTGCCGGCGAGGACTGGTTCTTCGTTTGTGGGGCTGACCTCTTGCTAGTACTTGGCTTCTTGGTAGGCGGGGGCGGGGGAGACGTTGGAGACCTCCTTGGAGGTGGTGGCAGCGGCATTGGAGACCTCCTTGGAGGTGGTGGCTGCGGCGTTGGAGACCTCCTTGGAGATGGTGTGGATGCAGCCTCGCCTTCCAACACATTGTCATTGTAAAGAGCACTATGATGATCTGGCGATTGAACAATTGGATTTAGGTTGGGGGAGGATCTGCTACAAAAAAAGGAATAACATATTATTATGAGCAGATTGTTAATTATTTAAGCCAATATAAATTAATGATGTAGTGTTTTCATCCGCACCTATGGTGAGGTAGTTCAGGAGGAGGTGGAGGCGACATCCCTGGAATGATGATGTAGCGCTTGCGCCATAGAATGAATGTCTTCTCTGCTTCTCCTAGAGTCTTCTCGCCATCACCTCCAGGAATGTCAAGAGACAAATCACTAAAACCTTTTTCAGCTTTATCTACCGAGATGGTAGCATATCCTTCTTGGATTATATTCCCATGAATCCTTGGTGTCTTGGTTCGGTCGATAGGATTAACAAGACCGATAGCCACCTTGATTGTGGAATTTCCCTTCGGAATGTGTAGCTCACACGATGTACAAGGTTCAGTGACGTCATCCACAGGGAAGCGCAGTCCTGTGTCCCCTTGATTTGGTATCACCGTGGAAGCGCAGCTGCTTTTCAACTTAACAGATTGACTAATGTTGATTCCTGGCTCTGATGCCTGCTTGCTTGCACTCACTGCTATTTGCACTTGCCTTCTGATTTCCTCCTGCATTCTCGCTTCAAGGTTTTTTCCCGCTCCTGTGCTTCACGCACCGCTTCCTCCAACCTCTGAAGCCGCTGTGCCTCTTCTTCCTTCTTTCTCTGGCGGCTTCTATAGGAAGGTCTGTCCTGAGGGAATCCATGCTCCCATAAGACACTTCCTTTGCCTCTAGTTCAGCCACCGTGTTCAATAGTCCCGATGGCATATGTCAGTTCATCCTTCTCTCTGTTGGGCCTGAACGCACCACTAGCAGTAGCTCTCTGAGCATAAAACAATCTTTCTGCTGCTTCTTGCAGTCTTGCGCCATAAACGCACTTCCCTGTCTCCTGGTCCAGTGATCCCCCATGAGCAAAAAACCAATTCTTTGCACGCTCTCCCCACTCGAGTGATTATGGTGTGATACCCTTGGCAAGAAGGTCTACTTCCATTTTGCTCCACTTCTTAATGGCAGTCGGGTAGCCACCTGATCTCAAGTTATGGTGGTATGTCTTCCGTTGGGCATTATGTTGGTTCTTTATCACCCGACTCACACCCTCTTCCGACGTCTTGTACTATACAAACTCATCCCAATAGAGCCTCTGCTTTGAGATCGGGCTTGGGACAGTGAAATCTGGTGCTATGTTCTTCTTGACATACGTCGTGTATAGGTGTTTCTTCCAAGTCTAAAACTGGGTGGCCATCTTCTTCATTGTCCAATCCCTAACTCGCTCCTTCAATTCATCACCATCTATTATATCATCATAACCATCTGTTTGGAGCATGAAATGTACCAAGACATCTTTCCAAATTAACGTCTTGTCACGATCGGAGACAAAACTGATATGAGGAGCATTGGTCTTCTTCTTCCATTCGTGGGTACTGATTGGGAGCCGGTCCCATACAAGGTAACCACAGTGGTGCACAAATTTCGTTTTATTTGGCCCCCCGGTTTGCCTGTATCCACATTGAACTCCGAGATGATGAAGCGGCCCTCTAATGGCTTTTTGGGACCTCGAACATTTTTACTCTTCGTTGTAGTTGTTGATGTCGATCCAGAGGGCTACAAAACATAAACATTATTTTTAATGTCATGAGCACACATAAGACATATGATAATATATATAGCTAGTAATAAAAAATATATACTTGGCCAATATGTTGTTGCTCATTTTGTTCAAGAGCTAAGTACTGACTCCCGTCATCTGCATCCACTTGCACGTTATTTTTAGCACCATCATCGCCGGCAACTTGAGTGCCAGTGTTGATCAAATTCATCATCAACTCCTCCTCATCCATGTTTCTCAGGTCGGCTATCTAGCTTCAAAAAACAAAACCAATATATAGTATGTCAAATCTTTGCTATACATAAACGGCGAACTGCGTCAGTACTATGGCGAATTAGGGCTATACATAAACGGCCGAGGGCGAATTGCGTCGGTGACTAGGGTGAACCACGTCGGTGATATCAACAACGCGGTTCGCCCTAATCACCGACGCAATTCGCCCTAGTGTGATTGTTTAGCATTAACGATAACGATAATACGAATGTTGATCGACTAGGCCGCGAGAGAGGGCGATGTGACGAGAGTGGCGGTGCTCCACTCTGCCATATATACCCTAAACCCTAGGGCGAACGAGGGCGGCGGTGCTCCGCCGTATAAACCCTAAACCCTAGGACGAACGAGGGCGGCGGTGCTCCGTGACGTATATATACATGCATATGAATACAAATGACGTATATATACGTGTCGGCGCGGTGGCCGGCGTGCTGACGACGACGACATGAGGCGGGCCGGCGTGCTGACGACGACGACGTGAGGCGGGCCGGGGCGGTGTCGGTGCGGTGGAGGGCGTCGTCGGTGCGGAGCGGCCCGGGCTCCATTCCTGACTAATTGTAGCGGCCCTAACTTGTGGTCCAACTATCCAGTATTCCATGCCGTTAGACCCCAACTGTACGTTGTTGTACCAGTTATGTACTGTAACAATATATAATAACTCAAGCAGCCCAGCTGGGTCACATAAGAGAACTCCGATTCCATTTTGCTAGCTCTTTAAGTAGATGCCGCGCATTTTGAGATGCCATCGAACTACCTTCCATTTTAAATTGCAACAAACTTCCACCTTTGATCTTTCCATTTATAAAATAAAATTTTAACAACACACATACACGTACGAATTAATTAGCCATGAAACTTATACCTAGGATCAATGTCAGATATGCAGCTAGCTAGCTAAGCACCCCTTCCCCTAATTGTTCAAGATCGCCCGACATCAGCGCCGCCACCGCATTGTTCAAGATCGACAAATCACGAACAAACTTACGAACCACCAAGCACGCACATACGACGGTCACGGAGAATCGTTGCCGTCGTAGAACGTACGTACGTACCTCGGGAATGGAGTAGAGGAAGCCCCGCGCGTTGGCGGCCTCGTCGTCGTGCCGTGTCAACGCGCTGGAGGGTACGGTGTGGCCCGCGCGTCGGGTCAGGGCGGGCAGCAGCTGGCGCCGTGAGGTCGTCGGCGCGCGGGGTGGCGTGGGGACCACGGACGCGCGCGAGGCGGTGGCGACGACTGGCATCGGGCGGGGTGGCGGCGACGTCCTCGGTGTGGCGGACCGAGTGGCGTGGGCGCAGGGGGAGAGGAATCGGCGAAGAACGCAAGGAAGAAGATGGCACTGACATATATATGCCACACCCCTTTACTCCTGATGCCAGCCCCCCACCGGGAGTAAAGGTCCTTTACTCCCGGTGCGTGTTACCAACCGGGAGTAAAGGTTTACTCCCGGTTGGTAACACGCACCGGGAGCAAAGGTTTTTTTGGCGGGCCACGAAACTGCAGCCCACCTTTACTCCCGGGTGGGCTTCCCACCCGGGAGTAAAGGTGGGCTGCAGTTTCATTTTTCGCCTGTTTTAAGCAAATTTTTTAATCGAAATGCAATAGCCTTGTTAAATACATAATAAATTAAATAAAAGGCATAAAATTATTTTGTTAAAAATATGGATTTTCTTTTTCTTTATTGCACATAGGAAAAATCTATAAT
The DNA here is from genome assembly GCA_904845875.1 of Miscanthus lutarioriparius. Classification (NCBI taxonomy): domain Eukaryota; kingdom Viridiplantae; phylum Streptophyta; class Magnoliopsida; order Poales; family Poaceae; genus Miscanthus; species Miscanthus lutarioriparius. Next base: position 19,598,579 of record CAJGYO010000004.1, read on the forward strand.
CTAACTTTTTTATTTTTTGTTATAATTATAAAACATAATGTAACTAATATTTATTATTTCGTTAATGCAAAAATGTAGTGTTTAATTAAAATTATTAAAACTATTGGTTTTGAACAGGAAATTTGTTTTCACATCATTTTAACGTTAATATTTTAATTTTTCATCACTCAATATCCTAATTTAACTTTTCGAGAGAGAAATCCCACCAAATCAAACATTGATTTAATTTGAAACACGACATAATAAACATCTGAATTCACAATTATTACATAATATCTCAAACACACACTACATTAAATCACTATATCATCAAGTGGGCACAGCAGTGAACTTCTTCTTTACGTATGTCCCTTGGTTATGATCGCGTCGTAACCATGGAGTGTCCTCATCATTTACCAAGATGCTAGGGTCTTTGTTCACTTTGAAGGGCGGAATTCGGTCATCCTTTTCATAATCTTCTGACATGTCCGACTTGTCCTCAATTTCCACGATGACTCTTTTTCCTGAAAGAACTATGTGGCGCTTTAGCTCTTTGATTGAGTCATTATCGTTTTTCCCTCTTTTTGGTTTGGTAAACATATCATTGACATAGAACACCTGATTCACATCCTTAGTAAGGACGAATGGTTCGTCTTTGTACCCAATATTACTAAGGTCTACTATTATCATTCCATACTCGTTGTCTACTGTGACCTCGCCTCCGGTCACCTTGACCCATTGGCACTTGAACAATGGGATCTTCAAAGTAGGTGCATATTCTAGTTCCCATATTTCATCTATGCGTCCATAATATGTCTGCTTATTCCCATTCGGGTCTGTGGCATCTATGCGGACACCACTGTTTTGGTTGGTACTCCTTTTATCTTGGGCTACTGTGTAGAATATGTTCCCATTTATCTCGTACCCTTTGTATGTGACGATATGCCATGATGGTTGCATAGCCAATAAATACAGTTGCTCATGGATGCTCTCATCACCTTGACATTTTTTCGCAACCAACCGCCAAAAGTTTCCATGTGCTTACGCGTAATCCAAGCTTCAGTCTTCCCTAGAAACTCGGATCGTAAGAGATCCTTGTGTGTCTCAATATACGGATCTACCAAAGAGGAGTTCTGTAGAACTGTGTAGTGCGCTTTATTGAAATAATCATCCTCCGTACCAATATATGTTTTTCTCCCTAGTGTCCCCTTTCCGCTTAGTCTCCCCTCATGTCTCGATTCAGGAACACCAATCGAGTCAAGGTCGGGAATAAAGTCAACATAGAACTCAATGACCTCTTCTGTTCCATAGCCCTTGGCGATGCTTCCTTCTGGGCGAGCACGGTTGTGAACATATTTCTTCAGGACTCCCATGAATCTCTCTAAGGGGAATATGTTGTGTAGGAACACATGACCGAGAATGAAAATCTCCTTGACTAGGTGAACTAGGAGGTGTGTCATGATATCAAAGAAGGAAGGAGGGAACACCAACTCAAAGCTGACGAGACATTGAACCACATCATTCTGTAGTTTAGCTAGATCGGTTGGATCAATTGCCTTCTGAGAAATTGCATTGAGGAATGCACATAGCTTCACGGTGGCTAGACGTACATTTGGAGGTAGAATTCCTCTTAATGCAACTGGAAGTAATTGCGTGATGAGAACATGACAGTCATGGGACTTTAAGTTACAGAATTTCTTCTCTGGCACATTTATAATACCCTTTATATTCGAGGAGAATCCAGATGGTACCTTGATGTTGTTTAAGCATTCAAACATGATTTCCTTCTCCTCTTTGCTTAGAGTGTAGCTGGTAGGACGTAAGTAATGGCGTCCATCATCTATCTTCTCTGGATGCAGGTTGTCTCTTTCTCTCAAACAACGCAGGTCCTGTTGTGCTTCAAATGTGTCCTTAGGCTTTCCATACACACCCATGAAGCCTAGCAGGTTCACACAAAGATTCTTCGTCAGGTGCATCACGTCGATCGAGCTGCGGACCTTTAGGACTTGCCAATAGGGTAGCTCCTAAAATATGGACTTCTTCTTCCACATGGGTACGTGACCGTTAGCGTCGTTCGTTACAGGTTGGCTGCCATGTCCTTTTCCAAAGACGACTTTCACATCATTGACCATATCGAGTACATCTTCGCCGGTTCGGTTGCGAGGCTTGGTCAGGTGGTCTGCCTTCCCTTTAAAATGCTTGCCTTTATTTCTTACGGGGTGATTTGCAGGAAGAAATCGACGATGGCCAAGGTACACGACCTTTCGACATTTTTTCAAGAATACACCTCTAATATCACTGAAGCAGTGTGTGCATGCATTATATCCCTTGTTTGACTGTCCTAAAAGATTACTTAGAGCAGGCCAATCATTGATTGTTACGAACAACAATGCTCGTAGATCAAAGTGTTCCTGTTTGTACTCATCCCACACACATACACCTTCTTTATTCCACAAAATGAGAAGTTCATCAATAAGTGGTCTCAGGTACACATCGATGTCATTGCCAGGTTGCTTCGGGCCTTGGATGAGCACATGCATCATAATGAACTTCCGCTTCATGCATAACCAAGGAGGAAGGTTGTAGATACTTAGAATAACAGGCCAAGTGCTATTACTACTGTTCTGCTCTCCAAAAGGATTGATACCATCTGTACTTAAAGCAAACCTTAAGTTTCTTGCGTCATTTGCAAACTCCAGGAATTCTCTGTCGATTGCTCTCCACTGGGACCCATCAGCAGGGTGTCTCAACATATTGTCTACCTTACGGTCTTCTTTGTGCCATCGCAACAATTTTATATGTTCTTTGTTTCTGAACAGACGTTTCAAGCATGGTATTATAGGAGCATACCACATAACCTTGGCAGGGATTTTCTTCTGCGGACGTTCACCCTCAACATCACCAGGGTCATCTCGCCTGATCTTATACCGCGATGCATGGCATACTGGGCATGCATCCAATTTCTCGTACTCTTTGCCACGGTAGAGGATGCAGTCATTAGGACATGCATGTATCTTCTCGATTTCTAGCCCCATAGGACAGACAACCTGTTTTGCTTCATAAGTAGTGGCGAGCAATTCATTGTCCTTCGGAAGCATCTTTTTTTGGATTTTTAGTAACTCTCTAAATCCCTTGTTAGATACACCATTCTTTGCCTTCCATTGCAGTAATTCTAGTGTGGTTCTCAACTTTTTCTGCCCTGGATCATAAGTTGGGTACAGCAATTTCTTGTGATCTTTTAGCATCCGCTCGAACTTGATCTTATCCTTTTCACTTTCACATTCTCTTTGTGTGTCACGAATGACCTGACAAAGATCATCAGCAGACTCATCTTCTGCGGCTACCTCTTCTTCAGCTTCTCCCATTGCAGTATCATTGAAGCACGCACCATCGGGAATAATATCATTGTCGTCCCATTGTTCTTCTTCATATTCTTCCATTACAACGTCGGTTTCTCCGTGCTTCATCCAACAAATATAGTTTGGCATGAAACCCGACTTGAACAAGTGTGAATGAAGAGTCCTTGAGCAAGGATATTCCACCATATTCTTACATACGACACATGGGCAGCACATGAAACCATCGTGTTTGTTTGCCTCGGCCGCACGTAACAAAGAATGCACGCCGTCCATGAACTCTTGGGAGCGACGATCAACATTGTACATCCAATGCCGACTCATCCGTATTACATGACATAAATACCGTATTAAAACCTAGAACATAATTAGTTAATTATACAACATGCATACCACCACAAAAGCTATAAATTTAAGAAATCCTCGCTACAATGTAGATAATCCCAACTACCACTAAAAACATTAAAGCTAAAATGCACTTCAGCAGCACAAGGATTTCGCGACCAATCCTAACTAAAACAGATAGATCCTCATTTGTTCAACATCTTTAGGCTTCTTCGGCTGGATCACTGCCTCATTAGCCGCCATATTTGCCTGTTGTGCAAGATATTTTTGCACGAGTTCAACATACTCTTCCTCCCAGTAGAAGCCTGAACATCCAGTGCCATCCCACTGAAATTAAAACAGAAAATTAGAACTTTAATCACAACCATCATGAAAATAGGTATAAACTAACCATAGTCATTAAATACGATAAAATAACTCACATTGTGATCCGGACACTTGTAGAAAATGCGACCCTTGTTGGGACCCTCCTTCTTCATTCGGTACTCCATCACAATCTTCGCCTCATCACAACACTTGTCGCATGCAATGAGTGGGAGGCCTGGCCTAAGTCGCTTTGGAAACCCATGAGAGGCCGAGGACCCGGAAGCAGTTGCCATCTGCTCTCTATACTCATTTTTAATACACTATAAATTTCTCATTTTATAAACAAATAAAATTAAAAAAACTCTAAAATTCTCTATATCTCTAAACAATGAAGTGTGCTATGCATGCTACAAATGAACGGTGAATACTAGTTTTTAATAGCTACTTTAACCTTCCTTCATGTAAATATGCAAGCTTGAAGTTTAAAGGTTTCCAGAGCGTTTAACACTATTCTGCTTGCCGTGGCCATGGTCATTGTGTTCTCGTCTTTTACTGCGGCAGGTAAGTAATTCACATGATATTTCCGCAAATTAACAGAAGAATAGGAGTGTACACACATAACAATCGATTATCGTTTATATTTATATATATACTACGTTTGGGTACGGTGATTGACAGACTACTGCGACGATATCGGGACGTGTGAATAAATAACCATCCGTACTAGTTAACCTTGTTTACGTGATCATCTCGGTGAGCATTTCTCCACCGGACGGCACCGTACTTGGCCACGGAAGAGCTTCGATTCTACGAGGAAGGGAACACGGTCTTCCACGACCGTTGTCGCTCTCCCTCGTAGAATCAAAGCTCCTCCTTTGATGTCCGTTACCGCTCGGCAGAGAACATGCTCGCCGAGATAAACACGGTCCGCAAGTTCAACTCGCTACTTTAACCTTCTTTCATGTAAATTTGCAAGCTTGAAGTGATTTTGAGCTCAAATTGCTTACAAATGAAAAAAACCACAATAAAGAACCATATATATATAGTGAACAAAATGAGATAAGACAATGGTGAAAATGAGAGTATGAGATTGGTAACCTTTACAACTGAAGAATCGACGGAGGAATCGAAGAAATCGACGGAGGAATCGAAGAATGGATGGAGGAACAATGGAGGGAGGAAGAAAGAACACTAGTGCAGTGAGCTTCAAAATGTGCTGAGCTCGGGCTCGGGGAGGAAGAAGGAGACGGCCGGGATATAAAGGGGGACCTTTAGTCCCGGTTGGTGGCTCCAACCGGAACTAAAGGTAACTTTCCAACCCCCGGCGCAGCCACGGCCTGGGAGTAGACCTTTACTTCCGGTTGGAGCCACCAACCGGGAGTAAAAGTCTATCTTTAGTCCTGGTTGGTGGCTCCAACCGGGACTAAAGGTCGGCAGGACCTTTAGTCCCGGTTGGAGCCACCAACCGGGACTAAAGGTATCTCTAGTCCCAGGAGCAAAAAATTCCGGGACTAGAGCCCATTTTGGCTGAGGATCAAAGGTCTGTTCTCTACTAGTGCTCTTAGTTGCGTTTAATAAATTTTCAGTAGGGGCTCCTGAGCCCCTCCTGTTTCCTCAAAAAAAAACCATGTGAACACATACAAATATACATCACCCCTTATATATGAGCATCTTTGACGAACTTGAAAGTTACTTCTTGAGATTGGTCGTCAGGTCACCACATACGCATTATTGATGTGCGCATCGTCTATGAGTAGGAAAAAAATAGTCATAGATATATACGAGCATCCGTGCTAAGTCTTAGAGACTTTATAACCATGTTGGTTAGTTCTACCATGAAATCTAACTCACTCAGTTACCTATACAAGTCTAATATAGTGAGCAATTATAGAGACAATGTCATTCTTGTGTATGTTGTTCCCAAAATGGATAAAGCTATTGATACTATATTGTCTTCGCTATACCAAAACAAGAGTGGTAGGTCATTAATTTACATTTTTCAGCCATTATGACATAGTTTATTTTAATGGTGGTTTGATAACAATCCTTATGTTATTTCACATTAATTTGAATCATCTCATGTTATATGAAGATGTCATTGCGAATTACTATTAGTTTGCCCCCAAACTTAACATTATTAATTCATTATGCACACCATTGAACGTTAGTTAAATAAATCTTTTGTGCTATATTTTCGTATGACACAAGTATAGTATGTTACTCGCTCCGTCCACAAAAGAATGCAATTATGGGATCCGTGCCGGTCAAGTTTACTCAAGTTTGATCAAGTTTATAGTAAATATTATTGCCATTTATGTCTCCAAAAAAATTATTATGAAAATATATTCTATAACATATTTAATGATACTAATTTTATATCATTAATGTTAATACTTTTTTATATAATCTTAGTCAAAGTACAAATTGTTGACTTCTCGAAAAGCGAGAATTGCATTCTTTCGTTAACGGAGGGAGTATATTCCAAATACTGAAGTGTGTGTGTAATAGAATGATAGATGGAATCTAGCAAAAGAGGGAGCTACTATGGGCCTATTTGGTTGGGGTTCAAAAACTTGCCCAACCAAAATTAAGACATACATACAAATTTTGGCTACAATGGGTTTACTGCCAAAAAATTGGCACACCAATGTCTATGAACAAAATCATAGTAAATTCACCAGAAACTTTTTTTAATCTCATTAGAGGGAAAAGTGCTTGTTGTCATGTCATGGCACTCAACCAAATGCTTGCCTAATTTGTTTGCCCTAACTTTCACAAACCTTCATTTTGGCTAGCCTATGTTTCAGCTTCCTATGGCTTTTGTTGGACACTTTTTGGAACCCAACCAAGCAGCCTCTAACCCTTGTCGCCTTTAAATACAATACACCATTCATATCCTTCAGGTGCTGAAATCTCAAACGATTTCAGGCACTAACCTAAGAACACAACCAATAGCAGAGTGGCTATTGGAAGGGGTTAGGGTTACAAGGTTTTGTGATGTGTGTGAGGTGACCGTGGGCTAGACCGGTGAAAGAGATGGACAGCGGGCAAGACAACAACACGGGAGTACGATACACACTACCGCTAGGCATGGGTGGCGGAGGACGATGATGGTTGGGCGGTTACCGGAGCGGCCTTGGTAGTGGGAACAATGTCGAGGATAGCAGTAAGGTAGTAGGATGTGCGCACTCGTGGAAGAAAGATGGGTTGCTAAAGTAGAGGAAGAAGAAGAAAAGCACAAGTATTTGTACTGTATGATCCAAAATCAACGGCCCGGATTTGTCTCCTGCTTGCTTGAAACAGGAAGCAAAAGAAGAAGAAAAAAACCACAAATATGTGTGACCCGGACAACAAGCTAAGTTTGACTTGCATGTGGTTTTGTTTTGTGGTAAAAAAAGCTGTCAGTTAAATTAAAACTTAGAACTGACTCTCGAGAGAGTTCTATATATATGACTGAGGATCAGATATAGTTTACCATATCATGCAGTGATTGAACCAGTAGGGACGAATCAGCTCAGTACCTATATGGCAGTACCATCTAGCAACGCATCGAATAATCGGTGATATTGAGGCATTGATCGAATCGAGCGCGCGGTCAAAAAGCAAAGGGAAAGGAATCGATGCCTGTCGCTGATTAGTTACCAAACCGAAGCACAGCCCTCACCGATCACCACAAACATGTTTACACACTGCATATATACTATTTCACCGCGTGTCAGGCTGGTGAATGGGTGCATGCATGGCTCGATCCACCACTTGTCCTTGGCGCGTACACTTCGTACAATTGCCGAACCAACCAACACATACATCTCCTTGACTCGAAAGGGCAGCTGCCAACCCTCTCAGATGTTACACACACACAACATAGGCATTATTATTGTCCTGGTGTGTGCAGTGCCTGCATGCACGACCCACAATAATCCGGTAGCATATAGGACCACTGCTCACATATATGTAGGGGCGGAGCCATGAATTTGATATAGGGAGCCATTGTCAACAACAACAACAACAAAAAATAGAGAATTGCATACACACATAAGCCCCACTTTAGCGAGAAGGTTACAACACTTGTAGCATTCTATTACTCAAACATATTTATGTTTTACACTAAAGGAAAATAAGACCAGTTCACTTAAATATCTTCATTAGTAGCTAGAGAGGATATTAAAGGAAAATTACAATCATAGGGGGTGTTTGCCCCCCTTCTCTCTCCGGCTCTGTGTATATATATACTCTCATACGACACACAGAGACTGAGATATTGATAGTATAATATATTTTCATAATAAGTTTATTTGGAGATATAAATACTAATATTATTTTCTATACATTAATTTGGTCAAACTTAAAAGAGATTGACTCATCGAGCGAGTTGTGCACTTATTTTGGGATGGACGGAGTGCATATTCCAAAAGTTTTTGTAATTCTATTGAGGGGAAGTACATTTTTCACCCTCAAACTTGCACGGTATACTAAACCGGATAACATACGCCCTCCAATTATCAAATGAAGAAATTTGATCCTCGTGCTAGTTTTAAAGGTGGGTTTCTATTTTAAAAAAAATATAAAATTTTGATTTAGTATCTCAAAATTCATAAATGAATTATTTTATCAAGAAATATGAAACTAGTTTCAGTTTTTTTTTCTAAAAATGTTCTCTACTTGTTTATGATCTATATATAGGTATTTAGAATTGGTTTATTTTTGTTGCTTTATTGCTTATAGTTGCACCCATTTTTATCTTAAACAAGTAAGATCCAAATAACTCTAAATATAGCACCAACAAACAGATGGTATTTTTAGAAGAAAACTAGAACTAGTTTCATATTTTCCTGATTTAGAATAGATTAATTATGAATTTCTAGATATCAAACTAGATTTTATTATTATTTAGAAATAGAAAACCGCTTTTGAAGCCAGCTAGAGGTCCAAATTTGTTTGATTTTTTACAGTTAGTGGGTGTGTGTTACCCAGTTTCATAAAGGTTGAAAATTGAACTAATAAGCTGTAAGTTAAAGGTTAAAAATGTACTTTGCCCGGTTTCAAAGTGAATTACATAATGTTATAGTGGGTGTGTATTACCTTAATGTTATAGTAAATTACTTAGAAGAAGTTATAGTAATCTCGTAAATTAGTACAGTTGTTATGGTAACATGGTAACCGAAAGTGGCCATAGTATGTCGAGCTACACTACAGTACCCTCTCTCTCTCTCTCTTTCTCTCTCTATTATATATCTGAGAAGTTATAATAATCTCATAAATTAGTACGGTGTTAACATGGCAACTTTCAGTGGCCATAGTATGTCGAGCTATATAGTACACTACCTCTCACTCTCTCTATATACACATGAATAACCAATAGTGCACCTATCATCAGCTAGCTCGACTGTACAGCATCAGGACGTACGTACTAACCCATCGTGGACAGTTACATATATAAGCTAGATAAACACATATACTAGCTTGGTAGTACGTAGTATAATGTAATGTAAACAAATTTTGGTACGTACTAGTGGGCACGCAGTGCATCAGTGGGAATCCCGAGGCCCCCGGCCGAAGTTTTTCGCGGCTCCCGAGAAGAACAATTCCTCGCTGTCGCAGTCATTTCCCTCTCACACTCTGTCCCCTTTTTTTCTCTCATGTGCGCATGTCGTCCTTTGCCCATCCCTGCTATATATTTTACACGTAGTTTATCGCATGGCTTTTTCCGCGAGCTGCTGCTAGCTAGGGGCCCGGCCGGCCGGTGCCAATGCAAGCTAGGGACGATGACCGCCGGGGCATGGAAAATTGGAGATGATGCGAGTTATTCCCCTGGAGGGAAAACGACAAGAGGCGGCGCGTCGGCGTCCACGTCGGCGCCGGATCGACACGTACGTATACGTTGCGGCGGGGCCGCCGGCGTCCAGCTGGCTGGTGCTGGGAGCGACGTACCGATCGATCGAGGCACACTGTAGCGTGGTCAATCTGGGCAACAGGCGTCCAGCTGGTGCAGAGACCATCGAGGCATCGACGCGGGTTGGTTGCATTGCATGGCCGGTTGGTTCCAGCGGGCGGGTGAGATGGAGAGCGAGGGGCCGGCCGGCCGTTAGGCCTACGCCCCTACGCGGTGGTGGTGGTGGTGCACACACAGCAGGCGTGCGTGCCTGCTGCTGCGTGGGTCGGCCTGGCGCGCACACGCACCACACAGACAGCGCATGTGGACAGCCTAGCTTGCTTGATCGCGCGCGCGCGCACTGCTCACTCTCCTCTCCGATCGATCCACGTACGTCTCGTCACTCTCGCTCGCTTCGACGACGCCACGCGCGACACGGCATGCATGCACAGATGCACTGTTACGCGCGGCCGGCCGGGCGGCTCCCTGCTCTCCCTAGTGAGCCAATGCACGCAGCAGGCAGCCTCTGCAGCTCCAGCTACACCTCGCTGCTGCTGCGCGCTGCATCTGCGTGCATGGTGCATGCCGGCCAGCGGCCGGCCATTGTAGCGTGCGATCGATCGAGAGGATCGAGAGATAGCTGCTGCTAGCCAGCTCGATATCAGAAGATGACGAGTGAGTGGGACTGTGGGATAGACAGAGAGAGAGAGATGGATTATTGTGATAAGCAGGAGCTAGCTGGAGGAGCGAGGAGGCAGCAGGACACTGCTACTGGAGGCGCAGCGAGCTTGGTATCTACCAGTTTTGTCGCTGACACGCTGCATGCAAGCACGCAACAAGGGCCGCCGGGACCAACGACGACGTCTCTTGCTCCCTAGCTTAGCTATGACCCCATCTCCCTCTCTCTCTCCTGTCGTCCTCCTGTAGTCCTGTTTACGCACCAGGTGCGTGGAAGTCTTGCTGCGTACTCGGCCAGAGAGGATAGAGAGAGAGAGAGACGAGAGAGAGAGGACGGATGCTGTGTACTGCGGCCGTCACTGTGTGTGTGGCCGATGGAGTACCCGGTGCACTATGCGCCTGCAGTGCGCGGTGGTTGGTGCCCTCGATCGGGTACACGACCCGGACGGCGTACGCGTGCAATACCAGGGCATCGTCGCTAGCGTTGGATCTGACTCCGGCATGAGAGCTGCCGCCCACGCCGCCCCGGCCCTTCGAGCGTTCGATCCGATCGATCACGTTTTGTCTCGTCTCTAGATGGACTATAGATGCCCCAGCACTTGTGCAGCCCGAGGTACGGCCTGCGCGTCGGCCTTCACGCCGCGACCTCGTCGGTGATGATGATAAAGCAGCTGCAGCAACTCATGCCGACGCAGCCGCAACAGCAGCAGCACCAGCAGATGTGGCAGTACCATATCTCGCAGTACCAGCCGAAGGCCGGACGCTACGCCTTCCCCGGTGTCGACAGCGTGGCACGACATTTCGAAATTTTGTGAAGATTTTTTTTTGAATTTTGTGAAGAATTTGTGAATAATTTGACATATATTTTTTTATGTCTAGAATCCATAAAAATAATTTGTAATTTTTTAAAAAAAATTGACATATATTTATGTTATTCCTAACTTACATCACTCTGTCCAATAAATTACACTGAAGAAATCATTGTAAATATAGTAATAAGACTGTGTAAATATAGCTAAAAGACGGTGTAAATGTATGGGAAAAATTCAGTTGACAGGAGAGACCAAAACAACTGAATGTCACCTAGACAGATCCTAAAGATTCGATCGCCATCGATCGTCAGCGCCTCGCCTCTCTCTCGGCCTCTCGGCCTCGCGCGAGAGATGACCCCCCGGCCCCGCCGGCTTGTGTTTGTCCCCCTTCTAAACTTTAATTTCTGTCACATCGGATATTCGGACACATGCATAGAGTATTAAATATAGACTAATTACGAAACTAAATGCACAAATTAAGACTAATTTGCGAGATGATTTTTTTAAGTCTAATTAGTCCATGATTTTGCAATATGGTGCTACAATAAACATGTGTTATTGACGGATTAATTAGGCTTAATATTTTACCAAATATGTTGGAGTCAACTCAACCTAAGGCTGTGTTTGGTTCATCTTTTAGAAAGTGTTCTGTTGCCACAAAACAGAAAGCCAACTGTTGATGTAGCACAGAAAATTGATGCAACACTTTGCTTGGGCCGAACTCTGGTCGAGACTAAAGGTAAAAATTGAAGGTTTGTTCTTTGCTAGTGTGTTTAACCGATGGAAAACCTACCTAAAAACCCACCTCCTCCTCACTAACTCTCCCGTTCTCCTTCCTCCCAACCACAAATTTGATTCGCCTCACCCATTTCCCCCACTTGGCCGCTCCGATGTTTCGTAGGTTGCACGGTGACGACGATGTGAGCGTAACCTGTCAATCCCAGGCTGGCACAGACCCGCTAGACCGCCGTGTCCATTAGGCCGGCATGGCACGAGTAAGAGGCCATATGGCCGTGCCTGGACCGTGAGTGCAAAACGACGTGCGGCAGCACCGCCCAGCACGGCTAGGCCATATATATAGTGCCTAATCAGGTAGTGTCTATATTAGTGCCATATCGATCTAATAGTATTAGTATCGTGCTAAGGTCGTCGGTCGTGCCATTCATTTAAGTAACCTCTATATAAGTACGTCGTCAAATGGTCTTTGTTATGATCCATACTTGGGAGACTGGAGTAATAAAATGTATCCAAATCCGACCGTATCTCAGTCCAATCCCAATCCCAGTATGAACGCACGTACACATATGCAAGCCTGTAATGTAACCGACACGAAGGTATCTTTGACGTACGTACGGCGGCCGTTTTGCCCACCATCCATCCAGGCCAGCTCCTGCTCCTCTTTGCTAGATAGTTTGACCGCTGCTGCTGCCTCATATGCATGTCTCTGAGAGCAGCAAAACTATTGACTAAAAGCAATGCAAACTTGTCAATAGTTTAGTCTCGTGTCTCTCTCATGGACAAAATAGAAAAGAACACGAGTCTGTTCTCTCTGTTGCTTAGAGCTATAGCGTCGTCGTAGAGCGAGGCCTTGTTTAGATCGTAAGTTTTTTCACTTTCTCTTTGTCACATCAAATCTTTGACACATGCATGGAGTATTAAATGTAGATAAAAAATAACTAATTACACAGTTTGATTGTAAATTACGAGATGAATCTTTTGAGCCTAGTTAGGCTATGATTGGACAATAATTGTCAAATACAAACGAAAATGTTACAGTGCTAAATACTGATTCCTAACCCCAATCTAAACATGATTCCATGGAGAAATTGAGCCGTGGAAGGAAATACTCCTAGATGGATGGATCCTGGAATGGACGCATGGCGCGCCTGTGCTGTGTAGCATCCCGAGACGATCGATTACCACCAACCGGGGGCAATCATTTGTTCCACTACGAGAGGAGAGAGAGGGGGGGGGGGGGGGTGCAGAGGGGGTGCTACTGCTAGTGCTTGCAGTGCCCGGAGAGGCAGCCGACAAGGCAATCAGGCGCGCCCCGATCCTCGTCCGTCCTCCATAGTAGGCAAGGCACTAGGCAGGGCAGGGGCGAGCAGCAAGGCGCCGGGCCGGCAGGAATAAAGCCACCGGGCTCGCGGACAAGCCGGAAACCAACACGAGAGAATCCGCGCTGCAACTGCAGGCGCCCGCATGCACGCACCCCGTCGTCGTCTGCAGTCGTCCGGCCGCTGGCCGGCCGGACGGACGGACGCTTGCGTTGCGTTGGCGAATGGCGAGCACGATCGACTGCACGAGCAGAGCGGCAGGCTGCAGGCAGGCAGGACGCAGGTACGCGTAGGTACGCACGCCCGACGCGACGCGATGCGCGCGAAGGCGCGGTCGAGCCGTCGAGGTCACAATGCAATGATGGGATTGGCGGCCACGTAGCCATCGGCCGCGCCGCCCGGCGCGGCCTGCCCCGTCCGGCCGTCCGTTTTGTGCAACCAGTCCAGCAGACAGGCGCCACCGGACCCCTTGACTTGCGCGTTGCGCGCGCGGGGCACACGAGCCTAGCTAGCTTAGCTAGGGAGACCGGAGACCACCCTGCAGACAGCATCTGCCGTGTCTTTGCTCGTAAGAAAAGGATCGAGCGCGGCCGCGCCGGGCAGTAGGCGACGCGACATACGGAGGCCGGCCGAAAGTGAGGTCGTCGCCGCGGACGGCGGACCGGCGAAGTTGCCCGTGACGGCAACGCGCGCACATATGTGCATGTACGTATATGCCCAGACACACGGATGAGTGGATGACGGATCGGAGCGAGGTGTGTATGTGGGCCGGCCGATCGATCGTCGCCCGGGCGGCGACTACTGACCGATCGATGATCGATCAAATCGCCGCATTGCCGCGCCGTGGACGATTCGAATTTGGGGATCCGGCCGCCATGGGTCGATCGATCGGCCGGTCCCGTCAAAACCGTGTGGATGGGGACGGGGATGGGTTGCTCCGGCGTCGCTACCGCTACCTGATGTGCTAGCTAGCAAGTGGCGTCCACGGCGCCACCCACCTCCACTCACGCGCGCGCCTCCATCGTCCATCGGCCGGCGGCCGTATGCGTTTAACGTACACGTACGAGAGAACTACTCGTCGTCGTCCATGCTACTGCTAGTGCTAGCTAGACGCCACTGGGCGTGAGTGGGTGGTGGTAGGAATATGAGCTAGAGAGCGAAAGGACACGGATTGGATTAGAGATAGATGGAGATAGATGGCGGCAGCAGCAGCAGCAGCTATCTAATCTAATTAATCAGTAGCCTATTATTACTAGGACTACTACAGTAGGAAGAGAGCTAGCTAGAGAGAGAGATTCTCTTTGTTTGCTAACCCCGTGCTCGTGAAGGAAAGGTTCGATCATCGCATCAGGAGAGAATCAGTCGTCGTATTTCAGTTTCTCCCTCTTGACAAGTAACCAATACAACAATCCACTAGTAGAGACTAGAGAGGGGCCGAGAGAGAGAATCAAAATTTTAAGGGCCGCCGGAGTGCGTGCGTGACTTTGAGAGTAATATTGGAATTTTTGGACGACCGACCGGATGGGTGGACCACACGGAAACCAACACGCAATGTTCCAAGGCGGACAGTGCCACGACAACGATCTCAGTCTCCAACTCGTCGACGCCGCCGCCGAAGTATTGTATGGTATGCTTGCTGCCCCAAGCAATTTTTAAAAAATTTCCCCACCCATCAAACTCCTTCCATCCCTTTCCATTCCATGCATATTCCACTACCCCGGTCGGGGTCGGCCCCATATATATTTTATATGGAAACAATACAATTCCCTCTATCATCTCTCGATCGGCAGGCTCAGCCACACAAACCGAGACAAGTATGCACATCTATCTAGCTCAGCTCTACATGACGACTACTCCCTTCCGATCCATCCGGTTTTTAATTAGTTCCATCCTCTACAATTATTTATTAATCAACTTGCATTTCTTTACACATGAAGCTGGTGGTACAGTCACATGACACACAATGCTAATAATGGTGTGTGTGTGTGTGGTGGGGGGGGGCTGACGTCGAGACGTGTGCTGACTGTCATGCCCGGCCGGGTTGCATGCATGGCGGCACATACGTCCGCCGGACGCATTTCCGCCGCGACGACGACGCCACCGGCCTGTCGGCGACATGCATGGCCTGCCCTGCCGCGCACGCCTTGTCGTACGTCGTCGTCGTCCCTGCGCAGGCTCGCTAGCCACTGCACCTTCGTTAGCTCCTGGCATATAGGGCGTCATTGGTTGCTTCGGTGATGGGGAGCCAGGATGGTGAGATACATGCTCAAATTATGCACCTAGTCGTGTTTGGTTGTCTTTGTTTTTGGTTCAGTATGATATGAGACCTTGTTTGGTTGCATGTATGGACGAGAGTTTTGAGTGTGTGACACATGGACCCCTGTACCATGGGTATATTGCGCCGTCCTACATCGCGAGGGAAGTGAAAATCGAGAAGACGGAGCCGTGTGGGATGGTGGAGGGCAGAGGATGAAACGAAGCAAGCAAAGCGTGCGAGGCAGGGAACCAAACACGGTAGAGAAATGAGGTGAAGCAGGCAAAGCGTGCAAGGATGGCCTGCTAGGCGCAACCAATCACCACCGTAATGTATGGCCCTGGCCGAGTAGAGTACGTAGCGAGCTAATTAGGATGTTCGGATGCTAATTAAGAGAACTAAATATGAGCTAATTATAAAACTAATTGCACATATGGAGACTAATTTGCGAGGCTAATTTATTAAGCATAATTAATCCATCATTAACGCATGTTTATTGTAGCACCACGTCGTCAAATCATGGACTAATTAGGTTTAATAGTATTATCTCGTAAATTTATCTCCGTCTGTGTAATTAGTTTTGCAATCAAGCATCTGATGTGACAGGGATTCAAGTTTAGGCAGAGGAACCAAACACCCCCTTATATGTACTGTATGGCCCTGGCTGGCCCCTGCCCGAGTAGAGTACGTAGCGAGCTAGCTAGAAGCTAGTACTAGCGTAGAGTAGCTAGTGCAGTGTATATGTATAGAGTACTATATATGATTGTACAGGTGTCGTCGGCTTCGGCAAGTATGCCGGCCATGTACATCTGGCCGTGCTGGTGGCCGTGTCTTCCATCCGCGCACAGTAACAGGGACCGGCCGGCCGGTGCACCCACACCCACCCTAGCTAGGGCTTGCCGGTACTGGTACACTGCGCCTAGAGGTACGGTGTACATGTACGCGTGGCGTGGCACGTCGGCCGACGTACCATGCACTGTACGTGCACACAGATAGTAGAGTGCCTATAGCTACTTTGTCGTTGTTTAGTACATGCAGTACGTTTGCTAACTTCTATAAAAGTTTGACAACAACGAACGCCGTGATGTAGTAATAAAGATGGCATGAGAAATAAACACAAAGAATTAAAGGATATATTACATTAGTAATTGGTGAATTACTGGCTCCAGCATCGATAATCTTGTGAAATCATTCTAGTATTGCATTGGCTGTAGTAGGAGGGGCACTAGAGGTGGTGAGAGGACCTGCAGGGAAAACACCATTGCCCTAATGCAACTTCAATTCAGTCCCCTTCTTCATCTCTCCTTTAATTAAATTGCAATCAAAATGGAAATACCTGCAAGTTAAAGAAAACTTCTCTATTGTTGACAAAAAAAAAAGATGAGCAAGTTGAAGAAATGTCTCATGTTGGGGGGAAAAATGAACCAAATGAAGTTTTTTGGTCAGAAATGAAAAGGAATAAAACAACCGATGAGAGGGCATATAAGTCTTTTCACAGTCCTTTCCATTCTAACTAGTACGACTGATGGTTTCTGCGGCTGATAAGCCGGCTGAAGGTGATTTGTTGTGAGAGAAAAATATTGTACCATGATTGATAAGCCAGGCTGGTAAGTTCAAGCGAATAGGGCAAGTCCAACCAATATCGCGATTCGATAGTGTCCTAGAGTAGACATTATTGAAATAATTTAGATCGTTACATTGCGAAGCCACATATTCACGTTCCATTTCTATCTAATTACCAACTGATTTTACAGCCCCGTCATATGGTACTAACTCAATGAATCACCACCCAACAACTATTGATTACTATTACAATTTGAGATGGCGGGGTTTGATCTAAAGTACTACTCCGTATACAAGCTAGTGAAGCCCCTAGCGAAGTCATCAGCTAGCACAACACTATTGAGAACGGCCGGTAACATTTCTCGTAAGGATAGTAGAGAACTGTCGTCTAGCTAGATTCCAGGGCGCGTCACAATACGCCAACAGCTTAAAGGCAGCAAAAACTTGTTTCTTTTGAGTTCCTTAACACGGTTCCATGCTTTAATTTGGACCATAGCCATGGTTGCATGCATGTTAGTACTAATTGACCATCTAGATAGATCTAGTTAGCTATTACTCCAACAAAATTTCTATTCCTGGGTTAATAATACACCACGCTCACACTAGCTTAGGTTAGCTAGCAAAGCTAGTTATTGTTAGATAGGTAGCTCATTGATTAATTACTGATAATTGGCATCAGGTTGAGGTGTCAAGGTTGTATTATGTCATCAGTGCTAATCCATGGACTAATCGTCGTCGTCCCAGCGGAGCACACAGCCGTGCAATGATGCCCTGCATAAGGGGGCGCATGTGGATTAGTTCCTCTCCACAAAGCCATCATGATCAAGGCCCTAATAATTCTCATTACCCATGATGACATCTCTCTCTCCTCCTATCAGCGAGTGTAGCGAGTAGAGAGTGGGATTTTTTTGACAGTGCAGTGGACCATGATGCATGGCCCCCTCCTGCATGCTGCTGGCCCACTTCATCCACATCTATCAGAGAGAGTGGCACTGCATGTGTCTTGTGATTTTCAACACTGCTGCCCCAGCGCCGGATGGAGATCACCCCCACCTCCCAAAGTGGAGAGCTGCTGCCAGAATGGACCAGTGCATGCATGGGACGTACGGACCACACATGCATATGCATGCATGCATGCATGCCCTAGCTGCTTGCTTGCTACCTTCTCTCTTCTATTCTCTCTCATCCACTCTCACTCTCACATCACAGAGGAACCTTTGCCCTGGCCCACCCCTGCCACCCTTGTTTCCTTGGAATCTCTCTCTCTCTCTCTCTCTCAGTTGGGAGTTGGGGCACATTCTGATTGGTCCAGCGCATGCTCCTCTAGCAAGGGCCAAGACCATGCAGAAATGCGTTGCTTGTGGAGAGCTAGGCTGTCTGGAACATGAGACGTAACGCGGAATCTAAATCCAAAATGAGTCTCCAATATAATAACTATAATTTATAATAGAGTATCTATATAGAAGACTTATTTTAGGTATCAGGAGAGACATAACCTAAATATGAGTATTCTCTCTCCTGGAGACCTATTTGTAGAAAGGGTTATCTTTTTGGTCTTGTTGTTGGAGAAAACCAAAAATAGGTATTGAACCCTTTGCCTGTAGCGCTACTCAAATAACGAATGCGTTTTGTATTTTAGGTCGTGGTTGTTGGAGACAGTCTAGCATAATGCAAAGCCAAAGCCTAGCTATGTTGTTCTCACACACATATGGAGTAATAATGTAAAGCAGCCAAAAGTACCAGTATATAAGACATTTGGATCGCGATACTTCGTGGGGTTTAGTTTCGGTAATTGTTCGTTTGCTGCAAATTTCTCACAAACATCTGTCAGAATGGCCCACTCCTAATTTGTACGCACACGGCGCACCCTATGTGTTGTACGAGAACGCACCGCGAATTATTGATTAATAAATAACTATTGCGGATGTCTGTACGCATTAGATGTGCGTTTTCATGAATAAACCACTTATAAAATAATTACTTTGTTCATTATAAGTGATTATTTCTTGAACTCGATTATACTTTTCTACAGCTACAATGCAACATGAAAAAAGGGGGCTGATCTGACCTAACATTCTCTGTGGAAGTTTCCAAACTAAAGAAAATTCATTTCGGCATGATAATTAACTGCGTATACATATTTGCCTCATATTCCCTCTAGTTTGCAAATACATTCCATTTTTCGACGTCAATACTGTTATTAGGCGCATGTGTGTGTGTGCAGCGAAAGGGTTATATACAATGCATTAATTATTTTCAAGAATGGAAATTAAATAGAATTTCTCTGTTCCAAACTTTTGAGTCTTCGTGTGGTCTAGTCACCTAGTAAAAGGTTCAATCGTCGTGCACAACTTTTACCCACGTAATCACTTTCAGTGAAAAAGAATGTGCCCGCGAGTGTGTTATTCTAGGTGTGGTTGAGTGTGTTTGCATCTTGTTTAATTTGTAGTAAGAAAATGACAGAATGCATCATGTGTTGTCCAAAAAGTGAATCAAGGTACAACTAACAACCCTCATGAGGGATTTGGTAGGTGTGGAATCACATGATGGCGCGGTAAAATTTGAAGGGTTTATAGGTAGGCCAAACAAACTTAATGCCAAAACAATGTCACGTCACGTGAAACTTATTGCAAGGTTTAAGTAAATGAAACGAAAGATTAACGGCAACCCTAAACAATTAATGTCATGTCAATGAAGTGATTTGTGAAGTGAAATGATGCCTTTTCAATATATAAACATCCCATGAAAGCTCTTCACCCTCCCATAAGCATGGCCTGCGTAATGCTAGAAGTTCTAGAGAACAGATATGTCGTCACTCATCACCCACCCATAATAATCAAGCTTCGTTAATAAATTTAACAATTTGTTATAATTAAATCGATACACAAATAAATAACAAAGTTGATCAATAACATAAGACACAGATGCACTGCTAAATCTTATTGTTACTCATTAGAGGCTTCCAATAATGGAGCCTCAGTTCTAATCTTTGCTAGATGGGCTAGGGAAAAAAAGATAGATCCTAAACTCCGAAAAAATCAGAAAAATCTGACCATCTCAATAGCTCTAATCGTCATTGATAATAGCAACCATTGGATCTATTTTGTTTTCTAGAAGATTATCCACCTCTGCAAGACGAAAAATAACATAAAATAATCCCTAAATTTGCATTTAAATTACTCACCTCCACCATTATGAAACATAATATAAAATAACCCTTAAAGTTTCATACAAATTACCAATCCTATCATTATGATAGATAATCTAAGTAACCTCTTAAAATTTGTATCTAAATTACAACTTCTGCTATTATTAACAAAAATAAATCCATTTTTTTTAACAATTGACATTGACCTTTTAAATTTATCCTAAGTTAACTATTTGAGCTTTGAGCACCAATGTCTAAATTTTACTACAGATTGACCAAACAATTGACATTGCTACATTTATCATATGATTGTTAGCATATATAAATATTTTCACTTAGTACAACATATGCAAACTTATAGGTGTTTTAGTAGGAGTAGCATTCACAGAACATTGTAGAACTAAGCATGGAATAAATCAGTTGTACAGCACGCCGACTTGGGGAAAAGGATTTTTTGTTGCATGTTAGCAGAGAGGCACCACTTGGTACTGCTGAAAACAGAAGGACAAATTGCTCCATGCACCATGCAGTTGAAGGACCAGCTGCTAGCTCTTCCTTCCACCGACGCCTGCATGGCCGACCCATACCCACACGGCCATCGGCCACGAGAGAGATAGAGTGCGAGAGAGCTGTCACTGTGGGACCCAAGGAATGTCAGTGCAGCCTGCCTAACGTACCCCACGTATAGCGGTATAGGATAGGATTATACAATAGGACCGCCCTTGACGAGTCTCTCTTGTGTCGCTGGATCTCTCTCTCCTCCACGGCTGCCATGGGAATGACCTGGTATAGCATGCAGACTAAAATAACAAAACAATGGCGTGTAGGTGAAGAACAGGTGGATCTTTCTCGCAACCACCCTGCACACAAATCCTAGAAAACATTCTCTCTCTCTCTCTCTCTCTCCTTAATTAACGTTCCAATCCAACTCGATCGATATAGCACTGTGAGAAGCAGCAGTATGCGCTGTGAGAAGCAATATACAAATCAGCGCGCACTAGTCGACAGCCAAAATACTGCAGGAAGATTAGGTACGCGGACACATGGTGAGAGCCAGGGCAGGGCAGGGGTCTCGCTGCCTACGCTAGCTACGCGTGACATTTGTTTACGGCAGGGGATGATGCGTTGTGCGGATGAGATTGTTTAGCCCCGCTCTTGCAGTCTTGCCTGCAAATTGGCTGCACGGACGCGCTTTGTTTAGTCCGGCGATCCGCCCCGGGCCGCGGGTTCCAAGGGGAATGTCGGTCACTTGTGCTTTCTTTTCTTGCTGTTCATTCGTTTCGCCCGCCGCGCCCGCCCGCCGAGTGGACGGGTGGTCATGGCGAGAATGTCCGTTTCCTCCCGGCTCTTTATTTTGTAGTCTTTCGGTGTATTGGTGCCCGGCCCTGCCCTGCCCTGCCCTTATCTGCATATTTGCATTGGACCCATGCATCCTAGCTGGGGCACATTTCTTTTAAATAAAAAAATATATACTAGTAGCTATATGCATCATCATTTGCTAAAAAAGCTATATGCATCATCATCTTGCTGGACTAATATAATTAAGTATATATATTCTGTACACATAATTCCATTCTTGCTTTATAGTTATAGATCATTATTATGGAGTACCAGTAGGCTTCCCGAACATAATGAACCATGCAATTGTTTTTTCCCCTTTAACATATTGGTTACTGTGTAGTACTCCCTTAGCTTGGAAATTAAATGAAAAAAAATCCATTTTTGCCGCCATGTTGCTACATTTGTATATATCATTATAATCTTGATCCACCAAATTAAAATATGTAGATGATAATTTCTCTGGGATGGTAAGAAAAAAAACTAGTATCTTATCAAAAAAATTTATTGTGTCTTCAATTCCATCATATAAAGCATCTCCAAGAGTTTTTTTAAAATTCACTCTCTAACTCATCGTTCGGAGAGCCATCAGCATAAAATTTGTTTTCTATATCTTATTACTTTTCAACAGCGTTTATATCATGTGCACACTCTTGAGAGCTATTCTCTCTATCAATCTTTGACTAGCGATAAATCCGATACAGAGAATGACTATATTTGGATAACCAAATAAAAAAGACTGTTGGAAGGTGCTTTTTTCACCAAAATCTCTATTCCTAACAATTAGAAAGAATATAGAGAGTCTCTTGGAGTTGCTGTAAGTTCTTTTATATTAAACGATTCATCAAAATAAGGTTATAATTCATGTGACTATAATCAATGTATTCCGTGGGTAAAGTAGTCAAGAGGGTTTGAACGGGTCTAACTGTAGAAATATATGCACGTCCAATATGCACGGGCAGCTTTACACGTCATGCGAACAATTATCTAATAATTTTCGTTTCCTTCACACACAGACGTACGACGACAGACCGTCTTCAGAAACTAGAATAGCATTGTGTGTGGAAAATGGGTCACACAAAACATTCGTACGTAATGAGTTGTTTAGTTGCAACTGTACACGGTGCTAGGACGGACAGCCAAAATCTACTATGCTTGACACAATGAAAGAGAGCTTATATGATTTTAAATGGGGTATCAGTACGTGATGCGTCATGCGTGCTCATCTTGCAAGGGAAAAAAAGAGGTTAGGAACTGGTGGCCCGGCCCAGCCCCAACAAAGGGATTTGTTCTTGCTGCCAAGAATCTCACACGCATCCCTACGCTGCTCCTCATACAAGACACGCATTAATTATATAATTGGATTGGATGCTCGCATGCCTCACATGGAATGCCAACTCCATGGCCTAATGATGGAACAAAGATGCCCTAGAAATGACAGGAAAAAAAATAAAACAAAATAATGCATAGTATATAATAATATATAATTGGGCCACTTACTAAGTGGCGTGGTGGGCACCGTACCAGATCTATATGACCTGGATGGGCAAATTCAGTTATGAAATGGGGAGAGGGGGTGGTGTAGCATCATGTTCATGTGCATGTGTGTGCCTTGTTCTTCATGTAGCTGTTAGCTGTGTAGTGGTTAATCACTGTTTAAGCATAGTGTAAGATCATCTAGCAGGTAGCTAGCTAGCTAGGGGAGCATATATAGCGTTCTACTAGTAGGAGTACTGTCCAGTCTACAGACAGTGAGAGAGTTAGGCCGCGTTTAGTTCGGCCACCGAATCGGCGCCGCTGGATTCGGGATGCACTGTAGCTACTGTAGCGTTTTGTTTTTATTTAGTAATAATTGTCCAATTGTTGACTAATTAGGTTCAAAACGTTCGTCTCGTAAAGTACAACTAAACTGTGCAATTAGTTTTTGATTTCGTCAACATATAGTACTCCATGCATATATCACAAGTTTGATGTGACGGGGAATCTTCTTTTTGCATAGTGCCAAATTCTGGAATTTGGGGCAACTAAACAAGCCCTTAGATGGGGATATCTGCTAAACCACCAGCCTTTTCCTCTAATTGAAGGCCCGGGGCCCTAGCTGCTATGGGATTTCGATTTCGGCTGCTGTCTGTGGCTTTGCTTCCTGGAGAAGGATGCCCTGTCTGCCAATTATGGGTAGTAGGGATGATGCACTTGCAGCATCGAGCTGTGTGTGCTTGGGTTAAGCCTTCCGTTCTTGTCTCTTTGTGCTTTCTATCATTGATGTGTCGCCTTTCAGCCTGTTCGTTTGACTGTGGCTTGTCGTAAACGATTGTAAATTTCCAGTCGGAACAGTATTTTTCTCTCACACAAACTAGCCAACAGTACTTCTTCACGAACCAGCAACGAAACGAACCAGCCAACCGAACAGAAGGAATTCAGATCGACATGCATGTAAGCTTTAGTTTGCCAAAGTATATATCTCAAGGAATCACACCTACTCTTATTTCTACACCACGCCAAAACATACATATGCTAGCATGACTCACTAGCTAGTCACTACGATTTTTTTTAGAAAGGCGGCAAAAGCTTTGCCGAGATTTTATTAGACGATGGAAAAGAAAAAATAGTAATTACAAAGGTGAAAATGGAGACTATTCTCCTTGCTACCACGGTGCTCAGGCCGGTTGCTACTACTACCCCACTGTATTGAGCGACCTTAACTAAAAACAGAAGCATCTCCAAAACTACCAACCCCATCCATCGCGTGTTGTTACTCCTCGGCGACGAAAGGTGTTGTTGCCATTTGATATAGTTGGATGTCATCTTTGCACAATAGGGCTACTTGTCTTGGTTGTAAGGATCTTTGCACAATAGGGCTACTAGTCACTACGATCGATGGTTTTTTTTAGAAAGGCACTACGATCGATGGTCAGAGGTTGAATTGTACGATATATATCAACCATCATTCCATCCCTCATGGCTAAAAAATCTGATGGAGATAAAGCCAAAATAAGAAAACTAGCAGGGAAAGAGAAAAGTGGCTTTAGTGGTTATTAGGTGACTGGCCTCTCAGATTAAGAAAGCATGAACTTGTCCTTTAGCTGTCGTTCCCCTTGCCAAGTCATATATAGACAAGTTGCTTGACTCCATCGACATGACCACAAGTTGGTTGCGCGCGGTAGCTATATTTACCGCGCCATCCCATCATAATTCACTTCACACGCAAATATATACTGTATTTAGGGCACGTTTAGTTCGCGAAAAAATTTGGGGTTGGCTACTGTAGTACTTTCATTTGTATTTGGTAATTAGTGTCTAATTATGGACTAATTAGGTTCGAAAGTTCCGTCTCGTGATTTCTCACCCAATTGTGCAATTAGTTTTTTTCGTCTATATTTAATGCTCCATGCATGCGTCCAAAAATTCGATGTGATGGGCAAAAACCAAAATTTTTTGGAACTAAACGCGCCCTTAATTTGGGACTCAACAAACCACAAACCAAGCCTACTATGCTAGTAGTAGTTGTTTATATCACTTCAGAGATATATTGGTCGACCTTTGAGGATTGAGCTCGTCGACCAAACCGGCCAGCAGATGCATGCATGCTTGGATTCCACGAGGATTATATATGCTATATATATATATATATAATTAACAATGCAAGTGAGCGCGTGTTCAGTTCCAAAAATACTTCTAAAAAAGTGCTACAGTACCCGTCACATCGAATCTTGCGATACGTGCATGGAGCAGTAAATGTAGACGAAAAAAAAACTAATTGCACAGTTTGGTTGGAAATCGCTAGACGAACGTTTTGAGCCTAATTAGTCCATGATTGAACATTATTTGCCAAATAAAAACGAAAATGCTACAATACCCAAATTCTAACTTTCTCTCCAACTAAACACAGCCTGAGATCCGGAAGGCAAAGGCCTCTATATTTGCGCATGTTGTAGTGTAGTACAACACTGTTAGTGCTTCGAGTTTGGAGATCAGCTAGCAGTAGCACAGTCTATCCGTTCCAGGAGTTTCGAGATCGGCGATCAGTGGAGATCGAATTAGCTGCCAGGGGCATCGGGGCCGGGCATGGCCTTAACAGGAGAAAACAATGCTAATTACCCAGCAAATACTAGTGTATTATGATCGATCAGTGTGAGCACTGAGCACACTACAGCTAATCGATCTTTTTTATTCGTGTCGTGTGGAGGGGGGAGATCCATGATCGAGCATGAGCTAGCTAGCTAGCTAGCTGGGGGCCGGGCTGGGCCGCTGGCCGGGGTGAAAAGACGAGAAGGCATCCGATTCCCATCGATCCGATCCGATCCGTTGGTTGGGGACTCGAGAAAGGAATGTCGGCCAGCCGCGGCCGGTCGGCAGGCACCACGCCTCCTACTGCTACTGCTATCCCTCACTCCCTGTCACGCTCACGCATCGTCCGGTCCGGTGTCAGTCCCCCCACCAGACACAGACAGCGGGCGCGCGGCATCCCATGCCATGTCGTACAGCTTCAGATCAGCAGCGACGATCGAGCTCCTCGCCGGCGACGCGCCCATGCATCTGTATTCACGCCCAAGGAATCCCTCATCTCTTTTGCTACTCCACATCTCACATCTACTACATAGAAGTGCTGCTGCCCTGCTGGCTAGCAGTAGCCAGTATGTATAGCTGATCAAGCTCGGAGACCAAAGAATTGTGCCCCTTCTTTTGAAGGATACGGCCGGTTTTTCTTTTTCCATTTTTTTAATTTTGCACCTCAACCACCATCCATGTCACCCGGCCCATGTTTGTTTCAAGGGATGCGCGCCACTGTAGCTTATTAGTGCGGTGCAGTGATCGTTGAATACTCCTATACACACATAAGTGTGCAGTGCCAGATCAGTACCGTGTTCATCTCGTCACACATACGGCACAAACATAAGCAGCAGCTAGCAGTCACCTCCTGATCCGAACATGCATGCATGGATGGATCGCAAACGACGAGATCGTGCATATGCTGAGCACGCACCACCGCACGCATGCTTGTGGTACAAGCAAGCAAGAAGATCATTAGAATTCTTCTTCCGCTTCCCCAGCAATATCGCCTTGACGTCGATACCCACGGATGGATGTCCTCTCCTCTCCTCGCAGCAGGACGCACGCAAATGAATGCAAGTTAATTAAAGCTAGCATGGAATATTAAATGTAGATAAAAAAATAACTAATTACACAGTTTAGTTGAAAATCACGAGATGAATCTTTTGAGCCTAGTTGGTCCACGATTGGATAATATTTGCCAAATAAGACGAAAGTAGTACTATTCATCGGGTTGAGAAAAGTTGCAATCTAAAACGTGGCCCTAGCAAGCGCGGGGACGGGGAGGGCAATGGGGGACACCACTGTACACGAGACAACGTCGATGCGCTAACAAGCGCCGATCTGATGGATGCCCGCGCGGCGCGGTAGCCGACACCAACACGCCAAATTAACCTGACAGGCGACCGCGCTCCAACCGCCGCGACGACGACCGGGACCGGCCGGTCGACGACAGAGACCGGGCCAGCCGTCGCCCATCGCCGCCGTCCGCACTCCCGCCTCAGCGCCGCGCCCGGTCTGGAGTCTGGACGCGCGCGCGCGGACGATAATAGGACCGGACGGGGGCTACATGCTATACACGACTGACTGACCGACAGACCCAGCTACCGACCGATAGGTTAACCGTTGCGATCGTCAACGTCGTGCGGTCATCCTCGATTGAAACCACCGGCGCCGCGCAGTGCCGCGCGGTCGATGTCACCAGGTCCATCGATGTCGCGAGCAGAGCAGGTAGCCTTGGTTTGCTCCGCGGGAGACCGAATCGCTGTCCTGCTTGACCTGCATATGTTTGGATATATCAGGGCTTGGCCTACATAATATTTAATAAATTAAATAAAATTCTATGATATGTAACATTAAGTGTTGTATGGTTTAATATTATATAGGATTTTGACTGAATGTTTACTCAGCTTATATGGTTGAAAATTATCCATCTTAATTGAGAAGCTGAGAAAAGGACAAAGTAGTGCCACAAGCGCGCGCGCGCCGCCGCCGCCGCCAGCCAGGCCGTGCCGTGGGCGTGGCAGGCGGCGAGCAGACATGGCCAGGTTTTGCCACTTAATCCACATAATCACGGGAGTCTCTCTCCTTTATGGTGGAGACGATCTGATTGCGCCAGTTACCGTCTCTTCCGCTTTCCGTCTCCTGGGATTCTCCGCTGCCTTTCTCCTTTCCCGTCGCAGCCATAAATCCGCAGTCCTCTGTAGTCCACCGTTTCGTTTCGCTTCCGAGAGAGACCACATCTCAGCAGCCCTTTGGCTTTCTCCGTCCCGTACCTCTACGCGCACAGAGGAGCGGGAGAGTAGGTGCCTCCGGAACCCTCGTTCGCCTGCGAACCCTGCACGGGGTGTGCGGCGATTAGGTTTTTGGGGAGCGATTCTACGACTGCTCGCTGAACCCGTCTCCGTCTTCTTCCTGGTGATCGTTGGAACCCGTGGAACCCGTCCCCATCTTCTTCTTGTGGATCGCTTGCGGAACCCGTCTAGTGACCGTTCGTGAGACTGCACTGCGAACACCATCCTGCATCGACTATGGTCCACGACTTCGAGCAACGTACTATGTTGACTAGTGAGAATGGAGCCTCCGTTGCCCTCGGCATGGGACCCTCCACTGGGTACAATCTCAACTCTATGTTTACCGTATTTTGTGTTCTTACTGTATCGATCTGTATGTCATACTTGCATGCTGTAGCGTTTGTCAGTGATATACACATACACATATATGTTGTCACAAACCTTCTGATGTTTTATTTCTGGATTAAATTGATCATGAAAATGTCTAATTATCTAACAATCCAAAAACCTAATCTTAGGCAATTTTCTGTCAGTGATTTTGCTGTTGCTTTGAAGCCAAATAATTTTGATGGCAAGAATTTCATGATATGGCGTGCCAAGATGATATTGTGGTTGACTGCTATGAATTGCTATCACACCGCATAGGGGAAGCCTGAACAATTTACTCCTGAGGAGGAGCAAAAGTTCTTGGCTGCCGATAACCCGTTTCGAGGCGCCATGCACTACCGGAGGCGGCTTCTTTGCCGAGTGCCTCAGGCACTCGGCAAAGGCCGATATACACTCGGCAAAGAGCGCTCGGTAAACAATTGATCGACAAAGACCTCTTTACCGAGTGCACTTTATCGGGCACTCGGCAAAGCCTTTGTCGAGTGCTAATCTGACACTTGACAAAGAAAAGTCGCCGTGACGACGAATGCCACCGTGACGACGGCTTTGCCGAGTGTCAAGGTCAAGCACTCGGCAAAGGTCGCCTCTTTGCCGAGCGCCGTTGACTCAAACACTTGGCAAAGTTGGCTTCTGTGCCAAGTGCCACTGGCAAGACACTCGGCAAAGAGGCGACCTTTGCCGAGTGCCTGGCCCGTGGCACTCAGCAAATCTGTGATGTTTGCCGAGTGCAATGGCCTGTGCACTCGGCAAAGCATGTTCCCAGGCATGTTCCTAGGTCGTCACTTTGCCGAGTGTCATGGCCATTGCACTCGGCAAAGTGACTGAAAACAGTCTTTTTTATTTATTTTTTATATTTCATCCAAACAAACAGAAGATATATATAACAAACATCACCAACATCACATATATATCATCAACAGCACAGATATCCAACACTACATATATATCATAAACGTCACATGTCTCACAATATATCACAAATAAGTTCACAAGTAATCCAAGTGCTCCATCATCTATAACCACAATTGCAAATAGAAGTACCATTAACAACCACAAGTATCATCACCTAGCTTTCTCATCCCACCGCCCACCATCTTTGTTCAATCACTTGCAATTAAAAAGAG
Organism: Miscanthus lutarioriparius; assembly: GCA_904845875.1. NCBI lineage: Eukaryota > Viridiplantae > Streptophyta > Magnoliopsida > Poales > Poaceae > Miscanthus > Miscanthus lutarioriparius. The sequence goes on from CAJGYO010000004.1 coordinate 19,628,142, forward strand.
TAAACCAATATGCATAGATAAACAAGAAGTACTTAGAAAGAGATGTAAAATAAACAAAACATAATTACAAAATAACATAGTATTACATGTATTAGAAATAATCTTCATGATCGGGATTAGCTGGATCATAAGTCTCATCATCACTATCAATCATGTCGAAATAATCAACACTATCCGAATGAGCAATGTTGCCATTGTCATTGTCTAAATGTAATCGCCCAAGCATTTGTAAGTCCTTCACATTTTGCACCTCATCTCCATTGTCCTCTTCAATAACCGTTTCATTGTCTACTTCCATTCTGATCGCTTCGGTTAAGTCTATCTCAAACCTCCCTTCTAGTCCCTCTTCTTGAAAGAACTCTCCGTCATATGTGTTTGGGTCTAAGTTGTAATCTTCATCATTTGGGACAGGCACTTTACCGTGTGGCGATACCCTGTGCACAATATCCCAACCCTTAAGATGACTTTTGTTTTGACACGCATATGGGAGATAATAAAATTGCGTGGCCTGTTAGGCCACAATATAGACATCGTCTCCTGGTAAGACGGAATCCTATCGAATTTTGACTAGCCCAAGATTAGAATATGTCCGTCTCGTTACTTCAGGATCAAACCAATGGCATTTGAATATAATGGGATTAAAAGGTTTGGAACCATGAAACTTGAGTTCGTATATTTCTTCAATTCTTCCATAATACTCGACCTCATCAACGCTGGGCATAAAAACTCCAGAACTTGTGGTTCTTCGATTGGGCCGACTCTGCTCGTAGCTTGTTGTGCGAAAGCGATATCCATTCGCGTCATAACCGAAAAATGACCTGACCCTATAGGAAAAGCCATCGGCAACCTGTCTCAACTCGGCATGCATAGACGCATCCCTCTGGCCCTGCAAGCTCAAGCAGGATACATCGTTATACAATTCGCACGTACGAGTAACTTGGAATGTCAAACTAAGTACGAGCTAAATTGGACGGTACCTTCTGTTTGAACCAAGAAATGAAATCGGGCATTCCATTTCCCGCACCCTGTCTAAGAAGGGTATCTACCTGCTGCGGGGTAGGATCCCTTGATTGATGCCAGAATTCATGAAGAAATTCCCTGTACCAACGAGAAACAGGGGGGTTAGATGCAGAATAGTGACGGCGTATTTAACAAGTTCGTTGAGAACTTACTGCATGTACGGCGCCAGTTCGTCAAGGTTGGTCAACACGTATAGCATGATATGGCACCACTCTTCATGATTCAAGGTCTTGGGGGTCGATGCACTTGCGCTTCCGAGTTGCCCTCGGAAAAGGCTGAGGTTCGATTCATTTTCGCTAGCATTGTAATAAGGGGGTGGATTATGCACGCTAGGGAGGTTGTCACCATAGTATGTTGTTGTGAAGTTCGCCACCTCCTCTAGAATGTATGCCTCTGCAATGGAAGCCTCGATTTTGCATTTATTTCTACATTTCTTTTGAAGAACCTTTAGACATCTCTCGATTGGATAGCACCAACGGCCCTGCACGGGCCCCCCATTCGTGCCTCATACGGGAGGTGCAAAATCAAATGCTGCATCGGATTGAAGAAGCCGGGTGAAAAGATCTTCTCCAACTTACAGAGCAACACATGTGCCATTCTTTCCAAGTCAGCAATCACGGTCCAAGATAACTCCTTGGCACAAAGCTGGCGAAAGAAATAGCTCAACTCTGCCAGCACTAGCCAGACATGCTCAGGGACATAGCCTCGAACCATCACCGGAAGAAGCCGCTCAATCCATATGTGGTAGTCATGACTCTTCATCCCTAAGACTCGCATAGTAGATAAGTTCACTCACCTCCTCAGATTAGCTGCATACCCATTAGGGAACATTAACGTCTGGATGCATTCTAGTACTTCCCTCCTTTGGGGCTTGCTCAAGACAAAATCGGCCTTAGGCCTTCTCCATGTCTTGCCACGACTAGGAGGCTTCATATGTTGGTTTGGTCTATCGCATAACGTTGCCAGATCCACTCTAGCCTTAACGTTGTCCTTTGACTTGTCAGGAATGTCCATGATTGTTACCCAAAGTGCCTCGGCGACATTCTTTTTAGTGTTCATTACATCTATGTTGTGTGGAAGGAGAAGGTCATCAAAATAGGGGAGTCGAGTCAAGCCCAACTTATGAGTCCACATATGTTGCTCTCCATATCCCACAAAGCCACCTTCTGGATTGACCACGAGACCATCTATCTGTTCACGAACCACGGCACCAGTCATTATCGGTGGTGCAGGATCTATCACTACGACACCTTTCGTAAAGTTCTTGATGTCTCGTCTGAATGCATGGTCAAGAGGGAGGAATTGCCGATGTTTGTCGAACGATGAATACTTGCCACCCTTCTGCAACCAAATGAACCTCAGACCTTCCTTGCATATTGGGCATGGGAACTTCCCGTGAACACACTAGGAGCAGAATATCCTATACACCAAGAAGTCATGCAGGGAGTAGTGGTACCAAACATGCATTTTGAAGTTTTTCTTTGTAGCTCGGTCGTATGTCCATACCCCTTCCTCCCAAGCATGGACCAATTCATCAATCACAGGCTCCATGAACACACCCATATTATTCCCCGGGTGTCCAGGAATTATCAATGATAAGAATACGTTCTATCGTTGAAAGCATACGCTGGGGGGGAGATTGAGGGGGACAACGAACACGGGCCAACATGTGTATGGGGCAGCCATCATTCCATAAGGATTGAACCCATCTATTGCCAGCGCAACACGTACATTACGAGCCTCTTTAGCTTTCTCATGATGAATGCCATCAAAGTGGGTCCATGCTTCACCATCGGATGCATGTACCATCCTGTCAGGATTGTATCATTTGCCATTTTTGTGCCATTTCATCTGTTTCGTGGATTCCTCGGTCATGTATAGCCGTTGGATCCTCGGTATGAACGGAAGGTGCCGTAGGATTGTCATGGGAATGTTAAGCTACCTCTTCTAGTCATCACCAGAATCTACCTCCAAGAACCTAGAGGATTTACACTTTGGACAGTACTTTGCTTCCACGTATTCTTTCCTAAATAGGACACACCCCTTCGGGCAAGCATGTATCTGCTCATACGGCATCTTAAGTGCACGAAGGAGTTTATGTGACTCGTGCATGCTCTTTGGCAGAAGGTGACCCTCCGGAAGCAGGCTGCTGAAAGGTCCTAATGGCTAGAGGGGGGTGAATAGCCTAATAAAATTTCTACAACAACACTTAACAAAATTATTAGACAATTATGAGGCGAAGCGAGTTTTACGCTAGCCTACCAAAAAGCAAGCCACCTACCACAATTCTAGTTTAGGTAGAGTCTATTCACACAATAGCTATGACACTACTCTATGTTGGTGTGCTCTCAAAGGCTAACTAAAGAGCCACACCAACCAAGCAAGCAAGCTCTCACAACTAACTACACTAAAGAGCTTGACAACTAGTTTATGGTAATATAAAGAGTAGGCAAGAAGGTTATACCGCCGTGTAGATGTGTGAACCAATCAATCACAAGTGTGGATAACAATGAAGACCAATCACCTCGGAATCAAATGATGAACACAATAATTTTTTACCGAGGTTCACTTGCTTGCCGGCAAGCTAGTCCTCGTTGTGGCGATTCACTCACTTGGAGGTTCACGTGCTAATTGGCATCGCACGCTGAAGGGTCGAGATGGCGGACTAGAGGGCGGGGTGAATAGTCTTTTCTAAAATTAATCACGTCGGCTAACCGATATAAATGCGGAATTAAAACAATCGGTCTAGCCAAGACTACACCCCTCTATATATGTTCACTAGCACCTTGCAAAGATACTAATAAAGCAACTAAGGTGCCGGGCTAGCTAGAGCTCTCCTAAACAATTCTAGGAGCAAGGTCACACAAACCTATGCCACTATTACTTTAAGTAACAAGGGAGCTCCTACACATGCTAGTAAGCAAAAGCACAAACCTAACTAAGCTCACTAGCAATGCTCAATAACAAGGCAACCAATGCCTAATTACAGAGCGCAAATACTTAGCTACACAAACTAAGCAATGTGACTAACAAGGTTACTAAAACCAAATTAGCCACGCAAGGGAGCTACTTCTATGCTACACAAGCAAGAAGGTAATTAGCTAGCTACACATGCTATCTAATTACAAGAGCAACTACACAAGCTTAAGATATATATATATAAGTAATTGCAAACTTGTGTACCGCAAACCAACGGGAAGAACAAGGTTGACACGATGATTTTTCTCCCGAGGTTCACGTGTTTGCCAACACGCTAGTCCCCGTTGTGTCGACCGCTCACTTGGTGGTTCGGCGGCTAATTAGCATCACCCGCTAAGCCCGCACGTCGGGCACCGCAAGAACCTACCCCTTGAGTGAGGGTAGCTCAATGACACGCTTTACTAAAGTTGCTCTTCACGACTCCCGCGGGGCGAGCACAAGTACCCCTCACAAGCACTTCTTCGGAGCGCCGCACAAGCTTCTTGCGGGCTTCGACGGAGACCACCACCAAGCCGTCTAGGAGGTGGCAACCTCCAAGAGTAACAAGCACCACCGGCTTGCAACTCGATCACCTAGTGCCACTCGATGCAACCTCACGATGCAATCGCACTAGAATCGCTCACTCACATAATCAAATGATCACTATCAAGTATGTGTGTGATGGAGGGCTCCCAAGCACTCACAAGCATGGACACTAAGTCCCTTGAGGTGCTCAGCACCAGCCATGGCCGAGGGCCACTTCTATTTATAGCCCCAAGGGCTAAACTAGCCGTTACCCCTTCATTGGGCAACGGTCGGGCCGACCGGACGCTCCGGTCGTGTTGACCGGACGCTGGACCTCAGCGTCCGGTCGCCCACAGACGGCCATGTGTCCTGATTCCAACGGTCACTTGACTTGACCGGACGCAGCAGCTTTCAACTGACCGAACGCTGAACCCCCAGTGTCCGGTCGTTTCTAGTAAGGTACCGACCTCGACCGGACGCGTCCGGTCACACTTGATCGGACGCAGCCAGCGTCCGGTCACACTCCAGCTTCTACGTCATCATACGTCAGCCTGACCGGACGCAGCCTGCCAGCATCCGATCCATTCAGATCCAACATCCGGTCAGTTGACTGATGCCAGCATCTTCGCGACTAACTCGTTTTCACTTCTAACTTCATCACCCTTGCTCCAATGTGCTAACCACAAGAACTTGCATCCGGCGCAATAGAAAATAGGCATTCTATTTTCCCGAAAGCGCCGAATCCTGCCTCGCAAGCTCGGCGGGAGGGAGAGAGGGACCCAAACCCATCTCACCCCTGCAAACACCACCTCCTTTGTAAATGTGCCAACACCACCAAGTGTACACCACCATGTGTATGTGGGTTAGCATTTTCACAATCATTTCCCAAAGGATGTTAGCCACTCAACTTGCCACGCCACTCGATCCTAGCGACAATGCAAAGTTAGATCACTCGAGTGGCACTAGATGACCGATATGCAAACAAGTTTGCCCCTCTTGATAGTACGGCCATCTATCCTAAACCCGGTCATAAACTTCTCTACACACCTATGACCGGTGAAATGAAATGCCCTAGGTTATACCTTTGCCTTGCGCATTCCATTCCATCTCCTTCAATGTCGATGCAACACATGCACCAACACGATCAACAATGATATGATCCACTTCATATCATCACATGATCATATTGGTTCATCGATCTTGACTCTACTTGCTCTTCACCGTTGCTATCGTCCATCGACGCCAAGTCTTGCTCAAGCTTCACCGCCACGCGGTCCATCACTCCAAGGCCTTTGACTTGCCCTTCACGCTTGCAACCAGTCCATCAAGCCAAGTCTTGTCTTGATCTTCTCCACCTTGATCACATGACTCAATGTCATGTCTCATGTGCAATAAGCTCCTTCATCATCACATGTGTGAGCTTTACAACATCTCCAAGCCATTTTCACCTCCATGGCATATGTTGCTCATACACATGTACCTGTGGACTAATCACCTGTGTATCTCACATAAACACAATTAGTCCACCTAGGTTGTCACTCAATTACCAAAACCAACAAGGACCTTTCACACGCCAAACCCTCGATAGGGTGCCGCACAACCAACACAAGATGAGGATCACACAAGCCACGAGCAATCCACTAGAGTACCTTTTGGCGCTCTACCGGGGAAAGGTCAAGAACCCCTCACAATCACCACGATCGGAGCCGGAGACAATCACCACCCTTCGCTCGACTATCCTCACTGCTCCAAGCCGTCTAGGTGGCGGCAACCACCAAGAGTAACAAGTGAATCCCGCAGCGAAACACGAACACCAAGTGCCTCTAGATGCAAACACTCAAGCAATGCACTTGGATCACTCCCAATCTCACTATGATGATGAATCAATGATGGAGATGAGTGGGAGGGCTTTGGCTAAGCTCACAAGGTTGTTATGTCAATGAAAAATGGCCAAGAGAGTGAGCTTGAGCCGGCCATGGGGCTTAAATAGAAGCCCCCACAAAATAGAGTCGTTGTACCCCTTCACTGGGCACAACGCGGGGTGACCGGACGCTCCGGTCCGATCGACCGGACGCTGGCCCTCAGCGTCCGATCACGTGATTCACGCCACGTGTCCCTTGCTTCAAATATTGTTCATCAGATTTCAACGGTCGTCTGCTGACCGGACACGTCAGTTAGAAAGTGACCGGACGCTGGACATCAACGTCCGATCGTTTCCAGTAAGGTTTCAAACGCGATTTTTCCCGACCGGACGTGTCCGGTCATACTTGACCAGACACAGCCAGCGTCCGGTCACACAACGTCTCCTCTGTATGCCCTACGTCAGCGTACGTCAGCACTGACCGGACGCACCCCGCCAGCGTCCGGTCGTAGAGCGACCCAGCGTCCGGTCATGAGACCGAAACGCACGCCTTCTGCTGCCACTGACCGGACGCGCCGGTCCAAACAAGACCAGCGTTCGGTCACTTACAGTGACCTCTGTCTTTTCTATCTAGGGCACCGGTGGCAGCGTCAGACTATCCGCACTCTACGAACGGACACTCCGCCGGTGGAGTTTCTTACCCTTACACCTAAACTTCACCACCCTTGATCAAATGTGCCAACCACCAAGTGTATCACCTTGTGCACATGTGTTAGCGTATTTTTACAAACATTTTCAAGGGTGTTAGCACTCCACTAGATCCTAAATGCATATGCAATGAGTTAGAGCATCTAGTGGCACTTTGATAACCGCATTCCGATACGAGTTTCACCCTTCTTAATAGTACGGCTATCAAACCTAAATGTGATCACACTCTCTAAGTGTCTTGATCACCAAAATAAAATAGCTCCTACAAATTATACCTTTGCCTTGAGCTTTTTGTTTTTCTCTTTCTTCTTTCCATGTCGAAGCACTTGATCATCACCATGCCATCATCTTTATCATGCTATGATCTTTATTTGCTTGACCACTTGGAGTGTGCTACCTATATCATGATTACTTGATAAACTAGGTTAGCACTTAGGGTTTTATCAATTCACCAAAACCAAACTAGAGCTTTCAATCTCCCCCTTTTTGGTAATTGATGACAACCCTTATACAAAGATATGAATTAAAATTCAATTGAATCCATGTTGCTTGTCCAAGCATATTTACCATGTGTAAAAGGATATGGACAAGTTTCATGAATCCTATATGGTAGCAATTGCTCCCCCTACATATGTGCTAAGAGTTTGGATTGAAGCTTGCACATATGCTTAGATAGGAAATATAGGAGACAATGTCTACCAAATGATGCTAAGATATAAAAGATGGACCTTTGAAGCGTGATACCAATCGGAGTGCACCATTATACCATCCTTAGCACCATAGTTATCTTGATACCAGTTGGAAACAACACTTTGGAAATGAAATCATTAGATGTCCTATGTATGCTAGTTTTTCATTTCATCATTCAAACCTATAACTAGCATACACCACACAAGCATGGATATTGAAATTTAAAACTTGTGTTATGCAAACAAACATATGAAATGCACATTCAAATGCACCATACAAGTTCATGAGCTTGCTCTCCCTACTTGTGCCCTTTCCTTTGTCATATCTCTCCACCTATGACAAGTTCTCCCCCTTTGTTATCTTTTCACCATCTTAGTACACTAATATCACTAATGTCTTTTGTTTCTCTCTCATGTACTCATTTCTTTTTTATTTCTCCCCCTATCACTTATATCTTTGTTTCTCTCCCCCTTTGTCATCAATGACCTTTAAAAGGTAGATAGGTTGAGATTATCAATGTCAATCAATGGGGTGAGGATCATATTCCCAAATTTGGTTTAAACTAGAATATTTGCCAAAGATATTTAACTCGGTTTGATCCAAGGACAAGCTTCTTCACACCTCTTAATAAGGGTTATCTTGTACTATGTTGAGTTAAACACTTAGAGCTCATTTTCTAGATTAAACACTAGGTTTACAAGCCCACAAACATGTCATATGCTATCACTAGATCAAGTCAAGCATAGAAGCAATAGTGATACCATATAAACATCAAATTCATTTGGTTTTCATGAATGAGCCTAATAAAATGGAGGGATGACTAGATGCACTAAACATGTCCTTAGCAAGGATGTATGCCATGCCAATCAACTTTTACCTTGGATTTGCTCAAAGGAGAGGCTTGTCATATAAGTGGAGGGTGCATCAACACATATTTGAGAAATCCAATATGTTCAACTCATTCCTTAGCTTGCAAAACCTTTTCTCATCCAATGGCATGGTGAATATATCGGCAAGTTGATCTTCGGTGCCTATACTCTCAATGCAAATGTCCCCTTTTTGTTGGTGATCTCTTATGAAATGGTGGCGGACATCAATGTGCTTTGTTCTTGCATGTTGAAGCGGATTGTTTGTTAGCTTAATAGCACTCTCATTGTCACATAGCAATGGCACTTTCTTAAACTTAATTCCAAAGTCATTCAAAGTGGCATTCATCCAAAGTATTTGTGCACAACAACTACCGACGGATATGTATTCGGCTTCGGTGGTTGATAATGCAACACTATTTTGCTTCTTTGATGACCATGAAACAAGTGATAACCGCATTTCGATATGAGTTTCACCCCTCTTAATAGTACGGCTATCAAACCTAAATGTGATCACACTCTCTAAGTGTCTTGATCACCAAAACAAAATAGCTCCTACAAATTATACCTTTGCCTTGAGCTTTTTGTTTTTCTCTTTCTTCTTTCCAAGTCGAAGCACTTGATCATCACCATGCCATCATGTTTATCATGCTATGATCTTCATTTGCTTCACCACTTGGAGTGTGCTACCTATATCATGATCACTTAATAAACTAGGTTAGCACTTAGGGTTTCATCAATTCACCAAAACCAAACTAGAGACTTTCAGCTGCTAATAGCTGTCAACATACCATCGAAGGCATCTCGACTCAGGCTATACAGGGACTTTAACGCCATTATGCGTCCAATGGCATCCAGTTGAGAAACCTTTGTCTGGCCGTGAAGGGGTTTTTGTGCCATGGCAAACATGTCGTAGAACGCCTTTACGGTTGCCTCTGGCTCCTCCTCCGTACGTCCTTCAACGAACTGTGCCTCGTGATAGTCATTTAACATGTCTGCTACCCCGGCATCAACATCATAATCCTCGACACGTGGTCTCACCACCTCCTCTCTCATATGATCGGCTTCACCATGCTAGACCCACCGGGTATAGTCTGCCGTAAATCCATTCTTCCAAAAATGTTCCCCCATGACCTTCTTCGTTTGTCTTTTTCTGTTTGCACATTTGCTGCAGGGATAGCAAATTTTACTCGCTCCTTTAGTAGCCACGCTAAATGCCCATTCTAAGAAAGCATCGGTCTTGTCGATCCATTCATTGGTGACCTGACCCTGACTTGCGCGGCCCGTGTACATCCACTCACGGTCATCCATCCTCTAACATATATAGCGGCGAGTAATATAAACATCAATTGCATGTACACAACGTTCCTACTATCTAATAGGTGAGGATATGTCCTAATCCCACGCGTGGATCCGTAGATGAGGTTAGTTTCCATGCTCTACTCCTATCCAAGATAGAATTTCGGCAGCACCCCCCCGCTGTTCTCCAAATACACGTCCTGCTAGGGAGAGTGTGTATCTGGAGAACAACAGGAAGATGATGCCGAAACTCTATCTCGGATCGGAGCAGACCATGTAAACTAACCCCACCTACGCATCCACGGGGTGTCCAAAAAACATGGACAATTCGAAATAGATACGGTTTTAGATATGGAAATATCTACATATTTCCAACCGTATCTCTTTCGAACGGGAGACGCCTAACTGGGTTGCGTGATCTACGACCATGATACGAAAAGAGGTGTTATACCTAACGTGGCGGTGGAGTCAGGCTAGCGGGGCCATGGCGGGTCGGTGCAGTGGCGAGGCGACGTGGAGCAGGCAGTCCCACAACGGCGAGGAAGGCGACCGGGTTCACCGAGGTACTCCGACTCCGCTCCGACGGGCTCTTCTCTGCAAAAAAGAAACATAAAACTATCAATACAAAATTTCGGCAGCACCTCCCCTGCACGGTGAGGTTTTCAAAACCTGTAAGAAAATCAACGGCACGATGGGCGACATGCACACATATATGAACGGCACGATGGCCGACATGCACAAGATTATATCCAACCACATATATATAACAATGTCACAACCACTCCTACGACTCCTATGACTACCACCACTGCTACTCTACCACTACTACTACCACGACTACTAGTAATACTACGATGACGACGACGGTAGGGCATACCTAGTGGGCATCGTAGGGCAGCGGTGGTGAAGGGGCCAGGGGGCCGGCGAACAAGGCGACGGCTAGGGAAGCGCCGGGGACGTGGCAACGGCGGCCGGGGCGCCTCCTCCTCCTCCTCCTTCTTCTTCCTCCTTCCTCCTTCTTCCTTCTCCACCTCTTCCTCCTCCTCCTCCTTCTTCCTCCTTCCTCCCTCCTCCTCCTCCTCTTCCTCCTTCTTCCTCCTCCTCCTCTCTTTCTCCTCCTCCTCCGGCGGCGCGGGCGCGGGCGTGGGCATGCGTGTGTGTGTGTGTGTGCGGTGTGTGTGGGCCGGCTAGGCCGGGAGGTCAAATGCCCCCTTTGCCGAGTGCCCCCGATCTAGCACTCGGCAAAGTTTTTTTTAATTTTTTTAATTCTTTGCCGAGTGTCACCTAGCCTGGCACTCGGCAATGAGTTTTTTTTAAAAAAAAACTTTGTCGAGTGCTCCCGGACCGACGCTCGGCAAAGAGGGGTTTTTAATTTTTTTTTTTAAAAAAATCTTGCCGAAAGTGTCATCGTCCTCGGCACTTTCTAAGAAAGCGGTGATTTTCTTAGAGTGTCATTTTATGACACTTTCGACAAACCATATTTTTTTACTTTTGACCTCCAAACTTTTTTGCAGTTCTTATACAATACACAGTACTCCATGTTCCATTTGGCACATTTCTCGAGACTTTTTCTATATATTTTTAATTTATTTCATTTAATTGAATTTTCTTGGATAATTCAAATTATAAGCTGCTAATCATTGAATAATGAAAAAAATTGTCAAAGATGCTTACCACCTTGTTGGCCTCTTTATGAAATTATGAAATTTCTTCTGAGATTCTAAGTTTGTAAGCATCGGATGACAACTTCATGGAAACCTTCTCAAATTTTTATCACAAACTCCACATATGATATCATGACATCTTGACAAGTTTCAAGATTTTATGACTTCGCTTGCTTTTTTATAGAATTTGAAAAACTCAAGAATCATGAAGTTCGTGGTCATGTTTCGTGAACAAGATGTTCAAAATTGGTGGTCTGGTCCTAGATACGACCTCACATTATACTAAAAAATATGAATATCATTTTTTCATTCATTTTTTTCACTATTCAAATGGCTAGCAGTTATAATTTGAATTATCCAAGAAAATTCAATTAAATGAAATAAATTAAAGAAATATAGAAAAAATCTGAGAAATATGCCACATTGAAACATGGAGCACCAGGTATTGTATGGGGACTGCAGAAAAAGTTTGGAAGTCAAAAGTGAAAAAAATATGGTTTGCTGAGTGTCATAAAATAACACTCGGTAAATAACCGCTTTGCCGAGTATCAAAAAAATGACACTCGGTAAATCACCACTTTTACGAGTGTCAAAAGAAGACACTCGGCAAAGGGTTAACGGCGGTTGCCTGCCGTTAACAGCGGTGGCCCTTTGCCGAGTGTCAGGAGAATAACACTCGACAAAGACTGTTTTACCGAGTGTTATTTTTTGCCGAGTGCTTGGCACTCGGCAAACCCCCTCTTTGCCGAGTGTCAGTTGTTTGCCGAGTGCTTTCTCTCCGGCACTCGGTAAACAGCCTCTTTGCTGAGTGCCCGATAAAAAGCACTCGGCAAAGTGGGGGACACTCGGCAAAGAAGCCGTCTTCGGTAGTGATGATTAGTGCACTTCATACTAAGTATGAGAAAAACTACATATCTTGCACATCAGACAAAGAATTATGGGATGCTCTTAGGCAAAGTTTGGAGCTTCTGATGCTGGTAGTGAGATGTACCTTATGGAGCAGCTATATGACTACAAACTGGTTGAAAACTATTTTGTAGTCAAACAGGCTCATGAGATACAGGCACTAGCAAAGAAACTAGAACATTTCCCATATTTGTTGCCCGACAAGTTTGTGGCCGGTGGTATAATCACTAAGCTGCCACCTTCTTGGAGGGAGAGTTTAGCGTGGCTGAACTTATTAGATCTCTTGATGTTGAGGAGAGGACGAGAGCAAAAGACAACCGTAGAAAATGAGTTGAGTCTTCCGCTGCCAATATGGTGCAGAAGAAAAACTCATTTGCATCCCGTAATAAAAAGAAGAAGAACATGCAAGAGAACAACAATACAAAGCCTAAGCAGACTGCTCAGTTTTAAAAGAAAAAATAACAAGAAGGGTGAAGGTTGCTTTGTTTGCGGGAGTGATGAGCATTGGGCAAGTGCGTGCCCAGACCACAAATATAAGCAAGAAAAGAAATCAGCAAACATGGTGATTAGCGAGACTGGAGGAGGAACATCTAGGTATGGTAATTCTTTACCTTTTGTTCTTTCAGTTTGTCTTTCACCTGAGTGGTGGATGGACAGCGGTGCTAATATTCATGTGTGTGCTGATGTTTTTTTGTTTACTTCCTATCAGGCCAGCAGGACCGGAGCCTTGTTGATGGGAAACGGTTCGCATGCGCGTGTTCTTGGTGCTGGTATGGTCATTCTGAAGTTTACTTCGGAAAAGACGGTGCTATTAAAAAAACGTACAGCATGTCCCCTACATCAAGAAGAATCTTGTTAGTGGTTCTCAAATGTGTCGTGATGGCTTTAAAATTGTGCTTGAGTCCAATAAGTGTGTTGTGTCGAGACATGAAACATTTGTTGGAAAAGGTTATGATTGTAGAGGCTTGTTTCGCTTATCTTTGCTTGATGATGTGTGTAAGAAAGTAGTGAACAATGTTAATGTTTCGGATGAGTCGAATATATGGTATTCATGACTTTGTCACATTAATTTTGGCTATCTCACGTGGCTTACAAATCTAAATTTAATCCTAAAATTTAACTTAGTCAAAGATTCTAAGTGCTAGGTGTGTGTGTGTGTGTGTAATTGAAACAACTGCGCAAGCCTCGCAAGGCTGCTGAGGCGAGGAACTTGGCACCATTAGAACTCGTTCATTCTGATTTATGCGAAATGAACGGCGAATTGACTAAAGGCGGTAAACGATACTTCATGACATTTATAGATGATTGTACTAGATTTTGCTATGTGTATTTATTGAAAACTAAAGATGAAGCATTGCATTATTTTAAAGTCTATAAAGCTGAGGTAGAAAATCAACTTGAGAAGAAAATTAAGCGTTTGCGGTCCGATCGCGGGGGAGAATATTTCTCAAATGAATTTTCTGAGTTTTGCGCGGTGCATGGAATTATTCATGAGAGGACACCACCATACTCACCACAGTCCAATGGGATTGCAGAGAGAAAGAACCGCACTCTAACTGATTTGGTTAATGCCATGTTAAAGACTGCGGAGCTATCTAAGGAATGGTAGGGTGAGGCTATATTGACAGCGTGTCATATCCTGAATATGGTGCCCACAAAGAACAAAGAAATTACACCATTCGAGGAATGGGAGAAGAAGAGATTAAATATTTCTTACCTGCGAACTTGCGGTTGTTTCGCAAAGGTGAGTGTGCCAATAAATAAAAAGCGAAAGTTTGGACCAAATACCGTTGATTGTGTTTTTCTTGGTTATGCTATTCACAGCGTGGGTTGTAGATTTTTAATTATAAATTCTAGTGTTCCTGAAATGGCTGTTAATACAATCATATAATCTAGAGACGCTACATTTTTTTAGAATGAATTTCCCATGAAAAATGCGCCTAGCACGACTAGTCACGAATTTATAATTCTCCATAAGCATGAAAAATTTCCTTCGATAGAACAAATTAAGGATCCCTATATGCAAAATCCTGAGGAAGATGATACTATAGTTACTAGAAAAAGTAAGAGACAGAGGATTGTAAAGTCTTTTGGTGATGACTATATTGTGTACCTTGTGGATGACACACCAACGACCATTGAAGAGGCATATGCCTCTCCGGATGCTGACTTATGGAAGGAAACAGTACGGAGTGAGATGGATTCTATTATGTCTAATGGAACTTGAGAAATTGTTGATCGTCCCTATGGGTGCAAGCCTCCAGGGTGCAAATGGGTGTTCAAGAAAAAGCTTAGGCCTGATGGTACTATCGAGAGGTACAAGGCAAGGCTTGTGTCCAAGGATTATACACAAAAGGAAGGTGAGGATTTCTTTGATACTTATTCACCGGTTGCCCGATTGACTACAATTCGAGTTTTGCTTTCCCTGGCAGACTCTTATGGTCTTATCGTTCATCAAATGGATGTTAAGATAACTTTTCTAAATGGAGGGTTAGAGGAGGAGATCTATATGGATCAGCTAGATGGGTTTGTAGCAAATGATCAAGAAGGCAAGGTGTGTAAATTATTAAAGTTATTATATGGCCTAAAACATGCTCCTAAGCAGTGGCATGAGAAGTTCGACAGAACTTTAACATCTGTTGGCTTTGTTGTGAATGAAGCTGACAAATGTGTGTACTATCGGTATGGTGGGGGTGAAGGAGCCATTTTGTGCTTATATGTTGATGACATATTGATCTTTGGATCCAGCCTCAAAGTGATTGAGGAGGTGAAGGAATTTTTATCTAATAATTTTGAAATGAAAGATTTAGGAGAGGCTAATGCTATTCTTAATATCAAGCTTCTGAGAGAAGGTGATGGTGGGGTAACTCTGTTACAATCCCACTATGTGGAAAAGGCGCTAAGTCGCTTTGGGTTTAGTGACTGTGAACCTGCTCCTACACCTTATGACCCTAGTGTGCTATTGAGGAAAAATCGGAGAATAGCAAGGGATCAATTGAGATATTCCTAGATCATTGGTTCGCTCATGTATCTTGCTAATGCAACAAGGCCTGACATCTCATTTGTTGTGAGAAAGCTGAGCCGGTTTGTGTCAAACCCAGGAGATGATCACTGGCGTGCTCTTGAGAGAGTGATGCGTTAGCTAAAAGGTACTATGAGCTATGGTATTCATTATACCAGACACCCGAAGGTGCTGGAGGGCTATTGTGATGCCAACTGGATTTCTGATGCTGATGAGCTTTATGCCACAAGTGGATATGTGTTTTCGCTTGGAGGTGGTGCTGTTTCCCGGAAGTCTTGCAAGCAGACTATCTTAACAAAGTCTACAATGGAAGCAGAACTCACTGCATTAGACACCGCTGGCTCTAAGGCTGAGTGGCTTCGTGATCTCCTTGTGGATTTACCGGTTGTTGAAAAACTCATACCGGCTATTTTTATGAACTGCGATAACCAGACTGTGATTACAAAGGTTAACAGTTCTAAGGATAACATAAAGTCTACAAGGCATGTTAAGAGACGACTAAAATATGTCAGAAAATTAAGAAACTCCAGAGTAATAGTGTTGGACTATGTTCACACGTCTAACAATCTGGCAGATCAATTCACTAAGGGTCTGTCATGCAATGTGATAGAAACTGCATCGAGAGAGATGGGTTTGAGACCCACATGAAATTTACTATAGCGGTAACTTGTTCTATATGATCGGAGATCCCGTGAAGTAGGATGGTGAAACAAGCTAGTAGTAAATTGCGAGGAAAGATCCTTAGTAAGACTTATTTCTAATACATATCTTTTCTGTCTGTAAGGTAGGTTGGTTTTTACCTTAATGTGTTCCAAGTGGCTTGCTAAAGCAAATATGTTGTCCTACAGAACATCTTTTGTGGAACACACCTATATGAGTCAGACTGCTGGTCATAGTCTATGAGATTTGGGTGATCTCTAAATACTCATGAAAGGCACTGGAGTATGACTTATATGCTTCAAATAGAGGGGATGCCTTTCGCAGCCTAGTATCAGCTAAGGACTTTAGTGACATTCACCTCACACAAAACTGTCAATTCAAGGCTTAGTCCATTGTTCAGTTGTGACTGAGTAAAACTATTGCTCTAGATGAATGTTCAATTTAACAGTCTTCATCGAAACACTGCTATATAAAAGAAATATGGTTCTAATACTACTTTGTTACAAACCCCCTAGAGTTTGGTGAGGATTGTTGGATATATTATGGGCTTAGCTCGTATAATATTGAATAAATCAAATAAAACTCTATGGTACGTAACATTAAGCGTTGTATGGTTTAATACCGTATGAGATTTTGACTGAACGTTTACTCAGCTTATGTCGGATACCGCAAGAAGGGGTACCCTAAGCAAGAACCAAAAATATTGCTTAAACCTTGCAAAAATCAAAGCCGAAAGACTACCTCAAGGTCTCAGCAGATTCTCCGATTCGCCCGAGGCCTTGCGTCGAAGCCTCATGCGAAAGGCCAAAAGCTCCCCGCCCCGCCGAGGCCCCGCCCCAAAAGGCCTCGGACGGGATGCCAATTCTCCGATTCGCTCGAGGCTGGGCTCGGCAAACAACCTCGTTACCTCCGTCCCGACCGAACTCCTCTGACAAAATGTCATGTCTGGATTAATGCACCCAACTACTCCCGCAAATGTCAGCCGCACATAGGTACAGTGCGGGCAAAGCGACCGACGGGACAGGGGACCGGGCGCAGCAGGGGTTACCTGCCGCTGTGCTCATCACTGTGCCCCCTACTGACACCTGTACTGCCTTGTGCTACCTAACCACTGCGCCAAGGACGAAGCGGTGTGGAAGGTCAAGTCCTGGTCCCTGTAGTCTCAGCATCAGCAGGAGAGCCCAGCTGCTCGTTCTCCGCCTCGTCCGAGACCCCCCGGCAGGGCCTCGGACATACTGTTCTTTCTCCGCCTCGGCCGAGGCCGGGCTCGTCCCGCATCCTCATCGCCTCTGCCTCAACCATCCCCCTGGCAGGCTGTCCCATCCATTTAATGCGCCTGAATGCACCCGCTACGTCAGCCACGACCGGTAGGGTACAGCAACAGGAGCGATGGGACAATGGTCAAATCTCCTTTTTTACCATGCCCTGCACTTTTCCACCTAAACCAGGTCACTATAGCCTCGGAATCAGTGCATAGGCCCAACTGCTCCCTCCAGGGCCTCGGCAAATCAGGCCTCGGCGCGGTCAGCTACAAACACCCGCCAGGGCCTCGGCAAATCAGGCCTCGGCGCGGTCAGCTACAAACACCCGCCAGGGCCTCGGCAAATCAAGCCTCGGCGCGGTTAGCTACAACCCGCCAGGCCTCGGCACTCCACTAGGTCAAGAGTCCACCAAAGCACGGCATGTCTCCGGCCGTGGAAATCGTACTGACTAGACATCGACAAGGACCCCCACGACCTCAACCACTTCAAACCTGACCAGCACGGCGCGCCAGACAAGTACCGATCTCCGTTCCCAACGCCATGCTGCTACAGGACAAAACTACAGTAGGCCCCACGTATAGCTTACTCATGTACTCCTGGCTCCTTCCTTGCGGTTATAAAAGGAAGCGGCCAGGGATAGCTCGCGGTGGGGGGGGAGAACATACGATAGAACCGCGCTCCCATACTCGCCCTAGACACATCCTGTAACACCCACGCTCCCGGGCTGCTTGAGAGCAACGTCTCAAGCACCTCGCACCATCCCACGCCGAGACCTAGGACTAGCTCCCTCTCTCACCTAGCTTGTAACCCCCTACTACAAGCACTTCGGTGCAAGGAATACAAGACCGATCTCTCAGACTGGACGTAGGGCACCAATTGCCTGAACTGGTATAAACCTTGTGTCTCTTTGCATCACCATCCGGGATTAGGGGCACACAGTTCACTTTTACTAGTAGGTTGAGGACCCCCCGGTCCGAAACACCGACAGTTGGCGCACTAGGTAGGGGCCTCTGTGTGTTATCGTGATCGTCTCAACCAGTTCCGGATGGCTGACCCCATACGCCCACTACATCTCGGCATGGTGGTCTGGTTTGGGAGCCTAGAATTCATGTCTCTAGGATGTGAGTACGATATGGTACTCCTCACACCCAGAGCCCCACCGGCCGGCGACGACATCACGCATCGGCAGCCCGGGCACAGGCGGCGCCCGGGCCACCGCTCTCGTCACGCCCGCCAGGCACGACGCAAGGGGGACTACTCCGACGCCACGCGAACTCGATGCTACGCGCCGCACTCCGCCGACATCCCATGCCAGACTATTGGTACAGAGTCCCTGGCTGGGGACCCGTCTAGCCTAAGCTTGGGCAAGGGAATGACGCCGGTAGCACGCAGCGATGTCCCGCCGTCAAGCTCGGCCCTGCCACATCCTGAGGAATCAACTCAGGCAGAGCGAAGCCCAGCGGTGGCACCATCCCCGTACCCCTTCGGGCTGAAAAACATCGCCGCCGCCTACCCTTTCGCTTATGCCTCCGCGCACGCGGAACCCTCGGAACACCACCAACGATTCGCCCTCGACTTCACCACAATCTCGACCCACACCCACACTGACTCCTCGGAGGAGGACGAGGCATGGGCCAGAGCGGACTTCTCCGGGCTTCGTGACCCCGAGGCTATGCGCCGCTTCTTGGCCGCAAGCGACTACTGCTTCGGCTACTCCGACTCCGATGACGAAAGCACTTACGATCCCACTCGAGAGTATTTCCACGTCGAGCTCAGAATGCCAGGGGCAAGTAATGAGGGTGAGAGGCCAGGCAACCGGTCCCCACTCCGCCAAGGGGCGGGCGATGCCACACCCCCGCTCGTCGAGCTCCGAGCGGCGCGGAACATGAACATCGCCCCTGAGGATCTCCAACGCCTAGACCTGGAGCAGCTCCATGAGCTCCAGGCAAAAGTCGACCAAGATCGACTCCTGCAGCAGCAGCTCCGAGACACTCTCGAGCAGGAGCAGCAAGGTCGCGATGATGGTGGAGGGGCCCGGCAGAGGGCCCACGACGTGCACCGCTGCATCAACAACGACGAAGCAAGTGAGCAACCCCCAATCTCCAATCGCGCTTGCCAGAACATCGCGGCGGTGGCGATGCTAGTCCGAGCGATGCCCGAGCCCTATACCACGGAGGGGCGACGGGTCCGCGGCGAGCTCCGAGACCTTCTCAAAACCGCCGCAGTACAGCAGGCCGAAAGCTCCGCATCTCGGCGACGTGAGAACATCTTGAAGCGGCCTTCAGTGCATGATCGCCTCAAGGCCCCCTGAGTCCACGACCGCCTCAGCGACCGACGCGAGGCACAAGAGGACCACGATGTGGTCAGCAGGCGATGGCTCCACGACAACGACGGGCTCGCCCGAGGCTACCAGCCACACCGAGGTGGCCGCTACAACAGCGGGGAGGACCGCAGTCCTTCCCCTAGGCCTCCTGGCCCTAGAGTCTTCAGCAAGGCCATCCTCAACGCTCCATTCCCTGCCCGGTTCCGGCAACCGGCCAATCTCACGAAATATAGTGGCGAGACCAACCCTGAGCTGTGGCTGGCCGATTACCGCCTGGCTTGTCAGCTAGGTGGCGCGAACGATGACCTGCTCATCATCCATAACCTCCCCTTGTTCCTGTCAGACTCGGTGCAAGCCTGGCTCGAACACCTCCCTCCCTCACAGATTCACAACTGGCGCGACTTGGTCATGGTCTTCGTCGGGAATTTCCAGGGCATATACGTGCGCCCCGGGAACTCCTGGGACCTCAAGAGTTGTCGCCAGAAGCCGGACGAGTCTCTCTGAGACTTCATCCGGTGCTTTTCCAAGCAGCGCACCGGTTGCTTAGCATCGGCGACTCGGAAGTTGTCCAGGCTTTTCTCTCCGGCACCTCCTGCCGAGAGCTGGTCCGAGAGTTAGGCCGGAACATACCAACCTCGGCGGCCGCACTCCTCAACATCGCCACCAACTTTGCCTCGGGCGAAGAAGCTGTCGGGGCCATCTTCCCCGACAGCGAAGCAAAGGGGAAGCAGAGGGACGAGGCCTCTGGGGCCTCGGCCTCCCGTTTCTCCAAGAAAAAGAAAAAAGGGCGCCAAGAGAAGCAAGAGGCCCTCGAGGCTAATTTCATCGCAGCCACGGATCATAGGAATCCCTGAGGCCTCGCCAGAGGCCTCGGACTATTCAACGATATGCTCAAGAAGCCGTGCCCTTACCACCAAGGCCCGGTGAAGCACACCCTCGAAGAATGCACCATGCTCCGATGCTACTACGCCAAGCTTGGACTTCCCAACGATGACGCCAGGAAGAAGGGCGCCGGCGACAGAGACAACGACAAGGACAACGGGTTCCCTGAGGTGCACAATGCCTTCATGATCTTCGGCGGGCCTTCAGCGTGCCTCACGATGCGTCAACAAAAAAGGGAACGCCGGGAGGTCTTCTCGATTGAGATAGCTACTCCTCAGTACCTTAACTGGTCTCGGGAGGCGATCACGTTCGATCGGGAAGACCACCCCGACTATGTCCCAAACCCCAGGCAATACCCGCTCGTTGTCGACCCGATTATCGGCAACACCCGGCTCACCAAAGTGCTGATGGACGGAGGTAGCGGCCTCAACATCCTCTACGCCAACACCATGGAGCTCCTAGAGCTCGACCAGTCGATGCTCCAAGGGGGTGCCGCACCCTTCCACGGCGTCATGCCAGGGAAGCGCGCGCGACCCCTCGGATGCATTGATTTGCCGGTCTGCTTCGGCACTCCCTCCAACTACCGCAAGGAGATCCTCACCTTCGAAGTGGTTGGATTCAAGGGAACCTACCACGCCATTCTAGGGCGCCCGTGCTACGCCAACTTCATGGCGGTCCCGAACTACACCTACCTCAAGCTCAAAATGCCGGGCCCCAACGGCGTCATCACCGTCAAGTCCACGTACGAGCATGCATACGACTACGACGTTGAATGCATTGAATACGCAGAGGCTATCGTGGAGGCCGAGGCACTCATCGTCAACCTTGACCAACTCGGTAGTGAAGTACCCGACTCCAAGCACCGCGCCAGGACTTTCGTGCCCGCAGAGACTGCCAAGCTCGTCCCGGTCGACCCCAACTGCTCCAACGGCCAAACGTTGAGGGTCAGCGCCACCCTCGACAGCAAATAGGAAGCCGTGCTCGTCGACTTCCTCCGCGCGAATGTCGATATGTTCGCATGGAGCCCCTCGGACATGCCGGGCATACCGAGGGAGGTCGCCGAGCACGCCTTGGACGTCCGAGCCGGCTCCAGACCAGTAAAACAGCGCCTGCGCCGATTCGATGAGGAGAAGCGCAGGGCCATCGGCGAGGAGGTGCAGAAGCTCTTGGCGGCCGGATTCATCAAGGAAGTATCCCATCCAGAGTGGTTAGCCAATCCTGTATTAGTTAGGAAGAAAAATGGAAAATGGAGGATATGTGTAGACTACACCGGTTTAAATAAAGCATGTCCAAAGGTTCCATTCCCGTTGCCTCGGATCGATCAAATCGTTGACTCCACTGCAGGATCCGAGACCTTATTCTTCCTTAATGCATATTCTGGTTACCATCAAATCAAGATGAAAGAGTTCGACCAGCTCGCGACTTCTTTCATCACCCCATTCGGCATGTACTGCTATAGAACTATGCCATTTGGCCTTAGAAACGCAGGGGCCACGTACCAACGGTGCATGACCCAAGTCTTCGACAAGCACATCGGGCAAACTATCGAGGCCTACGTGGACGACATCGTAGTCAAGTCCAGAAAGGCCAGTAACCTCGCCGATGACCTGGAGATCGCCTTCAAATGCCTCAGGGAGAAGGGCATCAAGCTTAACCCCGAGAAGTGTGTCTTCGGGGTCCCCCGAGGCATGCTCTTGGGATTCATAGTCTCAAAACGCGACATCGAGGCCAACCTAGAGAAGATCTTGGCCGTGACCAACATGGGGCCGATCCAGGGACCTCAAGGGAGTACAGAGAGTTATGGGATGTCTTGCGGCCCTGAGTCGCTTCATCTCGCACCTTGGCGAAAAAGGTTTACCTCTGTACCATCTCTTGAGAAAATCTGAACGCTTTTCCTGGACCCCCGAGGCCGAAGAGGCCCTCACCAAGCTCAAGGCATTACTCACCAACCCCCCCGTCCTAGTACCACCAACCGAGGGTGAGGCCCTCTTACTCTACGTCGTCGCAATGACCCAGGTGGTCAGCGCGGCAGTAGTAGTCAAGACGCAAGAAGAGGGGCATGCTCTCTCTGTCCAACGACCCATTTACTTAATTAGCGAAGTACTCTCCGAAACTAAGACACGCTACCCCCATATCCAGAAGCTGGTCTACGCCATAGTCTTGGCTCGATGCAAGCTGCATCACTACTTCGAATCCCACCCGGTGACCGTGGGTCATCCTTCCCTCTGGGGGAGATAATCCAGAACCGGGAGGCCTCGGGTAGAATAGCCAAGTGGGCTATCGAACTCATGGGGGAGGCCCTGTCTTTTGCGCCTCGGAAAGCAATTAAATCCTAGGTCTTAGTCGATTTTGTGGCTGAGTGGACCAACACCCAGCTGCCACCTGCTCAAATCCAATCAGAATGCTAGACCATGTACTTTGACGGGTCTCTAATGAAGACCGGGGCAGGCGTGGGTCTGCTTTTCATCTCCCCCCTTGGAGTGCATGTGCGTTACGTAATTCGGCTCCACTTTGCCGCCTCCAACAACGCAGCCGAGTACGAAGCTCTCGTCAACAGCTTGCAGATTGCCATCGAGCTTGGAGTACGGCGTCTCGACGCACGGGGCGATTCACAGCTCATCATCGACCAAGTCATGAAGGACTCGAATTGTCATGACCCCAAAATGGAGGCATACTACAAACTGGTATGTCGCCTTGAAGATAAATTTGACGGTCTCGAACTCAACCACATTGCGCGAAAGTTCAATGAGGCTGCGGACGAACTGACGAAGATGGCATCGGCACGGGCCTCGGTCCCCCCGAACATATTCGCTAGAGACCTGCACAAGCCCTTGGTGGACTACGCCTCGGCAACATAAGAGGGCCCACCGGCCGAGCCACCCATAGGGCCCAAGGCCCCCTCTGTTACCGAGACTTCGGCGGCCGAGCCCAAGGCCATTCAAGTCGATGCAGGGCCTCCCGAGGCCAACCGAGGGGTGGACTGGCGAGTCCCCCTCCTTGATCGCCTCACTCGAGGAGTGCTTCCTACGGACAGAACCGAGGCCCAACGGCTGGCACGACGAGCCAAAACTTATGTCGTCAGCGATGACGAGTTGTACAAACGAAGCCCATCTGGCGTCCTCCAATGATGCATCACCACCGGGGAAGGCCAAGCCCTGCTTTGGGACTTGCACGCAGGAGCCTGCGGACACCATGCTGCACCTCGGACGCTCGTTGGAAATGCCTTCCGCCAAGGGTTCTACTGGCCAACGGCGGTTGCCGACGCCACCAAGTTGGTACGCTCCTGCGAGGGATGTCAGTACTATGCGCGGCAGACACACCTCCCGGCTCAAGCCCTCCAAACCATCCCCATCACATGGCTGTTCGCCGTGTGGGGATTGGACATGGTCGGGCCTCTATAGAAGGCCCCTGGGGGCTACACCCATCTACTGGTGGCGATCGGTAAGTTCTCCAAATGGATCGAGGCTCGACTGATCAGTCAAATCAAATCCGAACAAGCGGTGCTGTTCTTCACGGACATCATCCACAGGTTCTAGGTTCCGAAAACCATCATCACCGACAACGGGACACAGTTCACCGGTCGTAAATTCCTGACATTCTGCGACGACCACCACATATGTGTGGCCTGGTCAGCCGTAGGACACCCAAGGACAAACGGCAAAGTAGAACATGCCAACGGCATGATTCTTCAGGGCCTCAAGCCAAGGATATACAACTGGTTGAAGAAATTCGGCAAGAAATGGCTGGTCGAACTCCCGTTGGTCATCTGAAGCCTAAGGAATACACCAAGCTGAGCCACGGGGTTCACGCCGTTCTTCCTGGTCTATGGAGCCGAGGCCATCCTCCCCACTGACTTGGAGTACGGCTCTCCAAGGCTGCAGGCTTACAACGAGCAAAGCAACCGCACTACCCGCGAGGACGCTCTCGACCAACTGGAGGAAGCCCGAGATGTTGCGCTGCTACATTCAACCAAGTACCAACAAGCCCTATGATGCTATCAAGCCCGGCGCATCCGAAGCCGAGACCTGAAGGTGGGCGACCTGGTGCTGAGACTAAGGCAGAGCAACAAGGGCCGCCACAAGCTAACCCGCCATGGGAAGGACCGTACATCATCTCCCAAGTGCAAAAACCCGGGACCTACAAGCTGGCCAACGAGAAGGGCGAAATCTTCACCAACGCTTGGAACATAGAACAGCTACGTCGTTTCTACCCTTAAACCTCCAAGCATTGTATATATTGTTTCTTGAAATATATTAAAGAAGCGTTCTTTAGTTATTCTAATTTTTTGAGAAAACTCCCCCCTCGACGGGGAACCGATGTAGAAATAACGTTATAAGGGGGACTCGGCTCTGCCCCTACAGAACCGAGCCCCCCTCGGGGGCTAGAATCCAGGGGAGCCCCCTAAGTCCTAGGCACTATTTTTTAATCGTTTTTCGAATAAATTTCCACACCAAACTCTCTTGCGTACTCTGACAGGCCGTGTGTAAAAATCTAAGGACCGAAGGCGCTCCTCGAGTGCAAGAGGCCGGCCGAGTCGCGAGACTGCTTACGCCTCTGGGCTACAGCAACTCCCTCACCACCTTTCGCTGGAGGGGCAACTCAGGTTTCGAGGAAATCGTTTGCACAGACCTTGTCTAGAAGCAATGCAGAAGGCAGAGGCTTGGAAAAACGATATAAACCGATTAAAAAAGCGTACGCACAAATACTTTAAAAGGCCTCGACGGCCACAAATGTCACGACACGACAATAACTTAATTCGTTTACATGGCCCCTTTGGCCCAGGTCAAGGCTCAGGATCTCCTGCGTCGGCGGCGGGCGCAGGGGGAACCACTTCTTCTTTAAACAGACTGGCTAGCGCCGCACCAGGGACCTCAGCCGCCTGCATCAGCTTGGTGACCTCCTCATCAGCCTCCTTGTCATCATCAGGCAAGATGTAACCGTCGCTGATGGCCTCGAGGTTGATGGCGTAGTGCGAAGAGACGACGGCCAGGGCACGCTTGACGCCTGTATGCAACGCCGTCCGAAGTCGCTCCCGTATTTGGCCACTCAACGCAGACAGGCGGCTCCTGAGGAAGCTACCCGACTGAGCCGCCTCAATAGCTAGAGCCTCGCAGATGGTACGGGCGGCGGCCTGCAGCGCGTCGTGCTCCTCGATCTTGGCCTCGACTGTCGCCTGCACTACGACAGAGGTCTCTGCCACCTGGGAAACCTCCTTCTCCAACCCTGCGCCAAAACGAGCAGGATGAGGTTAAGAACGAAAGAGGAATAAGTCGAACAGGGGCAAAGGCCTATGGGACTTACCCTCGGATTTCTCTTTCCAATGCTAGACCTCGACCCGTGACGCCTCGGTCGCCTTGGAGGCCTCCTTCTCCAGCTCTGTACCACACCAGAGAGTTAGGGGCCGAGCGCAAGAAAAATAAACAAAATAAAGGGGGCAGAACTTACCCTCGAACTTCTCCTTCCAAGCCAAGGCATCGACCTAGGAAGCCTCGGCCGCCTTGAGGGCCTCATCCAGGGCGCCCTTTGTCTCACCCAACTGCGCAGCAATGGACTTGGCAGAGACCGTCACCTCTTCAACCCAGGAAAGAAGGGCATCCCGCTCGCCGGCCACCCGGGTCACCTCCTCCTCTAGCTCCTTGACTCGCGCCGCCAAAGGAGCGACCTGCTCCCGAGCCGTGGCCGCCTCGGCCCGCATATCTGCACAACGAAGGCGGAGGTCCTCCGCCTCTGCGCTCCGTGCCGATAGGAGCTTGTTGGCGTTTGTGAGCAGGTCCCTCTACTGCCCAAGTTGGTCCCAGACGTCTCTCTCTTGACGGAGGAACAACGATTTCCCAAGAGACCGGGCCTCGAGCTCCTAGATAGGTAGAACAGAGGTCATGCATTGCGAAAAGACTCAGAACAAGACGACACCACACAAGAAAAGTGGACGCGTACCTGGGTGACGTCGGGCAGATCGTCGTCCATGACGGACAGTGCCGTTCACAGCGACTGCACCGCCAGCCAGCGATATTGCTCGAAGGAGCTCCAGCGCCCCCCTCGACCGCATCCTCGAGGGCGAATAGAGGCTCCCCCTCTGGGTCATCCCGGCTCAGCCACAATATACGCGGGTGATTCCACCCGCGGGGCTCGGGTCATACCCGCGCGAGGGCCGAGTTCCCCTCGCCAGGAGCTAGAACTGGCTGCTTGGCAGTGCTGTCCGCCTTGACATCCGCCGCATCCTTCCCCCGAGAAGTATCGGCAGGAGAGGTCGCTGGAACCTCCACCTCCCGGGCGCTCTCCTACGACGGCGGTAGGCCTTGGGCCAGGGGCGGCACCAAAGGTTGCCCCACCTCCATCTCAGAATCCCGGGCCACCGGGCCCGCCGCGCTCACCTCGACCATCTTGGCCTCGGGAGTCCCAGGGGCCTCGGCAACGCGTGGTGTAGGCCCTTCCTCCTCCGTCTGCTCCGTAGCCACCCCGGGAGCCTCTTCCTGAACGACCGACCTCTTCAGGTCGGCCCCGGTCGACGCCACATCAGGCTACACGGCGGTTTGCGCCTCTGCCGCCTGTTGAGCAGTGGGACCGGCGCTCACTTTGAGTGCCTTGCGTGGCGCCAAGGCTGGCACCTCCACCCGATGCTTCCGACTAAAGGCAAAACACCCACTTGGTTAGCCGATGACCATGAAGCGAGCAAGAGACAATGCGAACGTCACTGAAAAAACACTCACCTCGAGCGGGGTTGCAGCTGCTTCGGCACCACGGTTCTCCTCTGCAACGACCGCGGCGGTGGCGGAGGCACGGCCCCGGCATCCACTGGTGCCGGCCAACCCTCATCGGGCTCCGGCGCCCCCTCGACCCCCTACGGTGGTAGTTGCGTCGCCCCCGCTGTCGCCTGCTCTGTCACTACCGTCGAGCCCGACGGGCTGACGGCACGCTTCCCCAGTGCCCGTAGCTTAGGCATGTCAGCCTCGGACGCGGGGTGAGCGATCACCGACCCCGGGGCGCTATCTCCTCCCCCTCCTCCTGGGAGCGCCGGGCTACTTGCCGACACCCCGGGTGTCGTCTCCTCAATGTCAGGGAGATAGTCTAGGGGACCCCGCCCCCTCTCGCCCTCGTCATCCCCGTTCGAGGCATCCGTCGATAGCGACGGTGACGGGGACTCCTCCAGCGTTAGGCCGTCCTTCCTTTGCTACCGACGATGCTCATCTAACTTCTCGCGCGCAAGAATCTACTTCGTGCGCTTGGCCGCCTTGGCGTCCTTCCAATTTTTCTGTGCCTCGGCGTGCGCCCGGTTGATCACCCGCCGCCTCGCGTCCTCAGGAATGGGCGGCGGGGAGGCTCGCACGTCCCTCATCCCCTGCAGGAACGGCGAACGCGCATAAGGGAACGAGAAATGATGAGAAACAGAGAGGGCTCGGGGGCTGTAGCGGCGCGTGACTTACCAGGGAGAGATACCCCCGCGACGGGCGCATGACAATGTGGGTTAGACCACCGCTCTTCATCTTCCCGTCCACCGTCTCCCTCACCCGACGTAGAACTGCCTCCTCGAAGAGGGCGGCGGCAGACATACGGATGCCCTCGATTGGCTCATCCGGTCTCATATCGAACAGGCGCCAACGCCGAGCCATCAGCGGCAGCACCCTTCGGTGGTGGAAGGCTGCCACGACCATAGCCGCCGTAAGGCAGCGGTTCCGCAGCTTCTCCAGCCCGTCCAGGAGCGGCTGCAGCTTGGGCTGCTCTTCTCTTAGGATGCCATACCTCCACTTCTCCGGACAGTCCTCCACGATCCGTCCGGTGTAGGGGGGAAGCCCGCCGTCATCGTTGCGGAGATAGAACCAGCTGGTGTACCTACGGCGATTGGATGACGCGAGCTAGGCCAGGATGTACAGGTGCTGCCGGTCTTGGCGCACCTAGAGAGTGCAACCGCCGGCCCTCACCATCTTCCTCGTACCTGCCATACCCGCCAGCTTGGTGGTATGCCCTGCTCGGAAGAGCTGGAGCCACAGCTCCCAATGGGGGGCAATCCCCAGATACCCCTCGCAGACGGCGATGAAAATATCCGCCTATGCGATGGCGTTGGGCTTGAAGTTGTGTAGCTCCACCCTGTAGTAATGCGGGAGCGCACGCATGAATCGATCCGCCGGCAAGCCGAGACCACGCTCGTGGAAAGAGACGAAGCTCACGACGTACCCTTCGCGTGGCCACGGCTCCCGCTCACCCAACGGAGCAATCCACTCCGGCCTGTCGGGGTCGGTGATTGGATGAAGAAGGCCATCGTCGATGAGCGACTACAGCACCTCCATGGACACGTCGAACGGCTCCCAAGGATCCGCCGGGAGGATGACAGGAGGACCGCCGGCCATTGTGTGATGGAGAATGAGGACTATGGCGGTAAGTCTCTCTCGCTCTCTCTCTCTCGCTCTCCCTCTTCTCCCTTCTTCTCCCCGGCGCTCTCTGTTCTCAGCAACGGCTCGAAGGCGGAAAAGGCGAGTACGGGCAAGGTAAGGAGGGGATGGTCGAGACTCGTTTCGTATTTATGCAGGGAAAGGATGAAACGGTCAGCGATTTAAATTGGGAAGTTCCCTCGAGTCAAGCACATAAATCCAGATCCGATTTCACCGCCCACGCGCCCACCTTTTCCTCATTAATCGCACGGGCGGTTATGTCCTGTCCGCTGACACCGCGTCGCTTCCAACCACAGCAACGGCAGGCCCCGAGAGACCGCCTCAAAAGGCGCGCCTACCATTGTCAGTCGATGAGAGGGGAATATTCCCCCAACCGATTCCTTCCAGACTAAGGAACTGGGCACCGAGCCCATTACGGTCCAGGGGTTCGAAGGCTGGACCCCAGAGGGTTTCGACAGCCGCCCCAGGACAACAGAGTTAGAGACAACTATGGGCGAGCCCGTACATGGCTGAGGCCCGAGCAAGCGATCGCTCGAGATGTCCTAAGTCGTGTCCGAGACCAGCAGGGAGTTCTCCGAATGGAATCCCACCGTAGGGAGGCGCCGAGCCCCCGGGGCCAATCGAACGGCCCTGGGACCCAATAGAGAAGCCCTCTGATACTTTTGGAGTGCGTCTTCGGACCACTAGCCGACCCCTATCGAATGGGGCATGGGCCTCCACTCGGACTTACCCGATAGCAGCTCACCGGAAGTGTCACCGCTCGCGCCCACCGAGGGTAGCCTGGCATATTCCACCCCTCCTTCCGAGCGAAAAGGATGCGTGAGGGTCGCATAAAAAGCCAGGGGAACTCCTGACCGCCCTCTCGCTCCATGCGGAGGCTCAGGGGCTCTCCCTGCAAACTTTGCTGAGACCCAGCGACCTAGGCTCACACTCGAGGGGGCTCGGCAAACAACCCCCTCCTTCTGAGCGAAAAGGATGCGCGAGGGTCGCATAAAAAGCCAGGGGAACTCCTGACCGCCCTCTCGCTCCGTGTAGAGGCTAAGGGGCTCTACCTACAACTTTGCCGAGACCCAACGACTCAGGTTCGTACTCGAGGGGGCTCGACAAACACACCCCTCCTTTCGAACGAAAAGGTTGCGTGAGGGTCGTACAAAAAGCCAGGGGAACTCCTGACAGCCCTCTTGCTCCGGGCAGAGGCTAGGGAGCTCTTCCTGCAGATATGCTGAGACCCCGCGACCTAGGCTCGCACCCGAGGGGGTCTCAGCAAACAAACCCTCACGCGTGAGGGGCGTATAAAAAGCCAGGAGAGCACCTGACGGCCCTCTCGCTCCGTGCAGAGGCCAGGGGGCTCTTCCTGTAAGTTTGCCGAGACCCAGCGACCCAGGTTCGCACACGAGTGGGCTCGGCAAACAACCCCTCCGTCCGAACGAAAAGGATGTGCGAGGGTCGAACAAAAAAGTCAGAGGGACCCTTGACCGCCCTCTCGCTCCGTGCGGAGGCTCGGGGGCTCCTCTTGCACCCAAGACAAGGACAAGCGACCCAAGCCCACACCTGAAGACTCGAAAAAACGCGATAAAAGGGCATCGAGCCCATTACGGTCTAGGGGTTCGAAGGCTGGGCCCCTAAGGGTTTCGACAGCCGCCCCAGGACAACAGAGTCAGGGACAATTATGGGTGAGCCGTGCTTGGCCTAGACTCGAGCAGACGACTGCTCTGGACGCTCTAAGTCATGTCTGAAACCGGCAGGGAGGTCTCCGAATGGGATCCCACCGTAGGGAGGCACCGAGCCACCGGGGCTTAGCGAACGGCCCCAGCACCCACTAGAGAAACCCTCTGGTACTCTTGGAGTGCGTCTCTAGACCGCTAGCCGACCCCTAACGAACGGGGTTCGGGCCTCCACTCGGACTTACCCGATAATAGCTCACCGGAGGTGTCACTGCTCGCGCCCACCGAGGGTAGCATGGCACCCTCCACCCCTCTTTTCGAACAAAACGGATGCGTGAGGGCAATGCAAAAAAGACAGAGAAACTCCTGGTCGTCCTCTTGCTCCGAGCAGAGGCTCGGGGGTTCTTCCTATAACTAAACCGAGGCTCAATGACCCGAACTCGCATTCATAGGCTCGGCTAGCGCAATAAAAATCCATCGCATGACGTAAGAAAAGCCCCTGGAGGAGTCAAATCACTCCTCCAGGGCCTCGGGGGCTACACCCATGGGTGCGCTCGCGCGCACCCACCGAGGCCTCGAGTACAAAACACAATCCCAAACAGGAGCTGTTGCGAGCCAAGTCTCGACAAAACCTCAGGAGAGTGCCCTCACTCCTCCCGAGGCTCGGGGACCATCTTGTCGGATACCGCAAGAAGGGGTACCCTAAGCAAGAAACAAAAAACTTGCTTAAACCTTGCAAAAATCAAAGCCGAAAAGACTACCGCAAGGTCTCAGCAGATTCTTCGATTCGCCCGAGGCCTTGCGCCAAGCCTCATGCGAAAGGCCAAAGCTCCTCATGCGAAGGCCGAGGCCTCTCGCCCCCCGCTTCGAAAGGCCTCGGACGGGATGCCAATTCTCCGATTCGCCGAGGGTGGGCTCGCAAACAATCTCGTTACCTCCGTCCCGACCGAACTCCTCTGACAAAACGTCACGTCCGGATTAATGCACCCAACTACTCCCAAGAACATCAGCCAGACGCTGGGGTATGCAGGGCGAGAAGCGACCGCGGGGACAGGGGACGGGCGCAATAGGGTTACCCGCCACCGTGTTTCATCATCGTGCCCCCCATCGACACCCGATCGCCTTGTGCTACATACCCCTGCGCTAAGGACGAAGCAGGGTGGAAGGTCAAGTCCAGGTCCCTGTAGTCTCAGCAACAGGAGGAGAGCCCAGCTGCTCGTTCTCCGCCTCGTCCGAGACCCCCCGGCAGGGCCTCGGACGTACTGTTCTTTCTCCGCCTCGGCCGAGGCCGCTCGTCCCGCATCCTCGTCGCCTCCGCCTCAACCATCCCCCTAGCAGGCTGTCCCATCCATTTAATGCGCCTGAATGCACCCGCTACGTCAACCACGACGGCAGGTGGTACAAAGAACGGGAGCGATGGGACAACGGTCAAATCTCCTTTTTTACCATGCCCTGCACTTTTCCACCTAAACCAGGTCACTATAGCCTCGGAATCAGTGCATAGGCCCAACTGCTCCCTCCAGGGCCTCGGCAAATCAGGCCTCGGCGCGGTCAGCTACAAACACCCGCCAGGGCCTCGACAAATCAGGCCTTGGCGTGGTCAGCTACAACTCGCCAGGCCTCGGCACTCCACTAGGTCAAGAGTCCACCAAAGCACGACATGTCTCCGACCGTGGAAATCATACTGACTAGACATCGACAAGGACCCCCACGACCTCAACCACTTCAAACCTGACCAGCAGGGCACGCCAGACAAGTACCGATCTCCATTCCCAATGCCATGCTGCTACAGGACAAAACTACAGTAGGCCCCACGTATAGCTTACTCATGTACTCCTGGCTCCTTCCTTGCGGTTATAAAAGGAAGTGGACAGGGATAGCTCGCGGCGGGGGGGGGGAGAACATACGATAGAACCGCGCTCCCATACTCGCCCTAGACACATCCTGTAACACCCACGCTTCCGGGCTGCTTGAGAGCAGCGTCTCAAGCACCTCGCACCGTCCCATGCCGAGACCTAGGACTAGCTCCCTCTCTCACCCAGCTTGTAACCCCCTACTACAAGCACTTCGGTGCAAGGAATACAAGACCGATCTCTCAGACTGGACGTAGGGCTCCAATTGCCTGAACCAGTATAAACCTTGTGTCTCTTTGCATCACCATCCGGGATTAGGGGCATGCAGTTCACTTTTACTAGTTGGTTGAGGACCCCCCGGTCCGAAACACCGACAGCTTATATGGTTGGAAATTATCCATCTTAATGGAGAAGCTGAGAAAAGGACAAAGGAGTGCCACACGCGCGCGCGCGCCGCCGCCGGCCGGGCCGTGGGCGTGGGCGCGGGCGTGGCCAGGTTTTGCCACTTAATCCACATAATCACGGGAGTCTCTCTCTTTTATGGTGGAGACGAACTGGTTGCGCTAGTTACCGTCTCTTCCGCTCTCCGTCTCATGGGATTCTCCGCTGCCTTTCTCCCTTCCCGTCGCAGCCATAAATCTGCAGTCCTCTGTCAGTCCACCGTTCCGTTTCGCTTCCAAGAGAGACCACATCTCAGCAGCCCTTTGGCTTTCCCCATCTCGTACCTCTGCGCGCATGGAGGAGCGGGAGAGCAGTGCCTCCGGAACCCTTGTCCGCCTGCGAACCCTGCACGGGGTGTGCGGCGATTAGGTTTTTAGGAGCGATTCCGCGACTGCTCGCTGAACCCGTCCCCGTCTTCTTCCTGGTGATCGCTGGAACCCGTGGAACCCGTCCCCGTCTTCTTCCTGTGGATCGCTTGCGGAACCCGTCTGGTGATCGTTCGTGGGACTGCACTGTGAACACCATCCTGCATCGACTGTGGTCCACGACTTCGAGTAACGCACTATGTCGACTAGTACGAATGGAGCCTCCGATGCCCTCGGCATGGGACCCTCCGCTGGGTACCATCTCAACTCTGTGTTTACCGCATTTTGTGTTCTTACTGTATCGATCTGTATGTCATACTTGCATGCTGTAGCGTTTGTCAGTGATATACACATGCACATATATATTGTCACAAACCTTCTGATGTTTTATTTCTGAATTAAATTCATCATGAAAATGCCTATCCGCTTGTTCAACGTACGAGGTACGACCCTGCTGCAGCTGCAGTCCTGCAGAGATATCATTATGTCCGTCCGCGCCTCCGCGATGATATATAGCCCGGCCGCCACGTACTAAACGTTTAAGTGGCTAACCTATCACAGCTGATTGCATCATTAACACGGCGCTGATAATGAACCATGCAATTAAGAGATCGACTGGTCACTACTGCTAGCTCATTTCGCAGTCACTTGAGAAGAGTCAGCCTAGCTTGCTAGCTAGCTGCCTTGGGTCGTCATCACGTAAGTAAGTAAGTATGCACGTGGCCTTGTATCGATATGATGATCTTGCATGCGGTGGTTGGAGATGCGCGGTGTACAGTTAAGCTGGGCTACTACTACTGGTGTGGACCGTGGCCAAGCACGATGATGCCATGATAGAGCAGAGCCGGACGTCGCCGCCGTCTGTCACACCACACACAGCGCTGATTCAATCAGGCAAGAACAGCAACCGGACGCCATTGAAATTGCAGTGACTACTGACTATGCGCAGTGGCATCGATCATGGAAATTGTAGCCTTGCCTCTAGCTAGGACGACGGAGGTCGAGTGGACGACGAACGCAACACTGATGGGCTGACGACGTTTGGTGGTGCAATCATGCACGCACGCACGCTGGCGCGCGAACGGGCTACCTACCGAGATGCCAGACAAATTAAGCAAGAAGGTCAACAATTTTCATCCGTAATTCCGCATTCGTCTGACTGTTCTAGTAGCGCAGCATTCAACCGAGATGCCACTTTTGTTTGTGTTGGCTGCTGATTTTTTAAAAAACTTTGCTAAACGCAGCTTGTTCTGTTGGAGACCTGAGCCTACGTCTACCTACCAAACCATCAGGACTTCCCCATTCTTCAGTATGCAGATGATACTCTCATCTTTCTGCATGGAGAAGTTGAGCAACTAATTTTTTTTGAAGAACTTGCTCAATCTGTTTGGTGAATCTACAGGTCTCAAAGTCAATTTTCACAAATCTTTTATGGTCCCAATCAATGTTCAAGAAGACAAAATTTCACCTCCTGGCTACCACTTTTGGGTGCTCCAAGGGCTCCTTATACCTTTTACATATATGGGCCTTCCTTTGCGCTTGTGTTGTTGCTCTTGTAACTAATTTACTTGTGTAGTTACCTAGTTGCTCTCCTAGCTTGTGTATCTAAGTAGCCCTGCTTAGTTTGTATAACTAAGTAGTGGTAGGTCTCTAGTTTAGCTTGTGTAGCTTTGCAAGTTGAGTAGTGCTAGTGTAGTACTAGTGTTACTTAGGCTTTGTGCGCTTTGCTAACTAGTATTTGTAGAAGCTCCCAGTGTGCTTAGTTGACTAGTTCCATAGATTTGTGTGACCTTGTTAACTAGAATTGTTTAGGTGAGATCACACTAGCTAGGCGTCTTAGTTGCTTTAATTAGGATCTTTTGTAAGGTTCTTGTGGTAGATAGAGGGGTGTAGTCTTGGCTAGACCAAATAGTTTTAATTCCGCGTTTGTTTTGGTTATCCGATGCGATTAAGTTTTAGAAATGACTATTCACCCCCTCTAGTCCGCCATATCCCTACAGCTACTGTGAAAGATGTCTTTTCTAAGATGTTGCGTGATAAAGAGCCAATATTCTTTAGTTCAAGATATTTGTCTAAGTTAGAGAAAATGAGGAACAATGCAAAAATACCGTTGTATACTTGGTAGCTGTCCTCAAGCTATTAGAGCTAAAATTTATTCATGGTTTGTCTGATAAGGCTTTGGAGACTTGTTATGTGCACTGAAGAAACTGATACCAAGCCCTAATGAGTTACCAGAGACAACATATGAGGCCAAGTAGATGATCTGGTCTCGAAGTTGAAAAAATCCATGCATGTACCAATGTCTGTATATTGTACCGTGGATATGAATACAAAGATTTGGATGCGTGACCAAAGTGCGAAGCTCCGTTGCACAAGCATGCTATGGCAGACCATGACAATAGGACCAAAGGAGGCCTCGTAAAGGTTGCACGGTGTTTTGCTATATTTCCTCGTATGTAGAGGTTGTTTGTGAACGCAAAGTCAACCAAGCTAATGTGGGATGGCATTCCCTAAGGGTGTATGAAAGATAAAATGCACAAGCACTCTGTTGATGGATCCGATTGGAAGACCTTTAATACTATGTTCGAGAAGAATTTTACTACGATGTAAGGAACATAACGTTGGGGATGGCTAGATGGATACAGATTTGATGAATCCGTTTGACATGGTTAGCAACAATCATATTGTGAATTTTGACCTTCCACGTATTAAAGACTTGATTGTGGCTATGTATGATACTTGATCTCTGTATTCATGTGCACGTAGTGGGGATACACGAGTGGCATATACTCCCAAGGTTTATTACTGAGTGAATTAGTTTAACTCGGGCTAGTGTGTGGCGATCATATGATTTGCTTAATTAACTGGGCAAATTCCTCGCAAACATCTTAACTAATATATGATTTTATGAAAGCAATTTTTCAAAACGTACGAATTTATATATATATATATATATATATATACATTTCGATTTTGTAAAGTAAATATTGTAGAAGTCATTTGTAATCAACATTTTTTAAAAGTTTGATTTGACTTATCGTTCAAAAACGTAGAGGGAGTATTCACCCAACGTATTTTCCTAAGAATTATATTAATAGCAAGTCAGTAAAAAGTAAAGAGTGAATGCCTATATATATTGAGCATGCACGGACAACCGTGCGGAGCTCGATGGTTGTTCCTGTGAACCAAGCAAGTACTCAGCCTAGCTACATGATACATGCATCGGAATAATCAGTCGGTGTGGTCACCACCGCCTCGCCGGCACACTGCCGCAGAAACAACTAACACCCGTAACGGTACGTCCCAGTTCTCCGACCCAGCCCAGCCCACCACGTGCAAATGCAAGCAATTTCATCGCATACGACAGTCCAATACTGAACGCCGCAGACGGATGGCCGGCCGGCCGGGCCCCGTCGACCTCTCCGCCCTCGATGACAACGACAGATCGGTCCATGACCATGCGGGCGCGCGCTATGCATGCATGCATGCATGCAGACGATGCAGGTAGGTAGGATCGCAGGTAGCAGCTAGCGTCGTCAGATCACGCCTACATACCTACGCCATTCAGGACGCGCGTCCGGTCTGGGGTCCACCACGTGACGGCGGCGAGCCACCGACCCAACCGTCCTGGCAGCAGGGAGGGGCCTCGCCTCTTCGTCTCCGGGGTCCGGGCTATCGGTCGGTCGGTCGACGAGGGGAGCTCCAGGCCCAGGCAGAGGCAGGCCTGACCGACTGGTACGGCACCGGTCTCAGACTCAGTGCCAGGTCGGAAGCGGAGTGGCCGGGCCGGCTCGAAATTAAGAGAAGCAGGCGGACAGGCTAGCATCGCAGCAGCATGCAGGCACCTCACCTTCACCGCATTGGCAGGCCAGCTGCTGCTGTTCTGCAGCGGCAGCGAAGAAGAAGAAGAGCTGTAGGTTGACCCAGGCCCAGGCGCCCCGCTAGCTAGGCGCTGGTGGCCGCCGCCTGCTGGTCCCGTTGGCCGGTCGCGGCCGGCCGGCCGTACGACGCCGGCCGGTTTTACTACGCGGTTACCGCGCCAATTCCTAGTTCCTGCTTGTCCTGGCCACTAGATCATGTAGCCAGACTAGATTGCTACTAGAATCCAAGGCCGCCTAGGGTTTTTCTTCCTGGCACCATCGCAGGGTTATTATCAACCTGTTCGTTTGATTATGTGAGTGAGTGTTTTTCTTTTACAACAAAACAGCATCAGCTGACTTATAAGCCATGTAAACGATCGAGCGATCATGGTTCTGTTCCTCTGCGAGTGCGACTGTGCGCCTGTGTCGCGGTGTCGCTAGCTCGCCAGTCGCCACAGGCTACAGTTGGTCGTTTGGATTGTAGTACTGAAGGCATATAGGTCTACAGTACTCGGTTGGTTGGCAATCTGATCACTGATCAGGGAGGTCGTATCATGTACGTACGTGCTTCTCTGTCTGCATCACTGTCACTCTATAGCAGAGAGTTTTGGACTGGTTTCAACGCGAAGCCAACACCAACTGTAAGTCGGTAATCTTGTCTCCGATATTGGCCCCATTCGCTTGTCGGGAAAAAAGAAGATAAAACACTGTAGCGGCTATTTGTGTGAGGGATAAATACTATAGCGGCTGGTTGATAAATAGTGCCGCTGTAAGGAGAAACCAGCCGGCTGGTCTGAAAACCAGCCAGCCGAACGGCACCATTAATGGAATGGAACTTGCTGACGTACTCCCCGCCATTCTATCAGAGGGAAATTTGGACTGTTTTCAACACAGCCCCACCTGTCATCTCGGCAATGCAATCAGACCAGGCTAGCTAGCAGTGGTGGTCCATTACATTATTCCACGTTTTACCACCACTCTATGATTGTTCATCTAACATAGTAGAGCCAGTTCATTTAATTCATTTAGAATGAAACCAAAGCCACTTCATAGCGCGCAACAAGACACTACCGGATTGTACCACGAGTAGAGACCAAGCCAAAACAAGTCATACCAAAGAGGGTCTTGGTATCATCACAGGTGAGGTGCTAGTCATCTTTATATTCTACTCCCTCTATCCCAACTATAAGTCATTCTAATTTTTTTGAGAGTCAAAGTATCTCAAGTTTGATCAAATTTATATAATAAAATAATAGCATTTATGATACCAAATAAATATCATTAGATTCTTTATTAATTATATTTTAATAGTAATACCTATTTGATGTCATAAATCTTTGTAACTCTTTCTATAATTTTGGTCAAACTTAAGATGCTTTGACTCTTCAAAAAAGTTAAAATGACTTATAATTTAGAATGAAGGGAGTAGGATTGAAAGTCTACGTCGTATTTTTGCAAGATGTGTCTGGTGTTCATGATAAGTAGGTCCACCAAAATATAACTGGTAGGGATGTGGCATTAAAAATTAGTGAGTCATCGTGACGTGGGTTTCTAAACCTTCAAATGAGTTTGTCTGCGAGATAGGTCACATTGTCAATCTTATTAAGTAGTCATCACATACAAAATTAAGTAGTCAACAAGAGATGGAATTTCTTGTTCACAAAAAAAAGATGGAATTTCTACTTGTTTGCTTAACAAAGGAGCTGAGCAGTTGCAAATACAGAGCAAAATAAAGCTAAGGGGAGTTTATTTTTCCCTTCTTCTGCATCTATCCCACGATTCCATATTCGGTAGGGGTTGGGACTTGGGACTAGCTAGATCAGCCCGGACCCAAGCCACTACAATAGACAAGCTTGCGTGGATCTAGGGACACGTCACTACTACAGAATGGACTTGTTGTCCCGGGCGGTAACGGCCTTTAGTCCCGGTTACCGCGCCGGGACAACGATCCCGGGACTAAATGTGCCACCTTTAGTCCCGGGTCATCGAGTCGGGACTAAAGAGAGACCTTTAGTCCCGGTTGGTGTTACCAACCGGGACTAAAGGCCCTCCAGCCGAGCAAACGTGGCCGCACCCTTTAGTCCCGGTTGGTAACCCTAACCGGGACTAAAGGTTCCTTTTCTTTTTCTTTTTTTTAATTTGTTTTCAGTTCAGTTATACGTATTTGTTTAATATATAATATGTTTTTTATGTATGTATTCTACGCTGCTAATATAAATACACGCACGCATATAATTACATCTAATTCTCATCTCGAGCATTATTATATTCGAATAAAGTATGAACCTATATATATTATAGATATATATATGTATATATACAACACTTTCATAATCTTGTTCTCAAAAATAACGATATCAATAAACATTTAATTTACATCATTTATTCCTTAGGATCAAAGTAGAACTCGCCGTTGGGATTTAGCACTTTTTCTAGAAGATATCCTGCTATTGACTCCTGAACTGCTTTCAGATGGTCTTTTTGCATGACCCTTCGTTTCAACCATTCAGTCTTGCATTTGAAATAAAAGGAAAAGTATTAATACATATATATATATATATATATTCATTTAAAAATAAATAAAAAATTTGATATATACGTACTCTGAGGACATCTTTAGGAGTTCTTCTTATGTGCGCAGTGATAAATTCACAAACGTAGTATCCACACAAGTTATTACCTGGTTCCTGCCGCAAACACCACTGTACGAGAAGAAGATTATTCTCATCATCTCACACGTAAATTGAAGTACGATATAGTAATTAAACACGTGGGGAAGTGTATATAGTACAGCTTACTGGTATTTCAACTACATTAAGTGGTGCCTTGCAATCCTTACGATGTTGCCAAATAAACTCTTTCCAAACCCTATGCGACCAATAATGTACGATCGTTAATAAATTATGGCAAATTCTATTCAATAATAGTTGTGCGCGAGAGATCGAAATTACCCCTGGATAATGTCTATCATATCTTGGTATAATGTCCGCTCTTTTCTCAACGAGTCAAAGATTACTAACCGACTTGAGTTTAACTCAATGACAATGAGTATCCAGTGAAACCTGTATTGGTTTATACACACACGTACATGCATATAAGTTGTATTGATATTACATAAAATATGTAGACTACATTATTATTAACACTTACTCAAAGCTGTACGGGAAAAGTATTGTTGTCTTGTCGTGCTGCTTCACGAAGAACATCATGATATTCTCCTGTGCTTCAGATACCCACCCGCTCCTTGACACAATAATACCGGTTTTGAATACGATATAAGGATCAATGAAGCCGACCTTTGGTGTCTTGTATTCTTTGGTGCTCGACATCCGGAATCAGTATATAAATATAAGTTACATGTGAGGATAATTATATACACGCACGCATGGAAGTGAGTTTATTAAATAAAAGTAAGAATCACTTACAAACAAAAGGAGCTAATGATTGATTTGTCCGGGCGTCCAAGTGGAATAGTTGATGCAATTCTTGAAACTAATATGTAAGATGTCATCGCCACGGAAGTAATGATGGTCTCTAAATCGACAAAGATCCTTTGCTCACCCCCCCCACACGCTGCATGTACCACTTGTTGAGCAAGTACATTTTTGCGTACCCAATTCATTCAGAGCAGCGAGGGTTGTACTGGACTTTTGTCATATTTATAAGTCTTCCGGTATCAACTTCCGTGTTCGGATTGGAGCTTTGCCCATCAATTGATCCAAGGTTAAACCAAGTATCTTTAAAAAAAAAGCATTAAGGGCTTGAACCGACACTTCTCCGAGTTGTGCGGTCGATAGACTTCTATGTTGGAACCATATTCATTAGCAACAACAAGATTTTGCATTGGTTGCTTACATTGTCCAATTTGTGGGACATCCTTCCTTTATGCTCTTTTCCTTTTCTTACACGCATCATGTGACTTCACGAGGGAGCGGTCATAGTCGATAGTCGCGAAGGCTTACGAAGTTCAATCATCTTTTTTTTTCTTGTGAGCATCGACCTTACGCCAAAGCACCTCTCGTGGTAGGTAAAAGTACGGCTTCTCCTTAAGCTTCGCTTGACTCTTGTTTTTGGTATCTATAAAAAATCTTTCACTTTTTGTCTTCTTCATTTGCTATTTGCTCATCGGTCTTTTCAGAAGTATTTCTTGAGAAATAACTCTTTTTCTCGGGGTCTTCTTTGTCACGGGACCTTAGACGATTTGTAGTGCATCATTGTGGTGGGGTGGGGGCGGTGATGGAGACCGGCGTGGAGGCGATGTGGCGGTGTTGGTGGAGATCGGCGGAGGCGTTGGAGATCGTTAGGAGGCGGTGGGGCGGTGTAGGAGTTGGAGATCGTTGTGGAGGCGATGGGGCGGTGTAGGAGTTGGCGATCGCCGTGGGGATGAAGTCGTCTCGCCCCAGCGACATTTGTGATGAGATGGGGAATGAATTATTAGGCTAGGTGGGGAGACCACCTCTGAGAAACAAGTTGTGTGTCAATTATTTTTAAGCCAATAGAAAATTAATGGAAAATAATATTTCATTCACTTTCATTCATACCTAGGGTGAGGTAGGGAAGCGGTGGCGCCCAGAATGATGATGAAGCGTTTGCGCCATTGAATAAATGTCTTCTCCGCTTCTCCTAGTGTCTTCTCCCCATCACCGCCTTCAATGTCAAGAGGAACATTCTTTGTAACCTTTGAGCACTCTATTGACCGAGACGCTAGCATATCCGGGTTGAATAAGCGACCCATGGATTCTTGGTGTCTTCGTTCGGTCTATTGGAGATACAACCCGATGACCACCATGATTGATGCATTATTACCATCTGGAATGTGCAGCTCACATGTTGTTAGAGGCTCGGTAATGTCATCAACAGGGAAGCACAACCCAGCGTCGTCTTGAATAACTGGCAGCTCCGTAGAAGCACAACTGCTTTTCATCTGACCAACAGGGCTAATGGTGACTCCCAACGTTGATTGCGATTGCATTTGACTCATTGCTAGCTGCACTTGCCTCTTGATCTCCTCCTGCATTCTTGCCTCAAGAGATTTTTCTCGTTCACATGATTCAAGCAATGCTTGTCGTGACTCATCAACAAATTGCTCCAATGCACGGATTTGTTCTGCCTCCTCATCCTTCTTTCTCTAGCGGCTTCTGTAGGTATCCTTGTCTGCTGGGAATGCGTGTAGCCACGGAACCGCCCCATAGCCTCTTGTTCAACCACCGTGTTCAGGATTCTCTAGGGCATATGTCAATTAATCATTCTCTCTGTTGGGCTTGAAAACACCACTATCAGCTTCTTCCCTAGCACGAGCTAGTCTCTGTGTTGCTCTCTCAATTTTTTGGACGAAAATTAGCTTGCCAGTGTCTGGGTCTAGGCTTCCCCCATGAGCGTAGAACCAATTCTTCACGCGTTGAGGCCAGTTCTTCTCTATTGTTTCAGGTATGATTCCCTTGGCAGTAATCTCTGCTTCTAGGTTCTACCACTTGGGAATAGCACTCCTATAACCACCTGATCCCATGCGATGATGGTATTGCTTCTGTCGGGCATTCTGCCGATTCCTCATCATACGTTCCTCACTGTCTTGAGATGTCTTGTATTCTACGAAGGCATCCCAATGGGACTCCAACTTGACAAACGCCTTAGCATTGAAATTTGGCGTAGCATTCTTCAAGATAAACCTTTTATACAATGTCTTCTTCCAACTCTGGAACAATGTTGCCATCTTCTTCATTGTCCAATCCCGCACTAGCTCCTTCAAAGCATCATCTGCTTGTAATGTGAAATGCTTAGTGATATCTCTCCAAGCTAGGTTCTTGTCACGATCAGATACAAAACTAACATTAGGAGCGGATATCTTCTGCTTCCATTCACGAGCACTAACTGGGATCCTATCCCTTACAATGAACCCACATTGATTGACATATGTCTGAGCATGTGGTCCCAATAGTTTGCCGGTGTCGGTGTCGAATTCTGATATTATGAAACGGCCCTCTAATGGCTTTTTTGGCCCTCGGACTTTCCTACTTTTGTCGGTGGTTGATGTAGATCCAGAGACCAGCTACATGAGTAGAAACACAACGATTAACAACAAATATACGTACGCATGCATCTATAAGAGATCATAGATAATCGAATATACCTCGCCAGTATTTTCTTGCGCGACAATTTGTTGATCTTCAACCACCGACATATTCAGGATATCCTCATAATCAGCAAAGTGCTGACTCGTGTCATCTACATCCACATTGGTGCCGGCGTTGATAATATCCGCCATTATGTCATCACTCAAGTTATCATCCGGAGCAGCCATTTGTATCTTCAAGATAACACATAGATAGAATTACTATGGTACATAACATAAGTACATGTGATAACACATATAGAATTACTAAATCCAATTAAATATAATAACACATAATATTTCATAAGGATAAACAATAATAAGGTATAGGCTTTGGAATCGAATCAAAAACACTTTTGATCCAAAAACATGGAAATAAGTACATGTATATATATACACATATAATGATACAATATATTTTCTCTCTCAACACATAGAAATAAGTGCATATGTCTATATCTCTAGATATGCATGTGATACACATAGAATGTCTCTCTAGATATAATTTTCTCTCTCTCTCAACACATGAAAATAAGTACATGTATATATACATATAGAAATAATTAAGTACATATGTATACATATAGAATCTCTCTCTAGATAGAATATATATAGAGAGATATATAGAATATATAATTACTAAATCCAATTAAATAAATCTAACATGAAATTAGATAAACTAGTAATAGATAATACATTTTAATCTAACATATATCAAAAACTATAATAAAAAACTATCTAAAAAACTATCTAAATAAAATACTAATTAAATTTTAATACATTTAATCTAATATATCAAAAACTACCTAAGAAATAACTAAAAAACTAACAATAATAAACTACTAATTAAAATTTAATACATTTTAATCTAACATACAGCCGAGATTTTGTAAAACAAATCTAAAAAGCATGGCCGATCGAGAGCATGCAACAGATCAAGCAGAGTACTCGACGGAGGCCGTACGGTGGGCGCGCGGGAAGTGTCGGCGACGGAGGGTGTGGTCGGGTGCGGCGGCGGAGACGGGATGCGGCGTTGCGGGCCGGGAGAATGGCGCGGCCGGGCGGGGGTAGACGACGGCGGCGCGGCACAGACGAGCTCGACGACGGCAGATGGCGCGGCCGGGCGGGGCTGAGCAACGGAGGCGAGATCGAAGATGAACAGAACAGACGTTCGATATATATAGGCCGGGACCCTTTAGTCCCG
The DNA here is from genome assembly GCA_904845875.1 of Miscanthus lutarioriparius. NCBI lineage: Eukaryota > Viridiplantae > Streptophyta > Magnoliopsida > Poales > Poaceae > Miscanthus > Miscanthus lutarioriparius. The sequence goes on from CAJGYO010000004.1 coordinate 19,672,668, forward strand.
GCTGGTGTTATCAGCCGGGACTAAAGGTATTTTTGGGCGGGCACTGAAATTGCCGCCAACCCTTTAGTCCCGGTTCTTGGTCTGGGCCGGGACTGAAGGCCTGAAAATTTTGGCAACCCGCCAGCGTAATTGGAAAGGCATGGGATTTTGATTTTGTTTAATACTAGGTTAATCAATTAATTTCATAGTAACTTCAATACTTTGCGATATTTATTTTAAAAAATACTATCGATTAACTAATTATTTATTGTAAATAGGAAAATTTTGTAACCTAAAGTTTTTAATTTCTTTTATGAATATAGAATATAAATGTTACTAATACTAAGTATTTTGTTAATGCAAAAATATATTTGTAACTTAAAATTAATAAAACTAATATTATTCGATAGGAAACTTATTATCACATTATTGTAACGTCAATGTTTCAATTTTGTCTCGGTTTTTGACCAAAATTGACAGAAAATTTTTGTTGAACCTATAAAAATAAAGAAAATATAGTATTTTTTGTTTTACAGCTTTCTCAAATGAAAAAATGGCCTATATAAGGATTGTAGATATTGACGAGCTTAACAAACTTGGTATTCAAAACTTTTCAATTTGAGATAATCTAGGGTCCCGAAAACTAGTTTGTAGGCGTTGAAATTTAAAAATCACAAATTTGAACCGTCCAAACTTTCTCAAATGGAAAGTTGACCAAAACAACAATTGTTGATATTTTTGAGTTTAACAAACTTGGTATTCAAAACTTTTCAATTTGAAGTCATTTTGAGTTCATAATACTAGAGTCAAAGTGTTATTTTTTCATTTGACCAAATTTGACTTGGTCAAACTTGCTCAAATGAGACACTAAATGACCTCAGATGAAAAAACTTTGAATACCAAGTTTGATCATCTCAGCAAGATCTACAATTGTTACATAACTCATTTTCCCATTTGAGAGATTTTTATCAAACACTAGTCACAACTTCTTGAATCTCATATAGACTTTCTAAAACTATGTTACACACTTGTGAAATTTGAACTACATTTTGTTCAACCTTTCTCCAATGAAAAAATGGCCTATATAAGGATTGTAGATATTGATGAGCTTAACAAACTTGGTATTCAAAACTTTTCAATTTGAGACAATTTAGGGTCCCGAAAACTAGTTTGTAGGCGTTGAAATTTAAAAATCACAAATTTGAACCGTCCAAACTTTCTCAAATGGAAAGTTGACCAAAACAAAAATTGTAGATCTTTTTGAGTTTAACAAACTTGGTCAAACTTGCTCAAATGAGACACTAAATGACCTCAGATGAAAAAACAATTGTGAAGTCATAACATATTACATAATATCCGTCTCTAAAACATAATATATTAAACATGCATCGTTGTATCATGCGGGCACAACAGTGAATTTCTTCTTGACGTATGACCCTTGGTTATGATCTTGTCGTAACCATGGAGTGTCTTCATCATTTAACATGATGCTTGGATCTTTATTCACTATGAAGGGTGGAATTCGGACATTTCTTTCGTAATCTTCTGACATGTCTGACTTGTCTTCAATTCCCACTATATTTATTTTCCCAGAAAAAACTATGTGGCGCTTTGGCTCATTGATCATTGAGTTGATGTCTTCGTGTTTTCCTCTCTTTGATTTTGTAGACATGTCTTTCACATAGAACACCTGACTCACATCGGCAGCAAGGACGAATGGTTCGTCTTTGTACCCAATATTGTTGAGGTCCACTGTTGTCATTCCATACTCTTTGTCGACTGTTACCCCTCCTCCGGTCAGCTTCACCCATTGGCATCGGAACAAAGGGACTTTAAAATTAGGTGCGTAGTCTAGTTCCCATATATCTTCTATGCGGACATAATATGTTTGTATATTCCCATTTGGATCTGTGCCATCTATGTGAACACCACTATTTTGATTGGTGCTCCTTTTATCTTGGGCAACTGTGTAAAATGTATTCACATTTATCTCGTACACTTGGTACATGAGGATATGCCATGATGGTTGCCTAGCCAATAAATACAGTTGCTCATCAATATTGTCATCGCCTTGACATTCTTTTCGCAACCAACCACTAAAACTTTCCATGTGCTGACGCCTAATCCAAGCTTCAGTCTTCCCTATAAACTTGGATCGTAAGAACTCCTTATGTATCTCAATGTACGGATGCACCAATGATGAGTTCTGAAGAACTGTGTAGTGTGCTTTATTAAAATAATCGTCTTCCATGCCAATATATGTTTTCTTCCCTAAAGTTCCTTTACCACTGAGTCTCCCCTCGTGTCGTGATTCGGGAACGCCAATCGGGGCAAGGTCAGGAATAAAGTCAACACATAACTCAATGACCTCCTCTGTTCCATAGCCCTGGGCGATGCTTCCTTCAGGCTTAGAACGGACTTTCACATATTTCTTCAAGACTCCCATAAACCTCTCGAAGGGGAACATGTTATGTAAGAACATAGGTCCAAGAATACTAAATCTCCTTCACCAAATGAACTAGGAGGTGTGTCATGATATTAAAGAAGGATGGAGGGAACACCAACTCAAAGCTGACAAGACATTGAACCACATCATTCTGTGGAGTAGCTAGTTCCACTGGATTGATTGCCTTCTGAGAAATTGCATTGAGGAATGCACATAGCTTCACGGTGGCTAGACGTACATGTGGAGGTAGAATTCCTCTTAAAGCAACTGGAAGCAATTGCGTCATAAGCACGTGGCAGTCATGGGACTTTAAGTTTAGGAATTTCTTATCTGGCACATTTATTATACCCTTTATATTGGAGGAGAATCCCGATGGAACCTTGATGCTGCTTAGACATTCAAACATGATGTCCCTCTCTTCTTTGCTAAGCGTGTAGCTAGCAGGACTTAAGTAATGACGTCCATCATCTGTCTTCTCTGGATGAAGGTTGTCTCGTTCTTTCATGCCCTGCAAGTCCTGACGTGCTTCAAGTGAATCCTTTGGCTTCCTGTACACACCCATGAATGCTAACAGATTCACACAAAGATTCTTTGTCAGGTGCATCACATCGATTGCGTTGCGGATCTCTAGGACTTGCCAATAGGGTAGCTCCCAAAAGATGGACTTCTTCTTCTACATGGGTGCGTGCCCCTTAGCATCTTTGGGAACAGATTCGCTGCCTTGTCCCTTTCCAAATACTACTTTCACATCCTTGACCATTGCGAGTACATCTTCCCCGGTTCGGTTATGAGGCTTCTTCCGGTGGTCTGGCTTACCTTTAAAATGCTTACCTTTCTTTCTTACTTGGTGATTCAAAGGAAGGAATTGACGATGGCCAAGGTACACGACCTTTTGACATCTTTTCAAATATATACTGTCAAGGTCATCAAAACAATGTGTGCATGCATTATATCCTTTGTTTGTCTGACCTGAAAGATTACTTAAAGCAGGCCAATCATTGATTGTTACGAACAACATTGCTCGTAGGTCAAAGTGTTCTTGTTTGTACTCATCCTAGACACGTACACCTGGTTTGTTCCATAAAACTAGAAGTTCTTCAACTAATGGCTTCAGATAGACATCAATGTTGTTGCCAGGTTGCCTCGGACCTTGGATGAGGATCGGCATCATAATGAACTTCCGCTTCATGCATAACCATGGAGGAAGGTTGTAGATACATAGAGTAACTGGCCAAGTGCTATGACTAGTGCTCTGCTCCCCAAAAGGATTCATACCATCTGTACTTAAGGCGAACCTTAAGTTTCTAGCCTCATTTGCAAACTCTGGAAATTCCTTGTCTATCGCTCTCCACTAGGACCCATCAGCTGGGTGTCTCAGCATATTGTCTACCTTACGGTCTTCTTTATGCCACCGCAACAACTTTGCATGGTCTTTATTTCTGAACAAACGTATTAAGCGTGGTATTATAGGAGCATACCACATAACCTTGGCAGGGATTTTCTTTCTAGGACGTTGTTCACCCTCGACGTCACCAGGATCATCGCACCTGATCTTATACCGCGATGCTTTACATACCGGGCATTCATCCAAATTCTCGTATTCATTGCCATGGTAGAGGATGCAGTCATTAGGACATGCATGTATCTTCTGGATTTTTAATCCCAATGGGCAGACAACCTTTTTTGTTTCGTACGTAGTGGTGGGCAATTCATTTGGCTTCGGAAGCATCTTCTTTATGAGGTTCAATAAATTCCCAAATGCCTTGTCGGATATACCATTCTTTGCCTTCCACTGTAGCAATTCCAGTGTTGTACCCAGCTTTTTTTGCCCCTCTTCGGCCGTCGGGTATAGCAACTTCCTATGATCCTCAAGCATGCGCTCGAACTTAACTTTCTCTTTTTCACTTTCCAATTCTTATTGTGCATCACGAATGGCATCGCCAAGAGCATCACCGAGATCATCTTCTACCGCTACCTCTTCTTCATCTCCCCCCATTGTAGTATCATCAAAGGCACCATACTGAGCAATAATGTCATCAATGTCTAAATCTTCTCCTTCACCTTCTTCCATCATTACCCCGCTTTCTCCATGCTTAGTCCAACATATATAGTTTGACATGAAACCTGACTTAAGCAAATGTGAATGAAGACTCATTGAGCTTGAATATTCCTTTAAATTCTTACATAGGGCACATGGACAGCACATGAAACCATCCCGCTTATTTGCCTCGGCCACACCTAAGAAATAGTGCAAGCCCTCAATAAAGTCTTGGGAGCGGCGATCGGCATTGTACATCCAATGGCGTGACATAATCTGTATTACACGACAAATTATGAAAACCTTAAACATAATTAAGTATTTTATTACACAACATAAATGACACACACACGGTTGATTAATTAACTAAGCCTGGCTACAACGTAAGCAATCCCAACTATCACTAAACAAACTAAAACTACAATGCACTTCAGTAACATAATTATTTCGTGATCGCATTTAACTAAAAGCAGACAAATCATTCTTACGTTGAATATCAATAAGCTTCTCCTCTTGGCTCATCGACTCATCAGCAGCAGTACCGCTACCTCAAGCGCACCCAAATTCGCGTATATAGCATAATCTTCCTCCTAGTACCAACCATCGCATCCATTGCCCTCCCTTTGAAATTAAAGCCAAAAAATATTTAGTCAAAAATATTCAAGAAAAGCAGGTCAATTAGCCATAAATAAAAAATACGTAAGAAACTCACATCGCGATCCGGACACTTGTAGAAAACACAACCCTTGTTGGGTCCCTGTCTCTTGACTCGGTACTCCATCACAATCTTCTGCTTACACTTGCCGCAGATAATGAGAGGGAGTTCTTGCCTCAGTCGTTTCACAACCGAACGAGAGGCCAAGGATCCGGTACCAGTTGTCATCTACTTTCTATATTTATTTTTGCAAACTAGTGTAAATTTCATATTTTCTAAAATGATATATTTAACCTAAACTAGTACGGATTTCACATGTTTCAATAAATAACCATCCGTACTAGTTGACCTTGCTTACGTGATCATCTCGCGAGCATTTCTCCACTGGACGGCACCGTACTTGGCCAAGGAAGAGCTCCGATTCTACGAGAAAGGGAACACGGTCTTCCACGACCGTTGCCGCTCTCCCTCGTAGAATCAAAGCTCCTCCTTGACGTCCGTTACCGCTCGGCAGAGAACATGCTCGCCGAGATGAACACGGTCCGCAAGTTCAACTAGTACGGATTTTCTACAATTTTCTAACAATTTTCTAAGTTTTTCATTTCATGGAAAAATTAATTCTAAGATCACGTAAGCCACCGGGGACGAGGATGGCGCGTGCTCCAGCGAGGACGAGCGAGGCGTGATTTTGATGAACTAATTTAACTTTTGTTTATCCAAACATATATGCAAATCATCATGTGATTTTGAGCTAAAAATGACATATAAAATCATAATAAAGTCTAACATATAAAGTTACACATGCATCTACATACATAAAATGAGATAAGCTCTTGACAAAATATAAGAGGATTAAGTTTCTTAGCTCCAAAATCAAGAGCAACACCAATGGAGGGGAGAGAGCAAGAAACATTAGGTGAAGAACAGAGCAGGTGAGTGAGTTTGAATGCAATGGCTCGGGCTCGAGGAGGAAGAAATGAGCTGAATTATAGGCGGGATAATTAGTCCGGTTAGGGGTCCAAACCGGGACTAAAGGTTAATCTTTATTTCGTGGCATCACCCAAACCGGGACTAAAGGTTGGTTAGTAATACCAACGGGACTAAAGATCCCCGCCTCATGGAGGACCGTTGGGCGAGGATTTTAGTCCCGATTAAGAATCTAACCGGGACTAAAGGGTCCTTTAGTCCCGGAGGTAAATACCAACCGGGACTAAAGGGTCCTTTAGTCCCGGGGGCAAAAAATACCGAGGCTAATGCCAAATTAGGACATCGTTCTAAAGTCTGTTCTCTAGTAGTGCGTTAATTTGAACTGCTATAGCACCATCACCAATTTGGCAAAAAGAAAAGAGAGTGGCCCTATTTTTGCCAACGATTTAGCGAGAAAAAAAGAGACCTAGCGTGGGCAAGTAGTTAGGCCGCGCGAGTCAAAGTTTTCAAACAAGGGGCAAACAGTGTTGGGCCCACCCACACTTTGGCGTGACTTGCATAGGCCGGTGCCTGATCACGTTACAGCCCGTCCTCCGCCCTAGTCTTGTCGCTAACTTGCATGTTAGCTCGGTCCATTGCAAAATTTCCACGATCTGACTAGACTGTTGTCAGTGCCGAGGTCCCGGTGATTGCTACTACGATCACGACTGCACATTATGCACGAAGGAAAAAAGAAAGAAACGAGAAGAATTAGAGAGCCATCTAGGCGTTCCCGGGAAGTCCTGCCACACGATTGACAGAGATGCTGTACCGCGAAGTTTCGAGTTTCGACTGGCCGAGTAGACAACCAAGCATCATCATCCTAGACCTACATAGAAAGAAAAAAACTACTCTATAGGCAACAGAAGTCTGCACGTAATTCAAACCCTTTCTTCCTGGCCTCTCTTTGGTCACCCCCGCGCCGGAGGCCTCCCCACCGAGACGGCCGGTAGCCCTCATGTGGCCTAGTCCAACGAGCCCACGACTCCACCCATGACCACCACACACGCGCAACAGGCCACGCAACCACACGCTTAGGGGGTGTTTGTTTCAAAAGACTAAAGTTTTAGTCTCTATCGTCTCAGATGTTCGGATGCTAATTAAGAGAATTAAACATGAGTTAATTATAAAACTAATTACACAGATGGAGACTAATTTACAAGATGAATCTATTAAGCCTAATCAATCAATCATTAGCACATATTTACTGTAGCACCACGTTGTCAAATCATTGATTAATTAGACTTAATAGATTCATCTTACAAATTAGTCTCAATCTGTGCAATTAGTTTTATAATTGATCTATATTTAATACTCTAAATTAATATCAAATATTTAATGTAGCAGAAACTAAAATTTAGTCCGTGAAACTAAACACCCCTCACGAACGGCCGAAAGATGGCCGATAACCACGAAAACACCACGGTCACCCAGTCCAACACACACGGACAACCGGATACAGGACGAGCGCACACGCCGCGGGACGGAAGCCTGTTCGCAGCCGTCGCTTTGCATGGCCGCATAGGCCGCATTGGCCACGGCGACTATGTCATTCCCAGCCTCCCAGGGGAGGAGCGAACGGGCCAGATCGCGGGTAGTTGGAACTATCAGGGACGCGATCTGCACAAGAGAGATGTTCTAAAAAAAACAGAGAGAGAAACAAGGCTTCATCATCAATCGCCCTATTCGCTTAGGCTTGTTTAACTTATAAGCCATACTTTTTTTAGCCAACAAACAATATTTTTCTTTCACACCAAATCAACCAACAGTACTTTCAACCATAACATATCAACCAAACAAACCCAAACGAACAGGACCAATAAACTTACCAATGCGATGTGACAGGTCCTTTCAGTTCCTACTAGCCTAGACGGAGTTACAACTTACAACATGGGGGATCACAGGCACCAGCGGTGCCCGGAAACGGACGGGGAGCTGGACGTTTCGGCTTGTCAAGCTCATTGCATGGGGATGATCCGACGACGCAACTCAGGACAAGCACAGGGAGGCCTTCTGCTTCGCCAGCATCTGGTTCAACTTGCCGACGAGCTGCCGGTTGCTGCACATGTACTCCCGGAAAGACGCCCGCAGGCTCTGGAGCGCGGCCACGTCGCTGTCGTTCGAGGGCGGGTTCAGCAGCGTCGAGAAGAGCTTCTGCCACAGATCAACGTTCCAGTACCTGCGATCCAAGTATCCAACCACATTGGGACGACGGACCAGTTGCTTGCTCAGTTGCTTCACACTAACCCCAGGCACGCACGACTGCAGGAGTCAAAGAGGAAGAGATCGCAGTGCACCTTTTAAACGGCAGTTTAGGTCGATATTCGTAGCCTCCACCAATCCTGGGCACCTTCTCGACGCTCATGCATGCCCCGTGTAGCATCATGTGCACAACGACACAGAGGCTGTATGTGTCGACCTACAGGCAGAAGAGACCAGAGCACTGTATCAGAATCAGATGGCGGCATTTAGACTCCTAGAGTAACTGATGAAAGTACAGGCTCCTGACCTGATAAGTCCAGTTTCTATGTTCTTGCATCTCGATGCATCTGAATCCTGAGGTTCCACAGTCCCCGTGGAACTCCGTGGGGGAGGGGAAAAGATTCAGATCAATGCCACGGCCCCAGTCAACAAGGCAGAGCCCCTGAAATGCAGATTCCATAAGCCTCATAAAAGGGGGCTGCGATACCTCTGACGTGTTAGGACGGATATGCTGACCTGATTCTTCTCATCTCTTTTTTCGCTTCGGAAAGTGTCCTCTGTGATCTCTCCACTTTACATACCAAGAGAAGGATGACACTGATTAGTGAGCAACTAGATATATCAAAATAAAACGAGCTGACAAAGGTAACATGTTGAGCTGACATAATGCTAGATAGTACTGTTGTGCTTACTTTTTCAAGAGCTTCTATAAATGGACACATTAGAAATATTTTCTTATGAGTTACCTTGGGTAAAAGGGGTCAAAATCATGCTTACAAATAGAAAGCCTGCTTTAACTACTTATTAGTTTGCTATTATTGTCAAAAATCTTATTTCTCAAAAGAACGAGAGACCAGAACATCAACACTCAGCAGAAAAACCAGAATAAGAGCATCAAAATGGGGATTCCCATTACTACTCGGAGGTAATGCAGGAACAGTAAATCAGTACGTTTCTGCACCCACCAGGCCACCAATCCAACACTTACGGGTTACGGCCAGCCAATGGAACGATTATGAAGTTCATGCTTTCTTCATGGACAAAGTCCAGCATCTGATCTACTTGTAGTTGTAAGTATTTCATATGTATGTGGAACTCATAAATTAATGTCATCCTAAGAAACAAGACAAAAAGATACGGCCTTTGCAAACATGGATGGCAATAATGATTACAGGTTCTATATCTGAGATTTGCGATCTGAACTCTTAATAGCAGATAAAAGATGGCATGGTTATTACTGAGTAAACAGATACTGCTGAACAGACGCATAAAGTGGTAACAGTAATGGTAGATGGTATAACTACCTCAGGTAGCAAACAAGGATGTTGTCAGGTTTGAAATCACCATGGATTATGCCAACACTATGCAGTGTTTCCAGCATGTTCAGCATCTCTATGGTATAATACATGCATAGAACTTCATCCATGTACCGACCGACAACTAAGTGAGAATTTATGACATCCTGCAGAAGGCTTGAGTTATATCTCATCACATCTTAGCAACATCGATTGGTTGTAGTTACATATTCATTAAATAGATAACCAACAAACAAAAATAGTTTTGTGGATTTTTTTATGCATATAATGTAATTAATACCAGAAGAGTTCCGTACGGCAGGTAATCACAAACCAACACACTGACATCGGAGAAGATATGCATTTCATGCGCGTAGCCAAAGCTTGGTCTCTGGAAGTAAAACAATGTATATTGTTAAATATCATTATGATTTATGAAAGAATGTTGAGGCTGCTCTTAACATAAATTATGTACCTCGATATCAGATATACGCAGATCAAGTTGGCGATACATGTAAAATTCCAAAGCAAATGAGGGATTCTGAATCTGCATACAAAGAGCAGTGTTTAAAACTGGACCAAACTATGAAAGGTGAGTTTATGGAGACAATGGAAACAAGGTTCACCTTCAAAGCAACCATTTCTTCTGTATTACCATCAACAGTGGCTTTGTATACTTTAGCAAAAGCACCAGTGCCGGTAGATCCTTTGATCTGATACTTTCTACCACCTTGACACAAAAAGGAATTGTAGTTGCATTTTGTAACAACACAAATAAACTTTATTGAAACAAAGAAGAGGATACATTTGTTAATTAATGTACTCATTGTAACTTGTGAGCATTAAACATTCAAGTAGTCAAATTAGGAACATGATTCAGAATGTATGGCAACATTGTGCAAAGACTGAGAAACAAAATAATTACAGTTATACCTAACTCAATGACCTTGTTTCTTAAAACATTCAGCGAAGAAGTCAAGGGCACCTTTCCATAGTACACCTTGTTACTCTTATGATAGCCCTGTTAAGGATTGTGCAACCATGATGAGTCTCATGCAGCACATCAGAGAACATACATGCTACTAGTGAACTTACAGGAAATGTCCTCAATTCACCATTAATTGTCTCCAGTAAAGTGTTCCTAGTAGAAGCAGACCACGGATCTACCACAGAAGGTTCATTCTTCTGTTGTTTTGATGGTTTGGGCTGAAGGCAAGAACAAACAAAATAGAGCAAAGGATGTATATTAATCCACTTGGATGACAGGTATTAGGCAACCATATGCATGAAAATAATACTCTGAAACAATGGGCAATGATGAAAACTTTTAACAGAGAATGTTTGAAATAAAAAAAAATGAATAATATTTTGAATAAATACTTAACAGGCTTATGGGTGCTATAATTTTTTACTGCTAAGTCTAAAAGGTAAAGGTCGCATGTCCCATTTTTCTTTGTTTATACTCCATAACAGTGCTTGGTTTTCTAAAGCCATACAAATTCTCTGGAACAGTGCTTGGTTTTCTAAAGCTATACAAATTCTTTGGAACAGTGCTTGGTTTTCTAAAGCTATACAAATTCTCTGCCCTAGCATATACCAAAACTTCTCCGGTAAACACTGGTAGATTCACAATAGAACATATGAAAAGTTTTTTTTCCTCTTGAACAACGCATGAGAACTGCGTGTCATTTCATTAAGAAAGAAGGGACCTTACAAAATGTACGGGGAAAAACGGGGGAGGCATCAAGGGGTCTCCCTCTACAAAAACCCAACACACACAACCTGTCTTACTAGCCTTTGAACTACAGAGACAACTGCGACCTTCAGAACCTGCCTAGACCCTAAAGGTCAGGGGAGAGCGACCTTATGAGAAGCTCCTGGAGGACCGTAGCACCAGCCGTGCACCACAAACAGCCCTCCTCAGCCACAAAGTATAAGAGGGTCTGAACATCTGGGCGAGCTCCATCAAAAACACAAGTGTTCATGTGCTTCCAGAGCTCCCAAGCAACAGGGATGATCAGGGAATTAAGTCCTTTCTCCTTTCTGCATCTCTTTTGGAACACTTCTTAGGGCCTGATTGGGTGGCTTCCCAGCCGAGCCTGGCTCACTCTAGGCATGCAGGCCCATGGCAGCCATGCTGGAGACGTGCAACACAGAGCTCTTCCAAGCAATCAGGATCCCTCCATGCGTGCAACTTGCCAGCAGGGCCCCAAACTTATCATAATCAGAGCCAAAAACAAGGAAAAAAGCTCCTGACTTCTAGATGCAACCTTGGTTACTTTGGTTTCCTGGAGGCAAACCACATCAGCCTTGGCGGAGAGGATAACATCCCGAACTGAATTAAACCGTGCTTTATTATTAAGACCACAGGCATTCCAAACTAGAGTTGCAGAAGGATTCATGAGTAATATATTTTGAACGGCCACCAAACAGGCCCAATCAGAAAACCGCCAAGATTTCCGCGTAGCGGACCTCTTCACCCTCACCAGCCTTCCACCCAAAGATGGCAACCAAGCCAGTGAGGTGTGCATCAGAAAGGGGATTATCAAACAACTTGCTGTAATTGTCTTGAGCTGACTGGTTATCTTCTCCTCCACAGCAGAGAGGCCCAAGCTACGAATCACTCTCGTCTGCGCATCAGAGATCACCGACCCTGGAGAGCATGGACTAGCGCGGCCACATGTCTGCTTCGGTGGGGGAGTGATCCTGAGGAAGGCGCCTTAGACCATCTCTTTTGGATGACAGTTTGGGGAATGAGCTTCACTACGGGCTTTGTTACCTTATCCAGAAGCTTGTCCCGCGTAGTCGGCGACAGTGTCATGATGATTGGATCCAACGCAGCTGTCGTGGGTGTCGGCATACAGGGGCGACGCCGTTGCCGGGAGTACACCCTCAGGGGACGGGGCAACACTACCGGAGGGACAACGGGGGTAGCAGAAGGCGAACAGCATGAATCAAAGAAAAGTGAAGCCTGAATGCAATCCCAATTATGAAAACCCAGAATCAAATATATTTCTACCTCAAAACGTGATAACCAGTTTAAGCAACAAGAGGTGTGTTATTTTTCATATAGTCTTAGTTTACTGCAGGCCATGGGAATTGAAACAACAAACTTCCAACTAATTAACATGGATCAAAGTGAAAACACTTTTTTTCTTCTAATGCATAAGTTTTTTGGTGAACATAATGCATAAGTTAATGTAACAAGTATGAAGCAAACATCAATGCACACATTAGCCTCAACACCCATATTTAAATTTCAAGCGACAAGCAATACATAAACAGAACAATGAAAGGAAACTAATCAAAAGTACAGGAATGTGCATCAAGCCACTGTGTGCAAACACAAGCATTTCACCACACAAGAAATAGAAAAAAAAATCCTTAGTTTGATATAAAGGAATCCAAAAATAAATGCGGTTGGCTCACATGTATGAGCTAATGCATTTGTGATTGGGCCTACAATTCATTACCTAAACTGTGTAATGCGATTATCAAAGAATCTTAATGTAGATCAAGCCAACTAAAAATGAACTGCCACATTTATGAAGCCTACAAAACAACCCGATCAGCTTCAGCTTCTTTGTAGACTTAATATTAGAAGTATAATGCTCTAAGCTACCCTCAACAGGAACAGAACATTTCTACAGTTCACATTAAATGATAAGTACTTAACAACTTTTTCTTCTTAATACAAAGATGCGCAGCTCTCCTGTGTGTTCGGGGAAAAAAGTAGTTAACAGACTACATTATCTCTTCCCTGCAATACAAGGTTTGCATGAACCCTGCATAGAAATTAATGCAAGGTTTACACAGTAGTAAGCTAATCCATTTACTGGTCACAAAAATGCATCAATAGACTTGGGAAGTAAAGTATGGACATGATTTAAAATATAGAATGTAAAATCTTCAGGTTTAACAGCAGTTCAAAATATGTTTGCTGGAGAGCACTGAGAACTCTAGTGGCAATACATAACAACCAGCCTAATGGCCATAGATCAAATGGCACAGGTCAATCATGAGAACCTCATATGAAGGTAGCAATTAATTATGAAGTCCATGACCTATTTGACAAACACAGAAGTGTAATGCTCAGCATACCCGTGAGCTATTTCTGTGGTCAGCATACTCATGGATACAAACAAATACTGAGAGGTTTGATAAATACAAAAGTGTGGTGCTCAACATGAAGGCTGGAAACAACTAAATCACAGCATGTGGTTACGCTACCTGTGCTTCCGCATCTGCTTCTTCTATAATATTCTCCAACTGTTTCAGAAACGTCAAGTGCATCTTCTTCAAATGATCAAGGGGCTCCGCCTTCCTAGTTAAGCCACAGAACATAATTTAACATCACATGGACCTGTGAATATCAGGTTGTATCTGCTTAAAAAGAGGTGAATTTCAAGCGGAAAATATTTTCCACACACACTAACCTGGAAATACCGATTCCGTACACCTTATCAGCCTCACCCACTTTCCCATGAGCAATTAGATACTGTGCATACGAGTCATAGAGTAGTGCATGCTCCAGAAACATTCTTTTCTCCTCCAGTTGGTTGTAAACACTGGGGAAGTCCTCAGTTGCATCTGCCTAAAAAGCAAGAATCACAAAAGACCCCAAAAAAGATAAGTAAAATAATAAACAGCAACCTAGGAGGAATGAGATCAGAAATGATGTATAAAATCAATCAGGTTACATAGAGGATCCAGATCTTGAGGAGCCGTGGATCAGTGGAGTATTGGTAGTCATCCCCATATTTTGAAATGCATTCGATCAAGTAATGCTTGAGCCGGTCTAAGGCTGCCATGTCATACTGAGGGCCTGTCCCGAGCTCATCCATGGCCCTGCTGATAGACCTGAATACAAACCCAGAAACCAATATTAGCAACCCAAGCACAGCTCACACAAATACGTACATGGATTTTCTAGAAGAGGAAAATCAGACCTATATGCAGCCTAATTGAGACCGAAATCAAGGTCCCACACATTGCAGCCTCAAAAGCATTTGAGTTCGAAGTCGACATATACTAGTGAAATCAAGGTCCCACACATTGCAGCCTCACAAGCATTTGAATTCCGAATCGACATATACTAGTGCATCCTAGTTCAATCCCACAAGGGTACTGGTAGGCGTCAGTAACCAGAGCTGCATCGTGGAGGTAGAGCCGCGCAAGATAAACTAAACGCCCAAATTGCACATGCTTACATTCAACCAAACGGCGGAACTTTCATATACACAAGCACACGCACGGACGCACCCGTGCACTAAGCGAGCTCCCACACGGATTCGCACACACTTAAGCGAATCCAAGTAACGGAGGCAAATCTCGAGGTCGATTCGGGAGTACCTAAGGTACGGGAGGATGGGGTCCGAGGGCGGCGAGGCCACCTCCCGCGAAAACCTAGGCGACTTCCGGAGCGGGCTAGAGGCGGCCCCCGGCGCCGCGCCCGGCGTGCGTTCCAGGACCACCATGCCCAGATACGGAGAGCCTCTGGGACGAACCCTGCGGCGATCGCCGGCCGCGAGACGGCGACGAGCAGCTCTACAATTAGCTCTCGGGTGTGTGACAGTGTGAGCCGGGGACGGCACTGGAGATGGTTGGCAGCCTGGCAAGAAGGGGAATTTTGAAAAAAATCGCCCTGGCCGTTGCTGGCTTGCTGCGGCGCGGACCTAAGTCGGATCTCGTGGGGCCACTCGTCAGGAGTAATGGGTTTTCTCCTACTGCTCGTTAGCACGGGCTGGGCTTTCATGGGCCGGGAGTGGCGTGTCCGTGACGTGTCTGTAATACTAGAAGCGACGAACGATGGACGTCCGTGATTGTTTGTAACGGCAGCGTGTTGGTGCCGGTGCCGCCGTCTGTCTGGGTAGCGACGGCGCCACGGCCACGGGGACATTTAACTTTTTACCATTATAACGGACAGCCACTCTTGAGATCTCATCTTGCCGAGTTCGCATAATTTTTCAGCAGCGGTGCTCGCCCAACCATACATTTTTACCACTTTTGGTGTCGTGGCGCTCCAGGACAGCGTGCCACGTTGGATCCGCGCGCGCGAAGGGGGCAAAATGACCTCGCCTGCCCCTGCCCCCATCCTCTTAGCTATACGGGCCGGTCTGAGGTGCTCCAGCCGGCCCATTTGCCCTCCCTTCTGCCTCCTTCTTCTTCTTCCTTGGCTCCGGACACACTCGCCGTCGCCGTCGCCGTCCGCCGCCGCCGCCTCATTCCCTCCCTCCGTCCTCCACCGCACTCACCTGAAGGCTTACTGAAAAAAGGTATGTCCCATCCGGACCGACACTGTCATTCCCGTTTTTTGGTTTGCACTGGTATGATTCGAGGCTCGGGTTAGGGTGTTTGAGAATGATGTTGGACCTGCTCTTTTTCCTTTGACAGTTCATGTAGTAGAGGGAAACGTAGACGCAATGGACTGGAATTCGAGGAGTGGTTGCCCTGTTTGGTAAGAACCCTAATCTTCTAGATCGTTTTCTCTTCACTTTGATGGGATGGGACTACGGTTTCTGTGTAGTAGGTTGTCCCTAACATCTGTTTTTGTGCAAGGATTGAACATGGTAATGCGTTTAGATTAGTTGTAAAGGTCTCTAAGTGGATTGTTGAGGATGAGTACGGGCTAGTGGCCATGTCTGAGCAGGAACATGAAATCTGGCTTGATAGGAATGATCATTATACTCTTGCTAAGTTTCATGCTGAAATGAAAACAAAGATAATCTGGGGACCTTCACAGACATTGGCAGTTTGGGTGGTTGAGCTAGACAGTCCCTCTCAATGGAAAATACGGAGGGATGAACATTTTCAGCAGCTTATACTTTCTAGATGGAATGAAAAAGAAGTTGTGCTTGCAATGGATGTTGTCAATAAAGATGATGAATCAGTGAATAGTTGCTCTGGTGTTAGGTTTGTCTCTGGTGTCACTTCTGCTGGCAGTGGTGTTCCTTGTAATGCTGGAAGTAGTCATGCTGGTGTTAATGGTCAAGGCAGCAGTGGTGGTACTGGTAATGGTCAAGGCAGTGCTGCTCATGGTAATGGTCAAGGCAGTGCTGCTCCTGATATAACACAAGGTAGTGTTGTACCTGATAATGTTGAAGGCACTGGTGACACTTGCAGCAGTCCTCCTCCTTCTATGCCACCTGAACAAGCACAACCAGTAGATTGGGCTCAGTTGATTGTTGAAGAAGAAGCAAATGAGGATGGAGACGCCAAGGCAGCAGTTGATGAGGATAAAGTTTATGAGGCTATGGGTTTTGCAGCAGCAGATGAGAGAGCTGATGAAGCAGCAAGGGAAGCTATTCCTATCCCTGCCATGACAGCTGAGATGCAGGCTGATATGGATGAGGCAGCTGTTCCAGTTGATGACCATGATGATCAAGAACCAATGTTTGACTGGGACAGAGAAAATCCAGATTTGTCTGTTGGGGTTTTTTTTCCATCCATGGATGATTTTAGGCTAGCAGTAAGACAACATGCAATAGTCAAAGATTTTGAACTTGCTACTTCTCATTCAGATACTGAAAGGTTTAGGGGACATTGTGCTTCTCTGGGATGTCCTTGGATAATTAGAGCTAGAACTCAGCATGGTGGGAGTGTCAGGGTACTAAATTTGCATTTTCATTGTTCAAACTAAATTTCTGAATTCTTTTTATGTTAAATTTTGAGGTGCTGAAATATTTTGTTTTAGTGCAGGTGCAAATAAATGAAGGTGTGCATACATGTGCTGGAAGGAATAAGGTGCCTGGTGCTATGGCCTCACAGGCTTGGGTGGCAGAAAGGGCATTACCATATTTGAGGAGGATGCCAAACATGGGCCCAACAACATTGAAGGAAGAGCTAGATGAAAAGTATGGCATTGATATCAACTACCAGACTGTTGTATATGGAAGAAAGAGAGCTGCTGACAAGCTGTTTGGTAAGCTAGCTGATTCATTTGATTGGTTGTATAGGTTTAAGGCAGAGGTAGAATTGAGATCACCTGATAGTATTGTTGAGGTAGACAGTGAGGAAGTTGATGGAAAGGTTTATTTTACAAGATTTTTCTGTTGTTTCAAGGCTGCCATAGATGGTTTTAGAAATGGGTGCAGGCCTTACATTAGTATAGATTCTACCCATTTAAATGGGCTCTGGAATGGGCAGCTGCCCTCAGCTCAGGCATTGGATGGCCACAACTGGATGTATCCATTGGCTTTTGGATTCTTTGAGTCAGAGACCAAAGAGAACTGGATCTGGTTTATGCAGCAGCTTAGCAAATCAATTGGCCCTATGGAAAATTTAGTTGTTTGCACTAATGCTTGTAAGGGTCTTGAGGCAGCAGTGGCTCAGGTTTGGCCTCATTGTGAGAAGAGGGAGTGTTTTAGACACTTGATGGAGAATTTGAAGAAGTATTATACTGGAGAGGTGTATGCCAAGAATATGTGGCCAGCAGCAAGGGCTTACACTCCAAACAAATACAAGTTCTTTTTTGACAAGGTTGTTCAAGCTAGCCCAGGTATTGTCAAGTGGCTCAATGAGCATCATAACCTACTTTGGGCCAGAAGCAAGTTTAGTACAGAGATCAAATGTGATTACATCAACAACAATTTAGCTGAGTCTTGGAATGCCTGGATCAGAGACTGCAAGGATCTCCCTGTACATTGCTTGGCTGATGCTATTAGGGAGAAGACATTGACTTTGTTTGCTAAGAGAAGAAGAATCTCTGTTGGTTTGGGTCCTGACATCTTGCCTGCTGTCATACACCAGCTAAATGCAGCCTCTAGGGGTCTAGGACACCTCAAAGTAAAGAAGGGTCATCCACATGAAGCAGAAGTCATAGAAATATACAAGGATCAAGAGGTTAGGAGGCATGTTGTTTATCTACAAGAGCATGCATGTACTTGTAGGGAGTGGCAGCTCACTGGGAAGCCATGCCCACATGCCCTAGCTGTCATCACCAGCCAAAGGCAGCCACAAATGGGCTTGTTTGTTCACCAGTACTACTCTGTTGACAAATTTCGAGCAGCATACCATGGTACAATCCCTCACATCACTGATAGAAACCAATGGCCAGAAGTTGACAAGGGTTTCAAGTGTCTTGCACCACTAACCAAGACAAAAAAGGGGCCAGGCAGGGAGAGGAAGAAAAGGTTCCTTGGACCATTTGAAACTAGTGGGAGAAGAACTAGGCAGGCAAAATGCAAAGATTGTGGGGAATTTGGATACAGGAGTGGGAGCTGGAGATGCTCACTTACAGGCACAAGGAAAAGGTTAATTCTAAACCTAGGTTCTCTATCATTCTTACCAATACTTATATAATGTACCCTCATCTGTTTTGTTTCATGCCAGGAAGAGGACAAAGAAGACAGCAGCAAAACCTGGAAGGCCAAAGAAGGGAAAGAAGGACCAAGCAGATGGGGAGGGCTCAAGTGTTCAATCTTCACCAAGAACAAGACTAGCAGCAGCTAGAGAAGCAGCTGACAGAGCAGCCAAAGCAACTCAGCTAGCTACAGATAAGGCTACAGTAGCAGCTGAAGCTGCAGCAGCCAAAGAAGCAGCCAGAAATGTCCCTGATGTTGAATTGCAAGCAGCTGAAGCTGCAGCAGCCAAAGAAATGTCCCTGATGTTGAATTGCAAGCAGCTGCAGCACCCTGATGTTGAATTGCAAGTTGTGAACCAGCCAGAAGAAGCTGTTGCTACAAAGAAGATGACACCTAGGAGGAAGCAACTAGCTACCAAGATCAAGAAGACTCCAACAAAGAAGACTCCAACAAAGAAGACAGCAGGAACCAAGGGGAAGAAGAAATGAGACAAAGCTTCAATTCAAAATATCTCTTATTTTGGCCCATGCTGTCCTGAACTTGTTTAGTCTTTTCTTTTGAAAACTGTGATGAAAAACATGTAATGGATGAGGCCACAATACATCCTTGTGTATGGATGTCAAACTGTGCAAGTGGCCAGAACAAAACCAGTCATGTAATGCAATGCTTAACTGAGCAGTTTGTTTCTATCACTTGATCAGTTTGTTTCTATCACTTGATGAGTTTGTGATCTGTGCATTATCATCTGTGTTTCAGTCCCCCCATTGTTCATGGGATCCAATTGTTCATACACACAAAAATTGGAACATTGCTCACACAAAAGTAGGCTTATTTCATTTCATTTCATTGTTCAAACATACAGATCCAACATGGAAAGCAACCATTTTGAGTATAACATGTTACTTCATTGCAAAATACATCATTACACATCCAAACACTACACAAACAATACACAAAATGAATGAGTTCATCTTCCAGATCACATTGTCCAGCTTCTGCTCCAGGGGATGCTCCAGTGCTTGCCTCGGCTTGTCGACATTTGTGTAATCCACAGAATCAACTTCTTCGTCCAACATCTATGCCCAGTTCGACGGCCGAACAACTATGACGCCATCGTCCTTTAGCTTCTGAAAGTACTGCTTCTCGAAACGATAGTAGCCACAAACCTTCGAATACTGCATAAACGAAACGGGTAGTAAGAACCCTAGCTCAGATTTCGGGAACAAAGCACACCGACTGGATACTCACCGTGTTCCTTGCACACTTGAAATATAGTCGCCCCTGGTTTTCACCCTCCTTCTTCGTCCGCCCCTCAACCACCCTATCCAACCCACATTCCGGGTAAACGATCAGTGGAAAGCCGCTTAGCTCACCGACTGGATCGAAGTCGATGGAGTGGATGCGGGTGCTCCGGCCCCCTTGCAGCCTGCTCCTGGCACGTCCACCTCCAGAGGACTCGGCGTAGTGAGTCATGTGCGGTGGAGGACGGAGGGAGAGAATGAGGTGGCGGCGGCGGACGGCGGCGGCGGCGAGTGTGTCCGGAGCCAAGGGAAGAAGAAGGAGACAGGAGGGAGGGCAAATGGACCGGCTGGAGCACCTCAAACCGGCCCGTATAGCTAAGAGGATGGGGGCAGGGCAGGCGAGGTCATTTTGCCCCCTTCGTGCGCGCGGATCCGACGTGGCACGCTGTGCTGGAGCGCCACGACACCAAAAGTGATAAAAATGTATGGTTGGGCGAGCACCGCTGCTGAAAAATTATACGAACTCGGCAAGGTGAGATCTCGAAACTGGGTGTCTATGGTAAAAAGTTAAATGTCCCCGGCCCACGGCGGCTTGCGGCTTGTGCGCGTGTGTGTCCGGGCGAGAGTGAGAGGGAGAGAGGAGCTGGGAAGGGATGGAGGCGCTGAGGAAGCAGGCGAGCAAGTTCAAGGAGCAGGTCGCCAAGCAGCAGCAGGTTCCGGATCCCGCTCCCGAACGCCCGATTCTTCATTCCGCCTCTCGGTTCTGTGCTCCCGCCGTTGCGCGTAGAAAATGGGCGTGATTTCGCGGTGTTTGGTTGCTCAATGTGTCGCGAGGCTGCCGCCAGGATGTGGCTGAGAGACTGCTTTCGATTTTAGGTCTCGCGGTTCTCATGTAGCTGGATCTCGGGGTTCCAACGCGAATTTGCATTTCTTGTACCACGTGGATCATGGGCCAAGAGCTGTTTTTTTAGGATGCACGAGACCTTTTTGTGTCCTGTTGTATCTTGCTAATTTGGAATGTGAATTGTTCATTAGTCATTATAGCTCTAGTGTGAAGCGGACGTTGCAGCCTGCAGTTCATTGATTCCATGGCTGCGAAAAAGATAGTTGGGATAAGGTTTTGTGTTTGTAGCAGAGGCATTGAATTGCACTTCTAGTGGCAGCGGTGGCATAGTATTAACTGATACTTGTGGCACAGTATGGGTCCATACCTGATGTAAGCGCTGTAAGGAAAAATTGGTTGATTATGTATTATGTATTTATATATATTGGTTGAAGTGTACAACTCACTGTTATGGCTCCCCCGATCAGGTATATGTGAGACATGTTCCTTCTACAAGTTAGCATTTGGTATCTCACTCTGTTTTGGATCCTGTGTAGTATTCTATTGTACTTGGACAATTGCGTCCTGCAATAATGTGTTCTAACTACTCTATTGTTACTTGTTATCTGTCTGTAATTACTTCCATGATGATCTTTTATGGAGAAGCTGTTATGCCAGCATGCAGATATGGAATTGACTAGTTACATTTTTTTTGCATTCCATGATGATCTTTTTTTTTTTTTTTGCGACTTCATTATTTTGCATTCTTATAGTTTCCTTTTCAACCCTTGTTTTTTTTTAATTACAAGAAACCAAGTAATGTACATGCTCCTGGTATATTGTTGTTGCCTAAAGGCATGCATGTAAAACTTAAGCATTCTGACAAAGAGGGTATTCTACAGCTTGATTATATTTTGTTTACTCTCGAGTTCTTCTGTATGCATCGCACAATGGAGGCAACTACTATCATGCCACAAATTGAGATGCTGAGAGCTTTAAAATGATATCAGTTATAGCCTTGTAGGCAGCTACTGTTTTGAAACTACAGATTTGTGGTTGCAATGTCCACTAGTGCTTTGAAGTCAATCCTTTCCTTGCTTACATTTGTGATTTTAAAATTTTCAGGCTGTTATAAAGCAGTTCAGTGCTACTGGTTATGAGCGGTCAGATTCTGTTGTAATTGATGAGGTTGAACTACAGAGACATCAACAGCTTGAGAAATTGTATACTTCTACTCGTTCTGGAAGGGTAAGAAGGGGAGAATTATAGATGGCCTTTTGACCTATATATTGATGCGAACACCTGGCCAAAAACTGATGTTGCATTTGCATTGTTCAATATGCATCAAACATAGTCTTTGTATATTCAGTGCACTAGTAAGTATTTTTTTTCAAAGGAAGTGAAGATTTCATGATTGCAGTATACCCTTTACTGAGTTTCATGATGGCAGTTGTTACATTTCTGTTATGTATCCACTCTAACAGGATTTCCAGAAGGACATAGTTAGAGCAGCTGAAGGTTGGGTGTCTATTGGAAACAAACATATTGAAGTGGGTATGTACTTATGTGGCTCATGTCAGTTATCCTTGGTTAATTCTGTCAGTTTGGGATTTCTTCACAGCAAAAGAAAGTTACATTGTTATTTTGTCTTATTTACATTTTTCTCACATAGTAGAGCCATTGGTTAGGGTTAGAAATAGGATATCTACCCTCCAAAACTTAGTGTAGTATGATGCTTTGAGCTAGAATAGTCATTTGTGACTGCAGCTATCTAGGATGATAAATTCATATACCCTCCATCTTGAGAAGGAATCACTACTATTTTCAATGGTTATCACCACTATATTTTCTAGAGGTTATTTTAGCTTAGTTGAAAAACTCGTGAATTTCAAATAGGGTTTAATCAGTTTATTTCTTTCTTTCTTTTGCAGTGCATGCTGTTACACTTGTATGCAAGTCTCCCAATTCAATATCTATGAAATAGTTTGTTAAACTGCTGCATTTATTCTTTCTTTTGGCCATAGGAACAAAATTTTCTGAGGACTGCTATAGATATGGAGGCGAAAATAATGCAAGCGACGAAGCCCTTGGAAAAGCAGCATCACTATATGGAGGTGCTTTGAGAAATATTGAGAAAGAGTATGAGGATTTCAACAGAATTTTATCTTCTCAGGTAAATGCTTTTCCCACATAAGGCCTGTTTAGTTGGAGATCACTTGTGGGAATTTATGTGTAAGGGCGTTTGAAGGCTCTTGGTTGGTTGTCTGGTTGGCGGGCAGAAAATATAGGTGTTATGGGGAATGCATATTTCAGGGTACAGTTACCATTCATGCAGCCTGTTCGCTTGTTGGTTTCAGTCAGGGCTTATCAGCCATGGTACAGTATTTTCCTCTCACAACAAACCAGCACCAGCCGGGCTTATTAGCCCAGAAACCAACCAGCGAACAGGCTGATGGAGTGAGTTGCTAATTGGAATGGATTTGAATAACTTTTTGAGGAAGATGAATGTATCTCAGGCTGGAATGTAGGGTCCCTTACGGGTAAGTTAAGAGAGTTAGTGGACACAGCGGTTAGGAGGCGTGTAAATATCTTATGCGTCCAAGAGACTAAATGGAAGGGGCAGAAGGTGAAGGAGGTGGACAATACCGGCTTCAAGCTCTGGTACACAGGGACAACTTCAAATAAAAATGGAGTACGAGTTTTGATTGATAAGAGCCTCAAGGATGGTGTGGTGGAGGTGAGAAGGCAAGGGGATAGGATCATCTTAATTAAACTTGTCATTAGTGTATGGTCTTAAACGTAATTAATGCGTATGCCCCCCAAGTAGGCTATGATGAGAGTGCTAAGCGGCTTTTCTAGGAAGACTTAGACCGCTTTGTTAGAGCTGTCCCTAGTAGCGAGAAGCTCTTTATAAGAGGTGATCTTAATGGCCATGTAGGTACATCAAGTGCAGGTTTCGAGGCGGTTCATGGGGGTTTCGGATATGGTAGTAGGAACCAGGAGGGAGAGGAAGTCTTAGACTTTGCTATAGCTTTTGATCTGATGATAGCTAACACTTTCTTTCGTAAGAGACAATCCCATTTAGTGACCTTTAGCAGCGGCCAGTATTTTAGTCAAATCGACTTTGTCCTTACAAGGAAGGATAAATGAACATGCGTTGACTGTAAGGTGATACCTGGAGAATGTGTGGTCGCTCAACACAAGCTGGTGGTGGCTGACTTCCGCTTTCTGGTGCAAGCTCGTGGGAACAAACAAGCTAGGGTTGCTAGAATGAAGTGGTGGAAATTAGAAGGGGAGACATCAAAGGTCTTTAAGGAAAAGGTCATTAAAGAGTGTCCTTAGAAGGATGAAGGCGATGCAAACAGCATGTGGGAGAAGATGGCAACATGCGTTCGGAAGGTTGCTTCAGAGGTGCTTGGAGTGACCAAAGGGAGCGGATGCGACTCGAAAGACACTTGGTGGTGGAATGAAGATGTGCAAAAGGCTATTAAGGAAAAGGAGTGATATAAGCGCTTGTATCATGACAGATGTGCAGACAACATAGAGAAGTACAAGGTGGCAAAGAAGACTGCAAAACGAGCGGTGAGTGAGGCAAAGGGGCGGGCCTATGAGGACATTTACCAACGTTTGAGTACGAAGGAAGGAGAGAAGGACATTTATAGGATGGCTAGGGCTCGCGATAGGAAGACAAGGGACTTCAATCAAGTCAAGTGCATAAATGATGAGAGGGAGCAGCTCTTGGTGAAGGAGGATGAAATCATACATAGATGTCAAGAGTATTTTGATAAATTGTTCAATGGTGAGAATGAGAACACCACCGTTCAGCTGGACGACTCGTTTGATGACACTAATAGGCGTTGTGTGTGGAGGGTTCAAGAATCGAAGGTCAGAGAAGCCTTGAAAATGATGAAAGGGGGCAAAGCGATGGACCCTAATGGTATCCCAATCAAGGTGTGGAGATGTCTCGGGGATATAGCTATAGTATGGCTAACCAAGATGTTCAACAATATTTTTCGATCGAACAAGATGTCTGAGGAGTGGAGAAGAAGCATATCGGTACCAATCTACAAGAACAATGGGAGATATCTAAAGTTGTACTAATTATCGGGGAATTAAGTTGATGAGCCACACTATGAAGCTATGGGAGAGAGTCATCGAGCAGCGCCTGCGAGGAACGACGTAGATATCAACAAACCAATTTGATTTCATGCCTGGAAGGTCAACCACAGAAGCAATCTTCTTAATAAGACAATTATGGAGCGGTTTAGAGAACAGAAGAAGGACCTCCACATGGTTTTCATTGACTTGGAGAAGGCTTATGACAAGATATCAAGAAATGTTATGTGGTGGGCTTTGGACAAACATAAAGTCCCATCAAAGTACGTGACCCTCATCAAGGACATGTACAACAATGTTATGACTAGTGTTCGAACAAACGATGGTAACACAGATTACTTCCCGATTACAATTGGACTTCATCAAGGGTCAGCCTTAAGCCTGTATCTCTTTGCCTTGGTAATGGATGAGGTTACCAGGAACATACAAGGGGATATCCCTTGGTGCATGTTGTTCGCTGATGATGTATTGTTAGTGGACGAAAACCAGGCGGGAGTAAATAAGAAACTAGAGTTATGGCGGCAGACCCTTGAGTCTAAAGGTTTTAGGTTGAGCAGAACTAAAACCGAATACATGAGATGCGACTTTGACGGAGCTGCACAGGAGGAGGGAGATGTGAGTTTGGAAGGTCAAGTAGTGCCTAAGAAGGATACATTTTGGTATCTGGGATCGATGCTATAGAGGGATGGAGATATTGATGCGGACGTTAGCCATAGAATCAAAGCAGGGTGGATCAAGTGGCGACAAACTTCTAGCATTCTCTGTGACAAGAGGTACCACAAAAGCTAAAAGGCATGTTTTATAGAACGGCGATTAAACCGGCTATGTTGTATGGAGCAGAATATAGGCCTACAAAGATCCGACGTGTTCAACAACTGAGTGTTGCAGAAATGCGTATGTTGCGATGGATTTGTGGTCACACAAGAATGGACCGAGTTCGGAACGATGATATACGTGATCGCCTAGGGGTAGCACCAATTGAAGAAAAGCTTGACCAACATCGGTTGAGGTGGTTTGGCCATGTCCAAAGGAGACCTCCAGAGGCATCAGTGCATTGTGGAGTCCTAAGCCAAGCTAATAATATGAGAGGTAGAGGAAGACCGAAATTGACATGGGGGGAGGCAATAAAAAGAGATTTGAAAGCTTGTGATATACCTAGAGATCTATGTTTGAATAGGAGTGCTTGGAAAGCAGCTATTGAAGTGCCTGAACCGTGACTTGGGGCTCTTGGTGGGTTTCAACTCTAACCTACCCCAACTTGCTTGGGACTGAAAGGCTATGTTGTTGTTGTTGTTGAATGTATCTCAGGCATTTAAAATGACTTATTTTTAGCATGGCTTTACTTCCTGAATTCTAGAAGATATCATTGGTGGATGTGAATTTGTATTGAATGTTTCCATTGGCAACTGGAGAGTGTGGTGACACCCTAGAATATCCAAGGTGTTGGAAGCCTTTTTGTTTTGAGTAAATTTTTTCACAAGTCCATCTTAGCCCCCATGAAAACCAAAATGTTGCAAGTCTCCTTAGCGGTAACTTTCTGATACTAATATTCCAAGTTACCAAGCATATCATTCTGTTTCTGCTTTTCCTTTTACTTCCCGATTCATATGATATCAGTAGCTTGTGTATGGTATATTGGAATTGATCGCCATACGCATAATTTCTGTTTATTCGCTTAGAACAGCCTTTTTCAGTGCAAGTTTGAGTCCAAGCCTTCTGAAATACATTATATATGCCGTTCTGATAGAAATAAGTACACATGTATGTGTGAGGTATTTGGCTCTCATTTAGATACATTTTAAGTTCCTTACATTTGTTGACATTTCAGACTATAGACCCATTGAGGTCAATGGCTATGGGTGCACCCCTGGAAGATGCTCGTGGTCTTGCACAGCGCTATAGCCGGATGAGACATGAAGCTGAGATCCTTGTATGTACTGGTGGCTTAATCCTTCGCTGCAAGTGAGCAAATTCCACAAATTCCAATTGCTGCTACTTCCATTTACCCTGATCCTTCTTGTTTGTTCAATAGTCAGCTGAAATTGCTAGAAGAAAGGCACGGGTAAGAGAAGCTCCAATTCCTGAGCACACTACAAAGCTTCAGCAGCCAGAAGCTAAAATGATAGAGCACAAAGCAAGTATGGCTGTGTTAGGAAAGGAAGCAGCCGCTGCGCTTGCGGCTGTTGAATCTCAGCAGCAACGAGTGACCCTTCAGCGGCTGGTTGGCGTGGTGAGATTGCTTACTTATAATCTGTGGCTATTCTATTTGCATTGTTTGTTACATTCATTTATTTCTTGTCCTTGGCAATTCGTCTCATTGAAGGTAGAAGCAGAAAAGTTATTCCATCTGAGATTAGCTGCTATCCTTGATGATGTTGAAGCGGAGGTAGAGTTTTCACTTTTCACTTTGATTGCTATGGGAAGTTGTAAAAATTCTCTTGCGTTCCTTTTTTTTTTACGATTTCTTCTTTGTAGATGTCCTCTGAGAAGCAAAGGAGAGAATCTGCACCACCTATTATATCTTCGCATAAGCGTGCTGAGAAAGCCCAGTACTTCCTTGCTGAGGTGAAACTGAGTAACTGGCAGTAAAAAGCAAGTATACATCATATTTTCCATTTATATGTAC
Source organism: Miscanthus lutarioriparius (assembly GCA_904845875.1). Classification (NCBI taxonomy): domain Eukaryota; kingdom Viridiplantae; phylum Streptophyta; class Magnoliopsida; order Poales; family Poaceae; genus Miscanthus; species Miscanthus lutarioriparius. The sequence goes on from CAJGYO010000004.1 coordinate 19,700,357, forward strand.
AGTATCAATCTTTTTGGTGCTGCAGGCAATGCATAATTTCAATGGAACCACAGAGAAGGAACTGAGCTTAATTGTTGGCGATTATGTTGTCGTTCGTCAGGTCAGTGTGCTCTTAACAGTTTCAGCTGTGGAAGTAAATGTAGTACCCACTGGCTAACCTGGCTTAAGAACTGTTAACGGATCATAAGAAACCATTGGTCAAAGACGACCAGTTAGTATATGGACACTTGTCCTCCTGCAGTGAGTGCAAACTGCACAGTGGCTGCCTACAGGCTTGTAGGATGAATTGGTCGCTGAAAAGAACCATACTATGGTGGAAGGAATATAAAGAATGAATTAGCCTGTCCAACCAAAAACACTACCCACTAACTGTCAATACTATTTCACTGTATGATTGCATCCTTATTCTTTCTGTGCCTGCACCAGATTGCTCCCAACGGCTGGGCGGAAGGAGAATGCCGAGGGAAGGCCGGTTGGTTTCCAGCCGCCTATGTTGAGAGGCGTGAAAATATCCCCCCGAATAAAGTTTTCCCGCAAGCATAAGATCACAAGGGGTCATCTGTTTCCACTGTGCAGAGTTTGTGGGTTGCAAATAGCATTCCCTGCCACAGATACGCAGTTTGGTGCGACCTGACCCTGGCATTGGGGAGTTGTAAGCCTGTATGTAACTTCCGACCGGTTTGATGCTTCGGTTCTTGTGGTGGTCTAGACTTAGAACAAGATATGGCGGCACGTGCTGTGCCTGCACGCCCATTGAAGATGTAGCTTCGCATGTGTAATCCTTGTTTTGCGGTAGCATAGGTCTTCCCTTTCTCTGCTACTGACGAGTGTAAACTGTAAAGTGATTCTTGCTTGATTTTGTTAGTGTGTATCAGTTGTTCTGTACAATATGTTTTTTGAATGATATCATTCGGACATCAGCTTTGACCCGTCGAAGTTGTGTTTCCACCTGTTTCAGCCACGGTAATCTTCTGAAGGCTCGTGGTATGGTTCGGTATAGGAAATCGTTGGATGAACACACAGTGTATGACATTTTTTGTGATGTGACTGATCAGAGGAATTCAATCCTTGGAATTGGCTTATCATCAGCTTACTTCTTGAAATCAGCTTTATCACGTTAAAATGTCGTACATGTATATCATGTTAAAATGTCCACTTCAATGCTCAGCGGGCATCACAATATCACTTGAGATTCTCAACTTACATAGACCAAATCACGTAACTAGTTCAACGTTTTTTTATTAATAATTATCTGTAAACATCACATTCACAATTGCACATCACATCACACGTGTCCGATAGAAAACATTCAATATATTCACGCTTGATTGATTCGATAAATATATGTTCCCTTGCACAGGCCAATAGAAGCTAAACTAAAGCAAATCTGTGCGCAATTCATCTGACTGTGCCCTATCTGTTCAACATCTGATCCACCACAACGTTCATAGTTTCATACGGTCATGGCCAAAGCTATGTGTACACTTCGGTGAAAGGCCTGACAAATTAGCAGTACTTATCTACGCCCGGACGCCCTTTGCAAGTCATAGGCACCCCAAGAACCATGCGCTGCACTAGTTCCATACTGGGAACCAGAATCAGTGGCAGCATTTGCCTGCAATAGAGAAGTAGCTTCGAATGAGGACGAAGGGATGTGAGGACTGGTTCTGCAGATGATAAAGGACAAGCCAGATGACATACTTGATTAATGCCATATCCAGAGTTAAAAGGATTTGCAGCATAATTGGCCTTGGGGTTCCCATAGCTTCCAATATAACCTGCAGGAGACAAATCAGCTTCACCTAGTAATCATCAACGCCTATTATGCCAGATTACAAATCAGCTTCACCTACTATGCCAGATTACTAATCAACTTCACCTATTATGCCAGATCACTAATCAGCTAACACAGCATCACATTTAACAAGCTGGTAGTTTCTCATTAATATGATCTATGGATAGGTTAGGTTTTACGTGGTGGATACGTTAGGTTTTACGCGGTGGACAGGATAGGTTTTAGCATACAGATTTTTCACATCTCAAATTCACAATCGCTCTGTCAGCATTCTCACCTAATTATCTTAACACTTGGCTAGTTTTGTTGTCAAGGTCATCTCACCTAATTGATCACATAAGTACCAGATATTTGGAACAGAAGCGATATACTAAAAAAAAATAACCTCCTGCTCAGATCATACCTTGATTGCCTGCAGACACAACGGCCCGTGACCTCTTCTCCGCGTTAGCAACCTCACCTCGAAATTTCTCCACCTCAGAAGCCACTGAAATCAATTTTTTCTGCATCTCCTGTCCCTGCTCATAACTCTCTGCATATCCTTTCTTCTCAAGCTCAATACCAGATCTGAATAGTGGCTCATAATAAATACCATACAGTTGAATAAAAGCAAAGGTATTCGTTGCAAATTCGCCTTTCTCTCTATTACTCAACAGAAAATCAAAATTCCATTAAATCCCTTTTTGAACATATCATTCCAGTTTGGAGTGAAGTATGTTTTGACTGGGTCGACCAGGTGAAAGGGAAGGGAACAATGGCAATGTTTACTCATAATGCTGATTGGGAAGAGGTAAGGCAAAGCAGGGAAGAGCAGATAAAAAATTAATAATGATTTTTTTTTCTTCTTGAATACGCAGGAGAGCTGCACATCATTGCATCATTAATAACGAGTTTGTAAGCATGTTGAAAATCCTTAAACCTTCTATATTCAAAAAAGAGTAGGTCAAATATTTTAATAGAATGTACCTCAACTGTTGTGTTTCATGTTTGATCTCCTGGATCTCAGCTTTTAATGCAGACACCTTCTGCAAGTCTTCTGCCGACCGGGCCAAATCCTGTGTTAATCCCTGAACTTGGCCCATGAGTTCCTGCCTCGCTGTACCCAGGTTTTGAATGTCCATACGAACTTGTGCAAGCTCTGCTCTCATTTCATGTACTGCCCGGAGCTCTGCTTCCATCTTCATTGACCTCTCATAAACCTATTAAAATTATTTTGGATATTACAACCAAAAGAACCATAAATTAATTATATTTGATACGAACAGAAATATCTTATTGAACTAAGTCAGGCGGGTTCCGAGATAAATGAATTTACATAATATAACATGCATGTATTTGAAAATATCGGCTGAAAAATGGGGCCTTACCTCAAGATATAAAACATAAAATCCAACTTATTCCTGCTATGCAGTTTCAAACCTACAACTAATGCAAAACTATGCAATTTCATGGAAAATGCACATAAATACAAGTGCAACTAATTAAAAATATAGCATAATTGAACTTGGGTTGGTTTTGCAAGAAAAATACAGTTAATTTTGTGGCTTCAAACAAAATAGTGGATTAACATGATGTTGGTAAAAAGAGAGAAAAACAAGCATGCATGTGTTACCGTATTCTAAGAAAAAAAAAGTGCGGAACAAAATATTTCTTCTAGAATTAGTAGAGTTTATATCAACAGAGTGAAAATAGAGCTTGAGAAGCTCCTATGAACAAAGAATCACATAGGAACTCTGAATCTCTAGGAAGGTGGAGGCAGTGTATTGTAGAAATCTAACAGATTGCTTAGGATAAGTGTATGGGCTGTACGACACACAGAAAACTTGGAAACTGGGACATGTTAAAATTTTGAGCACGGCACAAACAGCAAACATGAAGGACAATGACCTACATAATACATACACATAAGCATATATTCTGCAGCATCTAGCTTGTTTAATGTATCTGCCTTCTCTGCCGTGCTTTCATCTTCTCTCCATCTTTACCCATTATTTACATGCAAGAAGACGATGAGATCAAAGGATGTGAGGTTCCAATCTAATGCAAGCTGACAAACTTTCCACAATTGTGACAATGGCATGGACATGGACATGGACATGAAGATAAATATAAATCCAGGGTTCTAATTCTGTGGCTTGTCCCCTCCACTATTCCAGAAGCAGACACCTAGCCTGACAAGGCACTAGGAAGCCTCCTGTCTAGCACCCAAGCACAGCCTAGATCCCTCCTTGCCTTGGCAGACACCAAACCCACTTAGGCGACCATGACCTATTAAACTATGATATGAGGCAAACTTCCCTCTTTTTCAATTTATATGAACACAAGTGCAGGTGCTAGTATCTAATTCAGGTGCCAATGTCTGATTCAGCAGATTTTTGGGGGGCACAGGAAAAAACACTTGGAATCGAAAACAGGTATCGGAATCTGACCGGGTGTGTGTGTGTGTTTAGCTCGCAAAAAAAGGGACATGCGTCCAGGTAAACTTCTATATCTCGTCTCATTTTTTTTCCAATTGCTGGTGCTATGCAAGTCAAAAACAAAAAACAAAAAAAATGGCACACATACACATTGTGATCATTTGTGTGATTTTTGTGGCCGAGGTTTCCAAATACAGTGCAGGAGTGTCATAAATCTAAACAAAGAAGAAAACTGATTAATGGCAATACAAGTTAAAAGTTCACATCACCGGTACCAAATAGATCAAAATATACACTGCAGTCAAGTTTAGCCCGAAATTTGCAAGACTGGGAGAAAATTAGGTTTTTATAGACACCAAACAAACATAGAGACTCCAGGGATCTGCATAGCTTCAGTTGCTCCTTCAATTTGAGCAAGCTGCTTCCTGATAAGTACCCAAATTTGCAACGCATACAAAAGAAGAAACATTCAGCCCGTTGAAGCTCGTGAGGGAGAGCGTCCGCACCTCGCGAAGGCGTAGGTCGCTCTCCTCCTGAGCAGAGGTGAGCGCGTGCGCGGTGCGGCCGAGCTCGTGCCGCGCGGCAGCGACCTCTTGCACGAGCGCCACGTGCGTCGCGGCCAGCCGCTGGTTCTGCGCGAGTAGCTCATGCGCCTCGTCGATCTCGGCGCCAAGCCGCTCCTCCAGCGCCGCCACCACATGCGGCTGGGGTGGCAGGGGGCCACCGGCACCGCCGTGGCCGTGGCCCACGAAATGGCGGAGATGCGGCGGCGGCGGCGGCTCCTGGAAGCTGTCGGGGTGGCCGGGCGGCAGGCGGGACGGGTCGCGGAAGTCGTCTAGGTGGTGGTGCGGGGGGAGGCGCGGCGGGTCGCGGAAGTCGTCTAGGTGGTGGTGCGGGGGGAGGCGCGGCGGGTCGCGGAAGTCGTCGAGGGGGTGGTGGGGCGGGAGGTGGGGGTGAAGCGGGTGGTGAAGCGGGGGAGCCGGATGGTTGCCGCCGCCGCCGCGGCGAGGGTAGGGAGGGGGCAGCGGGTTGCGGTGGCGGCCGGCCATGGGGAATCGCCGGAACCCTACCGATGGCGTGATGAGGATAGATTGCTTTGCCCCGAAACGTGCTTTAGGAGTTTTTTTTTCGGAATTTTGAAATTCCATTAACCGATGGGCCTCCAGTCCTAGAATAGGATATTAAACTTTTTACCGTGGATGGCGCCTCCTCAAATAACAGCTTTAGTTTAGCGCTATATTTTTAGCAGTAGAGAGAGAAAACGATACATATTTACCATTTTTGCTCGTGTGCCACGTCAACTCCGCTTTCCAGCTTGATCCGACTCAACATCCTCAGAAAAAATAACCGCCCCTGCCCCTAGCTTCTTCCTCCCCCATTACTGACATACGGGCTCCACAAGTCAGATTCTTCTTCAACCTCCGGCCATCACCACACATTGAGGAAGGGGAGGAGCTCGTGCAGTCCATGGTGACACCGCCCGTCTCCGCCCGAGACGCCAGTGACCCCGACGAGGCCACGTCCTCCGTCGGAGCCAGGGTCACGCCAGACGGAGCCAACCGCGCTCGTCGGAGCCAAGGACGGACGGCGCTCGCTGGAGCCAGGATCACGTCTGCGCCGTGTTGCTTCTTCCTCCTCTTGTGCTTGTTCTTGCTTTTCCTTGACGTGGCGCCTCGGTGGCGGTATCTCCATGGGCGGCATGGGGGCCTCGACCATGGGTGGGGGCGTCGTCAGCGAGAGGAATAGCGGCGTGACATGCTCGGCCGACGGCGGTGTGGCCGTCGGGCGAGGAATCCTGGCTGGGTGGCAAAGAATGGAGAGGGAGCACCATGGCGACCTCGTGGGAGGTGGCGTGACCGGTGGTGGCGTCACCCGGTTTTGGTTTGGCTTGGCGGTGCGGTGGCTTTCTTTGGTGCGACAGGGTGGTGGTGGTGGCGCTAAGCGTTGTCGGGGTGGCGATGGGTGTCGGCGTCGCCGGGTCGTGCAAATGGGTCGAAGGTGCGTGGGTGCGGTTGGCGATGGATTACGCATGGCGGCGAGGTGGAGTGATGCTACGAGGCGCCGAGCAAAAGCAGTTGGGCGCCATTGCCGGAAAGCAATGGCGGCAATGCTACGGCGGTGGCGATCTCGCTTGTTGAAGTGCGTCACGGATGCTCCGGCTAGAGGACGAAGGAGAATCTGACTTGGGGCCCGCGTGTCAGTGAGGGGGGATAAAGACGCCAGAGCTAGGGGAGGTCTTTTTATCTGAGCGTGCTGACTCGGAGCTGGCGTGCCACGTGAGCACAAGTGATAAATGTGTATCGTTTTTGTCTCTCTGCTGCTAAAAATGTACCGCCAAACCTAAAACTGCTATTTGAGGAGGCGCCATCCATTATGATGATAAAAAGTTAAATATCCCCCTACAATACAGCAAGCTACCGTATTAAGCCCCCTTTGAATTGCGAAAAAAATAAAGGAAAAATGTAGGATTCACATTCCTATGGATTAAATCATTTGGTCATAGGAATTGCATGTAGGAAACTTTCCTTTGTGTTTGATTTGATTTCATAGGAAATCCACAGGAAAAAAATATCCACTCAGACCTCATGTTTTGGTTTCCTACGTTTCTCTTGTAGTTCATCCAAACACCTATTTTTACAAACTTCCTGTACTTCCTCTGTTTTGCGTATGCATTCCTATCTCATTTCTGCGTTTTTCTTATTCCTATATTTTTTCAATCCTACATTCCAAATGGGGTCTTCGTCTATTAACTTTAGGGACAATGGTTAATGGTTAATAGAGAGCATAGCCTTGGCTTCATGTATGAGGCCATCCATCGCAGTCACTACACGTCGAATTCCCATCTCATGCGTACGTAGCTTTGATTTCCAAAAAAACCATTGTTTTGTCTGAAATGCGTCTGTCACATTTGAAATTTGATAAGGGCTTCCCCGATGCATCACGCTGGACTACTGCCTCAGTCTCCACATATGCATCAACTCGCCATGTCACAAGAGATGGTGGTTCCACAGGGTGACATAGGACCCTGCAGAAGAACCAGCAGCCTCATCTGACAAAAAGTAGAGGCAGCTGCTAGGGAGTATGTTGCGGGGAAAAAGTGCTCAAACATGATGTTGCTTTCCTCTCAAAAGCAGAGCATGAGAACAAAAAATGAGAGCACGGAACGTGTTTTGTGGGACTGTGAACATGAAAGGAGAGTAGTGGGATGAGTTGCTTGCGTTGAGAGACTGTTGCCCTCAATTTTTCTACTCCTACATGGATGGTAACTTTTTGTCGAGGCATACAACTACTACTGCTCGCATTGGTGTTGCCCTAATCCGCCCCCACCAGCTTTCACCACGTCCCCCATACTATCTCTGGTCATGAATCCCTATCTTCCTTTCTTTCCCTTGTAGTCATAGCTCCTGTTTTTCAGCACTACTTCAGTAATATTTTTCAGCGAAGGAACAATGTTTTTCTCTCATGACAAATCAGCATCAGCAGCTAAATTTCAGCGAAACGAAGCCATAGTCTCCATCTGAGTTTAGCTTTAGCACGTCTGACTCCAGCATTTTTCAATGATATGGTTGGTCTTCTGTTTTGCTAACCAACCCCTTTCAAATCTCTACTATATGAAGAAGGAAGTTTATGTCCCGTCTGCCAAACAGTTTTCGTCCGACATCCGTCCACACCTTCATACGCTCCACCTCCACAGACGGTTTTCTATACCTCTTCTCCCATTTCCATTCAGCCCCTACGTCGCCGCCCCATGCCAGCACCTCCTCCGCGCGGACATATTGAACTCTACCGCCTGGATCTCTTTGGCACAGTTAACATCGGTCTCCTCTACAATCTCCTCCGTGCGATTCCCTCTGTGGCTTTGTGGCACGAGTCAAGGCAGTGTCGGATCAGCCGCGCCAAGGCCACCATGAGGTCGTCCTCCTCCGACGCCCTCTAGGATTGCGCGGCACGCTGCGCACGCGGACGCGATGTAGTGGTCGGTCACATCGGACGTGGTGGTGATGGTCACCTCGCATCGAATCTCTAGCGCAGAGCCCGCAGACCTAGCGGCCCTAGGTAGTGGTACTCGGCCCGCACCGCTTGATGTACGCAGGTGACTCCTCCGTGAACCCGCAGCACTTGCATTTGCTCCCTCCACCTCATTGCCTTCCTTTACTTTCCTTGCAGCATGTAATCTTCAGGATTAATCTAGTAGAACTTGAACCACACATGCATGACAACACAGTTCAATAACTATGAAAACTAATAACATGCAAAGATGTAACAGACTAGCATGTGAGCATCATTGAGCGGAACTATTGTATTGTATATAAGAAAAGTAAGCCAAATGATATAGGTTCTCTCATAAAGGACATCAAAATGAAAGTGGCTGCTATGTGGCATGACTACTCTATGTGACAATATATCGGCTAGTAGCTCTGTATATGTCACATCCCACTTACTTATTAAGATCTATGTGCCAACTACCATAAGATGGAAAGCAGGTCAACAAGTTTGAATCCCACGTCACAATGAGCTAGATGCCAACTTGGTTTTAACCAATTATTGATTATAGTAGTTATCCTAGGCTCTGAAAGGCCACATGGATGTTGGCAACTATACTGCTAGTGATGATATTTCTTAGGTGTATCTTTTACCTATAAAGGTTCGCTACCAGTTGAGAGTCTATCCAAGAAGGATATTGGTCATTGTTGCTTTTGACAAGTAGCCTTTTTTTGCTTAGGTCAATGACTTTATATTAAGAATATTATTTCCCAGATAAATGAAAATTCTTGGTTTTATATGTTCTATTTAAAAGCTTCTCTTCATGCTGAATAATGAATTGATTCGAGCCATGCTTTATATAGAACACGAAATATGTTGCAATAAATATAATGACTCAATTTTTCTATATGGCATGAGTAATTAGGTCAAATTTGGGCAATAAAAAAAGAGTTGGACTATGACATTACTCTGCATCCAAAATTTCTGCTTGGCGGCCATGGCTATATGCCATATTCTTGCTCCCATACTTATGCACACCAAGCTTAATGCGCCTGAAAGCGCAATGCCACCATTAATTGCTTTTTTCCAAACATATGGCCTAGAAGGTCAATGTACACAATGGATAGATTGATTGTCAATTTTATGACAATTGGTGAGTATGAGCCCCTGAAGGACCGTTATGGATAAATTATGGGTTACTAAAGTAACTACAGGTATTAAGTCTCTAGAAGGTTGTTTGTGCATTTGTTTGAAATTAAGAACTTGCAGAACAATAGTTTATAATCCATCAGAAGTTATGGACTCACCAAGAAGTTGAGGATACTCCTCCTGTAGAAGGAGATATATGCAGTATTCATGCAACTACATTAATAAAGTTCGAGCTCACTGCATAAAAAAAGTAATCGGCCCCCTAATATTCAAGTGCATAATATTTCCCAAATACATCACCACTAAAGCATACATACACAACACTAGAAGTTGGTGAATGGGGACTTTTTAGTATGCTATTAAATATCTCGGCATTAGGGGTAGATGAATGCCCATCTTATGGAATGCCTTGATATTTATGAATCAAAACGCACAAATCCAAACTAAATTAGTTGTTTAGTTACACTCCTCTATTCTATAGCATGGAGTTATGCCAGATAACTATTTGTATCGATGAGGAGCAACAAGATTGGTTAAAATCTAAATGAATGCTTCTACCTGAAGTAGATGTCGATATACCCAGGATTAATTTCATATCCATGTGATATTAGAATTTTGATCAAATTATGAGAATAAGATCTAGTCGCCTAAATGTTGACGGTAGTTAACATTCATCATAAACCATCAATATAACTTGTATAAATGGCTAAAAAGGATCACCAATGTAGACTTAGAGGTTTAAACTGATAAATTCCACAAGTTTTGGTGAATCTGTGTTTTCAACAGGATTTAATCAAAAAACTGCCAATGAGGACATATTCGTCAAAAGAAATCACGGAATTCCGTCGCGTAAACAGCATGGGAAGACTCTCGAAGACTCTAGGAGGCTCTCCACCGAAACAGACCCCGAGCCACTGCCATATGGGGCCAGCTGGCCCCACCTGTAGGCTGGCCTATGGGCCCCCAGTCAGCCTCTCTGTTGTTACGTTGGTTATCCACCGCCTTAAGGATTGCATCTCCGCCGTTTATTCAAGTTGGTTTGATTTGAGGGCTCAAGATTGATGCTCTGGCCTATATATACCAGCCTACACCCCCCTCCAGGGCATATATTGGCATTTGATCCTGAGAGCCAAGAAGTTAAAAATCCTAATTCATATGTCGACCAGCATCAGGGATAGCAATCAAGAGAAGATTAGTCCCCAATAGGATCTAGTCTTGTATTAGAGATAGTGAGATAGAGTGAAAGGGAAGAGTTTGGAGGAGTCCTGACCTATCGATGCTCTCTCTATGGCTTATACCCTGGCGGAATCAAGTTCTTTTGGAGCTTGCTTATGAGATTTCTCTAGTAATCGACTTCTAATTCAAGTAAGCATTTTGTTCATATTATTCTTCAAGTTTGTGACTCTCTTTTGAGCACTTTAATCCTTATAGCTCCTAGGTTAAAGTAGTATTCATAGTGTAAGTATAGTGCTTAGACTCGATTACTCGTGGATGTACCCTATTTTTTGGATCGGTGGTAGCTTACGAGGGTGACTCTTATAGCCTCGTTAAATCCTTTGTAGTCCACCTCCCGTTAGTAGGTCTAGCAGGACTTTGTTGCTATAGGAAACATACTCTGCCTAGGTTTTTTCTAGTAATATCCCCAGAATTGAACAATAGAAGACAAAGCTTATCGAAGTTAGAACTAGAAGACTTTAGCAGTCTCCTCTACGCTCCTATTATCTAGCATTGATTGTGAAATTGGGTTAAGTTAGATTTGGTTATTCTCACACACGTTTTCTCGAGTTTGATATAAAATTGGGTACTCCCGGTGAAGTGCTACATCGATATATTATCCGTGTGCTTGTGGATTATTCTGTGTGCATTAATTTATATCAATAAGCATTTCTGGCGTCATTACCGGGGAAATGGTTGCTGAGTTAACTTCAAACCTAGCTTACCCTTGTATCATTATTCTTTTATATTTTATCTTCTCTTTTCCTTTTTACCATGGATATAGAATTCACCCCTATCTACCAATATGGTGCACCCACGAGCGCAAGCCTACAGCCAAAAGAGTCCTCAAAGCCTATCCTAACACCTGGCTATGAGTTGCGCCCATGTTTAATCAACATGGTTCAGGATCAACCCTTTTCAGGCAAAGATGATGAAAACCCCTATTCCCACCTAAATGAGTTTGAGCAGACTTGTCCATGCCTACGCATTGTGGGCATATCAGACGAAACCTTACGATGGAAGCTTTTCCTTTCTCTTTGATAGGAAAAGCTAAACATTGGTACAATCTCACAATAGGGAGTAGACAAGGAGATTGGGAAGCCCTGTGTTCTAACTTTTGTTTGCAATTTTTCCATCTCTAGGGTAGTCAGACTTTGTTCAGAGGTTCTATCTTTTAAACAAAAGAAAAAAGAATATCTAGGCATGGCTTGGGAATGCTTTAATACTCTCATTAATACTGGCCCTGACCTTGCCATTAAAGACCATATTCTTCTTCAACACTTCTGTATGGGTCTTGATAGGAAAACCTCGAAGCTTCTTAATACGGCCTCAGGAGGCTCGTTCTTGCATGTCTCCGCTAATGCTGGGAGAAGCATTCTTACAAAAATCTTAGAGAACATCCCCGAAGAAGTAGAAGAGAAGCTATTAGAGAAAAAATCCCAGATAGCTAAACCCAAATCTTTACCAGACCCATCACCAACTTCAGCTATCCCAAATCCTGAACCACCGGAAAAAGGAGAAAACTCCAATTTCAGACTTCATGCTTGAATTCGAGGATAAACTTTTTGATGAATATGGAAATACCTCAAATTACCATACCATGAGGAGACCTCAGAAGTCTAGAAAATCATCATCCAATAAATAACCTTTAGACCCTTCTAAGGAAGCTTTTCTTAAAAAGATTATGAAAGAGATAGTGTCTATTATAAGCAATGAATGGTTAGAAGAATAAGAGCTTTCCTTTGATGTGATTCGTTTAGATTTACCTTCTACATCCATTCGTTGCCAAATTAATAAAGCTCCTTTCGATGCTCTTTTTAATCCTATTGTGGGTGTTAATATCATGTTTGCATTTTTTACTCATGATTTATTGAAACACATGCCATTGATCCCAACAACAAAGTTATTGAAAAGTCTTTCAGGAGACATTCTTCTGAGTTTGGGAATTTTGTATGTCCTGCCTATCCAGGTAAAAGGAACCAAAATTCATTTGAGCTTCTATATCTTTGATATTATGGAGTTCGACCTGTTGATAGGACAACCAATTGAAAGACTTATTCGAGAAGAACAAATGGGGAAGTTGAATATAAGACTTGGGAAAACTTTAAGCTTTCTATACTCATTACTCATTCTCTAAATACTGAGAGTGAGCCAATTCTCGAGGAAGACCCAATGGAAGAGGTTAAGGTTGCATCTCTTCATAATTTGATTGAACCCAACCTTGAGTGTCACACCTGATTTTAAGGATGAAATGGGATGTAAAATCTTATGTGCGCCCTGAGATCAGTCACACACATAAGCCAACAAATTATGAATAGTATCATCACAAGTATTTATTACATCACGAATAATAAGACAGAATCTTCTCATAAATATAGCGGAAGTATAAAGAAAAGATTTCTCATGAAAGCTCCATATCACAGGGACATCAACTGGTTGACCATAAGTCTAGTAATCCTCAGGAAAGTCATCATTACCATAGCCATCTGTTACCTATCTGAGATTTTTATCCAAATAACAAAAATAAACAAGCGTAAGTACATGTCATACTCAACAAGTGTAACATGGGGTTCATAAGTCTCAGAAGGCTTGACACTGGTTTAACAGTATTCAGCTTTTAGTTGTCACAATTTTAGCATAAGAGTAGCAGCAAGTTATTTTGATCCCATAGCAAAACATATGATCAATGTAAACATGAATAATGAATAGCATAAACAGATAATTCTTAGTGATCATCTATTCTGTAAGGGTTCAAAGGCCACTCGTGACCATGAGCACGGCTGATATACTAGTTTTACACTCCACAGAGGTTGTACACTTTCACTATGAGTCGTGATACCCATATGCCCGGGTTAATTACTCCCAAAACTCTTCCAAGGTAAGCAGGCAGGGGTCACTATGAAGCCTTTTAAAGGTTCGTCTAACAAGTTAGGGCCATTAGATTCACTCGGCAAATAGATGTAGGAACCCCCCTATCGAATAGCACAATTCCATCGTGGCTATACACATAAGAGTAGAGGCTGTCCTATACCCGATTCGTCAAGCCATTCTTACGCCAATGAAGGTAACCACTAACAAGCTAGAAAAGGTCCTCATACTGAGCTAAAGCCAGAGCCATATAGCCCTCATAGTTGTACTGTAAGTCCCGGATGATCACTTACAGATAATTCCTTAGGGAGAGGAATCTAAAGCATTTAGAAAGTAGCTAAATACTCTAGCCCCCTGTTTTCAAGTTGCTAAAAAGTCATATTTTAATGTTTATTGCATATATCATTAGTCAACTTACAAGATCATGGTTTAATCGAGCACTAGTAAAGCTACCCAATGCAAATCCCAAAGGAAACAATGTATAAGTTCAATTCTAGGGAATCCTTATCAAGATGACACATGCAACATGAATTAAATATATTAAAGTTGATAGGAAAATAAGGATGATCCCATGCTATACTTGCCTTGAATATAGTGCTCCTGTTGTCCCTGCTCGTCAAAGTAATACTCTTGATCTTCCATGAATTGCTCACCGTCTATACTCGATAATCACAGCAACATACAAGCATCCAGAAGCAATCATGCATAGCAAACAAAAGCTATAGATTAGAACAATACACCAATCAACATAAAATCAAGATGAAAAGTTTGTAAAATGAATCTACGTCTCTCTACGAACACACAGACGTGAAGATCACAAAAATCGGAGCTAAAACGAAGAAGTTATGAATTAAACAAGATTTCCTTTAGCAAAATAATAGATTAAATCTAACCCCAAATTTTAAAAGTTGAAAACATACTTAACAGTAGTATGAACATGTAGATTATGGAATTACTAACCTAACGCAAGTTGAACAGATCAAATCGGAGTTAAAACGGAGATTTTATGGCCTACAGAAGATAGTGCAGTTCGGTAAATAGAGGAAACTTGATTTTCGAATTTAGAATAATCAAAATCTGATTTTTAAATCTAACCGAGGACTGCGGGTGCTATTATCAGAAATCCGAGGGGCTCTTTAGAACAAATGTAAGGACGGCGGGTTAGATTAAGGAATAGGAGGGGGTCTCTTCTGCAAATACTCCGGCCGAACCGGTATCATCAGATGTAGGCCGTTGGATTAGAATTGAACGGCCGGGATTGGTTTGGGAGGGAAAAACAACCGACGGCGAGCTGATCCGCGGCGACACCATGGACGGAGCAGGTGGCATAGTCGATTCACGGCCTATGGTCCACGACCGAGAGAAACAAGGCCACGGGGAGAGAGAGGAAACCAAAGCGAACTCACCGAGACAAAAAATGAGAGCGGGGAACCGACGATGGCGCGCGGCGGCTGCTCGAACCCGATGATGGCGCGAAACTTAGGGTTGTAGTGGCTACAAGCTCTGAGCGAGGGCGAAAGCTTGCTGTAGGGCGAGATAGGGAGGCGGCGCGGGCTCGGGCTACTATTTATGGGCGGAGTTGGCTTGGGGGGTCACGGCAAACGGCCAGGAGCGGGGCGGCAACGGACTCCTCCATAGAGTCCGACGCGGACACGGGTTGAAGAAGACCCTAACAGGTGGGGTCGGCTGTCAGCGAGAGAGAGAGGGGAAAGAGGGATGCGGCAGCAGCGTGCTGGGCCGAGGCGCGCGCGCTGGGTCGACAGGGAAAAAACGGGCCACGCTGGAAAAAAAACAGACGACGTGGGACTGCCTAAGAGCAGAATGGCTGGTCTGCGGGGAAGCGGTAGCCGCACGGGCAGAACTGGGCCAGCGCCTGGCCAACGGGCTGAAAGCATAGAAGGGAAAGAAAATTCGTTTCCATTTTTCTAAACGATTTTCCAAACCAATTTTGAATGCAAATTCAAATCAATTTGAAATCTGATTTCAAACCACACAATACAAAAATAATATGCAGCAGCATAAATGCATAAACATATATGTAGACCTATATTTGATTTTAATTTGAACAAATTATTATTTTCCTAAATTTAAATGCTCACAAAAATACATAATCAATTCATTTTCTCCTATTTTAAAATCATGCAAATTTTAGGGTGTTAGATTGAGAATGATGCTCGGTTCTTCATCAAGGAAGAAGAGGAAAATCCTACGGAGTCTGAACCTCTAGATGAAGTACTGGAACTAGCTAAGTCCATCATTGAGCTTAAACCCCTACCTTCTAGTCTTAGATATGCTTTTCTTAATTATCATCAGGATTGTCCTGTGATCATAAGTGATAAACTTTCTCAGAAAGAATCCCTACACTTAATAATTGTCTTAGAAAAACATCGTTCTGCCTTTGACTATTCACTCCTAGACCTTAAGGGAATTAGCCCTGCTCTTTGCACCCATCGCATCACGATAGATCCTGATTCTATACCTTCTAGGGAGCCCTAGCGTAAGCTAACAATGCGATGATAGAGATTATTAAGAAAGATGTTTTAAAACTCTTACATGCTAGGATCATCTATCATGTGTCGCATAGTGAGTGGGTAAGCCTTGTTCAAGTTGTGCCTAAAAAGGGAGGCATGACTGTTGTTAAAAATGAAAAAAATGAATTAATCCCCCAAAGAACCATCATTGGATGGCGGATGTGCATAGATTACCGAAAACTTAATAAGGCAATAAAGAAAAATCACTTTTCGTTGCCCTTCATTGATGAAATGGTGGAGTGACTAGTGAATCACTCTTTCTTCTGTTTCCTTGATAGGTATTCAGGTTATCATCAGATTCCGATCCATCCAGATGACTAAAGCAAAACCACATTTATATGTCTATATGGAACATATGCTTACCATAGAATGTCTTTTGGATTATGCTCCAGCTTCTTTTCAAAGATGCATGATGTCTATATTTTCTGACATGATTGAAGAAATCATGGAAGTTTTTCTGGATTACTTTTCTGTTCATGGAAAAACTTTTGATGATTGTCTTAAAAATTTAGACAAGGTTTTGCAAAGATGTGAAGAAAAGCACCTAGTCCTTAATTGGGAAAAATGCCGTTTCATGGTTAGAGAAGGAATAGTGCTTGGACATTTGGTGTTCGAATGAGGGATTGAGGTAGATAGAGCTAAAATTGAAGTAATTGAACAGTTACCTCCTCCCGTAAATATCAGAGGGATCCACAGTTTCGTTGGTCATGCTAGTTTTTATCGCCGCTTTATAAAAAAATCACATATTGCTAGACCACTTATAAATCTTTTGGCTAAGGATGTTTCCTTTGAATTTGATGATGCATGTTTGAAATCTTTTAACATTCTTAAGAAAGCACTTATCTCTGCACCAATTATTCAACCCCCTGATTGGTCGCTATCTTTTGAAATTATGTGTGATGCTAGTGATTATGCAGTGGAGGCAGTTTTAGGACAAACTAAAGATGAAAAGCATCATGCAATTCCTTATGCTAGCAAAACTCTGACAAGACCTCAACTTAATTATGTAACAACTAAAAAATAACTTCTGGCTATTGTTTTTACTATTGATAAGTTTATATCTTACTTAGTAGGAGGAAAGGTGATTGTTTATACGGATCATCCTGCTTTGAAATATCTGCTCGCTAAGAAAGATGCTAAACCCATATTAATAAGATGGATTTTGTTGCTCCAAGAATTTGACTTAGAAATAAAAGATAAAATGGGAGTAGAAAATTCTGTTACCGATCACTTGTCTAAAATACAGTTTGAGAATTCACAAGAACTGTCCATCAATGATTCGCTAAGGGACAACATGCTCTTCAAGGTCACAAAATCTGACCCCTGGTACGCAAATATTGTTAACTTTATGGTTGCAGGTTATGTGCCACTAGGGGGAGAATAAAAGAAAGCTTATCTACGAAAGTCGTCTCCACATATGGGATGAACCGTACCTCTTTAGAGTCTGCTTTGATGGCTTGCTCAGAAGGTGTGTACCGGTGAAAGAAGGCATCAAGATCATCGAACGATGCCACTCATCACCATATGGAGGACATTATGGTGCATTCCACACTCATTCAAAGATCTGGCAAAATGGATTCTTTTGGCCAACCATGTATGAAGACACGAAGAACTTTATCTGAAGGTGTGGAAAGTGTCAGAGGCACGGGAATATCAATTCAAGAAATGCCATGCCACTCACCAACAACCTTCAAATTAAGCTCTTTGATGTCTGGGGAATTGACTACATGGGACCTTTTTGAAGTCAAAGAACTATGAATACATCTTAGTGGCAGTTGACTATATCTCCAAGTGGGTTGAAGCCATGCCATGCAAAGCTGCTGATGCAAGAAACTCCAAGAAGATGTTTGAAGAGATAATATTTCCAAGAATTGAAGTTCCAAGGATGGTGATTAGTGATGGATGAACTCACTTCACTGATAAGAATTTTCACAACTACTTGTCAAAGCATGGGATCTGTCACAATGTCGCTACTCCATATCACCCTCAGATAAGTGGCCAAGCAGAAACATCAAATAAATAAATCAAGAACATTCTGCTAAAGATGGTCAATGAGAT
Organism: Miscanthus lutarioriparius; assembly: GCA_904845875.1. NCBI lineage: Eukaryota > Viridiplantae > Streptophyta > Magnoliopsida > Poales > Poaceae > Miscanthus > Miscanthus lutarioriparius. The sequence goes on from CAJGYO010000004.1 coordinate 19,718,374, forward strand.
GGGAACTGCATGGAAAGATAGACTACTCGATGCACTATGGGCTTATAGAACAACCTATAAAACATCACTTGGAATGTCACCATATCAACTAGTATATGGGAAAACCTGTCATCTACTTATTGAGCTAGAATTCAAGGCTCACTAGGCCATCAAGCGATGAAACATGGACTTTGAAGCTTTTAAGCCACAGGAATTAAGAGGAAGATGTAACTCTCTGAACTTGACGAATGGCGTGAAAAAGCATATCACAACTCCAAGATTTACAAGAAGAGAATAAAAAGATGGCATGACAAGAGGATAAAAAAGGAGTTCACCCCAGGAGATAAGGTATTACTTTTTAATTCCAGGGTTAAATTATTCGGGCATGGAAAACTTCGAAGCAAATGGGAAGGACCATTCGAGGTGATAAGCACTTCGTCACATGGAGCGGTAACACTTCAAAATAACGAAGGTACATTATTCAAGGTAAATGGCCACCATCTCAAGATCTTTCTAGAACCTAAAAACCACCTGAGGATTTGGATGGGGTAGATTTCCTGATTTTACCATAGATTTACACCACTGCCATCCTCCTTACGTCTCGTAACGAGAAAATATATACTTTTTGGGATTAGATAAGCGATAGAAGTCATAGCGCAGAAGATGACCCTGAGACCTTGACATGCGGGGCTGGCCGGGCCACTTGTTAGCCGCCTCGTGCCCGGTCAATTCTCTCGAGTCTTCTAAATCTTTCTCACCGTAATCCCACAGTTTTTGACGCATTCGTTTTTTTCCCGTTACGAGACCTCATATAGATAGATCTTGACCCCTGTTGTAAGTCGTTCCCCCCTATATAAGTGAGCCTCTGCCTGCCTCCATAGCCATCCCATCAAAGCCTTCTCTCTCCAACAGCAGCAAAACTCTCCTCCTCTCTAGTTCCCATGGCCAACAAAGAGATCATCCCCTATGATTTTGGTCCTAGCAAGAAGCCCGACGTGCTTGCGCTGACTGTCGTTCCTCTAGAAGTTACCCCCATTCTCTCATGCCATCGATCATCTAGTCCTTGTTCTATTGCCGCCACGTCCACTTCTTGAAGACAAGTCACACCAACAAGAGCCTCGTCTAGATGTCCAGAAGCTGATCAAGGTGATGAAGGAGATCAACCTCCTTCCTCCGAAGGGACATGAGGTGCTGACCGGAGTGAAGACCAACAAATTTGGAAATATTATATGTGCAAAATACAAGTCGGTCACCCCTCGTACCATCATCGATGGAGTTCGCGCTATGCAAGATCAGATCAAGGTTGTTCCTCTGAAGGAGAAGAAGAGGAAGGCGCCATCACCACCTATCCCAGAGGCTGAGAAGCATCCATGGATGACTATTGCTCTCTTAGAGAAGAAGATTGAAGACCACTCTAATGTTATCTATACCCTAGAGCAAAGGATCGATGAAGAACACGTCTATCACAAGAGCCTACAACATGATCTAAATGCTTTGAACCATTTTGTTGTTAAGATGAAGTAGTAAGAATTAGGTAGTTAATAATAAGGCATGAGTGGTTAGGTCATGTGTTTAAAAATAGTATGTTTAGGTTACTCGTTTAGCTCAGATCGTTAGAATATTGAAGTTTGTGCTAGGTAGTGAAAAATTTATGTTTAGTTTGTGCTTGCGTAATAAAGTGCCTTATATATTAATGGAGTCTTCTTATTATTATTAGTATCCACTCTCTATTTCTTTTGGATATGTGTTTTGTCTCCACATGTTGTGCATAAAGGTATACAGGAAAACGAGTGTGGGGGAGACACACCATGACAACAAATGGAATTCGATCGTGAAAATCATGAAATTTGGAAAGTAATGAGCGAAGGACCACGTGCTATGAAGCGGGCCTCAAGCAGCCCCTGGAGCAGGCTACACAGCCTCCTCTATGGGCTAGCCGACCCATCACTGCGCTGTCTCACCCCGAGTTTTGTCCTCGGTTAGGTTCGAGCCCACTACACTCTATTTTTATATGTTTCGCTTTCCGTTTCGAACCGAATTGAGAATCCTTTGATAAATAACTTTAAAACATTAGGTAAGATTATTTCAGTAATGATTTAAGGATAGACTCACATAATACTTTTCCTATAAGTCTTGCTACTATTGGGAACTTATTATTAGGGACCCCATGTTACTTAAGTTGTTGTGGAATGAGATATAGTAGAATAATGAGAACTTGATTCTTAATGTCTTATTATTGGAGAATTTTATTTCAAAAAAGGTAAAAAGAATAGCTATACCTCTCCTTTGTGGTAAGCAATGTCCTACCAGAGCCAAATATAGACTAGAGAAACCTTCTACATATACTACTTGTCATTATATTAAGTTTGGTCAAACCTTGTGACCCTTGTTGAGAAACTTATCATGCTCTCAAGATCAAGATCACGTATACTCCATATATATCTGCTGCTCCTACGCTGAGAGTACGCAAAAACATGTTTTCCATCCACCTAAAAATGTTCTACTCCTACATTAGGAATAGACATAAAAATATGCTTGATATGATAAATGCTCTAAGTTATTGTAAATGTCTCTCTTGAAAAGTTTCAATTGCAGAAAGAGAGTCATGGGCTATGCAAAAGTTATTCAGAAAAAAGAGACAGTATTGAAAAAATGGACAAGTGTCTGAGATATTAAAAACAATGGGTACTTAGATGCCCGTCTAAAAAAGAAGAAAGAAAAAAGAGAAGAGAGATGAAAAAGATAGCCCATATTTTTTTGCAAAAGTTTTCAAGTTGCAAACAAGAGAGATATATTTCAAGGAGCATAGTAGAATTAGGTTAGCAACCATGTACACATCCACACATATACACATCTTGATCTAAGAGTATGACATTTTTCTACTTGAATCCTTATTTTGACTTTACAATATATGCAATGCAAGTATGTTCTCATATTCATCCCTATCTGAGCTCCACGTAAGCTTTTAGAAGTAGGTAAAAAGAAGGTAAAGTCATCAATGCATTGGTGAGGATCCAAAAATATTATATATACAGAGAGATTTGAAAGTACTACAAAATGAGAAGGTAAGCTGTGTTTTTATTTTCAAAAATCTTAAAATGTTTCTTTAATTGACTTGACTGAAGGAAGATGGTGATCTGTTTCAAGCTGTTCCATTCTTTAACCATCCAAAGTTTCATGGTAGACACTTTGAATCCTGTAGTGCCTACAAAACTAAGAATAGTTTTATGTTGATAACTTGTCCCAAGGTTATGTCTTAAGTAATCCATCTTTTTATTAAGGACGAGTAAAAACCTAAGTGTGGGGAAGCTTGTTGATGGTAGTTAACATTCATCATAAACCATCAATATAACTTGTACTAGGTTTGTACCCGTGCGTTGCTATGGCACAACTAAACTTTTATATTAAAAACACACGGATCGCACGATAAGATAACAATACTGTAAAATTAAATAGCGGCGTTAAAGTGATATTTAATCTAAAAAGCAAAGTTCGTGACATTAACACAATCCCGGAGAGCGCGGCGTCGTAGGCTCACAAACTCTACTGTATAGACCTTTTTCGTGATGCGGTTAAGATAATGTTTTATATCGGCAAGAAGAAATCTCCAATATCCATTTATTTCATGCGCCAATAAATCCAATAGTGGCATTTTGAGAGAAGTTTCTATCGGACATCGGGCTTTCCTTGTGTGCGCGATTGTTATGGGAATTGATTTTTGCCTTCCTAATTTGCTGCGGCTGTTATGAGGATTGAGCTGATCGCATGGAGCGAGTGCGCGTTGCCTTCCTGATATGATCGCATGGAGCGGCTTTGGTGTAGCACATGTGGACAGAATAGTTATGAATGTTTTAGTTGTAGAGATAAATGGCTAAAAAGGATCACCAATGTAGACTAAGGGGTTAAAAGTGACAAATTCCACAAGTTTTGGTAAATCTGTGTTTTCAGCAGGATTTAATCAGAAAACTGTCAAGGAGGACCTATTCGTCAAAAAAATCATGAAATTTTGTCGCGTAAACAGCATGGGAAGACTATAGAAGACTCTAGGGGCTCTTGTGGCAGAACCACTCGAAATAACACACCTTTGGGGACGCTTGTCTTCCACCAAACACTAAGCACCCCGAAAGCAAGCTACATCGGGTGGATTTCGTCGAGCACACCCCATGGGAGAACCCAAAAATCCACATTTTTCCATCAGGATCACAAATGAGGGAATAAAGCTTATAGTATTTTAGCCATTTCTTACATCCTTTTTCATGCAACATCAGAGTATAATATTTATTATTTATAACAACGAAATATAATAATGTTATTAGAGTTTCAGCGGAAATAAAATTATTTAATGACAAGATAAACATTAAGATGATGATCCGTTATATACAACACAACAGGTGATAAGTTTTTCAATTGTAAAAACATTTTGGGTGAAAGTTTCAAATAAACTCTATGTCCGCAACGTTAAGGAAATCCTCGCTGAGCCCACCAGGAGGTTTCCACACACAAGTGTCAGCTCCACGTGTTTCTGTCACCTGCAACAGGGTAGAACAAACCCTGAGTACTCAATTCTACTCCGCAAGAATTACCCACTAGGAGGAAAAAAAAGACTTCAAGGATATGCAAGGCTATCTAGATTGTGGTTTATTGCATCTGTAGGAAGCATTACTAAACGTGCGTCCTTATATTCATTTTCATTAGCAGTCATCATTAGTTCATTAACTAACCATTCTATATAAACACTTGTGCTACTTTCAAGCAGGTGGTAAGCAATCAGAACCATTTTTCTATCTTTCATATTTCAGTTCTTACTACGATGCCAGATTATAGACAAGTCATACCGGATTACCCGCCGATTCACGAATCAATGTGCACAGCTGTGTACCCGAAATACATGCCCCGCTTGTACCCTAGGCAAAAGTAGGACCAACCCATCACTCTCCTATCAAGGGGTTTAGGTCCCCGTCCAAACCTAGATTCAAGCCCCCACACCTGAGTCTCGGACTCAGTGTGGTGCTTAGACCTCCACCATCCTTGCCTCCAATCAGTCAGTCCAGAAAGAGCTAGAACCCATGACAAGAGAGCAACGAGCCTTCTCTGCTCCCATAAACAAGTATGTGCTTAGGATAATAAGTCTGTGACTAGACTAGAATCTAATGCAACGGCTAGTCCTTAACCGACACGGACAGAGAAAACAGTGTAACCAAGCTATACCCCATTGGTCGCGGGACACAACCTCTTACACCCACCAATACCCATACCATATCCCTATCTAATCTCCATTTTTCCTTTCACATTTTATCATCAGAGTGATAATAATAATCACCTATTGTGAGTAACAGCGGGTTACTCACGCTATCGAAAATCCTAAGCATAGCAGCTACTCACACCGGTACTAGTAGGACTCATAGGATAGATGTATTTATGCAGATGGTTTCCATAAAATGACTGTAACATAAATGCACATCATATATATGTATATATTCAGTGCTTATTCAAAATAAGGGTTATGCACCGGGGCTTGCCTGGATAAAATATAACCAAAACTTAGCATTCCATCTTGAAAGCTCTAGTTTAGTTTTGGTGAATTGATGAAACCCTAAGTTCTAACCTAGTTTATCAAGTGATCATGAGATAGGTAGCACATTCCAAGTGGTGAAGTAAATGAAGATCATGACATGATGATGGTGATGCCATGGTGATGATCAAGTGCTTGAACTTGAAAAGAAGAAAGAGAAAAACAAAAGGCTCAAGGCAAAGGTATAAATTGTAGGAGCTATTTTGTTTTGGTGATCAAGACACTTAGAGAGTACGATCACATTTAGATTTGATAGCCGTACTATTAAGAGGGGTGAAACTTGTATCGAAATGCGGTTATCAAAGTGCCACTAGATGCTCTAACTCATTGCATATGCATTTAGGATCTAGTGGAGTGCTAACACCCTTAAAAATGTTTGTGAAAATATGCTAACACATGTGCACAAGGTGATACACTTGGTGGTTGGCACATTTGAGCAAGGGTGAAGAAGATAGAGGTGAAAAGGAGTTGGTCTCGCGGGTCACATAGTGACTAGACGCTCGTCTCAGAGGGACCAGCGCGTCCGGTCAGTTGTAATAGCGAAGACGCTGGCGTCGGTCAAACGACTGGACGCTGGGTCGCTCAGCGACCGAACGCTAGAAGGTTGCGTCCGATCATGCTAACGTGGCAGCACAGAGGAAGACATCGTGTGACCGGACGCTGGCTATGTCCCGTCAAGCATGACCGAATGTGTTCGGTCAGGAAAAATTATTTCTGGAAGCTTACTGGAAATGACCAGACGCTGGGGGTTCCGTGTCCAGTCACTATTTGCTGTTGCGTCCAGTCGTCTTTCGACCATTGAAATCGGGTGCACAGCATTTGAAGAGAGGGTCACATGGCGTGCATCACGTGACCGAACGCTGAGGTCCAGCGTCCGGTCAATATGATCGGAGCGTCCGGTCACCCCACGTTGAACCCAGTGAAGGGGTACAACGGCTCTATTTTGTGGGGGCTTCTATTTAAGCCCCATGGTCAGCTCAAGCTCACTCTCTTGGCCATTTGCATTGACATAGCAACCTTGTGAGCTTAGCCAAAGCCCTGCCACTCATCTCCATCATAGATTCATCATTTTTGTGAGATTGGGAGTGAATCCAAGTGCATTGCTTGAGTGTTTGCATCTAGAGGCACTTGGTGTTCGTGTTTCGCTGCGGGATTCGCTTGTTACTCTTGGTGGTTGCCGCCACCTAGATGGCTTGGAGTAGCGAGGATCGTCGAGCGGAGGTTGGTGATTGTCTTCGGCTCCGATCATGGTGATTATGAGGGGTTCTTGACCTTTCTCCGGCGGAGAGCCAAAAGGTACTCTAGTGAATTGCTCGTGGCTTGTGTGATCCTCATCTTGTGTTGGTTGTGCGGCACCCTATTGAGGGTTTGGCGTGTGATGCCAATTAGTGCGTGAACCTCCAAGTGAGTGAATCGCCACAGCAAGGAGTAGCTTGTCGACAAGCAAGTGAACCTCGGTAAAAAATCATTGTGTTCATCATTTGATTCTGAGGTGATTGGTCTTCATTGGTATTCACTCTTATGATTGATTGGCTCCTTCCTCGACACAGCGGTATAAATAAATTGCTCACTCTCTTTACATTACCGCAAACTAGTTGTCAAGCTCTTTAGTATAGCTAGTTGTGAGAGCTTGTTAGTTTGGTTAGTGTGGCTCTTTAGTTAGCCTTTGAAAGCACACTAACTTAGTGTAGTGACATAGTTATTGTGTGGATAGAAACTATATAAACTAGAATTGTGGTAGGTGGCTTGCAATTTTAGTAGGATAGTGCAACACTTGCTTCGCCTCATAATTGTTTAACCGATTTGTTAAGTGTTGTTGTAGAAAATTTTATTAGGCTATTCACCCCCCCTCTAGCCATTAGGACCTTTCACATCTTCGTGACATGATTCATAGCACCATCTTTCCAGCTACCCAGTTGGTTCCATGATCCATCATCGTTCCTATTATGATATGCATAGATGAAATGCATGCTTCGGTAAGCAATCAGAACCATTTTTCCATCTTTCATATTTTAGTTCTTACTACGGTGCCAGATTGTAGACAAGTTGTACCGGATTACCTGGCGATTCGCGAATCAATGTGCACAACTGGGTACACCGAAATACACGCCCCACTTGTACCCTAGACACAAGCAGGACCAACCCATCACTCTCCCATCAAGGGGTCTAGGTCCCCCTCCAAACTTGGACTCTAAGCCCCCACACCTGAGTTCTGAACTCAGTGTGGTGCTTAGACCTCCACCATCTCCGTCTCCAATCAGTCGGTCCGGAAAGAGCTGGAACCCACGACAAGAGAGCAACGAGCCTTCCCTACTCCCATAAACAAGTATGTGCTAAGGATAATAAGTCTATGACCTGACTAGAATCCAATGCAACGGCCGATCCTTAACCGACACGGACAGAGAAAACAGTGTAACCAAGCTATGCCCCGTTGTCCGCGGGACACAACCTCTTACACCCATCAATACCCATACTATATTTCTGTCTGGTCTCTATTTTTCCTTTCACCATTTTATCATCAGAGTGATAATAATAATCACCTATTGTGTGTAATGGCGGATTACTCATGCTACCAAAAATCCTAAGCATAGCAGCTACTCGCACCGGTACTAGTAGGACTCATAGGACAGATATATATAGGGAGAGTATATTCAGTAGCCAGCTACAAAATAAGTTATTCTGTAGCCACCACCATTTACGATAATTTTATATACTAATTTACGATAATGTCAATACATATTTATGATAGTTGGGTTACTATAACATATGGGGATATTACCATAACATTATAGTAAACCACTTAGTAAGAAGTTACTATAATCTCATAAATTAGCATAGTAATTATCGTAACTCAAAGTGGCTATAGAATAAGTTATTTTGTAGCTAGCTATAGGGTAGTAGTTCTATATATATATATTCAGTGTTTATTTAAAATAAGGGTTATGCACCGGGGCTTGCCTGGGTAAAATATAAGCAAACCTTAGCATTCCATTTTCATGACATGATCCATAGCACCATCTTTCTAGCTACCCAATTGGTTCCACGATCCATCATCGTTCCTATTATGATATGCATAGATGAAATGCATGCTTCGGTCAAACAAGCATACACATAGGCATTTACAATTGTTAAAAGACAAGCAACACGTCGTCGAGTGACTAGGGTAGCAAATCGTCATCAAGCAACTTTGTATTTTTATATATATTAAAACACACAAGTACAAGCCAATTCAACCTACTAAACACACATCCATAACTAAACATAGCCAAGCCACCCTTTACTAGTCAAGCATGAAAAACCAGTAGCATAGAAAACATGTTGCATGCACAAGGTGAAAAATATACTAAAGCTAATTGCTTAACTAAGCATAAAGATTAAATAAAATGGTGACGGTTTGAACATAAATCTAGAAGATGAAAGTTTTATGGATGGAACATCTCAACTAAACATAGCAACTGTGTGAATATCATAATTTTCGAACGAGCAATTTAATCACTACAACATAATCAAGATCTAATTGCATTTAAGCATATGACAAATGATAAATCAATAACCACTGTTCACCTAAACGGCCGTTTAGCCTGTTTACACACCGTTTAAACGCTACACGGTGGTACACTTTTTCGTTTAATCGGTTGTTTTGACCGTTTAAACGGCCGTTTTTCCTGTTTAAACACCCGTTTTGCCCGAATAATGGGCTAAACGGTAGGTGACCGACTGTTTACCGTTTAGCGTTTAAAATAACACTGTCAATAACTCAGTAATTCAGCATCCACTAAACATGAAATTTTTACCATAGCACAAACACATCAACACTAGTCTACCATAAAAATTTCACTATATTTGGACTAATACAACATGCTTTATTAAATAAACATAAAGGCTAGATTACACATACATGAAAAATTTCATACTAAAGCACATGCCATAATATATCTACTATATAGAGTTAGTCATAAGGATTCCAAAACATATTTATTTTCTTTTTTATGATTTTTCTACAATTTACTATAAATTATTGAAGTTTTAGCCAAATTATAAAGAAAAGAAAAAGAAAAAATCATATAAGACAAACACTTTGCACTGAACTCCCTGCAGTTTTACCAAACCAACCCGCAGTTCGGCATACACTATTCGACATTGTTCATATGAGTCACGGATTTGCATTGGGAACCCTGGAAAAGCTTCTATTTCTACCTTCTTCCTCTCACTGCACGGAGCAGACGACGGCGGAGGAACGGCCGGTCGGCACCACTCCAGCCCGGCTGGGGGCTCGCCAACGGTGCGGTGGTCGCTCAGGGACCACGGTGGGCCTGCATGCAACCGGGTGGGGGCACGGTTCGCCCGGAGGCGGCCCACAGCGGCATGGCCACGCGCGGCCGGGGCAGGGGAGGCGGCGTGCCGGTCGATTCGGCCGAGCCAGGGCTCGCCAGTGGCGGAGCAGGGGGCAGTGGGGCTGCGGCACCCTATAGCATCTACGGGTAGGGGCGGCTCCATCGGAGGCAGCTGCGTGCACGCTTGGCGATGGCAGCGGTGCGGCTCCGGCCTTCACGGGCCCGACGAGCGCACAAAGGGCGTAGTGGGAAGCGAGACAAAGGCCGTGGCGTGCTTAGCCCGGGCTGTGACCGAGCATGACAGGGAGAACGATAGTGGTGAAGCTTGTACCGGTGGTGGCTATGGCGGCATGGCACACTACGGTAGAGAGAGAGAGCACGAGGGAGGGACAGAGAGGCCGGACGAGGGCGATCGAGTAGCCATGCACGGCTGGCTTCATCCATGAGCCGGGCGTAGAGGGTAGGGCGGCATGGACGCAATAGCGCGTGAAGGACTAGAGCGGGGCCGACAAGGGCTGAGCAGGGCAGTTGAAAGCTCTAGTTTGGTTTTGGTTAATTGATGAAATCCTAAGTGCTAACCTAGTTTATTAAGATGATTATGAGATAGGTAGCACTACTCTAAGTGATGAAGCAATGACGAAGATCATGACAATGGTGATAGCATGGTGATGATCAAATGCTTGAACTTGGAAAAGAAGAAAGAGAAAAATAAAAGGCTTAAGGTAAAATGTAGGAGCCATTTTGTTTTAGTGATCAAGACACTTAGTGAGTGTGATCACATTTAGGATAGATAGCCGTACTATTAAGAGGAGTGTAACTCGTATCGAAATGCGGTTATCAAAGTGCCACTAGATGCTCTAACTCATTGCATATGCATTTAGGATCTAGTGGAGTGCTAACACCCTTGAAAATATTTGTGAAAATATGCTAACACATGTGCACAAGGTGTTCGCAAGCTCGGCGGGATTCAGCGCTTTCGGGAAAATGAAATGTCTATTTTCTATTGCTCCGGATGCAAAACTCTTGGTGGTTGGCACACTTGAGCAAGGGTGAAGAAGTAAGAGTTGAAATGGAGTTGATCGAAATGATGCTGGCGTTGGTCTACTGACCGGACGCTGGGTCACTCAGCGACCGGACGCTAAAAGGCTGCGTCCGGTCGAGCTATCAGATGGCACAGTGACTAGGGTTGAGCACCGGACGCTGGCTGCATCCGGTCAAGGTGGACCGGACGCGTCCGATCGAAAAAACATGCCTCAGGGAGCTTACTGGAAACGACCGGACGCTGGGGCTTCAGCGTCCGGTCAGTTTTACCGGAGCGTCCGGTCAGCTTCGCGACCGTTGAAATCTGACGAACAGCATTTGAAGCAGGGGACACGTGGCGTGAATCACGTGACCGGACGCTGAGGGCCAGCGTTCGGTCGATCGGACCGGAGCGTCCGGTCACCCCGCATTGTGCCCAGTGAAGGGGTACAACGGCTCTATTTCTCTGGGGCTCTATTTATAGCCCCATGGCCGGCTCAAGTTCGCACTTTTGGCCATTTCTATTGACATAGCATACTTGTGAGCCTAGCCAAAGCCCTCCCACTCATCTACATTATTGATTCATCATCATAGTGAGATTGGGAGTGAATCCAAGTGCATTGCTTGAGTGATTGTATCTAGAGGCACTTGGTGATTGTGTTTCGCTGCGAATTTCGCTTGTTACTCTTGGTGGTTGCCGCCACCTAGATGGCTTGGAGCAGCAAGGATCGTTGAGTGGAGGAGGTGATTGTCTCCGACTCCGATCGTGGTGATTGTGAGGGGTTCTTGACCTTTCCCCGACGGAGCGCCAAAAGGTACTCTAGTAAATTGCTTGTGGCTTATGTGATCCTCATCTTGTGTTGGTTGTGCGGCACTCTATTGAGGGTTTGGCGAGTGATGCCAATCAGCGCGTGAACCTCCAAGTGAGTGAATCGCCACAACGAGGACTAGCTTCTCGGCAAGCAAGTGAACCTCGGTAAAAATCATTGTGTTCATCATTTGATTCCGAGGTGATTGGTCTACATTGGTATTCATTATTGTGATTGATTGGTTCCTACCACTATACGGCGGTATAACTCTCTTGCTCACTCTTACATTACCGCAAACTAGTTATCAAGCTCTTTAGTGTAGCTAGTTGTGAGAGCTTGTTTGTTTGATTAGTGTTGCTCTTTAGTTAGTCTTTGAGAGCACACTAATTTAGCTAAGTGTCATAGCTATTGTGTGGATATACACTATTTGAAATAGAATTGTGGTAGGTAGCTTGCATTTTAGTAGGCTAGCGCAACACTCGCTTCGCCACAAAATTATCTAACACATTTTGTTAAGTGTTGTTGTAGATTTTTATTAGGCTATTCACCCCCCCCTCTAGCCATTAGGACCTTTCACCAGGGGTGAGGTAAGTGAGATGAGCGGCTGTGAACGCTCGCAATGAGCAGCGGCACTTTTGTTTTCATTTTTGTTCCTTTTCATACTATTTTTTAAACTAACAAACATCACATCAACACTCAAAACAAACATATTAACACACTCACGACGTTCTTACCTTGTTGATGGAATAATTTTTCTACCCACATTATATATCATTTTAGCTCTCAAAAATTCATTTTCCAAGCCAACTTTATATATTTTCAAACACGACTGAAGCACTAAAGTTTGTTACTCGACATTTTAAATGCAACAAAAACTCATTCTTTGAATTTTATTTAAGTACTATATACAAGTCGTATTGTATTTTTGTTTATAAAAATTGCTTCCGTGCCAATGTTTAGAACTACTTATTCTACTCTTCGCGTTAGGATTTTCATTAACACATATAGGCATTTACGTAACTAACTCACTGTACTGATAGATCTATCTCTCAGGCTATAATCTCAGAGCTTAGCGAGCTCATAACACCAGGGGTGTTACAACTCTCCACCGAAGCAGACCCCAAGCCACTGCCATTTGGGGCCAGCCGACCCCACCTGTAGGCCTACCGGCCTGTGCCCCCCCTGTTAGCCTCTTCGTTGTTACGTCGGTTCTCCACCGCCTTAAAGATTGCATCTCCACCATTTATTCAAGTCAGTTTGATCCAAGGGCTCAGGATTGATGCTCTAGCCTATATATACCAGCCTGCACCCCCTCTAGGGCATATATTGGCATTTAATCCTAAGAGCTGAGAAGCTAGAAACCCTAATTCATATGTCTATTAGGATTAGGGCTAGCAATCAAGAGAAGATTAGTCCTTAATAGGATATAGTCTTGTATTAGAGATAGTGAGATAGAGTGAGAGGAAAGAGTTTGGAGGAGTCCTAGCCTATCGGTGCTCTCTCTACGGCTTGTACCCTAGCGGAATCAAGTTTTTCTTGAGCTTGCTTCTAAGATTTTTCTAGTAATCGACTTCTAATTCAAGTAAGCATCTTGTTCATATTGTTCTTCAAGTTTGCGACTTTCTTTTGAGTATTCTAATCCTTGTAGCTCCTGGGTTAAAGTAGTATTCGTAGTTTAAGCATGATGCTTAAACTCAGTTACTCATGGATGTACCCTATTTTTTAGATCGATGGTAGCTCACGAGGGTGACTCTTATAGTCTCGTTGAATCATTTGTTGTCCACCTCCAGTTAGTAGGCCTAATAGGACTTTGTTGCTATAGGAAACATACTCTACCTAGGGTTTCTCTAGTAATATCCCTAGAATTGAACAATAGAAGATAAAGTTTACCGAAGTTAGAACTAGAAGACTTTAGCAGTCTCCCATACGTTCCTATTATCTAGCCTTGATTGTGAAGTTGGGTTAAGTTAGATTTGGTTATTCTCGCATACGTTTCCTCGAGTTCGATATAAAACTGGGTACTCCCGGTGAAGTGCTACATCGGTATATTATCCGTGCGTTTACGGATTATTCTATGTGCATTAATTTATACCAACACTAAGTCACAAGCATATGCTCATAAAGCAAGCTCACATTATATGTGATAAAACTCCTCTCATACTCTTATAGAGAAATCACCCTGTTAGTGACTTACCTCACGATGAGGTTCATCCTGAAGATGAAAATCCTAGCAACGTATGTGTACTATAAGCTAGGAATACGGAACAATAATGGATTTATCGTTTTGGGAAATAACAAAGATCATTATTAAGATGTTTAAAGTCAGAAAATATGTGTCGACACTTGTTTCTTTACCTTTATAATTGCTAAATGAGTCTCTTTGTGAGAACCTGAATCCGAAACAAAGTCCATGGCAAGAGTGCATGAAGCTCTCATATCGTCTTAAATGAAACATGCAATTGAGGCTGAACCAAAAATCGTTAAGTGAATATCTTGAGCCTGATATTCGGATAATTATGGGTCATCGTTGAATAATTGGTGGTGAAAAGCGATGGTTCAAAAGGTCCTAATAGAGACTAGTTTTGGCATAAGTTTTACAAAATATGTTCCGTTATATAATGAATCTGACTAATGGTATGAATTAAAATATTCAGTTGTGGGGTTCTGAAAATCCATAAAGAGCAACATCGAAATCTCTACCAATATTCTCTTTTAGAGAAATAATCTTCCTATAAAAATATCAACTCCCTGAAGGATTTTCCTTGAAGGAGTATATGGTTATAACTCTGAATGCACCAAAATAAGTGAATTCCTTGAAAGGAATAAAGGCCCATATAAGACTCGAGAGATAATAATGAAAAGAGGAACTGAAAGAAACAAAGGTATACCATATAAACACATGCGCATTTCATGGGATTTTACTATGAGTTATATATACTTGTGATATAATGCGTTCTCCACATGAAGATTTAGGGTTAAAGTATCCTCTAAAAACCGATATGATATATTTGGTGTTACTAGCAATACTTTTCCCGTTATGCTAGAAATACAGACTTGTGATGTCTTACTATGTATTAAAGCTTCTCGAAGAATCTATAATCAATCCTAGAAGCAGTCACGACTATTGTGAATTGTGAAACTTATAATGATATAAAGAATAATGATTATTAATCACATCTCAAAGATGCGTGTCATTGCAATTTTGAAGTGCACAAATATGCATCCTGATGCATGCATGCTAGAATACAATAAATTGCTCTGCATTATTCTCTATCTCAATGCTCTTGAAGAATAGCGAGACAAATATCATGAAGACTAAATATTATGAAAATCTTATAATCTCACTTGCACTATCCATGTCTATATTTATTTCCAAATAATGGTTAATGTCATGGGAATGAATAAGTTCAACGGATGTTATCATCAAGAGGAGTATTCCATTCACGAGACTTTGAAAGTCTCAAATAATACATAGAAGGTGTTATTCTAATGGTGACTTCCTAACCTTTGTTGAAAGCTCTCATGACACCATTTATGAAAGTGGGTTTATTGTTTATGTATACTTCATATTTTTACCTCTCGAGTTCCAGAAGTAGGATGAGGTTAATATTATGAAATGATCCTTGCAATGTATGTGGTATACTTGTTAAGTCTCTATGTGCATATGCTTTTCGTAGAAAGTGTTTTTGGCATAGCAGGACAATGCTGTAAGGTTCAGGTGAAGAACTTCCCTAGAATATTAACCCTTAATCAGAATTCAAAATGATATGATTCAAAAGGTCACAATGTCCTGAAGACATATGTTGTAGTCTTTTTCCTTAATGAGTTTTCCTAAAGTTTCTCATATAAGATTTTTAACGAGGCAACAATGTGCAAATGTATTAAGTGACAATAATATACTCTTTCTCCATATTTCTTCCCATTAGGCTTTTGGAGTTTTAATGAGACATGTATTTGTCATGATATTCATCCAAGGATAATATTAAGAATTCATCAATTAGAGGATTGATGGGCTCATACCATATATACCTTGATGACTACCATATATGCCATGAAGGCATTTATATAAATGGACCAGATGTATACGTGAAATAACTAATGAAAAGATGGCCCCCCTCGTATACTTGTCTCCCGTGTGTTCTTGTGTGTTGTTCTTCAAGATTGAGAGAGGGAGACGAGATCTATCTACAACTTCTATACGTCTATTTTGGGATCAGAAACGGAAAAGCGAACGCGTAATCCATGAATAGATCAATTCTCAACACAACGGACAACGTAAAGATCTCTTCAGCCTGTTCGGTTGGCTGATTCATATCGTTGCTGATTCGTTTATGTAAGAGAGAAATACTACTAACTGGTTTATATAAATGGTGTCCATGTGAGGAGGCTGTACAGGCCAGCCAGCCCCCGCCGATGACATCAATCGCAGCTGCGCAGACGGCATAGGACGACGAGACGGACAGCCCTGCGCAGCTCTGCTCGCTCCGGACGCTTGCGACGACGAGGAGTTGATGTGGCCAATGACATCAATCGTAGCTGACGTCTCATTCTCTCTCCTCTGGTCTCCGGACCTCTGTAGCACGGCTTGCACCGCTCGCCGCGCTAATTCTGTTCTTTTGCGTGTTATCTCCTGTTCCTAACATTGAGGGCAAGTTTACCTCTGCTGAGAGGAACCGCTTGAGTATGCATTCCGGCATTCCCCACCCAAGGCAAGGTTGGAAGCAGAGGATCAACACAACGGTCTGTTCGCTTGTCTAAATTTTAAAAGAATTTGTATGGTTTAGAGGAATGTAGAAGGAATTTATGAAAGAAAAATACTGTTCCAAATAAAAAAATAAGCGAATCAAGCCAGATTTAAGGACACACGAACGGGGCCAACAACAATGCCAAATAATTACTCCGGCCTTGTTTAGATTGCAAATTTTTGCAATCTGGACACTGTAGCACGTTTCGTTTGTATTTGACAAACTTTGTCCGATCATGAACTAACTAGGCTCAAAAGATTCGTCTCGTGATTTACAACCAAACTGTGCAATTAATTATTTTTTTACCTATATTTAATGCTCCATGCATACGTCCAAAAATTAATGTGATGAAGAAAAAGTGAAAAATTTTGGAACTTTGAGGTAATCTAAACAAGGTCTCTTTTTGCTTTCACATCCCTGTCCTGTGCCATGCTCCTGTCGGTGCTCCTAGACTGGTGGCGGTCCAATTATTATTTTTCGTCAAAATTGGTTAACGGACGCCCAGAATAGTAGGTTTTTCTTCCTCGATTGATGAAATCTGATTTTGTTTTTTGAACTCTTTTCTGATTGGTCATCACCGTGACTCTTTTTTGTGGAGGATTTGTCGTCCCACACGTAGAGGCATCCAGATCCAACCAGAAGTAGCAATCTTGTGTGCCAGAATTGCATCACAATTTCAATTATGGGCTAACATTTGGGCTCTAAACATATAACAAACCTCAAACTCGAGGTGAGAAGTACCAGGGGAGGAATCTATGCATCCTTGAGGGCTTGAGGCAACTGTAGTGATCTCTATGGGGTAGGTAGCAATGACCGATTAAATTTGGTGATCCATTAGCAATGCCAGAATTGGAGCAATGATAAAAATAAAAAATTTCTGAGCTAAATCTGTTACATAAAACAGCCAAATAGGAAAATAATCTATTAAATTAGAGCTATAATGATAAAAATAGTTATATTATAGTAGCAATAATATTATCACCATGCATATATTTTGCAGGTTGAGAAAGTGGCACAATTGATGATCGATCTGATAGATGTACATGGAAGAACAACTCTAGGCCATGGACAGCAGCAGTGATGGGCAGAGTTGATAGATGATGTGAGGAGCAGGTGCACTGTCACGAGCAGATGGTTATTTCTTTCGTGATAGATTAATTGATGATTTGTTTTCGACGTCCTCGAAATAGTGAGCTGACTATTCGTCTGTTCGATTGGCTGGTTCGTATTATTACTGATTTATTTATGTGAGAAAGAAGTACTACTGACTGATTCATATAAATAGTATTCATATGAGGGGCTGGCCAGCCCAGCCAGCCAGCCCCAGCCGAACAGGCAGTATGACTGGGAAAGCATTTCAATGAGTTAATGTTCAGCAGCACCAACGTGAACTTTTATGGTTATTATTAATCACGGATTCATCACTTCTTTTTGTGGTTACGTAGGCCTGAGTTGTTACTATGTCTTGGTCTCATTTATCAAAGTTCAGTCGAAACGAGTTGTGCTTAGTTGTGTTGGTGATGTTGTATGATTAATATGGCGGACTAGAGAGGATAAATAGTTTTTTATAAAATTAATCGTGCTAACTAACTGAAACAAATGTGGAATTAAAATTATCGGTCTAGCCAAAACTACACTCCTCTATCTAAGTTCTCAAACACTTTATAAAAAATCCTAGTTAAGCAAAAAGATGTCGGACTAGCTAAATCTCTCCTAACAATTCTAGCTTGCAATATCAAACAAACATATGCAACTAGTACTTCAAACAACCGGGAAGCTCCTACACAACTAGTGATGCAAAGCGCATAAAACTTCTAAGCTCACTAGCAATACTCAACAACAAGGCTACACAAACCAAATTAGAAAGCGTAAATTACTTAGCTACATAAGCTAAGCAATGCAACTAACAAGGCTACTCAAGCCAATTTAACATTGAATTTTTCTTTAAATCCTTTTCTTTCTACTTGTTTAAGTTATTTTCTTTCTAACCAATGATTTTTAATAATCTCTAGAACTTAAACTTTATCTTTATCTTGAGCTTGGTCTTGATCTTCAATTTGAATACCAAATATGTGCCAAGTACACTCCACAATCAAATGGCCTTATACTATTTTCTTGTCATACTTTTAGATCATTTCAAAGTCAAACTTAGATACCTCAATCACTTATAAACATATTTTCAACTTGAGGATCTTTCAATCAAAGTGACTCTTAATCAATTCAATAATTATCACTTTTCTGTACCATTCAAAGAAAAATACATATCTCCCAATGTACAGACCCAAATGCCACGAAACTTGGTAGAGATGTGCTTCACTAAGTTATCTAGCAGCTATAAAAATTTGGGCTTCATTTGACTTCTACATTGCTATCAGATTTCAATTCTTCCATCACTGCTATATGCTGAAAACTGCTACATTATAGCTGACAAGATCTACTCTAAGACGGAAGCATCTCTTATCCAATTCTCATGAAATTTGTAAAGCATCTTATACTATAAGTCTAGATTATGTATACCAAATTTCAAGCCAATCTAAATAGATCTGATCACTCAAACATGGTTAAGATCACAGCCCACTCAAATTTTGTAATATAGGACATATTTCAATCACTTGAGTTATACTTCATCAAATGTGAATCAAACTTGAAATTAACTTGTTTAAATACTTTCATAAGACATATATCATTCAATCCACTCATTAAAGGTTATCTTATGAATTTATCTAACACAAATCAATCCAAATTTGATTACTAAGCATTTATCCATTCAATCATCTTATAGCAAGCAACATATGCATATACTTCCAATTCAACCAACTCATATGCACCCAAATAAAATGATCAACAAGAGATATACCTTAGTTAGGTCATGATCATTCAATAGCAAGCTTCAACTCAAATATGCAAACCACCAATTCTAAACAATCACCACAACTTGATAAATGACACTTGTATGTTGTAGCACTTGTACTCCACTCATTTTGACTTGACATTGGGTTTGGATTAGCACTAGGCTTTAATGCTTGACCCAATATATGATGAACAATTAAGAATTCAATTGAATCAAGCCTCCAATGCCGATGGTACCTACACACATTCATCCACCTTTTATTGGTACCTAAACTTGTTTGGGTCCTCTCAAGTTAGGTGCAATATACTTAGGCATAGCCTTAGTATAAATAGTGGGATGTTTTACAATTGCAACTAATGAGGTACTATTGTCATCCTTTCTAAGTATAGATTCATCATCAATTGAAATATGCTTAGGGATGTTACCTAGAGGACATAAATGTGCCATGTGTTCCCTTTCCCAGCATGAGTAGCACTTTCTCTGTAATTGAGCCTTCTCTTCCTTGCTCATGTGGTGCTTCTCATTGCCTTGCTTCTTCTTGTTTGCTTGAGCCTTTTTCTCAAGCTTTATTGGGTAACCCAAAGCTAGGTGACCCGATGTGTCACAACTATAGCACCTCATGTGAGCAATCTTCTTCATCTTCTCTTCTTTGCTCTTGCTCACTTGCTTTAGATCTTGATTCATCTTTGGACACATTGTTCTTTCTCTTGCTTTTTCATCCCTCCTTGTTTTCTTCTTCTTTATCATCAAATCATCACCCTCTTCATGATTGATCTTATTTGCTCTTGGGGTGTCTTCTCTTCTTGCTCAACTTGTGGCTTTGATTGTGACTCTTCTTGTTGCTTCACCACTTGCTTGGTTGGGCACATAGAGGTGAGATGACCCTATGTGCGGCACTTGAAGCACTTGGCATGCTTTAGCCTCTCTTCTTTCTTCTTCAACTTGAGCTTTATTTTATTAGGGCAACCATTTGCAAGATATCCCACTCCATGGCATTTGAAGCACATGAAATGAGATAGCCTCTCTATTTCTTACTTCTTCATCTTTCTTTCTCTTTTACTTTCGCCCTTGGTCACGCTCTTCTTGTTGAAGCCAACGCCACACTTGTCTTTATAGCTTCTTTAAGTCTTTAAAATATGCTCAAAGGTGGTTCTTGAGTTGTAGCACCTCTCTAATTTTTTACTCAAATTCTTTATTTTATTTTTGAGCTCATTGTTCTCCTTCAAAATGTTAGTTTCACAAGACATATAAGAAGAACAAGCATCTAAATTTGAAGAACATGGCATATCTAGCAAATCATAGTAAGAGGTGGATACATGCTTCTTATCTACATCACAAGGGTTAGCAACATTATGTGATTGATCATTTGACCCATGTGATGAGCTCTCACTAGTTTTAATTTCTTCAT
The DNA here is from genome assembly GCA_904845875.1 of Miscanthus lutarioriparius. Taxonomy (NCBI): domain Eukaryota; kingdom Viridiplantae; phylum Streptophyta; class Magnoliopsida; order Poales; family Poaceae; genus Miscanthus; species Miscanthus lutarioriparius. The sequence goes on from CAJGYO010000004.1 coordinate 19,739,092, forward strand.
TGAAAAGCTTATTAGTAAGAAAAGCATGGTCTTGTACCAAGTTATCATGAGTAACACTAAGTTCCTCATGAGCCAATTTTAGCTCCTCATATGAACAAGTAGTAACATAAAGTAGATGATTTTGTTGTTAACATGTGTTCTTTAGAAAAGAATTTTTATTTTTTATTTTTTCGGTTTTAGTCATCTCTTTTTCTAAAGTTTTGATCATGCAACCATATTTATCTAGAAGCTCCTCATATTAATCAAGATCAATCACATTTGCATTAAATACCTTGGTATCACCTTGTGACATGAAGCAATGTGATGTAGTGCATGAGCTTGTAGATACATCACTCTCATAGCCCGAGCATGATCCATCATCATTACCATCAAGTGTGCATGGAGTAGCAACATCATTATCATCACTCGTGGCATCATTATCAATCTTGTTAAGTGATCTTATGGTATAATCATCACAATCATCCTCACTTAACCATGAGGTGGAGCAATCTTCCACAATCACCAAATTATGGCTATGCTCAACATCCTCATGCGCCTCCTCCTTGGGCTCATCGTCGTCATCATCGAAGACCGTCTCATACTTCTTATTGAGATGAATCCAAATCTCATGAGCGGTCTTCATGTTAATGATCTCTCCAAATATGCAATCATTCAAAGATCTAAACATGATGTTAATAGCTTGGATATCAAGATCTAGGCATTTCTCTTGTGCTTGAGTTAGATTATGTTCATCCAACACACGAGAAAAGCCTACATCTACCATCCACCACATATGAGAGCAAATAAACTTAAAATTACATATCATCCAATTTTTCCACCGTACAAAGTATGTGCCATAAAAATTATGTGGACAATCAACATCTAGCCCATAAGTCGCCATCCTCTCGGGTCGATGTAGACCACAAATGAGAGACCTAACTCTGATACCACGTGTAGGGTTGAGATGACGGACTAGAGGAGGGGTGAATAGTCCTTTCTATAATTAATTGCACCGGCTAACCGAAATAAATATGAAATTAAAACTATCGGTCTAACCAAGACTACACCCCTCTATCTAAATTCTCAAGCACCTTATAAAAAGATCCTAGTTAAGCAAAAAGGTGCCGGCCTAATTAGAGCTCACCTAATAATTCTAGCTTCTAAGGTCACACAAACCTATGCAACTAGTACTTCAACCAACCGGGGGAGCTCCTACACAACTAGTGATGCAAAGCGCACAAAGCTCCTAAGTTCACTAGCAATGCTCAATAACAAGGCTACACAAGCCAAATTAGAGAGCACAAATTACTTAGCTATACAAACTAAGCAATATAACTAATAAGGCTACTTAAGCCAAACTAGTTGCGCAAGGGAGCTACTTCTATGCTACATAAGCAAGAAGATAACTAGCAAACTACACAAGCTAACTAATTACAAGAGCAGCTACATAAGCACAATATAAATGAAGTAAATACAAGCTTGTGTAATGAGGATGCAAACCAACGGGAAGACAAGGATGACATGGTGATTTTTATCCTGAGGTTCACGTGGTTGCCAACACGCTAGTCCTCGTTGAGACAAGCTCCAAGGTTGCAGCCGGTCCTCTTGCTAGTGGTGACCCGCAAGTCATACTCTTCCATGTGGAGTGCTTACCACAAGCTCTAGCACTTGACCTGGCCGGACCAATTGCCACCCCGACCAACACCCCAGAAACCCTTCTCTCTGGAAAAAATAGGGCGGTGCACCGCCGTCACCATGGCGATGACTGTGGCGGTGACCCCCTCGCCTCTGCACCAAACTCACCACCCTCGGGAAAAAAGTGGCGGTGCCATCGGACAACACCTGGTGATGCACTGCCCTGCACATGGCGGTGTACACCGTCATGTCCGGTGACAACCCTTCTGCTGCTGCTCAAAATTAAGTCCAGGTGGGCACCGCCCTAGGGGTGGCGGTGCCACCGGACAAGGTACGGCGGTGCTAGTTCCAACCCTTGCTCTCGGCCTCGACCAGCTGGTCACCGCCACTAGGGTGGTGGTGCACCGGATTGGGGGTGGCGGTGCCCCTATGGCAGCACCCTAAGCCCAGTTTTGCCTCCTTTCTTTACCTTTCGACTTCTCCTTTGCAAATATGCTAACACCACCAAGTGATCACCACCTTATGCTCATGTGTTAGCTTTTCACAATTATTTTTTAAAGGATTAGCACTCTTTTCTCAGCGCCACTCGATCCTAACACGTATGCAAAGTTAGATCGCTCAAGTGGCACTAGATGACCGATATGCAAACAAGTTTGCTCCTCTTAATAGTACGGCCATCTATCATAAACCCAGTCATGCACTTCTCTACACAACCTTTGACCGGTGAAATAAAATGCCCTATAAATATACCTTTGCCTTGCGCATCCCATTCCATTTCCTCCATCGTTTTTGCAACACATGCACCAACCAATCACCAAATGAAATGATCCACTTCATATCATCACGTGACCATATTGGTTCATCGGTCTTGACCTGACTTGCTTTTCACCATTGCCTTCGTCCATCGGCGCCAAGTCTTGCTCAAGCTTCACCATCACGCGGTCCATCGCTCCAAAAGCCTCCAACTTGCCATTCACGCTTGCAATCGGTCCATCAAGCTAAGTCTTATCTTGATCTTCTCCACCTTAGTCACATGACTCAATGTCATGTCTCATATGCAATGAGCTCCTTCATCACATGTGTGAGCCTTGTAACAAATCCAAGCCATTTCACCTCCTTGGCATGTATTGCTCACAAACATGTACCTATGGACTAATCACCCGTGTATCTCATATTTAAACACATTAGTCCACATAGGTTGTCACTCAATTACCAAAACCAAACAATGACCTTTCAGATGTGCCTATGACTATGTGTTGTTAATGAGTCTTGGTCTTATTTTTTATGTTGTGGTGTGTTCCCTCTCTATTCCTTTTTCGAGAACATCCGCCTCCTCTGACATTCCAAAATAGTGATTTCATGGCACATGATTCACTATTTTGTTTGTTTGGTTCTAAGTAGAAGAGCTCTAGATATTGATGCAACTCGACAAAATTTTCCTTCTTTTTCCCTCTTTTCCATTTAGGCACTCAGTTGATGGGTGGCCGGGTTTCTTGCCATATGTAGGAAACAAACATTCTGTGTATGAGAATAAAAAATCACAATATAGCTCAATTTTGAACCTTATCCGGAACCACAATGTTTTTTACTTTTTGGGCAAAATATGGATTACATGTTTGGTTAGTAAGAACCTTTCTTGAAAAAAAAATGCACACAACACAAAGACATACCCTCAGTATTGATTTTGGCTTGTGATGATTTTTGGATAATACCAAATGTCTCATGGAAATTTATGTTGCTCCCGTTGCAACGCACGGCCAATCACTAGTAGTTTCAATAATTCTTGAGTTTGAGTATTGATGATGAAAGCTAGATCATCCATAGAGCGTCGTCTTTCTCCCTCACGAACTTTTCCTCTCATTCCACCGGTGCCACATCAGGATAACGTGCTTTTAGGACTCAGGTGTCAGGTGTCTAGGGAAGGATGAAATTTGCACCAACAACTTCAGATCTTGTATTAAACTGTTCTAAGCATCTCCAACAGTGGTTATAAATAATATATCAGAAAAAGTTCATGAAAAATTCCAAATGTCAGACTTTTTCATCCACTGCTTTTGACCAAGAATATCAGTTGCCCTAAGTCAAAATATTCTAAATTTGATCAAATTTATAAATAAAAATATTAATTTCTACCACATTAAACCCCGTTTGACATAGTAAATATTGTTATTATTTTCTACGATTTAAGCTTAAAATGGTTGAACATCAATATTTTATAGGAAGAAGGGAGTAACATTTTCCTGTTTGAGATATAATTATAGTTCTGTAGCCAACAAATTTCACTGACACTCGCCACCAACAAAATTCACTGACACTCGCCTGGCTGATGGTAGCCGTGCCTAGTGGTGCAGGACGAAATTCTTAGTATAATCATTAATTCAGCAAGTGATTTTTATAGAATTATTAGAGATTTGCTCTTATAAATATGCATAGATGTTGATTGTTATTCCATTATTGTTATGATCCTATTTTGAGCGTCAGAATTTTTTTGATTATGGCATGCTGAACTGTTTTATGTATACTAACAAAGATACCCGTGCGTTGCAACGAGAGAAAAAAAAACAATAGTATTTCTAGTTCCATAGATTTGATTCAACTTAAATGATTACCTCACCTTCTTCTGTACCTCACCTTTCACCATTGATTAATACAACTCAAATTTAGAGCACATGTTTCCCTCCCATCCGGGTGTCATACTTTTTATACTCTTTTATATAAATATAATCAGATCTAAACTATTTAAGATAATTGTAAAAGTTATTTCATTTGTGGTGGAGTGAGTATAAGAAAGAGACTTGTAAACAATAGTAGTAGTAATAGTAATAATAACCATATTATTAGTAGTAATAACAATAACAATAATAATACATGCACATAATTTTCCACTACATTGTTGTGCTTTAGCTATGAATGAAAAATACCAATGCATTGCCAGAAAAAGATATAACAAAATTAATCTATTAACTAAACAGCGGGATCATAATTTTTCTCAAACATGTCCACCCAACTCTAATATATTGCAAACAGTAACTATGGCACAAAGTTAATATTTTAGAAAAAAATTATGGAACCTAAATCTTATCATCATACTGTTCAAGATTTATGAAAACGTAACTCAGCTTAAAAAAAGCCTTTTAGTTTGAACGGGCTCAAGCAAAGTCCTTAAAGTCACGTTATCATTTAAATTATTGCAGTTGAAAATAGTTATTTTATGGTCTCGAGCTTCTCGCCATTGAACTATGTGAACCATGAACTAAGGGGTCGTTTTTTTAGACTCTAACTATGGCAAAAACAGCTTCAGCCACTAGCTTCTCTAGGGGAGATGAAGCTGTTTTTATCAAACATTTGGTAGAATATTTTCTTCTCTTAGATAAAAGGTTAAAATGTCCCAACTATCCCTCTCCCTTTTTGTTGTTTATATTTTGTTTCTTTAGGGTCGTTTGGATTCTTTTATTTTAGAGAAATTAAAATCTACATGATAGATTATGCTATTTGGCTTGAAATTTAACATTCTATAATATTTTCAAGCTTAAAAATAAGTCTATCTCAAATTCATAGGGTGGGAGATAAAAATTGATTTTTTAGATCGCTATGCTATAATTCTATTCTCCAACTTATAACACACTCTTCGACTCACCTCTCTATAATAGAAATACAACATATAAGTATGTCCATATATAACAATAAATATATAAATACATTTCATATATAGCTTTATTAGCTTAATTAATCTATAACTAAATTGTAATCTAAAGACAATAAAGCGTAAAGAGTAGCCGGCCACTCAGCGTGCCACGTCGTCTGCTTTTCGTGGCCGTTCGATCGGCCGCGCGGACGGCCCAGATCAGACGAGCCACAGTCATTTTTCAAAAATACCCTTCTTTTTTCCGGAAATCAACCCACGCTCCAGAGTCCCTCTCAGGATATTTTGCAAAAAACACCTCAGATTATTTTGAAATCAACCCGCGGTCCAGAATGGATGGCCCCCAGTTTTTTTTTTCAAAAAAACCCTTATCTTTGTCGAAAATCCGCCCGCGGACCCTCTCATCATTTTTTGCGAAAACTTCCTCGGATTTTTCTCAAATCAACATACAGGCCAACTTTGATTATATCTTTTTTTTTAAAAAAAAAACGTGTGACCAGTGGCCCGCGCGCATGGACATGCCCGAAGGACTGGTTATTACAAGTTATTAGAATGAATTCAATTCGATCAAACGCTCTCATCTTATCTCTTTCTCTCTCTCATCTCCGCCGAGAGCCACAAAAGTGCCGTCTTCTTCGTTCCTTCTCATCTCATCTCGTTCTCTCCATCGCTGCAGAAACGGCGGCCGCTCTCCGCCGGTCGGTGATGCCCCTTCCTCCTCCTCCCTAGCCCCCACTCGCGACCCTTTCCTCTTCCTCCGCAGCCGTGCCGCCCCCTGCGCACCTTCCTCCTTGGCGTCATGCGCGCGCAGGGGCCGTACCCGCTGGAGCTGGGGCCGGGGCCGCGCTTGCCGGTCGCGGAGCTGGGGCAGCAGGCGCCAGCAGCCACCTGAGATGAGCTGCTGGCCGGCGTGGAGGGCGGCGGATTGCGCCATGCTGTTGTTCCGCCACTTCCTTAGTCCGAGCTACCGAGGCCGAGGTGCTCGCACTGCATGCCGCCCGGCCCGTATTAGGAAACTCCATGGTCGGTGCGCTGTGATTTTGCGAGGTGAGGTGAAATTGAGGTAGTGGGCATCCAATTTAACTTGATTTTTGTTGGTCGAGCTCACCGGCATTTGGGAATCGACGGGCGTGTTGGATGAGATTTATCTAGGCGCGGCATGAGAAGCCGAGTTCCTGCTAGCAAGTTGCTTCCCATCGCTGAGTTCTTTAATTTTGGTCTTGATTTAGTCCTATTGCATCTCGATTCGATTGAAAATAGGACGAGAAGGTAAAAGTGGACGATTGAAGTGGATACCGAACGGACGCACAAAAAAAATTTAGATACAAAGCCTAAATTTATTACACAGGCAACCCAAACCCGAATCCAAACTGAACTCAAGCCTGGAGGCAAACCCAGACTCTCGCGTCATGTACGCACTCAAATAAAACTGGACTCACACGGACGCAGACATCCATCACGATTAGTTAGGAAAAGGCTAGACAAAAAATAGTAAAAAAAAGGCGGAAATTTTGCTATATATGTAAGAAGTTTACTAAAAAAAGTTCCTTGTTCAAAAAATCCGATTTACATTTTCCTCAATGCTTCTTTCGAATTTAGACACGTCCCTCCCTGGCTCTAGAGTCTCTACCGACATGACGAGTTGGGTGTTTGGATCCGGTGATTAAATTTTAGTCTCTGTCATATACTCATATCGCATATTTGATGTAATTAGGAGGATTAAATATCAACTAATTACAAAATTAATCGTACAAATGAAGACTAAATTAAGAGACGAATCTATTAAGCCTAATTAGTTCCTATTTGATAACGTGGTGCTACAGTAAAAAAATATGCTAATGATAAATTAATTAAATTTAATAAATTTATTTCGCAAATCAGTCTTCATATGTACAATTAGTTTTGTAATTAGTGTATCAAACGTTTTACTTTAGCCCCGACTTCACTTACCGCCTTACCGTGGGGATTTTGACAATTTGCACCCTGACCCCGCCTGTTTTCCACATCTCAATCCCCACTCCGGCACTCCCCTCCAATCTCCTCCAGATTCGGGAGCCCAAATTCGACCGACGCGCCGCCTCGCCTGGCTTCGCCGCTTCGCTCGACGCCACCGCCACCTCCCGCCATAGTCGGACCCACCTATAGGGCGACCTCTCCTCCGTTGAGTACCAGTACCCCTACCCCTCCCCCGGCCGGCGAGTCTGCGACACCGCGAGTCGCGAGTGCGAGTCTGCGACACCGAGCGGAGTCCGGAGGTTGAAGACGGGTGAGGTCGAGGGGCGACTCGCCGCACGCGTTATTGGGCCGGCTGACACATCGCGACCGAACCCTAGCAGCCGCAGCAGCAGCAGCAGCAGGCTCCACCCTCTCCCTCTACCTCCCAAGGTGCCGATCCGAGGTGACTTAGTGCTGGTCCACGAACTCCGAGCGCTCCCCGGCGACCGTCACCATGGAGGTAACTGCGGGGACGCTAACCTGAGTTAATTCGTGTTCGTTTCGAGCCCTTTGGTTGTTTGTGCTTACGCCGATATTGCTTCCGTGTTTGCTTCGTTTCCGTCGTGCAGGGGAACGGGAACGGGGAGGTTGACCTGGACGCGACGATGACCACCCTAGGCCCGGAGGACGACACATCTCAGGGGCTAATTCTGATGAACAAGCAGCGGGTCATGTACCGGCCGCCGGCGGGGAAGTCCGTCCTAGGTATATACTTATTATGTGCCTGTGCAGTGTTTGGGCCTGTTTGTTTCCGGGATGCCGTATCGCGCGTTCGCGTTTGAGCGAACCCAGCTCCGAGGCCGCGTTTTGGGAATCGCCGAGCCGCGTTCATTTTCTGCCGTGAAACGCGCGAGCGCCGCAGACCGTTCGGCGTCGTTTTCCGCGCATCTCGGTCACCAACGCGCTTATGAGCGGAAACAAACAGGCCCTTTGTGTGGTGCGTTTACTGAATGTGCTTTGCTTTACCCTGATTAATACATTTGCAGACTTATGAACTGATTAGTTATTACTGTTTGGTCTTCACATGGCTCTAGTTAGCTAACTCTTGGTCTGTTCTTCGGCAGGTCTTGACACCCTTGCTGACAAGAAACGGGCAGCGGGAGGCGGCAGTGTGTTTAAGCCACCCCCTCCGAAGGTAGCTGTTGCTGCAAGTTCCATCGATGAAGATGAGAAGCCAGGAACTACAGAGAATGATGCGACGAGCCTCTCCACGGCGATTCGCGGTAACTCATCACGCCGCTATCGAGGAAGCGGTTCTGATGATAAAACATCTTTGAATGGTGCGTCATTTTCTTTGAACTAAATACATGAGCTGCATAAATTAGCTAATGTATATGCTCTTCTAGTGCTATGGTTTTATGGTAATTCATTTCCACTCATTTTTAAGTTGTAACTAAATCTCTCTCTTTGTTTCAGAACCAACAGTCACTGATAAAGATGAAAGGGCCCCAACACCCAGCCATTGGGACGAGCCCCACCGGCAAGAGGTCTTAATTACATGGAAACTTTCAATATACAGTCCCACCTGCTTCTTTTGGAAATTACATCAATACTTTACATTAGTTTTACTAGACCTTACTAACAAGTCAATTTCTATGCCTGTTAATTTACAGACCCACATCTCTGGAAGCTCTCAAGGTTCTCGTCCTCATGGCACTCCTCGTGGTTATGATTATTATGATGATAGAGGATCCCGTGATAAACATGGTAATCATGAGAGATCTGCATCCATTGGCTATAGTAGTAGTGGAAGGCGAAGATACCACGATGATAGAGAATCTCATACTAGGCGTGATGAGCATGGGAGGTCTACATCGATTGAATATACTAACAAGAGAAGTCGACTTGAGCATAGCTCAAGAAGTTCAAGAACACCTGGTACTTGTTTAGCTTGGCATTCTTTATTACTCTTATCATTGAATTGACATTTTACTGATAGGAGTATGATTGCCATTGCAAATATTAGCAAGATCTGATTGGGATGATGGACGCTGGGAATGGGAAGATACACCTCGTCGAGATTACCGTGATAATCGTCCTGGCTCCCGAAGACAGTCTTCAACACGATCTCCTATGCTTGCTGCTGCATCCCCAGATGCACGCTTGGTGTCTCCTTGGTTAGGCGGGAATACACCACGTTCAGCAGGTAAAGCATGTTGAGACAGGACTTTCAGTAAAACTGCTTTGTTTTTGTGTAGTAAATATACTCTGTTGACATCTCAGTAACCCAACTAAATCATGAAACTAATATCCTTTGTGTTCTTAATGTCCAGTGTCCCCGTGGGATAACGTATCCCCTTCACCTGCTCCAATACGTGCTTCTGGTTCCTCAAAAGGGTCTTCTTATTCACATTCCAGTGGAAGATCGCACCAGCTTACCTTTACATCGACAACTAGTTCTAATGTAAGCTAGAATTCAATTTTCTGCAGCATACTTATTTCATGCTATCAAATGTAAGTTTGAATCATATTTTGTACATCATAATTTAATTAACCACGAGCTTTTGTTCAGATTAACACGTCTTCTTTTGCATGTCATAATTTGATTAATCAGCACGATGCACCTCATCGCCTGCCTTTTGCATGTCTTCTTTCTCTAGGTTGATTTATGCTTAAATGTAACTGTGCAGTCATGGTTTCTATGTCATTCAATAGGCATGTTAGATTTATGCTTAAATGTAACTGCCTTTTGCATGTTGGTTTCATGCCCGGAAGGTCAACCATGGAAGCCATTTTCTTAATAAGACAAGTTATGGAGCGGTATAGGGAGAAGAAGAATGACCTATATATGTTTTTTATTGACTTGGAGAAGGCTTATGATAAAATAACAAGGAATGTTATGTGGTGGGCTTTGGACAAACATAAATTATCAACGAAGCACGTCGGACTCATTAAGGACATGTACAACAATGTTGTGACTAGTGTTCGAACAAGTGATGGAGACACGGATGACTTTCCGATTAGGATAGGACTACATCAAGGGTCAGCTTTGAGCCCTTATCTGTTTGCCTTAGTGATGGATGAGGTCACAAGGGACATACAAGGGGACATCCCTTGGTGTATGCTTTTCGCGGACGATGTAGTGCTACTTGATGAAAATCGGACATGAGTGAATCAGAAACTGGAGTTATGGCGGGAGACTTTGGAGTCCAAAGGTTTTAGACTCAGTAGAACTAAAACTGAGTATATGAGATGTGACTTCGGCACTACTACTCGGGAGAAGGAAGATATTAGTTTGGAAGGTCTAGTAGTGACTAGGAAGGATACTTTTCGATATTTAGGATCAATGCCACAGAGAGACGGGGATATTGATGAAGATGTTAGCCATATAATCAAAGCAGGGTGGATGAAGTGGCGCCAAGCATCTGGTGCAATGTTTTCAGATCGTATTATCGAGGCTAGTCGTATGACCACCGATCAGACGACTAATTGCTATTAGTCGTCGATAAGGGTCGATTAGTCGGTCCTAATCGGTCTAATCGACTAGTCGGACATTTAGTCGTCCTTGTGCCTAGATGGTCTGACATCATATATATATGATGTAAATATATGTAAACATGGCCATAATAAATAGGTAAATGTTAGAGGCAAGCAACCAAGCACAGTTTGGCATGTAATCATGTTTGCAATGAATCATTATCATGGTGATTTGGCCACTTACCATAGAATCTTTGTTTCTTGATTTGGCCACTTACCATATCATGGTGGCTCATCTCGATGCTTGAGGCCTCCGTGTCCGTCTTCCAGGCGCCGAGGAAGGAGCCTCAGAGGCGGGCGGATCTCTGGGTCCCGACAGGGGAGGAGACAGAGGGAGCGGAGGTGAGGCGCTTGGCGGGCTGCATGGACGCCACGGCGAGAGGCGCGGACTGAGCCATGGACGCGCCGGCGAGAGGCGTGAGCGCGATGCAGGCTGGGCGAGAGGCGCAAGTGAGTCTGCGGACACCGGCGAGGGCGCGATTTGAGTCATGGACGCCAAGTAGGCGGAGATCCAGAGGCAGTCGCCAAGGTCATGAGAGAGAGAAGCAGAGAGCAGAGAGAAAAGCGGCAAGTGAGAGAGAGAAAGCAATGAGCTGGAAATGCGGCTGCAACTCCCACTAGGTCACTCACTCCTCTTACCCTAATGGGCCAGCAGCCAGGTGGGCCGAATTCTTTACCTGGGCCAAATTCTCCCTCCCCGAACTAGTCGTCCGGCTAGTCTGATCGGACGACTAATCGTGATTAGTCGCAACTTATCGGACGATAAGTTTTCTAATCGGTCTAAACTAATCGAGGGCCCTTATCGAGCACCTAGTTACGATAAGGACGACTAATCACGATTAATCGCGATTAGTCGTCCGATCTGAAAACATTGATTTGGTGTCCTATGTGACAAAATGGTACCACAGAAGCTAAAAGGCAAGTATTATAGGACGGCGATTAGACCTGCTATGTTGTATGGTGCAGAATGTTGGCCTACAAAAAGACGACATGTTCAACAGATAAGTGTCGCGGAAATGCGTATGTTGCGTTGGATTTGCGGTCATACATGGGATCGAGTTCGGAACGATGATATACGTGATAGATTAGGGGTAGCACCAATTGAAGAAAAACTTGTCCAACACCGGTTGAGATGGTTTGGACATGTCCAACGGAGACCTCCAGAGGCACCGGTGCGTAGTGGAATCCTAAGCCAGGATAGTAACGTGAAGAGAGGCAGAGGAAGACCGAAGTTGACTTGGGTAGAGACAATAAAAGGAGATTTGAAAGGATGGAATATACTCAAAGACTTAGCCTTAGATAGAAGTGCTTGGAGAACAGCTATTCACGTGCCTGAACCTTGATTGCTTTTGCTGGGTTTCAACTCTAGCCTACCCCAACTTGTTTGGGACTTAAAGGCTTTGTTATTGTTGTTGTTGTTGTTGTCGTCAATAGGCATGTTAGTTACTGACTAAACAGTTTTCACAAATAAGCTTGGGATATACCTAGAGATCTATGTTTGAATAGAAGTACTTGGAAAACAGCTATTCAAGTGCTTGAACCGTGACTTGGGGCTCTCGATGGGTTTCAACTCTAGCCTACCCCAACTTGCTTGGGACTGAAAGGCTATGTTGTTGTTGTTGTTAGCCTGTTAGGTTACTAGTTCTCTTTTTATGGATTAATCTTTGTTTTTAGGTATACTCAATCAACATTGTGAATTTTGATCATGCCCGAGACCAAGTTAATTTAGTGATAGCAACCTGTTGAGTTGATCTTTGAATGCCATGTTTCTTTAGTTCGTCTTTTTGTTTTTATTTCCTCAACATGTTGTTATCATAAGGTACAAGTCTATAACTGCTACCTTGTTATCCCAGGTCATCGATGCTGATAGAAGCCCCTCAAATCCTGATAGGAACTATGAGATAACCGAGGAAATGATGCAAGAGATGGACTACAATGCTGACCGTGCATGGTAATTTTCCTTACAAACCTTGTTTAGTTTTTTTTAATTACAGAAGGACAATATTACTGTTGCTTTATGATATTTGTTGGCATTGCAAACATATAAGCAAAAGCTTTCTGTTCCTGCATGTTGCTGTTATGACCGGCACCCATTATACAAGGCGTAGGCCCATGTTATGGCAAGTGGAGCCGGCCCAGGGGCACGTGGTACTGTAGCATATGGTACTGTAGCGCGTGAAGATTAGATTGGTTTGATTTGTTAGGAAAGAGATACGTTAGATTGATTCGGTTAGGATATTTTCTTAGGGGTCAAGTCAGTCATCTCTATAAAAAGAGAACCCTGTATCAGTTATAGTAAGCAGAAACAAGAATTGTTTCCGGCTTCCTGAAGGGAGCCGGGATTTCCTAACCCTAGCCGCCTCCTGTTGTGTCTCGCGTGAACAGTGCCGCCGCTACTGTAGCGCATCGAGAATTCTAGGCCTGCAGCAGCCGCCGCGCTCTTGCCGGCGTCGAGAGTATAGATCACGTCCTCCTCTCTTCCTCCCCTATAACCTACGCAGTAACACCGGTAGGGCATCAAGTCCTATCAGCCTGGTATCAGAGATGTCAGGTCCATCCACATCCACGCAGCCGCCGTCGACCTCCGCCTCCCTGTCCCTGCCATCAGCGCCAGCGCCGTCGGCCGCGTCGGGGTTGTCGTCCACATCCTCGGGAGCGCCCCTGACGTTGGAATCTTTGGCCGCCGACGTGGCTGCGATTGCCCGCGGCATGGCGGCCATGCAGGCGACCCTGGCCGCCCTCATCCCACCACCTCCCTCTCCACAACAGCCGGCACCATCACCATCTCCACGACCGTCGCGCCGATAGCAGCGATCTTCCCTACGGCATGCCCTGCACCGGCGGGGACGGGGTGCCCTCCACTTGCTGCGATGGCCGGCCTTGCCGTCTCCCATCCCGTCGTGGGCGATGGGCTCGACAACTCCGCCCATCTACACGATGGCCACGACCCCTACACCGTCGGCAGCCGCGGTCGCGGCGTCCTCCGAGGCGCACCAGCCGCCCTTGACCAGCGGCCTCTTCTATGGAGGGACGGACGGTACCCTCGTCTACGGGGGAGGCGGGTACTCCGGCGGCGCCCTATCCGCGGAGGACTCGTTTCATTTGCTCCCAACGGCGCCCGCCCTCCCAAATTGTACAAGTTGGAGTTCCGACGCGTTCGGCGGCGCCGTTGATCCGCTCAATTGGCTCAACCACTGCGGCGCTTTTTTCCATGACAAATGAACATTGGCTTCAGATCGCACATGGCTAGCCGTACCACCTTGGGCGTTGCTCAAACTTGGTACTATCTTGTTTGGAACAAGATGAAGGCATGCCGACAGGAACGCTTCAAGTGACTCGTGCGGCTCCGTTTCGCCCCCCAACGACGTCCACGCTGGTGGCCAAAAGCTCGCCCGGCTACCCTTCCAGTCATCGGTCCAGGAGTATTCGGACAACTATAATGCCGTGCTCTGCCATGCTCGCGACCTCAATCCTCGCCAGAAGGCGGAACTGTTCGTGGGTGGCCTCCCCGAGCACATCAAGGTCGACGTCGAGATGCGGGATCCACCCGACCTTCAGACCGCCATGTATTTGGGCCCGCATTCGGCGTCGTCGCGGTGGCCATGCCTCGGCGCGCTCTGCGGCAGCAGGCGCTGACCTCCTCGGCGGCTGGCCTTCCTCGCGTGCGGTAGCGCGGGTGCTCCTCCGGCTAGAGCCCCCTGTGCCCCAGGCGGACGGACAAGCCCAGCGAACAGGCGCCCGGTGCGCCGATTCTCATCGCCTCACGCCGGACGAGCAACTGGAGCGGCGTCGACAAGGGCATTGCTTCAACTGTGATGAGCCCTACGTCCGTGGCCTCGTGTGCCCACGGCTCTTCTACCTCAAGTCGGACGACTACATCGACGACGACCTGGGGAATGCCGCGGCGATGGATAACGTCGCCAACCCTGAGGCTCCGGATGCCCAGGGGCCTGCGGCCGCTAATGCTTTCGTGGTCTCTCTACACGCACTTGCAGGGATGCGCACGGACAATACGATGCTACTCCCGGTGATGGTTAAAGGGGAGCGGCTGTTGGCGCTACTCGACACCGGCTCCACGCACAACTTCCTCCATGGCGCGACGATGCGCCGCCTACGGCTCGCCCCGACGGGCGGTGAGCAGCTCTGTGTCACCGTGGCCGACGGCGACCGGCTCCCTTGCGAGGGCATTGCTCGCCACGTGCCCATCCGCATCGGCTCGGAGTCCTTTTCCATCACGTGCGTCGGATTGGACTTGGGCTGTTTCGACTTCATCCTCGGCGTCGACTACCTACGGACCTTGGGTCCCATCTTGTGGGATTTCGAGGCCATGACGCTGTCATTCTGGCGTGAGGGCAGACGCGTCCTTTGGCAGGGCGTGCGCAGCCTCGACGCGGCGGCTCCACAGCAGCACCTCGCTGCACTCTCCGCCGACGCCCAACAGCCGCTGATGGACTTGCTGCTGCAGCAGCAGAGCGCAGTCTTCGACGAGCCCACAGGGCTCCCATCGCACGGCACAGTCCCTCGTCGACGAGTTGCCTCCCAGCTCGAGGACGAGCTGTTTGCGCAGGCGGGGAGAGATGTTATGACCGGCACCCATTATACAAGGCGTAGGCCCATGTTATGGCAAGCGGAGCCAGCCCAGGGGCCACGTGGTACTGTAGCACGCGGTACTGTAGCACGTGAAGATTAGATTGGTTTGGTTTGTTAGGAAAGAGATACGTTAGATTGATTCGGTTAGGATATTTTCTTAGGGGGTCAAGTCAGTCATCTCTATAAAAAGAGAACCCTGTATCAGTTATAGTCAAGCAGAAACAAGAATTGTTTCCGGCTTCCTGAAGGGAGCCGGGATTTCCTAACCCTAGCCGCCTCCTGCTGTGTCTCGCGTGAACAGTGCCGCCGCTACTGTAGCACCGCGAGAATTCTAGGGCTGCAGCAGCAGCCGCCGCGCTCTCGCCGCCACGGCCCCTCGCCGGCGTCGAGAGTACAGAACACGTCCTCCTCTCTTCCACCCCTATAACCTACGCAGTAACACCGGTAGGGCATCAAGTCCTATCAGTTGCAATGTCTGCTCCTTTTATTTTGTATTAACTACTGAGCTATCTGCTACTGTGGCAAAGTAAACTTTTTATACTTACTATTACTAGTTTATTTATTGAAATCCCATGTGTGAATATTTTCTACTTGTATTTACTATTTAGCACAATTTCATACACCATAGCCCACTTTCTTTAGTGTTCTAGTGAAGGGAAATGAATATGATGACTCAACACTCTTTATTCATGGAAGATACAATATTAAATATAGTTAACTACTTAGTTCTAACCTTTACAAATTCTTCAGGTATGACTGTGAAGAACACACCACCATGTTCGATGGTGATAATTCTATGTATCTCGGAGATGATAATTCCTACAAAAAGAAGGAAGCAGAGATGCCGAAGAAGTTGGTAGGTTCCTTATTTGTGTACCTATATTTTACTACGAAGTCCCAAATACTCCATCACAACCTTCATAGTTCTGTTTCTTTAATCTTTATTATGGGTCAGACATAGTACTGTGAGCACATATAACTATGAAGCTGTGATCATCGATGAAAAAACAATGATGTCGTGCTTCTAACAAGAGTTGGGCCTACCGAACTTTGGTATCACATTTCATGTAAGCACCTGATGGTCAACTAGTGAAATGCCTGCAAGAAGTGAAAGTAGGACACAATAATACAACAGCAATTAGATGCATGCTTTGATTGCCTTGATCTTTCCTATCCTCCATCAACATATCAGATTTTACCTCAATTAAATTTGTGATCCTGACGAGACGTATAGCATGTATAGTGCACCATCACAAAGGAAGTTGTATTAATCTTTTGGTATGGTTTATAATTTTCATATAAGTTCTTTTCAGTATAGTCAAACTGTGTGCTGAAATTATATGCCAATAACTCAACATTTTTCAATAATCTCAATTAGTTTCTAGTAAACTTTGTACTCCCTCGAGTACACATTACTTTTCACTTATTAAGTTTGAATGTAAGTGATATGAGTAGATTTGTCTTGAGAAATAGTTTGATAAAAGTATACATTTCCTATGTTCTATGGTTATATTATAATGAAAAGTACTAGTCAAAGTTTGAAATAATTGACTTCAGACAACATCAAAATGTCACTTATTTGTGACTGGAGGGAGTAGTTTGTAATATTTTTTGTAGCCTTCACTTTTGCAGTACTCTGGTTTTGACATTAATTTCTCTTGGTTGCAGACTCGTAGAGATGGTAGCCTGATGACCCTTGCTCAAAGCAAAAAGCTCTCACAGATGACTGCTGATAATGCTCAGTGGGAGGATAGACAATTGTTGAGATCTGGAGCTGTTAAAGGAACAGAAGTGCAAACTGAATTTGATGAGGAGGAGGAACGGAAAGTAATACTTCTTGTTCATGGTATGTTCTTTGCCTATCACATCTTCCTTCTATTTACGCTTGCAGTTTCATACCTGTGATTCAATAAGCTTCGAAAATCACACATACATCTTAGGAGTCATCCCTCTGTTTCTCATGTAAAGTTTTATAAGGAATATAAAGCATTTCTTGTGAAGCGAACTGGCCTGCTACCTGACTGTAGTGATTAGCAGGGCTCAAGCACGCCAGGTCCTAGGTTCGTTTCCCTATGGAAGTGATTTTTAGGCAGGCCTGGGTTAAAAAAAACACCCCTCGCCAGCTGTGATCCTGTGTTATATGTGTAACCACATGAGTCATTTTCAGCGAGATGCAAAGATGCATGTGGGCACTCGGTGGCACGTCCAGGGCAGCCGGCCTTTGGGGTGTTTCTCGGCCTGCGCGTGAGAAGCTTCTTCTCAAGTGCGATGCAGTGGGAGCTGTCTTTCTCCCACCGGCTGAGTTTTTTTTAACATTTCTTGTGAAAATCATCAAGTATTTTGGTGATGGGATATCAACAGCACAATGGTTTTAACTGATCTGATCTTTAGATCTGTTTGTATTACTGAGTTACTTGGCTCAACGGCTAGTAGACGATGGCTGTTCCTTGTAATCCACACTAATCTGGGGCCCTCTATGTTTCCTTTGTGTAATTATTTGTACATAACACAGAGCATTAAGATACTATAATGTGTGTGGCCATATTATTCTTTTACTTGTTGCAAGTCTTTCTGCTTTTCTACAGCAGTTTGATGCAGTTGAATCTGACAAGTTAATTGCCTTATTTTTTGGCAGACACAAAGCCTCCGTTCCTGGATGGGAGAGTTGTATTCACAAAACAAGCAGAACCTGTAATGCCTCTGAAGGACCCAACATCTGATATGGCTATTATTGCACGCAAAGGTTCTAGTCTGGTTAGGGAAATCCGTGAAAAGCAAAGCATGAACAAATCAAGGCAACGATTTTGGGAGCTTGCTGGATCTAAGCTTGGAAATATATTGGGTGTTGAGAAAACAGCTGAACAGGTACTTATGTCCACTTGTATTTATGTGTTTTAAGAAAGACAATTCCTTGTCGTTGTTTCCTACTCACCTTTGAAAAATCAGGTTGATGCAGATACTGCTGTTGTTGGTGACCAAGGTGAGATTAATTTTAAAGAAGAAGCAAAGTTTTCACAACATTTGAAGGATAAGGCAGAAGCTGTCAGTGATTTTGCAAAATCAAAATCCCTTTCTCAACAAAGACAGTATCTTCCCATATTTACTGTCCGGGATGATCTGCTACAGGTTTGTACATTTATTACGAGTTTTTTAGTTCTGTCATGATTTTTATCTTACTTTCCTCTATGTCATGGAATTTATTATACCTGAAAGCTGTTGGTAACTACGGTATACCGTTACAACAACAACAACAAAGCCTTTAAGTCCCAAACAAGTTGGGGTAGGCTAGAGTTAGAAACCCATCAGAAGCAATCAAGGTTCAGGCATGTGAATAGCTGTCTTCCAAGCACTCTTATCTAAGGCTAAGTCTTTGGGTATATTCCATCCTTTCAAGTCTCCTTTTATTGCCTCTACCCAAGTCAACTTCGGTCTTCCTCTGCCTCTCTTCACGTTGCTATCCTGGCTTAGGATTCCACTACGCACCGGTACCTCTAGGGGTCTCCGCTGCACATGTCCAAACCATCTCAACCGGTGTTGGACAAGCTTTTCTTCAATTGGCGCTACCCCTAATCTATCACGTATATCACCGTTCCGAATTCGATCCCTTCTTGTATGACCGCAAATCCAACGCAACATACGCATTTCCGCGACACTTAGCTGTTGAACATGTCGTCTTTTTTTCAGAGGCCAACATTCTCGCACCATACAACATAGCGGTGTCTAATCGCCGTCCTATAAAACTTGCCTTTTAGCTTCGTGGTACCCTTTTGTCACATAGGACACAGGACGCGCTTGCCGCCACTTCATCCACCCCGCTTTGATTCTATGGCTAACATCTTCATCAATGTCCCCGTCCCTCTGTAGCTTTGATCCTAAATATCGAAAGGTATCCTTCCTAGGCACTACTTGACCTTCCAAACTAACATCTTCCTCCTCCCGAGTAGTAGTGCGAAGTCACATCTCATATACTCGCTTTTAGTTCTCTTTGAGTCTAAAACTTTTGGACTCCAAAGTCTCCGTCATAACTCCAGTTTCGATTCACTCTGTCCGACTTTCATCAACTAGCACTACATCGTCCGCGAAAAGCATACACCAAGGGATGTTCCCTTGTATGTCCCTTGTGACCTCATCCAACACTAAAGCAAACAAATAAGGGCTCAAAGCTGACCCTTGATGTAGTCCTATCCTAATCGGGAAGTCATCCGTGTCTCCATCACTTGTTCGAACTCTAGTTACAACATTGTTGTACATGTCCTTAATGAGCCCGACGTACTTCGTTGGGACTTTATGTTTGTCCAAAGCCCACCACATAACATTCCTTGGTATTTTATCATAAGCCTTCTCCAAGTCAATAAAAACCATGTGTATGTCCTTCTTCTTCTTCCTATACCGCTCCATAACTTGTCTTATTAAGAAAATGGCTTCCATGGTTGACCTTCTGGTCCTGAAACCAAATTGGTTCACAGAGACCCGCGTTATTGCTCTCAAGCGATGCTCGATAACTCTCTCCCATAGCTTCATAGTCTGGCTCATCAACTTAATTCCCCGATAATTAGTACAACTTTGAATATCCCCTTTATTCTTGTAGATCGGTACCAATATACTTCTCCTCCACTCATCAGGCATCTAGTTCGATCGAAAAATATGGTTGAACAGCTTGGTTAGCCATACTATAGCTATGTCTCCGAGGCATCTCCACACCTCGATTGGGATACCATCTGGTCCCATCGCCTTACCCCGTTCATTTCAAAAAAAACCCTCAACCTGTGGGGGGGTAAGACAGCCCCCGGGCATTGCATTAAGAAGAAGACCTTCTCACGCAGGTTGAGAGACCCCCGAATCCCTGCCCCACCCATACATAGCGGCATCGTAGCCCATGTAAGAACAACCACAACCGAGGCTTTGGGACAGACGAGGGGATTTTTTAACCCCAGCGTGAAATTCATTTCCATGGGGGGGTCGAACCCAGGATCTAGAAGTGCTACTCAAGCCACCTAACCAACTCTACCAGAGGCCCTTTCGCGTATACATGTTTCAACATCCAAAAGGATTGGAACGTTGGGCTATGGCTTTGATGGATGAAGAAACACCTATGCGCAAGGAGAAAGGGCAAGATGCAGATCATTGCCCTTTCATTTAAACAACTTTCATAATTTTATATTGAATGGCCGTGGAATTCTTTGTGTATACATAATGCTTGAGTCCTCCATTCCAAATTATAAGACGTTTTTGCTTTTCTAGATACATAACTTTTGCAACGCGTTTAGATATACACTATGTCTAGATACATTGTAAAAACAATGCATCTATAAAAGCCAAAACGTCTTATAATTTGGAACAGAGGGAGTAGTTTTAGTTTTCGTATATTTAGTTTCAAGTGATCGCAAAGCCAATTTGGCCATAACCTGATCTTATATTATTATTGAGCAGGTTGTGCGTGAAAATCAAGTAGTTGTGGTTGTTGGTGAAACTGGTTCTGGGAAGACTACTCAACTGACTCAGTATCTGCACGAGGATGGATATACTACCACAGGAGTTGTTGGCTGTACCCAACCAAGGCGTGTGGCTGCCATGAGTGTTGCTAAGCGAGTCAGTGAGGAAATGGAGACTGATCTGGGAGATAAAGTTGGATATGCCATACGGTTTGAGGATGTCACTGGTCCAAACACTATAATAAAGGTAAACTACTTGTGACTTGTTTACAGGTTAAAGTTCAAGCACCTTTAGACCTTTTTTTCCTTCTATAATGTCAGGCTTTAGTATAGATATAGACCACATGTGTTTCCTCTCAGTTATAGCCTATAGGAAGGCTTATATTTAGCCCAAATAACATATGTCTTGTAGCCTAATAACTATTATTTGTGACCATGTCAGACTGATTGGCTGAAACTTGGTGCAGATTTACGTTGTCAAATTTACTTACCTTTGGTCAAGTTTAGTTGCTTAGCATGAGGTTCCTGTCTTCCTGACAGTAACAAAATTATTTGTGGGTTGTTTGCAGTATATGACAGATGGAGTGCTTCTCCGTGAAACCTTGAAAGATGCTGACCTCGACAAATATCGGTATGTTGATAACTTGTCCCTTTAGTATTTTTTTATAACTTGGGATGTACCTCAGATGGTCTGAGTATGGCTTGCCATACTAAAGTTTTTTACCCCATTCTTTTGCAGTGTTATTGTCATGGATGAAGCACATGAAAGATCACTCAATACTGATGTTTTGTTTGGTATACTGAAGAAGGTTGTTGCACGTAGACGGGATTTTAAACTAATCGTCACATCTGCAACCCTAAATGCAGACAAATTCTCCAAGTTTTTTGGAGGGTAAGAAAACATGATAAGTACCTTCACTCCGAGTAAAATCTGCGCCTTACTTATCTCTGCAAGCCTAGTAACTGCTATCTTTGTTTGCAGTGTGCCTGTATTCCATATTCCCGGCCGGACATTCCCAGTTAACATCATGTTCAGCAAAACACCATGTGAGGACTATGTGGAAGCGGCAGTGAAGCAGGCCATGACTATCCACATAACCAGTGGCCCTGGTGATATCCTAATCTTCATGACTGGGCAGGAAGAAATCGAGGCTACCTGCTATGCGCTTGCTGAACGCATGGAACAGTTAATATCATCATCCACCAAGACTGTGCCCAAGCTAGAGATTCTGCCCATCTACTCACAGTTGCCTGCTGACTTGCAAGCCAAGATTTTTCAGAAGGCTGAAGAGGGCGCTCGCAAGTGCATTGTTGCTACCAATATTGCTGAGACCTCATTAACAGTCGATGGTATCTTCTATGTCATTGATACCGGGTATGGGAAGATGAAGGTGTACAACCCACGGATGGGTATGGATGCTCTTCAGGTTTTCCCCGCCAGCCGGGCAGCTGCAGACCAGCGTGCAGGTCGGGCAGGAAGGACTGGCCCTGGCACATGCTACAGGCTGTTCACAGAATCAGCCTACCAGAATGAGATGCTCCCTAACCCTGTGCCAGAGATCCAAAGGACCAACCTGGGGAATGTGGTGCTTTTACTGAAATCCCTCAGAGTTGAAAACTTGCTTGACTTTGACTTTATGGACCCACCGCCCCAGGAGAATATCCTCAACTCAATGTACCAACTCTGGGTGTTAGGTGCATTGAACAATGTTGGTGGCCTTACAGAAATTGGCTGGAAGATGGTGGAGTTCCCGTTGGATCCAACTCTGGCAAAAATGCTTCTTATGGGGGAGCAGCTAGATTGCCTTGATGAGGTGCTGACCATTGTATCCATGCTATCAGTGCCCTCAGTCTTCTTCCGGCCAAAAGACCGAGCAGAGGAGAGTGATGCAGCAAGGGAGAAGTTCTTTGTCCCAGAGTCTGACCACCTGACACTCCTGAACGTATATCTTCAGTGGAAGTCTAATCAGTATCGAGGCGACTGGTGCAACGACCACTTCCTCCATGTCAAGGGTCTCCGCAAGGCTCGTGAAGTGAGATCTCAGCTGCTGGACATACTGAAAACCCTGAAGATCCCCCTGACATCATGCCATATGGAATGGGACGTGGTGAGGAAAGCCATATGCTCTGCGTACTTCCACAACTCTGCCCGGTTGAAGGGTGTTGGGGAGTACGTCAACTGCCGGAATGGGATGCCGTGCCACCTGCACCCCAGCAGTGCGCTATATGGCCTTGGCTACACTCCTGACTACGTCGTCTACCACGAGCTTGTCCTGACCACCAAGGAGTACATGCAGTGTGTCACTGCAGTTGATCCGCAGTGGCTAGCGGAGATGGGCCCCATGTTCTTCTCTGTGAAAGAGACAGACACCTCTCTTCTGGACCACAAGAAGAGGCAGAAGGAAGAGAAGACGGCGATGGAGGAGGAGATGGAGAAGCTGAGGCAGGAGCAAGCAGAGGCCGCGCGCATGGAGAAGGAGAAGGAGCGGGAGAAGAGAGCTAAGCAGCAGCAACAGGTTGCTATGCCAGGCCTGAAGAAGGGCGCGACTTATCTGAGGCCCAGGAAGATGGGTTTGTAGATAAGACCTGATAAAACTTTAACAGTCTCCGTGATTTTGTTACTAGGCTGAGGGAACTTGTAACGTAGCCTGCACAAGCAGCATGTAAGAACAACACGTGTATGTGAATGTATACAGCGTCGACATGTGAAGAAAACAAGAGAGAGAATCGGACCTAGATTTTGCATCAATTCATTTCGGCAGAGGTAGCTTTTAAAACTATGCTGTACATTTGATATGGCCTCTTATTTTTTTAAAACAAGTATGGCCTCTTAATGGATAAGATGATTCTCTCCTAAAACGGACGGTGATAAAAAAATTGATACCAATTGCTAAAACGGACGGTGGATAAGATGACTCCCTCCTAAAACGGGCGGTGAAAAACTTGGCTGAAGCACAATTGGCAGCAAAGCCAAGTGCTACTAATTACCTTAGAAAGTGGCACACTAGGCTGTGGACAAGGAGTCAGTTCTCAACCATTTCCAAGGTTGATTATGTAACCAACAACTTGGCTGAGTCCTTCAACAATTGGAAAGTGCTATCTTTTGCTAAGTACCATTTCCAATTGTGGCCATCAACAGCTGAAGCACTAGCTAACTGCCCCTTAAACTTGCCTGTTAGGAAAGTGCTATCTTTTGCTAAGTATGGCCTACAACCACTTATGAACCCATCAATGCATGGTTTCAAGGCAAAGAAAAAACTTTTAAATCTGATCTTCCCATTTATTGTGTGATGATCTATCACTACTACGCTATCAGGGCAAGTGCTCTCAACTTGTGCCTTAAACCTATACAAATTGTCAAAGCTGTTGTCCCAGTCACCATAAATATGCCTCAATGCTAGCTCTTTACCCATCCACACCCTCTTGTAGTGGACACTCACCTTGTAGTGTTCTTTAAGCTTCTTTTTCAACTCCATTGCACCAAGTGATCCATCCTCAATGGGCCAGTCCTTAACTTTAGCACATACCCAATGCTTGGTGGCATTCTTGACCTTCTTCTTCCTCCTTGTACTAGAGCACTGATGAGCATATGGGTTCTTCTTCACCTACAAAAGATTAACATCCCTATTAAGCTACACCAACATAACAGAATAAATATTTAGAAAAAAAAACATAAATTATTTATGCTGAATAATTACCACTACAGTGCACATATCATCTGTTGTAGAAGCATGTAGTCTCCATGGGCAATTATCTTCCTCCCGCCTTGAACAATAGGCCCTGAACCTAGATGGTGCACTCTTCTCTGTGTTATACTCAAATTCACGTTTGATTGCATGCTGAGATAATGCAATCTTAAACTCTGCCATGCTAGGATATGTTGAGCCAACTACCATTGGAGGGTCTTCTTTATTGTATTCCCTGTTTGGAATATGTTTTGCCTCATGTCCTACCAACTCTTGGTCATCCTCTAAGTCAGTCCTTGACTCAATCTCCAATTCATCCTCATCCTCATCCTCATCCTCACTCTCAACCTTTTCTTAGTCCTGATCCTTATGCACAATCATAGCCATATTTCTATCTTCACAAGGTATCTTCTCTAAGTACATGACCTCATCATCAACACCTACATGCTCATTCTCTGGTACTGGGTTGCAAAGGTACCTATCCTCATCTTCTGCAACATTCTTGGCTGCAGCCTGCTTTTGCACATCACTATGCCACTCTTTGATGGGCTCAAATGGTTCAGAGGGATCACAGTAAGAAATGAACATGTCGACAACCTTTGTCTTTGAATTTTTCTCAAACATAGACAACAAATCTTGGTCGAGAATGAATTTGTGGAATTCTTTCATATCATGGTCATAGTAATCAAGATGAGCTACTTCTAAATAACTCAAGGGTACTTCTCTACAATCTCTTCAAGTAAATCCTTATAGTTTGTCAAATCTGAATCAATAGTCATATCAAAACAGAAACACCTAAAATCCTTTCTAACTTTCTTTTTGTTGCCAAACAGTCTAATTTCTAGCAAATATGTTGAATTTGGATCCATCCTGCAAATGAAAAGAACAATCTAAGGAATCAACACTGCTACTTGCACATCACTTTTGTAATCGCTTAGATGAATCAAGGCTAGCACTCACCCTTCAAGGAGCCAGTCCGGCTTTGTGCCAGCATTATCAGACCCTCCATGGCCCCCTAAATCCCGCCCGAGCGTGCTGCCTGGATTTTGAATACAAGTCAATGAAGCTTCAAGTTCATTTTGCTTTGTGCTCAGCACAGCACAAATACGTATAATATGAATGCCTAATCATGTGCTTATATATGCACAGCCAGAACGCAAATGTAATCAAATTAGTTCATTTGTATCTCATGGCCGGTAACTCTAGGGTAGAAGCAAAGATTCTATCTAGTAATAGAATACATTTCACTCTTCGGATCGAAAGCTAATCGACAACATGTATATGTTCTAGCTGTGTGAAAAGGAAAGGCAAATTACGTGGCAATTTCTTAGAGATCCTTAGTTGCAAAAAATGGGACACCTTTTTTATTTTAAGAAATACCACCTTGCCTCGGCTAGCACCATTCTCGCAGACTTTCGTAATTCTAAAAGCACTCATTACTAGTGTGGAAAACACAAGAATGAAAAGCGGCGTGCAAATAGGTACGCATTACTTGCAGACATAAATTTTGTGTCAAAGAAGCCGAGTGGCAACAATATATATGTGTTCTCAGACTTCAGAGTTCTAAAAGCAGTCATCACTAGCGTTTCTCTCATGACAGATAAGCAGAACAATATTTCAGACACAAGAATGTAGATGACAGGAGTTGCACGGGGCAACCAAGCACTTGTGTGACAATAGCTAAATCACTAGTGAGTGAGTTTGCAAAGCACTAGAATGAAGGCCAGTTTGAGCAAATGGGACTTAACACAAGAAAATGATAGTATTCAGTAAACACACTCTGCGTTTCAAAAGAAACTCAAGGGTAGAATCAAAGATTCAAATACAAGAATACATTCTACTGATCGATCAAGAAGCAAGCGAGTGGTGAAAATATCTCGTATGTTTTAGTTGCAAAAAAATAAAAGGCGATTACGTGTCGACGCCTTAGAGATCCTTGGTTGCAAAAAATAAGAGACATAGCCCTTCTTTTTAAGAAAAAGGTCACCTTGCTGGCGAAAGCAACGTTCTCAGACTTTTCGGATATCATTTAATTGAATAATCCATCCATCAATTGGCCGGAAATATATTTATTTTTTTGATCAAAAGAATATAAATAATGAACCAACAAAACAACAGAGGAATGTAGATGACATGAGTTGCACAGGCAACCAAAGTGACAATAGCTGAATCAGAGCAAATGAATTTGCAAAGCAAGATAATTAAAGGCAGTTGAGGAAATGTGTACCTGCTTTACACATGATAATGGCAGTATAGAGACATAAACTCTATGTTTCAAAAAGAAACTCTGTGGTAGAAGCAAAGATTCTATCCAGTGATATAATGCATTCAACTCTTCGAATCAGCAAGCTAACTGACATACATGATTTTTATGATGACTTTTGAAACATTCTAACATGGTATTCTAGTCTTTTAGCTAACGAGGGCGCCAGCCCCCCTGGGTGCCATATGATTTTTCCAACATATATATGTTCTAGCTATGAAAAAGGAAAGGCATATTAAGTGGCAATTTCTTAGAGATCCATAGTTGCAAAAGATGGGACACATTTTTTGTATTTTAAGAAAGACCACCTTGCCTGGCTAGCACCATTCCTAGACTTTCAGAGTTCTAAAAGCACCCATTACTAGTGTGCACACACAAGAATGAAAAGCAGTGTGCAAATAGGTACTTTGGACATAAATTCTGTTTCAAAAGAAAAGGTGTGGCTGAAGCAAAAATCGAAGTACTAGAATATGTTGAACTCATTGGATCAGCAAGCCAGAATGGCAACAATATATATGTGTTCTATTTGCAAAAGGAAAATGCAGATCATATTTCGATAGTGGCAACAATATATATGTGTTCTATTTGCAAAAAGAAAATGCAGATCATATTTCGATTTTAAGTCGAAAAAAAGGAGAGACGGTTTCTTTTTAGGGGGGAGACTGCCTGCCTGGCACCATTCTCAGACTTCAGAGTTCTAAAAGCAGTCATCACTAGCGTCTCTCATGACAGATAAGCAGGACAATATTTCCTATAGCACAAGAGGTGATAATGATATTGATCCACTTGGAACAGAATTCTACAGCCCATGAGCTGAAGGAAATGCAAAATAGCAATGCTGAAACTAATAAAGCATTGTGCAAATCCAGGAGAAGAGGTAAACAGAGGCATGCACACAAGAGTCCGCGTATCAGCTCACCCCAACTCACAGCATGAGAAGAAGAATTTGTGCAAAAGACAGTACCACCAGGGGGGCTCGCCGCCAGATCTCGCAACTGTGCTGGGGAGCTCGTGGGCCGCTGGCTGGGCGGGTGGGGGCTTGCTTGCAGCTTAACCACAAGAACCTGCTGGGAGCTCGTGGTCGGCCTGCTGCAAGAACCCGCTGGGGAGGCTTCGTGGTCGCTGGCCACTGCTGTGGCCGGGCATTGGGGCTTGTTGCATTTGTCACAAGAACTCATGGGGAGCTTCATGGCCAAGGCCTGGGCTCATTCAGTAGCACTTCTTGTGCGCCTGGGACCCGCCGCCCGCTAAGCCTCGAGTAAGCCCGCCGAGGAGCCACCGCCGGATCCACATCCTCCCCGCCGGATCTCCTTCCATCTCTGCTGCTGACGCCACCGCCACCGCCAGGAATCTCGCCGCTCGCCGCCGGATCGAGCCTGGGACAGACGCACGGGAGAGAGGACTGGGAACCGCACGCACGGGAGAGTCGACGGAGGCCAATTTTGACATAGTCAAAATATCTGACAGCGTGTCCCAGGCTCTCTGACGGAAGAAGCTAACGGTTCAGACGGTAGTGTCATATTAGGGATGAAAGTTCGTGAGTGTCAAATAAGGAACGAAGAAAATTTCAGGGCCAAAAAAGGAACGGCTCATTTTACCAGTGTCAAATAAGGAATTCTCTCCAATTTGGACTTCGCTTTGTGTGTGAACTTGCATGTATCCGTGAACCTTTGTGTGTGAACCTTTGTGTGTGAACTTTCATGTGAATTTGGACTCCTGTGAACTTGCATGTATATGTGAACCGTTTTGTGTTTGAAGTTAATGTGGTGCTGGTCTGTGAACTTGCTATATCATGTGTCATCATCATGCTGTGTAAATGTTGAAAAAATAGTTGTTAGAAATCATAAAGCATGCAGCTGCATGCCGGATTGCTGGTCCTGAGATCGATCGAGTTTGTGTTGCTGCAACTGCAAGCAGGCATGGAATGAAAAATGGGAAAAGGCCCGGCCGGCCACAAAAGCTACTTTCTCCACATGCCAGAGGTCACAGGACATGATCTACCATCCTATCGGCCGACTGGTTAGCTCAGCAAAAACATGTTGACAAAAAAAAAGAGAGCAGCCAGCGGCCAGATACGCTGCATGCATGCGTCCGTGCCTCTGCATGCGCCCAGCGCCCGTGCCTCTGCATGCGCCCAACGCCCACTGCATGCATGCGCCAGCACCAGGGGCAAAAAAGTCTTTTTAAGCACCACTTAACGCAGTTAGCTGATAGAGTTGACTGCGGTGTCATATTAAGGATGAAAGTTCAAGTGAGTGTCAAATAAGGAACGAAGAAAATTTCAAGATAAAAAAAAAGAACGGTTCATTTTTCCAGTGTCAAATAAGAAATTCTCTCTTGATTTTGGCAGATTCACAAAACACCTGCGTCCATTGCTTTAAAAAACGTAACTTCGAAAAGGTGCTCCAGCTCCTGACGGCTTCTGCGCCAAGAGCCGGAGCCTGCGAAACGGGCCTTAAAAAAAGCAGCATGAATGGCAAACATCTTTCTCTAACCATATATAACTACAATATACATTGATATGTCACTATTCTTTTTTTTTTGTATTTTTTTTTACAGAAGGTCCAGTTTAAATAGACCTGGAACATCTACAAAACACATTAGCACATCTCCACATGACAACCACAAAACTGGCAGCAATGCCCAATTATTGTACTCCAACATACGCTAGACATTCTGGTGCAGCTAGGTTAGATAACACAGCAGACAACATGCATGAAGTCAAACTTCTTTTACTCCACTTATGAGGTTGCACAGTGCCACAGTGGTGGAATAGGTTACATCATAGAATGAGAGGTACACTATTGACAGCAGCTGATCTCTCCTTCCTCGACATCAGCATTCTGGGAGGTTGACACGCTGTCCTCCATTTCATGTTCGACCTCTTCCTCGATATCTTTCTTCATGAATAGGCCAAGTGCCTCCAGTGGGCTCCCTAAGCCCTGTGGCAACTCAATCCCATGGACAAAGTCTACGATTAATTTGCTTGGAGGATCCAATTGCCACTTTTGGCACAAGTTCTCCAGGTCCTTCAGAAAGTCGCTGTTGTCAATATCAACAGTCTTCTTCATCTACACGCAAGGAGAACAGCGTGAATAACAATAATGGGGCATCAAGCATAGCATTTTTCAGGTAAGAAAATGGTGAGCAGGAAGTACCATGTGCAGTGCCAGCCGTGCAGCCTTTCTTTCCTGCTCGCGCTTCCTCCTCATCTCTTCCTCTAGTTTTAATTGTGCAGCAGCTTCAGCAGCCTTTACCTGGGCCTCAATTCTTGCTTTCTCTGAAATTTGAAAATGAAGCCATGTAAGGTCAACATTCACAGAACAGTGTGGACATAACTCTTGCCAAAATAGTTACAGAGTAGAGAAGTAACTAGCATAAGTAAAGCCGATAGGTAAATAGTGAAATAAATAACAGGAGTGAGAAAAAAAAGAAATGGCTCGATACACATATATGTAACATACTCCAATAAACCCCTTAAAACGCATTGTGCGCTTCACTGAGTTTGGAGAGGCATAAGCTATGCCCGGGACTATGGGAAGAAATCAACTAGCTGGAGCTAATGAAGGCATAAGGAAAGGTAAAAACAAGCATCCACACCAAATATAAGGTGAGCTAATAGTTTAAGGGATCAGGAGTCATGTTGATCAGCACATGAACTATGATCCAAATTGAAATTTCTTCTGAATCAATTTGAAATCTTGGAGTTTGCCAGAGTATTTTTTTAAAAAATGAAGTTTGCTGGCATCTAGGGTATAACAAATTGCCATGAACAGGAAATGGCAGGGATTGAAAGATAGCAATAAAAGTCTATTATTCTTTGCTTCCTTTGGTAAGGATCCATTATTGCTACTTGTCATAACTCATAATGAATGTTCATATAGCTGCCCTGACCTGCATCAGGCCACCATCTTGAATTTACACAAATGCAGTTAACAAGGTGTCTTAGCAAGCCTAGGACCATGAGGCTTCTTGAGTCTTGACACCTGTCTTTATTTAGACTGTGACACGTGTAACCTCTATGGCTCACCATTACAAAAGGAAAATCTTCATGTCCAGGCAAGAAAGAGAGATCTTAGAACTGAAAGGTTTCAGGCTTATGTTGTCCTGACGTGGAAAATGAGATGGCATTGGCCTCGTATGTCATGCTTCTCTCTTCTCTCTCTTCCACTATGACCCACCCTGTCATTTCTTTCTTCTCCCTTCTTCCTTCCCACAGTACCACTTTGTGGGCCTCCATGGCAACAGATGGATGTCTGTCTGCTCAAGCACCAAATCATGCACTGAGCGGGAAAGCGAGTAGGCAACACTCCAGATCTGGCAGCGTGGTGAATGTGGAACAGACAGCTTTTTGCAACGCGATTATGCGAGTGTGAAGGATGGGATAGACATGATGGGTAGAGACCAGGGGGGTACTTGGGGCAGCAACAAGCCCGAGTAAGTGTGAAAGAGACAATCGAGAGAATAAATACAGGAACAGTAAGTGTTATCATAGCGAAGGGCGGGCCTGGTGCAAGCGGTAGAGTCTTACCGCCTGTGACCGGAAGGTCCCGGGTTCGAGTCGCGGTCTCCTCGCATTGCACAGGCGAGGGTAAGGCTTGCCACTAACACCCTTCCCCAGACCCCGCACAGAACAGGAGCTCTCTGCACTGGGTACGCCCTTTTTTTTTTAAGTGTTATCATAGCCACACATAATGTGACCATGTCAGCGAAACGACTCCAAAACTAGCTTTGGGGGCCATTTAGATGAGTATTGAATAATCAGATGATAGATACCTAGTTTATACTCAAAGGGATTAAGCCACATCATTTTACCATGTCACTAAAATCACCTCCAAAACCAACCTTGAGGTCCTTCAGATAGTATTGGGGGTATTCGAGTGCCCGATAATACCTGAGGTTATACTCGAAAGGGGTAAGTAGACGAACCTTAATACCTGCCAGGGCTAATATCTTGTTGTTCACTTGTAAGCTACCAAACTTACTTCAAACAAGGTTTAATCGTTCTACTCGATAGCAAAAGAGACCACCTATTGAGCAAAGGCATCAAACAAGGTCACATGAGCACAAGTTTCATCAAATTCATGATCACTCTCTCTAAAAACCCCATGTGCAAGCCTTGTAACACCCAACAGTGTCATAAAAACATATCGACCTACTTACACGTGATGGGAGAAACACATGCAAGGTTCCTTAGCAGCAGCAACATTAGAAGCAGCAAGCTTTCATTCA
The DNA here is from genome assembly GCA_904845875.1 of Miscanthus lutarioriparius. NCBI lineage: Eukaryota > Viridiplantae > Streptophyta > Magnoliopsida > Poales > Poaceae > Miscanthus > Miscanthus lutarioriparius. The sequence continues at coordinate 19,771,024 of CAJGYO010000004.1, forward strand.
AGGAGTTGCATATGTAGCACACGATAAGATGTGGTCTAAGAAATTATAAGGAAGGAAATAGCAACCATGAGTCCTAACTGACCAGCATAAGCATAATGGGGCAATTTTGAAACAGAGGCTCCTTGAGAGTTAGGAGTAGTAGGCTAGTAGGAACATGACATCACATCACAAAAGGTAAAAAGAGCAATGTCCATTATGTGATCAAGAGGAGGAGACGATTAATCACCTGCTTGTTTCCTGTGTGTTCTCGTGCCAAGTTTGGTTCATTGTCTTCCAGCAATTTGGACTGCAGTGTCTTGCCCCACAACCTGGGGACCTGCTATTTGATGAGTGGTGGGAACAGGTGAACACTAGGGTGACTGATCTTGTAAAGCAAGGCCTGAACTCCTTGGTTATCCTGGTGGCTTGGGCCATCTGGAATCACAGGAACCGCTGTGTGTTTGATGGACAGCAACCTGAGCTGTATGGGTTGCTCCGTTCTATCAGGGTTGATCTATACATGTGGGATATGGCTGGGGCTCGAGGCATTTCTCAACTCCTCGCCCTGCAGCCTCCTAGTTGATCTTTTTTTCCTGGTCATGGGTAGTTCCTGGATGTAATAGGTGATCTAGCGTGTGTGTTTTTGTTGGAGTAACCAGTGTACTACCTGGGTGCTTTACCCTTTTTTCTTCTTAATATATTGATACGCAGCTCTCCTGCGTGTTCGAGAAAAAAAAGAAACAGACGATAAAGGACTACAGGAAAGAGAAGATGAAGAATGGCTCATGACAAGGAGACGTACAAGGAGTAAAAAATTGTGGGAATCATGATCTACAATGGTGCAAATAGAATGGATGAGCTGCATAGCAAGTATAGGCACAAGAAAAAGAGAGGCCAAAAACATACTACATTGAGGATCTACCAAGGACAGACAATTTTTCACAAACTCAGTGAAATGAGGAAGTCGTAGAGGTGAGAGCATCTCTAGCTTCACAACTTTAAAGGCAAAACACACACAAGTGTGCACCATGACCAATAAAGACAAAGCTATGCCACATGACAATCGGTTACCCAGATAACTCCTGAGTCCTGAAGAAAGAAACTATTTAAGAAGGGGTGCCACATGCACTAAAAGCAAAGGGCATCACTTCATGGAATCTGGAGCTTGTAGTGGAACGGGTAATCTATATCTATGTCTATATCTACATCCACATATCTTATAAAAACAAACCTCACTAGCTTTCTCTCACACCACACAAGCTATCCACGTCATCTCCACTAAAATGCTGAATCACCCCCAACCAGCTTTCTATCTCAACATGCAAGCTAACCACATCATCCCCACTAAATGTCATATTATGTCTCACTAATTTTCAATCTTTTCATGCAAGCTATCCATAGCATCTCCCACTATGTGTTTCTATTTCCAATCTCTAAAAAATACAAGGCATCCAAATAATGCCGTTTGTTTTGACGTTCCATCATCTTATAAGCTTTATTATCTCCACATGCAAGCTATTCACCTCATCCCCCACTAAATGCCATATCATTTTCCCACTAGCTTTCAATCTCAACATGCAAGCTATCAACATCATCCCCACTAAGAGCAACTCCAGCAGGAGTCCCCAAATCAGGGCCCCAACTTTTGATTTGAGGAGTCCCCAAATCAGGGCCCCTACTTTTGATTTGAGGGTTCCCCCTACTCTTGAGGGTTTTTTTGTTTTCCATCTACTCCAGCAGCCCTCAAATCCATTCCAGTAGACACTGGCATATGGAACCCACTCGTCCTTTGACCATATCTACCATGCCACCATGGGTACGAGAGAGGAGGGGGAGGAGCACCAGAGATGGCATGGTGAGGGCAAGGAGCATCGAAGACCGCATGGGGAGGGGAGCCACGGCGGGGTCAACTGCCTCCGGCGATGGGACAAGCAACGGGAGGTGAGCCGCGCTAGGCTGAGGAGCTTCACCGGGGAGGGAAATAGGGCGGCGGCGCAAGAGTCAGGACAAAAAGAGACACTGGAAAAAAAATCCTAAGTAGGGAGCTCCTATGCACCCTGGGAGATTAGACTGAGAGAAGAGATTTGGAGGCCTCCATAAAGTAGGGACTTGAGTTGGGAGTTAGGGCCCTGTTGCTCTGGCACCAAAAAAGTAGAGTAGAAGCCCTGTTTAGGGTCCCTGTTGGAGATGCTCTAAACACATCTCCCACTACCTTTCAATCTCTTCATGCAAGCTATCCATGTCATCCTCCATATGTGTTACTATTTTCAATCTATCAATCAAAAAATATAAGGCACACAAATAATGCTATTTGTTTTGTTGTTCCATCAACTTATAATTTGATCTAATATTCTATTATTTTTTGGTTGGATTCTTTCATTACCTTTCCCAATTTTGACCAGAACCGATACAATAACATGGGTCCAACTCATACATGCAATGGCTTTAGTTCTAAGAAAGTCTCATAAACAAGCGAGGTATCCTTCTAGTTTTCCAAATTGTCGCCTCATGCAATACCACATATGATTTGTTATGATGTGGAGAGAGGGATGTGAGATAAACATGTCATTTCACGAAGCAACAATTTGATAAGTTAAATTTTATGACTACGGGATTATTCCAGCATCTTGTACCAATTGTCATTAAAATGCCACACCCTTTTTCTCTGCACAAATTAAGGATTACATAGTACTCCCTCCGTCCAGGAAAGTGCAATTCTAGCATAGTACCAAGTCAAATAATTTTGAGTTTGAAAAGTTTATACAAAAGTATCAATATTTTATTTTATGATACCAAATAAGTGTCATTAGATTTATCATTAACTAGATTTTCATAGTATACATATTTGTGTTGTAAATGTTGATATTTTTTCTATAATCTCGGTCAAATTTTAGAAAGTTTGACCAAGGATAGAACTAGAATTGCATCCTTTTCTGGACAGAGGTAGTCCAATATTACATGCCAATATGGTATGGCATGAAGAAGTGGTAAAATGGCAGTGCACTAGCTAAGCAGAACATGATAGGCAAGACTGGATGAAGGTTGGTCATCCATTGCGATACTCCAATTGGGGTGACAGTCACTGTTGTGTGCTTTCATCACGAAGTTCAACATTACAAGGTACCTACATTTGTTCACTTAGTTGGTGATAACCACCAAACAAGTTGACAGGTCTATCCATTCTGACAAAGGCATATGAAGAATTGAAGATGATTCTCAAAGTTCATCGACACAACCAGTGCCTATGAACACAATCATATGTACTCTAGCAATACATGTAGGATCACCCATTCAACACCTCTTGCAGCTTGCTTTATTCTCATCAAGTTCTGCTCGTGTTTCTTACAGTAGATATGGAGCTACAAATCTATAATCGAGGATCTTTTCCGATCTTTGTACTCTGGTTTCAATGATCAATCTACTTGAATTCTCAAAGAAAAAAAGAAGAGGTACTAGCATGAGAGCGTTCAGGCAGCTATTGGCTCACCTAGAGATAGCAATGGGCCACGTTTCCTGATTCCCCATGGGGGATTCCCCTATTAGAGCAAGGCTAACAATACAACCTTCAGCTCACTGTATGGATCCTTACAGCCCATTTATTAGCCAACTCATATAGTAGTTGGTTTACTTATAGCCCATCCCTTCCTCTCACACAGTTTCTTGGTTCCTGTGCTTCAGCTGGCTGCAAACCGACAGCCCACCTTTCTTCTCTCTCCTCCTTTCACCTCAGCATACAGCCTACTAACAGCCTTCTATTATACTTGCTCTCAGGGGACGGGGATGGTTGTAATTTCATCCCCACGGGGATATTAACAGGGAGAAAGTTTCCCCCGTCGGGTATCATGGAGACGGGGACGGTTCCCTATTCCCCGTCCCCATTCCCCACGTAGTATGTAATTTCTATGAATTGGCCCAAGTAAACATCTATAGTGTTCCCCACTAACTAATACTCCTCCGTCCCAGAAAGAATGAAATTTTAGATCAGTGCTACGTTAAATTATGTCAAGTTTGACCAAATATATATAAAAAATACTAATATTTATCGCACTAAATAGATAACATTAGATTCATCATGAAACATATTTTCATAATATACTTATTCGGCGTCATAAACATTAATATTTTTTCCTATATATTTGGTCAAATTTTAGGCACATAAACCGAGAATGCATCTAAAATTGAATTCTTTTTGGGACGGAGGTACTAGGCCCATCCAGCCACTAAGCCCTAACAAGCTAACTGCTACCCTTCGAGTAGGTACCGAAGCTCACCAATTTGACCAAAAATTCCAAAATAACACACGCCACCGCTGCCGGAATGATTTTCGCTCCCAGGTAGGTGCAACTTCCTGCCAATCTGCCCCTCTCGCAATACCACTGCTTGAACCTCATAGGTTCCTCCTAGATCCACCCCTCGCCTTGCATCTTCTCGGCGCAGAGGCACCAGAGCACGGGGGGCGCTGGGGTGGTGGCACGCGGTTGCCCATGTCGTCATCAAGCTGAAGACCGTCCCATTCAATTGCAACAAATCCATGGAGGGTGACGATGGGCTTCCAAGCTAGCGGGTTGCTGCTTGGCTGCCCACTGAGCGGCTTGGGTGCCGATGAAAGGTGAACTCCCCTGGCCTCCTATGGTGATTGAGTGTTTCATAGTCATGGGGACGGGGACCCTGTCGGGCACAAATAATCGGGCGGGGGCGGGGATAGGGAGGGAACTCTCCTACCAGCTTTAACGGGGACGAGGACGGGGAAATTTTACCTCCGCTGGGACGAGGATGGCGACTCATTCCCCGACGGGGAATTCCCTGTTGCCATCTCTAGGTTCACCAAAGTCAACAAGCACAGGATCATCACATATAAAAGATAGCATCTTGGCTAATCAAAACGGTAGAAATGATTGTCTGAGGTCATTAACTGTCTAAGGTGCAGCAACAGCACCAATCAAGCAAGGCACTATTCCTGACAGTGAATGAGCAACAAAGAATAAAAGATCGGTGGAAGCTGTTCGGCTGATGGTTTTTGCGACTGATAAGCCGGCTGATGTTGTTTTGTTGTGAGAGAAAAACACTGTACCATGGCTGATAAGCCAGGCTGATACGTTCAAGCGAACAGGGAGATAGGGATGGAGAGAAATTTTGGGTTCAAGCCCAATCCAATCGCCCAGTTTATAGGAACTGAGCTTAGTTCAACTGTGCGGGTGCACACATCAACACGTACATCTGAGTTCTCTTTACCTTGCATCTGGGTGCCATTTTCTTCTTATTTGCAAAGCCACCTAATTCCTCCAGGTTTGTCAAACTATTTTAAACATATACCAGGGCAAGAAAAGGCATAAATGCCCCCAATATAGTATACATGCATCTAACAAAATCTTAATGAACACTACACAAACCTAAACCGACAAGATAGATACTTCCAAAAAAAATTCCCACAGTTTTGAAGAGGAATTCATGTCACCCATAATATACTTAGGACTTGTAACTCATTAGCATTCACAAACGAATAGCGATAGCTTCAGGAGTGAAAGGTTCTATACCTTCACAAACTGGCAAAGCCCTAACTACATTAATAACCATTAAGTAAAGGCCAAATAAAGTATTCCTAACAAATTGGCAGTGAAATTTCATTAATATAAAGTGTTAACCGCCAACAAAAAACTCTCCAAATTAACCATTTCAAAAAATCCCCCCCATAAGCTCACCTCTCTATCTATCACGTTCACCTTCTTAAGCAAAAAGCTATATCACTCTAACATGCCACGTGATATGGATTTGGTTGGGATAGTATGAAGAATCGGCTAGTCACCCTCCACTTAGAGTATCTGATTGCTTTTAGGGTTCTTCTCTCTCTTCTCTTTTATATATGACTTATATCACCCCTAAGCAAAAATCCTAAATGAATCAATCTATTTAATTATCTCTTTCCTAACAAACCAACTAACCTAATATATTCCTTGGTATTGTTACGTGTATCATTAGACGTCTTGCCGTACTGGTGGGCGAGGCCTAGGGCTGGTCCACTACTATCACGAGTAACTAATCTCAAACCAGGTCCTGTTGATAGCACTAATCGCGAAGAGATTGCTAAAATAACCTATGGTACTTCAGTTGCAAACCAAGCAATGATTAAGCTGATTGCTGCCAGTAGCTAGAGAAAGTTGGGTCAAAATAAATCTATGTATAATCTATTTTATGCTTTTTTCGAGAATGCTGCCACTCGGACTCGAACCGAGACGCATGAGCACTGCTTTCTACAAGCAGCGTGTCTACCATTTTCACCATGGCAGCTGACTCGAAATAAGAGGTAACTTTAAAGAAGGTAAATGTTATTTTCTCAAGAAAATGGTCAAGATTGGAGATTCATTAGAATTTAGGAACATCATCGCTTAGCCTATATATCCAATACATACATAGCTCCAGACTATTCTAGACTTTTTTTTTCTAAAATCTAAGATGCTATAATGCCATTTCTTTAAGTAACAAGCTCCTTTTAGCAACTCCATAACCATAAATACTAAGATTGCTTCCATGAACAATAAACTGGACTCAAGTATCTTAGAGATTTTTTTGTGGGGTGGGGGATCGGTCCGAATTGACAAAGTTGTTAAGAGGCCCCTCTATCAGCTCCCGCCCATGATAAATCCTGCATCATGATACTACATATCGTACCTGCGCTTGGCACTATATTGAACACTGGGCACACATGGCACTTAGGGCCCTGGTTTAATAGGCAAGAATTTGGTCTAATCCCTCAAACTGGCATAAAAGAGTGTTTGTTTTCCTTCATAATCCAAAGGGGGAACCCATCTATCCACACAAACACGCACTGTTGGGATCATTGTTTACACATAACTTTTAGGGTGTTTGGTTTGAAGAATCACTCCATCCTAGATGAGGTACCGGTGGTGCATCATGGGTCCATTCCTCAAATTTGGTGCAATTCCATTCCTCAAACTAGTACTACTTATTAGTTTGTGAGGAATGAGGTGATGATGGATCAACCCATTCCATTCCACAACCACAAAAAGTGAGGAATGAGTAGATGATGGACTCACTCATTCCTCAAACCAAACACCCTATTTATGAAGCAAGAGATGTAATGCAAAGTTTGGGGCACTGAGTAGCACAGCAGGTTCACCAACAAGTAACTCTCCCATTTTTTTTTAAAAAGAACAGTACTAGTGAGAGCTCTTCGTCATGAAAACTAAGGCAAAGTTGAAATGGACAAACTTGGCAGAGGCAATTAAACAGAAAAGCACACACAGCATCAGAAAATTGGGGCGAGTTCCTACCTTCTTGCTGCCTTTTTTCCAGCCTCTCTTTTTCCAACTGCAACTTTGCAAGGTCTATTTCCTTACCCTAGAAAAATAAAAACAGCATTCAGTAAGAGATATACAAGGTTGTCTTCTCAAAAGGAATAGCTTTCAGTATCCATCTCGCAAGAAAAAAAAAATGTATGTAACCAGAAATATTACATGATCCAGAAGTGCATTTTGTTGTGCCTTCACGATTGTTCCAGCAAAACGCCTCTTGAGCATTGCTATACGGAGGGCTTTACTAGGCGACAAAGGTTCAATGTGTAAATAACTTTCCTCCCCTAGAAGACATCAGTACATCATAAGATCCACTACATTAGCAAACTATGTCTGGAAAATAGTACCTTAAATTCCTAGATGTTATAACTATAAAGTAAGAATGTATAACTTAAACATAAGCAGGCACTCAAATATATGATGATGACTACCTTGCTCAGAGGAAATAGGAGGTGAAGTAGAATTGCAAGACAGTGACTCGTTTCCTAAGGTCGCAAGCAAAGCTTGTTAGCTAATTGATAACATGATATGGCATCATAAAATTAGGTTGAAATCATCAACATACCATTTGATAAATTGCTGTTCTCATTTGATTGTATGATTGATATTTTATCCTCCTGAAGATAGAATTATAGAAGATATTGCATAAGAGGGATAATGTACAATCAGCTACTGGTGACACTAGCAGATCAAGATAATTACAAGTAAGAAAAAGGAATTCTAGCCCAAACCTTTGTGCAAGAGAGTGAATTATCTAAAGAGCACTCTTGACTACCAGCTGCATGGAAGGACAAAAAAGAAAGAAAGAGCAAACCATTAACAATCCTCGAGTAGACAGGCTATGGTGACAATCAAATCATCCAATCAAACCTTTGAGAGGGGTATTATCAGACCCTCGCACAAAAAATCTAATTTTTACCTGTGCAAACAGCAGATAGCAATACATTAAAACGATATTGTCATAAAAAAGAATCATAGAGCAAAAAGGCATATGATTATCCTACTTTGGAGGACATTGCATTTATTGATTGCTCCTTTGCTAGTGAATTTGAGCATGTGACCGACCCTCTAGGGATTGCAGACTTCAAGTTTATGGCAGCTTGAGCCTTTACTGCCTTCATTGGTGGTTGTTCTTGTATTTGGTTCCTGCCGCTCCATTTTCTTACCACTGATCTCCATTCTGAGTCAAATATTCTATTCAACTGTTCAGCAACTGCATGGACATCATTTCCTGGAGGATTATACTTCATTGCATTTGAGAATGTAAGCCTCACATCTGCTGCAAATTCACTGGCTGTAACATATTGCTTGTTTGTGAGTTTCTTCTTAACAGTGCCCAAGTCCATTGGGTTGCAGATAACATCAAAGTAATCAGGAATCCCATAAAGAATAGGGTCAACTGGTTTATGAAAAAGCCAACCACCTTTGTGATCCATGAGCTTCTTCAGAATTTTCCCACACAGCCTTGTCTTGCTAACATTCATGATTTCAGCCATGTTCTTACAGAGTGACTGGTGCTCAAATATAGAATATGATGTCACCTCAGTTTATTTTTCGAGTGTTTACTTCTCTGAACCTCAGAATCTGTACTACGGCAGACTGATTCACGTCTTATACAAACTGCCTTCCTCGTTTCACTCTTGCGATCTTGGCATACCTGGTAAGAATCTTTCTGGTTTTGATAGAGGACCATTAACTTCAGACTTCTCAATACCTCTCAGACAGCCACACAACGCGCCAGGGCTGGAAACACAAGATTCATATAGAAGAATATATAACATGCACAAAAAGAAGGTAGGTCCAAAAAAGGAAAAACAGCAGAACCACAACAGAAATTGCTTATGCAATTCATTTTAAACAGCTGTTGTTTCACATAACTTTTGACAGAGTGACAGTAAAAATTGCATGGCAACAACTATACTGCCCATGCAGTGACCAGCCAAATGATACAGAACAATAGGATATAAGCGTTTTTGTCTTGCACATTTCATTGAAACAGCTTGTCAATACTCCCAATAGGATATTTAATACTTCTAAGCAATGATCATACTTCATATATGGTTTTCAAAGAGTGGAAGTCCATATGCCACCTTATTTCCTTCGTTTCCATCATGTTGCTAAGTATATATTAAATTTACTTAACATGGGAGTGGTAGCAATCTAAAAGTGGTCCATGCACGATGTTAAACATTTTTTCAAAAGAGAATTCCCATACCTGAACTCCAAACAAGAACTCCTTATCCCCAAAAGGGGAAACATAGTAGCATTCTTATGTTCAAAACAGGTTTTCCAGTTTAGAATAAGTTCTAACACCATGATGTCCATGAACAATGATCATGTGAACTAAGGATCAAGATAGCCAGCACAAATGGCATGCTTCAAGGGCTCATGGCTGTTTTCTCCGAAGCATGCGTCACATGCTATGCACCCTTTTTGCAGTAGCCACACACAATATATCAACTAGCACTATGAAGCACAATCTCTTTTCATTATCTGGCATGCCTTCTTTCGGCGGTATGGTTTATACCATGTAAATCTAAGTTCCATATGGTAACTTTCGAGATTATATTGTATGTCGCCAATACCAACAATGCATAGAGTGTTCAAATATTTTTGTTTCACATAGTAGTAGCATTATTACAATGGTCCAATATTCCATTGGAACTACCACACCGAGTCACCATAAGTGAAACTACCCACGCAGGAGGACCATGCAAAACAAAAGCATGTCTAATGGTCTTTTGCATTGAAGGTGACCAACGGTTAAACAACCAAATTCTGTTTTTTTTTCATTTTCCACATCAATTTCTGCGATTTGTGCCAGGGACTACCCACAGATCAATCAAGGAACCAAGTAGCATGGCGATTCACATGAACATAACTACAAGGCCAAACCATCACACAAGAAACCACAGGCATGGGCATGCAGTCACCTAAACCTAGCTCGATAAGCCCAATTTCCACCTGTCGGCTGTGGCACATACCACCTCATACAACGAACACAAATCCTACAAGCCCCAATTAAGCCTAACTGCCTATCGCCCAATTATTAAATCCAATCGACGGAAAGCGTGCAGCAGCTCGAAGCAAAGCCCATGGAAGCTTTAAAACCCTAGGGGCAGGGTCAATCGACCCCGCGACAGCGCCTATGGTCCCCTCACGATTGGGGCAAGGAGAGAAGAACCAACCTGGTGCCCGCTCTGCCGTCCCAGAGAGCACGGGCTGCCGGACGAGGCCTGCCCGAATCCTCAGCCCCCGTGGGGTCGGGCGGCCCCTCCCTCCTTCTTCGCGTACCCACGACCCCCACAAATCCCACAGAGGCGCGGGGTAAGTCGTAGATACGCCGCCCCAGCAGCAGCAGCTCCGCTGCCGCAGGTCCGGCTTGATCTTCACCGGCGAGCGAGCAGCGGCGGGGAAGGAGAGGGAAGGGGGAAGGGGAACATGGGGCTGCGGAGGCTAGGGGTTTTAAGAGCGTCTCCACGGGTCCTCCGATACAACTCCCAAAAAAATGGTATTACCTAATATCACTCTCTACATTTATTAGGCTAAAAAGATAGTATTGGATTATTCAATATCACTTTCTAATTTATTCGATGAGATGCTGCAGTAGTATCTAATAATTTTTTCAATACATATATGAAAGGTGGATATCACGAGAGTTTAAGAGAAAATATGGCTCAAAAATAGTAGTTGGGATGATCCCATAGTATTAAGAGAAGGAAGACGAAGGAAAAATTAGTGAGAAAAAGAGAAGCATTAAAAAACTGCTGGAGCAATAAAAATATAATAATTTTATGAGAATAGGAGAGGTATCGGGAAATGCTGCCGGAGATGCTCTAACTCGGGCTCGTGCGACGCGAACCAGAGACGACACGGCGCCTCCCCCCTCCGGGTTGGACTGGACCCGGTCCTTCACCTTCACTCGAGCGGCTTCTCACTGAAATATGGATCCCACCCGCATCTAAGTCTCTGGGCCCCCGTGGCAGCCAGTGGAAGAGCTCCTCTCATCGCTCAATTAACAGCCGCTCTTCTGACTCCCACGGTTGCATCCATCTCCAAGTGGACCAAGTCCCACCGGGGAAGTGGGATTGGAGACGACCAGCGCCACCGGAGGCGAAGGCGGAGGCGGCGAGGCGCGCGGCGCGCCCTCGGATACCTCGCCGGTGAGTGAGCAGTCTCTGCCGCCGCTGCCCCCTCGTCGTCATTGTCCTTGCCCCGTATCATTGGTGGATTCGATCTGGACCTCAAGCCCAGATCCGGGCTAACCTTTCGCTCCTCGGTTGGTGATTCTTGGTTGATGGATTGATTGGTGCACGGATTTCACTCCCCTAAGGAACCCTGGTTTTCGAGACGCTTGTATTTCGTGTGGCGATATCTGGCCTTGGTAGGAATGTAGGGCTAGTCCCGTTTGGAAGATGCTGCGAAATGCTGTGCAAAATTAGGGTGCATGTACTGCATGAAGCACTGTGTGCGTTTACTGGGCAGTTATATCTGCCTGATTTTATGTAGCTCTGGTTGGTATGTGGTAGACCCGTAGCATTGAGTGTGTTGGAGGCTTGGAGCTGATATGTGTCCGTGTGCACTTGGACTATTTCACTGGTGACAATCAGAAGGTGGAGTTTCTTTCAAGACGAATAGTTTTCTTTAAAAAAAGATGGTTAAACATGTCCTGAATACAATAAGTGATTAGAGTAATAGTGTTATGTGTCCGTGTGCACTTGGACTGTTTCATTGGTGACAATCAGAAGGTGGAGTTTCTTTCAAGACGAATAGTTTTTTAAAAAAAAAGATGGTTAAACATGTCCTGAATACAATAAGTGATTTAGAGTAATAGCGATTCTGTTAGAAGTTGTTACATGTATATAACATTTTTTTTGTTGTATATGTATAAGGGAGTTACAATGTGCAGTTCATACTAAATCATTGATCTCCTAAGGGCGAAACCACTAAACTATCTGGTTTAGTTTTTTTAAGACCACAACTATTAGATTCTTAGATTTTGGAAAAGAGTAAAAATAAAAGAATGAGGGGATTGAAGAAAAGAAAAAACAATGAATACACACCATGACAGCATGCATCTTTTTATCCATTGTTCATTTTTTCATGTGTAAATGTTGATGCTGCCATCTTAGATCTTACAGCTGCAGTCTTGTTTCTCAGGACAAAATGGACCTTGCACCTCAGGGTTTGATAACACTGCAACAAAAGGCAAATGACCGAAGGCCAGTTGGTAGCTCACAAATTTGGACAGTATGTAGCTTTCGCATTCCTTGTTCCTTTTATTACTTGGGCATCTTAAACAAAATACATACTGAGATAATGAAAATTTTGTAGCGGTATGGTGTTCTGCTTCCAAGCCAGCAGACTCGAAAGCTAAAAGAATGGGTTCTGACTGATGAGCAGCAACAGCTTGTTAATGCTAGTGGTCTTGGACATCTGGCACTTACCACCGGGTTTACCATTGATCGAACTTTGCTTACATCATTTTGTGAAAGATGGAACAATGAAACAAATACTGCACATTTCATGGGATTTGAGATGGCACCATCACTTCGCGATGTTTCCTACATTCTCGGCATTCCAGTGACTGGTCATGTGGTGACCGCAGAGCCAATTGGTGATGAAGCTGTGAAGCGGATGTGCTTGCATTATTTAGGAGAGAGCCCTGGAAATGGAGAGCAATTGTGTGGCTTAATTAGGTTGACTTGGTTGTATAGGAATTTTCATCAACTGCCGGAAAATCCGACCATCAATGACATTGCATATAGCACCCGAGCTTACCTTCTATACCTGGTTGGTTCCACCTTGTTTCCTGACACCATGAGGGGATTTGTATCCCCAAGATATCTACCACTGTTGGGAGATTTTAGGAAGATCCGTGAGTATGCTTGGGGGACTGCAGCCCTTGCTCATTTGTACAGGGGATTGTCTGTTGCAGTGACACCTAATGCCACAACTCAGTTTCTCGGCAGTGCAACTTTGCTCATGGTGTGCTCTTTATCTGAATAAGTTCAGGTTATTATCTATGGTATTGTATTATCTGCTTAACTAATCAGGGCTTTCCCTTATTCCCACAAGGCCTGGATTTATGAGTACCTTCCTATTACTCAACCACAACAGAAGAACCAGAGCACTTTGCTGCCCCGGGCTTGTCGGTGGAACTTTGGAGGAGCAACACGTGGACAGAGGAAAAAAGTCATGGAGTGGAGAAAAGTTTTTGAACAACTTCAATTTTCTGAGGCCAGTCCAAAATTACCTACTTATAAATGTGTGCCAATTTTTCAACTGTTATATCATATATATACTATCCCAATTATGTTTTCAGGTCAATTGGAACCCTTACAAGGACATAAATCCAGCAATTGTTCCGGAATATTGCATTGCAGCAGATAACATCTGTTACTCTCGGACTTGGCTAATCAGCTTTAACATAAAGGAGGTGTATGTGCCTGACAGGTTTGCTAGGCAGTTTGGAAGGGAACAAGGACGCCTCCATGGCGTGCCAATGTGGGCAAGAAGAACTTGGAGTAAGTGGAAAGACTGGAGAGCTGAGTATGCTCGTGAGATTGAGGAGTTTCATCAATTGGTTGGCTGCCGTTTCACCCCTCCTGCGGAAACCAATATCAACTCCCTTCCACTACATGAGTCTAGTGCTGGACAGAATGATGCAGGATGCAGTCTGAATACCTCTCATAATTTTTCTACAATGGTAAGCCCTTAATAGAAAGCTAATTATCCATATTCCATACCTTTTGCCTATAGTTTGGCCCTTGGTGTGCTTATGCTTGTGACTTGTAGGTTGAAGATTTGAAAAATGATCTCCCAGTAATTGGTCGATATCTTGAGGGAAACTTGCTTCCTTCAGAGGTTTCAAGCTTCCTAGAGAGGGTGGGCACGATGATCAAGAGCTACTCCCCACCACAGAGCAGCCGAAGGAAAGATCGAGTAGCTCATGGCCACATTGGCCCAGTCAAGTCAAAGAACCCAAGGAAAAGAGGGAAACCTTCACTCTTTCAAGATCCTTTAAGTCCTCATCGGTACCCAGGCACCCCAGTACCTTATCAGGCTAGCAAGTGTGGCATGGTGTTTGGTGGCACCGTTCCTCTACTAAATGGGGGTGAGGCACTCAAGGAACAAGAGGCCATGGATCCCTGGCAGATCTCCCAGTCTCATTTGACAATGACCACATCTTCTTCATCTCTAGACTCAAGCTCACCAGAATCAATGAAGCGAAGTCGGGAAGGTGGGGATGAAATTCAAATCCCAAGGGACACTGATTGCCTCCGAAGAAGTGGAAGGCTCTGTGTGCAGCTGAAAATGTTCAAGCACAGAGATGGAGTGGGTGCCGAGGCAGCTAATCCGATTTTCCTCTGATGAAGACAAACGTCTCTTGATCTTCATATTGTACAAAGTAGCGAAGAAACTTGGATTGTTTGCTGCACTGCTGACAGTTAGCTGGCCACCAGCACTGTGCAGTGATATTGCTGTCTGTGCAATTTGCGAGGATTTTCCTGTGTTTATATATTGCATCCTGTATGACCAATGGCAGACGCCGCAGACTTTAGCCTAAAGTCTGGACAATGACCTCCCTAGATAAATCTGCAGCCGTGCAAATTTGTTTTCTATTGATGGTACTAAACTCAAACGCCCCTGTTTTTTGCAAGCATGGTCATGCTTGACTGCTGAGCCTGCGTGCTTGTAGCGGAACGGCTGTTTGTGGTTTTTCTGTGTAAAGCAGTGCTTTTCTGCTGGTTCAGTTCAGTTTTGTGCGCTTGAGGAACATTCGTTCGTAACCACGGAAACACTGCAGCGTTTCTCTTCCCTCAGCCTTTTTTTTAACGACTGCCTCCATCTGATTCAATTTCTGCTTCGCACCGTGTGATTGGCTAGCTGGATGCACCACCCTAGGTCCAAAGTCCCACCCCATGATGCAGCGAGTTAATAGAGTACATGTTTGGATTTTTAATCTTTCATTTGATTGGCGCCGTCCTTTTATTCAGTGCGCCCTATATTGAAATAGACGCCCCTCTACCGAAAGTCTAGGTATGATTTTCATTTGCCTAAAGTCTAGTGTATAATAATTTTGTAGATTTCTCGTGAAACAATAAATACTCGTAGCAATAGCAAACGTTCGTGTGTTCTCCGCCCTCCATTCTTAATTGTTTAGTTTAACTTTATCTTAGCCAAACTTTTCTAGTTTTGACACAGTTTTTTCAAAAAATTATGAACTTCAAGTTCAAATAAACGTAGTATCAAAACATATTTCTTGAAGAAATTAATAAAACTAATTTTAAGTGGATAATTTAATAAAACTAATTTGTTTTTGATATAGTAAATGTTAGACAGTATTTCTATAAACTAGATCAAAGTTAGAATAATTTAACTTAGGGTCGTTCGTTTGGATCTCTTCATTTTGGAGGAATTGAAATATACATAATGGATTAGGCTATTTGGCTTAAAATTTGATATTCCATAACATTCTCAAGCTCACAAATAAGCATATCTTAAATTCATAGGGTGAGAGATGGAAATAGATTATATAGATCACTATACTATAATTCTATTCTCCAACTTATATCACACTCTCCAACTCACTTTCCTACAATAGACATGCAACATATAAGTATGTCTCTCGTATGCCTAACAATAAATATACAAATATATTCTATATATAATTATATTAGCTTAATTAATCTATGACTAAATTGTAATTATTAAAATAAATTCAATTCCAAGGATCCAAATGGACCCTTAGAAAAAAAAACTAAAGTGTGCTATAATTTGAAAACAAGTAGTAATAGCGATGTATGGAACCTAAAAGTTCGTCATTCATTGGAGTCTTTTTATAATTACATGTAGGCAATAGAAGACACTACATTTCTACGTTTAAATTGTGCAATGTTATCTTGTAACCTAAGTAAAGAATTATTACGATCATTCTTCCTTTTTCATTCCATGATAACACTATCTATAGTACCAAAATTATATCTTCTAGACCAAATTGCCCCTCCTATATAGTCCGAGCATATCTTCTACGTTGCAAGTTGCAAGAGGCCCTTCGTCCTTTCACTCAATCTTATGACAAAAATCAAATTGGATATGACTTCTTAGTCGCTTGTCGATCTCCTCCTTTTGCTCCTGGTTCGACGTCTCGAAATTCTTGAAGCCTCGGGTTGAGGCTTCACCTTTCTCGAAAACTTGCTCTTGCATGATCACTCGGCTTTGCTTAGGCGGTTCTTTGGGCTCTTCCAAGTACACCTCTGAAACCACCTTTGGGATCCTCCAAATATGCCTTTGCAATGTCTTTTCAGGTAATTTTGTCGGTCCAAAATGATGCCATTCTACAGTTCCTTTGAGATGATGTCATGGATGATTCTAGTGTTGGCTACAAAACATCATCTTCGAAACCTATCAAGCGTGGAGTTCGCATTCAAGGGCCCCGCATGGTGCTATGAATTCCCAATAGTAGCCCCTCGTGGATGACTCATTTTCGTTTTTACGAAGTGAGTCTGTGAAATCATGCATCAAAAGATGTATAGCTTGTAATGCCCTTCCCCGTTGTTTGCGAAAGGAGGGAAGACTGTAGATTTAAACTATGAGTTAATTGTAGTGAAGTTGTCTCTGTTTTATTTTAGGGTTGACGATTATTTTTTATGCATGTGCTAGGGGCATTCCCCTAGGCTCTACCATGGGGTCTATATAAGCCGCGGTCGGTTGCTTTCTCATTATGCTTTGACTATGTAAATTGCTGGTGCTCTTGTTTTTGAATCTCGTTGCTGCAACTCGTTCGCGAGCATCGAATTTCTATAAATTTGACAAAGATAGGCATTATTGCCCTCATCTTTGGTATTTTACTAATTGTGCTTTTATTAATTTTTGTGTCAGTGTGTAGGGTCATTTGGCTCCTATGGTTTATCGTCTCAAGAAACGTCTGGACTAGAATGAAGAGTGCAGATATGTGTTGAAAAGTCCTTGTTTGGTTTTGGTAATTAAGTGACAACCTAGGTGGACTAATATGTTTAAATGTGAGATACACAGATGATTAGTCCGCAGGTACATGTGTGTGAGCAACATATGCCATGGAGGTGAAAATGGCTCAGAGATGTTGCAAAGCTCACACATGCGATGAAGGAACTCATTGCATATGAGACATGATATTGAGTCATGTGACCAAGGTGGAGAAGATCAAGACAAGGCTTGACTTGATGGACCGGTTGCAAATATGAAGGGCAAGTTTAACGATGGCAACTGGTCAGGTTCGGGGCGGGTGGAGCATCTGCGGACCCACACCCGAAACCCGAGAAGGAAACCCGAACCTGCCCCGAACCCTGTTTCGGGGGAAGATCAGCCCTCGCCCCCGAACCCAACGGGGACCCAAGACCCGAGAAATTTACAGCAGGATGGGGTTGAGGTGCGAGTCGTGGATACGAAACGAGGTTGCGAGTCACGGCGGGTGACGCATCGGCGACGACGCAGCTTTAGTGTGAAAGCGAGGTGGAAGAAGTGCGGGCCCGTGGTGCACCGGTGTCGCTTGCCGTGGTGCACCGGTGCCGCCTAGGTAGCCTGCCGCGGGGTGCTGGGCCGCTGGCGTCGCCCTGGCCGCCTGCAGCGATTCCGCTCAAGGGGAGGCACAACGGAGGCAGAGCGGAGGGCAGCAACGAAGCGACGGAAGGCAGGGCAGGGGTGGAGCAGAGCCGCGCTCGCAGTCTCGCAGACACAGGGGAGCAGAGACACGGAGTCACAGACGTAGGGGGGCGAAGACGTGGAGTCGTGGACGCAGGGGATGGAGACGCAGAGTCACAGGTGCGGCTGCTGTGGGAGTGCGGAAAGAAGTCGATTGCTAGGGTTACAGGTTAGTTGGGCCAGCTTTGGTGGGCTTTTTTAGTAGACTGCTTAAAACTTTAGGTCCCCAATGGCCACCCGCAGGGGAGACTACAAAGCCGACCTCGACCCACCCCGTTTCGAGTCCCCGAACTCAAAAACCCGTGGGCAAAATTTGGACCCGCCCCCGCCCCCATCGGGTGCAAAACCCACGGGTTTCGGGTCTAAACCCAACCCATTGCCATCCTTAGGCAAGTTGAGTGATGACTTGGTGTGGATGGACTGAAGCAACGGTGAAGAGCAAGTGAGGTCAAGATCGATGAACCAACAAAGGTCACGTGATGATATGAAGTGGATCATACCATTTGTGATAGGGTTGGTGCATGTGTTGTATCAACACCGAAGGAGATAAAATGGAATACGCAAGGCAAAGGTATATTTATAGGGCATTTTATTTCACCGGTCATAGGTATTTAGAGAAGTTTATGGCCAGGTTTATGATAGATGGCAGTACTATTAAGAGGGACAAACTTATTTGCATATCAGTCATCTAGTGCCACTTGAGCGATCTAACTCTGCATACGTGTTAGGATCGAGTGGCGTGGTGAAATAAGTGACTAATCCTTTGAAAAATATTTGTGAAAATACTAACATGCGTGCACAAGTTGGTGAACACTTGGTGGTGTTGGCACTTTTGCAAAAGAAGGCGAAGAAAAGAAAGTAGGAAGAAGGTCACTGGGTGATCGGACGCGGTCCTCGGGGAGACTGGACGTGTCCGGTGCTATACCCTAGCCTCGGGCAGAGTGGACGGAATGATCGAACTCTGGCTCGAGGAGTGACTAGACACTAGGGGAACATTGTTCCTACTTCTGGTCATGGTGACGTGGCACGCTGGCGCTGGCTGTGGAGGATCGGACTCTGCCGTGTGTCCGGTCTTTGGTGCCCTGATGCATCTGGTCATCCCCAAACCCTCTCAGTGTGGTTTTGGGCTATGACCGGACCCTAGCAGGGGCGCATCTGATCATAACGTGGTGGTGCATTCGGTCTCGCTGTTGCGCGACGTTTGGCGTGAGAGTAACGACCGAACCCAGGGCCAGTGTGTCCTATCTCAGCGTAGAGGCACGTCCGATCATCAGTTGAGGGCACATGGGTGAGATAGCCATTGGGCGACAATGGCTCTCTTCAAACTGCGTGGATACGTGGCAGCATCAGTGCGACCGGACGTAGGGACCGACGCGTTCGGTCACTTGGACCTGCGCGTCCGGTCGCTACGAGTTTTGCCCAGTGAAGGGGCAACGGCTCTATTTGGCCTTTGGGTTATAAATAGAAGTGGTGGCCGGTCTTGGGCTGGTAGCTAAGCACCCAAGAGCCCTGGTGGCTTGTGTTGCTGTGTTTGGGAGCCCTCCATCTCACATATGCTTGATAGTGTTCATCCGATTGTGTGAGAGAGCGATTCTAGTGCGATTACATCGTGAGGTTGCATTGAGTGTCATTAGGTGTTCGAGTTGCAAGCCGGTGCTGCTTGTTACTCTTGGAGGTTGTCACCTCCTAGACGGGTTGGTGGTGAGTTCTCTGTCGTGAAGCACGCAAGAAGATTATGCGGTGCTCCGGAGAAGGATTTGTGAGGGGTACCGTGCTCACCCCGCGGGAGCTGCGAAGAGCAATACTAGTAGAGCGTGTCATTGAGCTACCCTCACTTGTGGGTAGGTTCTTGCAGCGCTCGACTTGCGGACTTGGTGGGTGATGCCAATTAGCCACCGAACCACCAAGTAAGCGATCGACACAACGGAGACTAGCGTGTTGGTAGGCACGTGAACCTCCGGAGAAAAATCACCATGTCAACATTGTCTACTCGTTGGTTTGCATCCCCATTACACAAGCTTGTACTTACTTTTCATACATTGTGCTTATGTAGTTGCTCTAAGTAATTAGTGAAAGGTTCTTGTTTGGTTTTGGTAATTGAGTGACAACCTAGGTGGACTGATATGTGTTTATGTGACATACACAGGTGATTAGTCCACATGTACACTTGTGTGAGCAACACATGCCATAGAGGTGGAAATGGATTGGATATGTTGCAAGGCTCATACATGTGATGAAGGAGCTTATTGCATATGAGACATGACATGGAGTCGTGTGACTAAGGTGGAGAAGATCAAGACATGACTTAGCTTGATGGACCGATTGTAAGTGTGAAGGGAAAGTTGAGTGATGACTTGGTGCCGATAGACTGAAGCAACGGTGAAGAGCAAGTAAAGTCAAGATCGATGAACTAATACAGTCACATGATGATATGAAGTGGATCATATCATTTGTGATTGGTTGGTGCATGTGTTGCATCAACATTAGAGGAGATGGAATAGAATGCAAAAGACAAAGGTATATTTGTAGGGCATTTCATTTTATCGGTCATAGGTGTGTAGAGAAGTTTATGATTGGGTTTAGGATAGATAACCGTACTATCAAGTAGGGCAAATTGGTTTACATATCGATCATCTAGTGCCACTCGAGTGATCTAACTTTGCACCATTATTAGGATCGAGTGGCGTGGCAAGTTAAGTGGCTAACACCATTGAAAATGATTGTGAAATGCCAACATACATGCACATAGTGGTGTATACTTGGTGATGTTGGTACATTTATAAAGGAGAAGAAGTTTGAGTTGAAAAGGAGGATTTCAGGCGTGACCGGACGCTGCAGTAGTGACTAGACGCTAACGCAATAGTGACCGGACGCTACTGAAACAACGACTCGATGCTAATGCAACATGCGACCGGATGCGCCTGTGCAACTGTTCTCAGACAGGCAACACACGCGGTTGGGTGACCTAACACTGGGTGAGTCGAGTCAGTGGTGACCGGATGCGTCCGGCCGCCAAAAATCGTTTTTGGAACCTCTCTGTTCATGATCGGACTCTAGGGACGCCGTGTCCGGTCACTAGGACATGCATGTCCTATCATTAAGAGATGAAGTGCGAGTGAAGTAGCCGTTGGAGTCCAATGGTCGGCTTCGAACGCTAGGAACACGTGGCATCGATATGAGGATCGGACGCTATTGCAACAAGCCTCGGATGCTATTGCAACAAGCACCGGACGCTACTGCAACAATCGATTGGACGCATCCAGTGCTACTTACAGAGATCCGGTCAGTGAATAGAAAAAGGGTAATGGCTCTATTTGACCTTTAGACTATAAATATAGGGGCGTCTCGGCCATGGCTGAGGTTGAGCACCTTGGGGATGTGTTGCCCTTTTGTGTGCTTGGTTTGAGAAGCCTCTAACTCACTTATGCTTGCGAGAAGTGCGAATCCATTACGATTGAGTAATTCTAGTGCATTGCATTGTGAGATTGCATCAAGTGGCACTAGGTGTTCGAGTTGCAAGCCGGTGGTGCTTGTTACTCTTGGAGGTTGCCACCTCCTAAATGGCTTGGTGGTGGTCTCTGTCGAAGCACGCAAAGGAGATTGTGTGGTGCTCCGGAGAAGGATTTTGTGAGGGGTACCGTTCTCACCCCGCGGGAGCTGCGAAGAGCAACACTAGTAGAGCGTGTCATTGAGCTACCCTCACTTTTTGGGTGGGTTCTTGCGGTGCCCAACATGTGGAATTGACGGGTGATGCCAATTAGCCGCTAAACCACCAAGTGAGCGGTCGACACAATGGGTACTAGCGTGTTGGCAAACACGTAAACCTCGAGAGAAAAATCTCCGTGTCATCCTTATCTTCCTGTTAGTTTGTATTCCCCTTTACACAAGCTTGTACTTACATTTCATATATTGTGCTTGTGTAGTTGCTCTTGTAATTAAATAGCTTGTGTAGCTTACTAGTTACCTTCTTGCTTGTGTAGTGTAGCAGAACTGACCAATTTATAAGAGCACAAGTACAATATCAACCCGCAAGTGGTCGCTCTGTCATGCTTGAGCCCATATAAAACCGGTAGTCCGTCGAGTATCGTGAAGGGTCTCGATTAACCATCAACATACAACCAAGATCATACATGATTCAACATACATGTCACATGTTATATAAAGTTCACAAATACAGTTCATCCATCAGAGTACGAATTAAGGTTATTACAAACCAAGTTCAAGTAAAATAGTAGCGGAAGCAAATTAAAAGTTTGAAACCAACATCTGCAACATTGTTTAAATATAGTGCCAGCTCACGATCACACTTCCACAAAAGCATAAGAGAGGGATTAATAAGAGATGCCTGCCTAGGGCTTACTCTTCATCTACGGCGGGATAGAAGCAGTTCTTGCAATAGCCATGATAAATTGTACCATCTACAACAATGGGAATAAAATCCTAAGTACAAGAAGGTACTCAGCTAGACTTACCCGTCATAAACCAAAAATAAAGTGACTCCAAGAATTATGCAAGGCTTTATAAGTGGAGCTAGCTTGACAATATTTTGCATAAAAAGCGACTAATTCAGTTGTACATTTATAATTCGTCATCAAGTTAATTATAGTTATTTATCTCTAGATTAGCAACTAACATGTGCCAAACATGTGGTATATCCTTTAGTAGCATACAATAGTAACCATAGCCGATAAAATAATTCTATGTTCATCCGAACCATCATATTCCATAACACAGTTACTACGATGTTGGGGCTAGCCAAGTTTCTCACTGTCCAGGAGAGACAGTGATTCGAATCGATTTCAACCAGTTGGAAATTTATTCATAACACAAACCCAGGCAGACCAGCTCAACGGTCACCTTAGGTCACCTTTGGTACAACTCAGGTCCAAATTTTATGGGTTCACCCAGCGCCGCACAATCAGGGACAACCAGCTGCCAGGACGTTCAGGCCCGGCCTGCCCTTGGGCTCACGTCTGGCTCCATGCACATCCTTACTACCATCCAAAGTACACACTTTAACAAAACGAGGCCCGGCCTGAGTTGAGCTACTCGGCTTCGCGGTCGGAATGAGTTATCCGGCCAGCTAAGTGAGAGGCATACGTTCAATCTCAACAAAAGTGCCAACAACGGTATGGTCCTTAATCGGCATAGACAGAATCACATGAGTCAACCTATACATAGACTTCACCCGGCCTCCATTTACATTACCCCATGGTTTTTTTCCACGATAGCAAATATAGCCAACAGTGCTTCGATATCCATCTATATCTCGCAGGTGATAGGAAATCACCCGACTTCTACTGGTCTAAGCATGGCTAAGCATATATTCAATCCTAGATCTACATAGGGTTAAAGGTATATATATCTGGACAAGGTAGTTCTATGCATCAAGCGGTTTCAATTCAACTCTTATCACCTAATGCATCAGACATAAAAGGACTCAAGTGAAGTTTTGTAAAACATAAAAGACTTAGAATGCTTTGGGGCTTATCTTTGAGGAAAGAGGTTGGCCTATGATATGGGCAC
Organism: Miscanthus lutarioriparius; assembly: GCA_904845875.1. NCBI lineage: Eukaryota > Viridiplantae > Streptophyta > Magnoliopsida > Poales > Poaceae > Miscanthus > Miscanthus lutarioriparius. The sequence continues at coordinate 19,794,522 of CAJGYO010000004.1, forward strand.
TCGGGGAGATCCTCAAGAGTTTTCTCCTCTCCTTCTAGAGCTACTTCCTAAGGTGTCTCCTACTGTTCCTCCTCTTCTTCTTAATTGAACTCCAAAAGAGTTATTCCTTCGGACGATCCTATATGCATGAGCATGAAATAAGATATCATGGATGCATATATAATGACATATATGATATGATATGGTGTGATGAATGCATCCTCATAAGTGTTCTCAGCAGCATTGCATTATGGTGATAACAAGTTATATTTTTTTTTTACTGAGTAGGTGCGTATCTCTTCTCTAGTAACTAAAACAAATGCTTATGTAAATCATTTTCTGGACTAAAAGACAGCAGCCAATTGTTTTGACCATAAATGTTGTTATACACATCAAAGTAATATGGTTGTGGATATTCTAGAAAGCTTATGAAATTGCCTACAACTTTCTTTTAATCATCTTAATATGATTCAGCAGTTATCTAGGTCAAACAATTTAATCTTTCAGATCTGCCCAAAGAGCAACTATTTCTGATAGCAGACTTCAAATAGCTATAATTCTTAAACCATAAGTCCTATGATTATGAAAATTTAACACAAGGTATATAACTAAGTTATCTACAACTTTGTTATTAACCATCTTTATAGAAAAGATCATTATCACTATGAAATCATCACCACAACAGAAACTACATATGCAGTCATCTAGTTGAATTATAAAGCAATAATTAACTATTTGCCTATAAACAAATACTTCTAAGCCTCACTAACAGTATCAATAGATTATATGCATCACACACACCACAGAAAATATCATGATTAAGCCCAACTAATTTATTTATATTCATTTATTAATTTTCTTAAATAATAAGGTGAGTTAATAGATAAATATTTTTATTGCTCAATAAATTATAATAAAATGATAGTAGCCTACATATGACCCTAATAGTCTACTATATAAATTTCATGCCATTTGGATAAGTATAGCCATCTCTACAAAAATGACAAGTTACATAGGCTTATTTTAACAAAAAATAATTTAGCATAGTGAAAAGTGTCAAACAACAGATCTAATATTTTTCTTACTTTTCTCCTAACACAAGAATATTGTGTAAAAAATTGTATGATCATATGTTTTATATTTTTACCCCATTTAATTTTACTAGAAACTAGCAATTAATTAGGATTGAATATGAAGACCATATTTCAAGTATGCCTACTATAGGTTTAGGATTTTTTCTAGCTAGATCATGTTAACACAAGACCAACAAAATTAGAATCATAATTTTATGACTTTCCTAACTCAAGTTATGTAATTTACAAGCTAGAAACTATTATAAAGGCACTTATTTTGCTCAATTTAATTCTTCTAGAAAAATACCTTAAACAATATATTTCATATTTTTATAAAATAGTACACTTCATGATAAATCCAACAAAATTTGGTTCACCCCATTTGGACACTCCTAGCTTTAGATATGAATTTTTGAAATTTATAACTAAATCTATGAAAAAATTAATAAAGAAAATCAAATTTCAAATCGGGCGCTATAGCCAAGTGCACCCGGTGTATACACCCTGCTACGACTAACGACTAGGCCCCATGGTCAACTCGGTCCCACATGACAGAGAGACAGAGACAGGGGTCGGCTTTGACCGGCGAGAACTTCTTGACGATGACGAGGTCACCGACGACGAGGTCGGCACCAACGTGTTCCTCATCCTATTCTGCACCTACAGGTACCCCGTTTTGCTCGGAGGATCATCGAAGCTAGCTCGCTGGCAAGCATAGCGGCTCGACGGTGACGCGTGGTGGTGCTCCGGACATCCCCGACGATGGCATGGTGTAACACCTCTAGTGTTACGAGTTTGCTTAGCACCAAGATTTAGGCCTAAGAGGATTTATCGAAACGTTTTTTATTTTAAGAAATTTAACTTATGTTTAAAAGTGTTATTTTGGTTAATTATATTGAACAACAGGTTAATTAGTTTCTAGATGTTTGTTTCTACGAGTTAGTGTGACGTATGGACTAGTGTATAAAATGTGTAGTGGTTCGAATTAATTCGGTTTAGTCATGTTAAAAATTACGGCAACACACACGTACGCCGCGCACATACACAACACATTCATGGACGCCTATGTGCATGCCTAGCCTCGTCATTGCCTTGCTGTGCGCTGGCCTCGTTGCCAGTCTCACCTCTGTGGCCGCGCTACCGACGCCGGTTCTCGGTGGGCTATCCCGCTACCGCTACCGCGTCCTAATCTCATGCTGGTTAGCCGTGTCGGGACGTGGGCTGCACGCAGGGTCTTGTCGCTGTTGGTGATCATGGCGCATTCCTCGCCTCTTGATCCATCAACCCCATCGTACATCCGTGCCGCTTCAGTAGTCATTGCTTAGTGGTTGTCGGTCCCGGCTTCTGGGGTGACAAGGCATCTCACAGCCGTCCTGATCGCTAGGCGACATGGTGCGTCCCTCGCTCCAAGTCAGTCATCTAATTTATTTGTGTCACACCGTGTTGTCAAGTCATCGTTGCCTCTTTCTTTTCTCTGCACCCTGGCGCGTCGGTTTGCCTACGCCATTGTCTTTCTCTCCCTCATAGGTGTCTTGTTCGAATTTTAATAGGAGCACATGGCTCTGTCGTGCCCATGCCCCACTGCTCCCTCTCCCCGTGCTCCTTCTTGAGCACGTGAACATCCACGGCTCCGCCTCGCCTCGCTCCTCCTCGCACCGCGACTCCTCCCATGCCCCATACGCCGGTGCCCCCGCAGCCACCAAGGCACATCTCGAGCACACCCGAGCCTGCATGTCTAGCACCGCTCCCCTGCTCCCCCGTTCCTCCACGTGCAGCACCGATGTTCCCTCCTCTTCCTCCTCGCATTGTGCGCTGCTGGCTACCATGCCTCGCCCAAGTCCCACGCCGCGTCTCCGTCGTCCACGCCACCACAGTGTCCCCGCCATGGCCGCACCACCGCTGCATCCCCGCCTGTCATTTCCCCTCGCATGAGCGCACGAGCCCTACCACGCTGCTGCCACGCTGATGTCGTTGTGCCGCACTGTCCGTCTGCAGTCATCTATGTTGGGCTTCCCTTGTCGCTGATGCTCGCCACAGGTGCTCCACCAGCCGCGTGTGGTCGTACTATTGCCGCCCACACATGCGGATAAAGCCGCCTATGCCCCATGTGTCGTCCTACCGTCCCCTCTTGGCCGGCGTCGCCGCAGCCGGTGTGCTCGCCACATCGGCTCGTGTGGGCATGCTGCCAGGGGCCGGCTCGGGTCTTGCCGCGGCCAGCTCATGGTTGCATAGGCTCCCGTGCCCTCACCGGCGGGTTTCCGCCGTCGTCGGGCCTTCTCCGACCGGGATTGACCGTCGACCGGTGCCCTCTGCTCCGTGCTCTATTTTTGGGAGAGAGAAAAGGTGAGAAAGGTAAGGATAGAATCTTTCTATTGTTCTCGATGCAAAATCGGTGACTGACATAAATAGTTTTTGTGTCCTGTGGGTTGATTTAAGTAAAGTATTGGGGCCTCTTTGCAAATATACTATCGTCGCCTTGCCCTGGCAGCATGGGTCGACTTGTTAGGCCATGCTTGTCCACACATGGGCTGGCCTGCTCTCGCCGGGCTGCACGCGCGCCTGTGGGCCGAGTCGTGCTGCCGGCCTGCTGCTCACGCCCACGCTCGGGCCGCGCGTTGTGTGCTAGTGGGCCGACCCGATTCACCGGCCGTGGGCCGCGCAGAGGCCACGCTCGCCTGGGCCGTGTGGGCCGCGGTGTTCTTTTCTTTTTCCAAGGAATTAGTGAAGATTTCCTAATATAAATTCTGAAGTGATTTTGTTATTTAAATATAAAAATCATTTAGGAGTCCAAAAATTATGAAACCAATTTTGTTAGGCTTCTAAAATCATGATCTATCTAATAGTGTATTTTGTTCGTATAGGTTCGGTATGTTTTTAGGGTTGCTCTAATTATTTTTAAAATGTTTAATATTGTTAAAATGTGAACTTGTAGGAATTTCCGTGATAAATCAGTGATAGTGTTAACTCTAAATTTTTTACAGTAAATTACTAATATTAGTAGCTGCTCACGATAATTTTTGTTGCTCCAGAATAATTAGTTTGCTAGATAGATAATGATATCCTATTTCGAATAAAGATTAAATTGATAGAATGGGCTAAAGAAACACCTTGGAATTGTATAATAGAAACACTTGTTGGGAAATAACACCTTTCTCGACGATGTTGATACGTAGATTATTATGTAGTCGTTAGAACTAGCTCGTTAACTTGAAAGGCTTAAATTGTATTTTACGAGTCACGATTGTAGTTGATTAATTACGTCTTTGCATTGCATCGCATTGCATAACATAATAGGGACGTCGATGGATCGCGAAGTCATCGGGAGTTGCTAGAGAATGGTGCTTTTGGGAGATCGTGTCGCCATGATGGAAAGCTAACTTCTGATTAAATCTTACCAAGCAAGCTCCGGTGCATACCCCTATTTTTCTGCACCTTAAATTATATTTGTGCATTAAGTTTTAAGGAGTTGAATGAAACCCACTTGCATATATATATCTTGATCGTATGAGTCTTACTAGTATGATAGGATCGTATAGATTGCTATGCTACAGAACTCCGGTAGAAGTCGAGTGATTGCCTGTCACTCGCGAGAGATAGGAAATATATTACTGTATTATTATCACTTGGAAAATGTAAATGGTGGAAAGGAAAAATGGTGACCGGATAGGGATATGGTTTGGGTATTGGTGGTTGTAAGAGGTTGTGTCCTGCGGCCAACGAGACATAGCTTGGTTACACTGTTTTTCCTGTTTGTGTCGGTTAAGGACTAGCCGTTGCATTGGACTCTACGCAAGTCACAGACTTATTATCCTGAGCACATATTTGGGTATGGGCATAGGAAAGACTTGTTACTCTTGTCATGGGTTCCGGCTCTTTCTGGACCGACTGTCAGGGTGGTTTTTGGGTGGAGGTCCTTGCACCGCACTGAGTTCGGGAGTCAGGGGCGAGGGCTTGGAGACCCAGTTTGGATGGAGACCTGGACCCTATGACAGGAGGGTAGTGGGTTGGCCCTGCTTGTGCCTAGGGTATAAGCGGGGTGTATATTTTTGGGGTACCCAGCTAGGGGCATTGATTCGTGAATCGCTGGGCAATCCGGTACGGTTTGTCTACGGTCTAGCACCATAGTAAGAACTGAAAGATGAAAGATGGAAAAAGGAAATCTGATTGCTTACCACCTGCTTCAAAGTAGCACATGTGTGTACATAGAATGGTTAGTTAATGAATTAATGTGACTGCAAATAAAAATCGAATATAAGGACGCACGTTTAGTAATGCTTCCTGCTTATGCAATAAACCCACAAGCCAGATAGCCTTGCATATCCTTGGAGCCTTTTCTTTTCTCCTATCGGATAAGTCTTGCTGAGTATAATTGAGTACTTAGGGTTTTATTTTCCCCTGTGGCATATGATAGGTGAATGCTATAGCTGACCTTTATGTGTGGATTCCTCCTGGTGGGCTCAGAGAGGATTTCCTTTACGCTGCGATCATAGTTTTATTTATAACTCTCACCAAATATTTTTATAAACAGAAGTTTTATAGTCTGTTGTCATAGTTTACTTATCAATGCTTTATCATGCCATGAATAGCTATTTATTTCTGCTGTAATTCTGATCTCATATTTATATTCCGCCGTTCATTTAAATTGTTCATAACTCTGATAATATGTTAGTATTCCCCTATTATAAATAATAAATATTATACTCTGATGTTACATGGAAAGTGATGTAAGAAATGGTTTAAGAATATTGTAAGTTTTATTCTCTCTTTTGTGATCCTGATGAAAAATATAGATTTTTGGGTTCTCCCTTGGGGTGTGCCCGACGGGACCGTATAATTTAGTGTTCTCCCTTGAATGCTTAGTGTCTAATAGAAGACAAGCACTTCTAGGAGGCATTAGATTAGGCGGTTCTACCACAGATGGTACCAAAGCATAAATGAGAAAATAAAGCTTCTAAAACCTTTCCTAAAATAAAATTTGACAACAAATTCTTTTCAAAAGAATAGGATGTCTTTATGCAAAGTTATATAAGTAGCCCTATTACTATGGTTATGTATCCAGGATAGATGGCACTATGCCGACTTAGGTAGACTTAATTAATTTTTCTGCAGGTACACTAACCCGAGCATAGTCCGAGAGTATCGACTAGCTACAGGGAGAGAACGATGTGCCAAAAATCTGAGAATTGTTGCCCTATACGTTGGCAACAGTGGAAGGACGTATAGGACGTGCATTCATGCATATCCTGTTTATGCATTGTAGTGCTCGTATTGCTTGCAGATATGCCCTCTATAGGTGTCACGCGTGTCGTATTGTGCACGACTGACTAGTTCCTTTTCTGGAGTTATTTCTACACTATGGCTTAATGCACCGCGTTCGCCGTGGTTCATGCCGGTCGTGACCCACGTCTCCCCGTACTCTTTTCTACGCTCTGGTCAGACACTTGCCCTATAGTCGTACTAGTCATTAATGGCCTCGGACATCGCTCGCCTTGAACGTGCGGAATTTTGATCGATTCATTCATAGTGACCCCGCGCAAGAACGCTGGTGGACCGCGCCAAGACCACTGAACGCTCCACCTTTATAAGCAGGGTCTGGCTTAGCCATTGATACTACCACTCGACGCATTTTAGCTCGTCTAGCTTTCCCTTTGAGCAAGCTTTTTGCTTAGTCCATCCTTGCAACCATCGCCAAGAATGGCAGGAGCCTGTGTTAGTAGTTACTGCCTGAATATTGAGGATTTTCCTAGAATCCTGCATGCCACCCTGCAAAAGCTCAGGGTCAAAGATCATCCCGAGTATGAGGGCCATGAGTATGAGAGGCATGGCACCGAGCGGTGTGAGGTTACCATCTACATCCAGGAAGAGTGAAGAGTTCCCTGACCTCACTGATGCCTAGAATGTGACCACAACCGGGTTTTTGCTTCATCGACACCTACCAGGTTGTGGTCCACAAAGCCTTACAGTACCTTTGTTAGATCTATGAAGAGCCCATTGCCCGTATCCCCGTGAGGTTCTTTCCACCCTTGGACAAGAATCGACGGGCATGGAGGGCTCGCATGGAGGCTTTGCAAGGGCGGGATACGCAAGAAGATAGTCCTACTATGGTGCACTTGATCACGTACCTGCTTACTCTGGATGAGCAGTATGATCGGCAAGCCTCGGAGCTGTGGAAGTGCCTCCATCGAGCCGAGGAAGCCGAGATCTTCTCCAGGATGCTCCAGGTGCAGCTTGCCGAAGCGCATGCCAGTGCGGCAGCTGCTGAGAGTCAGGAGACTGCCATATCGGAAGCCCTGAAGGAGACTAAAGATTGGCATGTCCATCAGCTGGCTAAGGTCTATCTTGTCACCAGGGCCAAGTGGAGGGCGTTGACTGCTGAAAGGCAGGATTCCTCGATCTTGGAGGGGATCCTGTCCACCCACCAGAAAGGAGAACCGGTGTTGTAGTACCGCCAGCACTCCCACCCTCGGAAGTGTTAGAAGTAGAACCCTTGATTCCTCTCGCTCAACCATTGCCAAGAGAAGAGACAGATTCATAGCCAGGGCGGTAGAAGAATCCACCGAGCCCAGGAATGAAGATGCGTGGTCCCGAGTAGATTAATCGCCTTAGGATGCTATACCCGTAGTAATAGTGCTTTTCATCGACTGTCCTCTGGTATTATACTCTTGCCGTTGTTGTCGTCCATAGTTGTTAAGATCATCCACCGTAGGGAAGGTGAATGATGTGTCATGAATGGGATACTGAGTGCATGTATGTTGTACCCATATAAGATCATTGGAATGTGCGTTGTTTATTTTGCTGTGTTTATTGCATCCATCTACCCTTAAGTTTCGTGAGATGTGTTTAGGGTTTTCAAGGGCAATGTTAAGTGGGTTATAAGAGAAGTTACCATTCAGATGCCAGTAGACCAGCTGTGATTGGATGACATAGTGAAAGCTCTAGTTTGGTTTTGATGAATTGATGAAACCCTAAGTGCTAACCTAGTTCATCAAGTGATCATGAGATAGGTAGCACACTTCAAGTAGAGAAGCAAATGAAGATCATAACATGACAATGGTGATAGCATGGAGATGATCAAGGGCTTAAACTTGAAGAGAAGAAAGAGAAAAACAAAAAGCTCAAGGCAAAGGTATAACTTGTAGGAGCTATTTTATTTTGGTGATCAAGACACTTAGAGAGTGTGATCACATTTAGGTTTGATAGCCGTACTATTAAGAGGGTGAAAACTCAGATCGGAATGCGGTTATCAAAGTGCCACTAGATGCTCTAACTCATTGCATATGCATTTAGGATCTAGTGGAGTGCTAACACCCTTGATAATATTTGTGTAAATATGCCACCACATATGCACAAGGTGTTTGTAGGGTTGAGATGGGTTTGGGTCCATCTCCCTCCCTCGAGCTTTCAGGCGGGATTCGCGTTTTGGGAAAATGAAATGTCTATTTTCTATTGCGCCGGATGCAAAATTCTTGGTGGTTGGCACACTTGAGCAAGGGTGAAGAAGTAAGAGTTGAAATGGAGTTGATCGAAATGATGTTTGGCGTCGGTCGATGACCGGACGCCGAATCAAGCTTGCACGTGCCGCGCGCTGCGTCGCGTCCGGTCGCTACCGACTTCGGCAAGATACAATGGCTAGGGTTGAGCACCGGACGCTGGCTGCGCGTCGGTCAAGTGTGGACGGACGCGTCCGGTCAAAAAAACATGCCTCGGGAGCTTTATCGGAAACGACCGGACACTGGGGCTTCAGTCGGTCGGTCGGCTTTTTATCGAGCGTCCGGTCGGCTTCATGACCGTTGAAATCGATTTAACAACATTTGAAGCGGGGACACGTGGCGTGTATCGCGTGACCGGACGCCGAGGGCAGCGTCCGGTCGATCGGACCGAGCGTCGGTCACCCGCGTTGTGCCCAGTGAAGGGGTACAACGGCTCTATTTGATTGGGGCTCTATTTATAGCCCTATGGCGGCTCAAGGGAGCTCTTGCACATTTTCATTGACATAGCAACCTTGTGAGCTTAGCCAAAGCCCTCCCACTCATCTACATCATTGATTCATCATCATAGTGAGATTGGGAGTGAATCCAAGTGCATTGCTTGAGTGATTGCATCTAGAGGCACTTGGTGATTGTGTTTTTCATGGATTTCGCTTGTTGTTACTCTTGGTGGTTGCCGCCTCCTAGATGGCTTGGAGCAGCAAGGATCGTTGAGTGGAGGAGGTGATTGTCTCGACTCCGATCGTGGTGATTGTGAGGGGTTCTTGACCTTTCTCGGCGGAGCGCCAAAAGGTACTCTAGTAAATTGCTTGTGGCTTGTGTGATCCTCATCTTGTGTTGGTTGTGCGGCACCCTATTGAGGGTTTGGCGAGTGATGCCAATCGGTAGCGTGAACCTCCAAGTGAGTGAATCGCCACAACGAGGACTAGCTTGTCAGCAAACAAGTGAACCTCGGTAAAAATCATTGTGTTCATCATTTGATTCCGAGGTGATTGGTATACATTGGTATTCATTATTGTGATTGATTGGTTCCTACCACTACACGGTGGTATAACTCTCTTGCTCACTCTTACATTACCGCAAACTAGTTATCAAGCTCTTTAGTGTAGCTAGTTGTGAGAGCTTGCTTGTTTGATTAGTGTTGCTCTTTAGTTAGTCTTTGAGAGCACACTAATTTAGCTAAGTGTCATAGCTATTGTGTGGATATACACTATTCGAAATAGAATTGTGGTAGGTGGCTTGCATCTTTGAGTAGGCTAGCGCAACACTCGCATTGCTGCAAAATTGTCTAACACATTTTGTTAAGTGTTGTTATAGAATTTTATTAGGCTATTCACCCCCCCTCTAGCCATTAGGACCTTTCACATAGGACACTGTATCAACTAATTGTGGATGTCCTAGCAGAACACATGACTCTCTTTAAATCAAATCCGCTGTTGGATTTAAATTCCGTGTCCCTTGTTGTGAAGGGAATCCTTGTTGTTTAAATCTTCCCTTGCAATACTCCTTTTATTCTATGGTCTATGACCACACCATCTTCATGGCATGTAAGTTGGTAGTAGTTGCCTGATTAATAGCTTATGGTGCCGCAACAAAACCGAGGGCCCCCTGTGGAAAGCTACCACATGGTGACGCTGCTCGGCACGCGCTGGTATCAAGGTTGTTGACCAAGTACTTTTATCAAGTTACACTGTCATACCGCTTTTGCTACAAAATATTCTCCATAAAAATATTCGAGTGTTCGAACAGGAAATCCACAACAGGTTGATGAAATAGTGTTCTCTCTAGTAAAACAAGAGGAGGTGGTTTTGGACGAAGAACGTATGACATGGTCTTAGTTTACATGAAAGACGGATGTGGTCAAGGAAGGGAAAGAAAAAGAAGAGTAGTAAGGAAAGTTAGTCGTGGATAGTCTCGAGTGATGGTAAAAGCCTAAGTAGACGTTATGACCTAAGCCCTATGTTTAGTTGACCGCACTACACCTGTTGGATTATTTCGCTGCGTGCCCTACGAACGCCGTCTGTGTCGGCCCCTTTAGCTCCCCATTCTCACATGGCTGCAGCCTTGTGCCGCACTCGCCGTCCTCATGCACTGTGTGTTTCTCCTTTCCTCAGCATCTGGTCGGTTCTCAATGCCCACGCCCTCATCCCCATATCGGACAACCCCCTCCCCCTCCCTTCTTTCTTCTTTTGGGGACATGATCGCCCGCGCGCCTGCCTCGTCGAGCGGACCCCCTCTCCTCTCCTTTATTTCCCCTCTACCGCTCGCGCCGGAAGCACACCATGGCCGACTTTATCCCCACAACATGAACCGTTTGTGTTGCCATTCGCGTCGCCTCCCCTTTTGGTGTGTTGCGCCCCACCTCCATTCGCCACTATAAGATGCCCTTGGTCCTTGCTCTTCTTCTTCATCCCCATTCCCCTTGCATTCGGAGTAGAGCTATGAAATTCAGTCGTCATTGTGGAACTAGGTTCGTCAGTCTAAGGTGATGGTGTAATCTGAGAAAAAGAAGGGATCTGGTTCATCGAAGAAGTTCAAGCTCCCTTTGGTTAGTTGGTCTTAGGGTTCATGATGTTCGACTTCTTAGTCTCCTGTTTCTTGATCTGTTGGTCATACGTCATGTTTTGGATAATCATTATCTTATTGTTTCTCAATTGTCCTCATCTATCTTGACTTCTACATTAGGTCTCGGTTTGATTAGGTTACTCTTAACCATGTATCCCTAGATCCCCGTGTGGTTAGTATTCGAAGTCGTGTAATCTCTGATCTATGAAATGTAATCGCGTTTTCCCTCTTCTGGTTCTTGCTTCAAATCTAGAGACGAGATTATTTTTAGGGGGTTGGTTGTAACACCTCTGGTGTTACGAGCTTGCTTAGCACCAAGATTTAGGCCTAAGAGGATTTACCGAAATGATTTTTTTTGATTTTAAAATTTTAACTTATGTTTAAAAGTGTCATTTTGGTGAATTATATTGAACAATGGGTTAATTAGTTCCTAGATGTTTGTTTCTACGAGTTAGTGTGACGTATGGACTAGTGTATGAAATGCGTAGTGGTTGGAATTAATTCGGTTTAGGCATGTTAAAAATTACAGCAACACACACGCACGCCGCGCACGTACACAACACACTCATGGACGCCTGTGTGCATGCCTAGCCTCGTTCGCTGCCTTGCTGCGCGCTGGCCTCATTGCTAGTCTCGCCTCTGCGGCCACGCTGCCGACGTTGCTTCTCAGCGGGATGTCCCGCTGCCGCTACCGCATCCTAATCTCATGCTGGTTAGCCGCGTCGGGACGTGAGCTGCGCGCAGGGTCTTGTCGCCGCGGTGACGTCGCCGTTGGTGATCGTGGCACATTCCTCACCTCTTGATCCATCTACCCCATCATACATTTGTGCCGCTTCGCAGTCGTCGCTTAGTGGCCGTCAGTCCCGGCTTCTAGGGTGACAAGGCACCTCACTGCCATCCTAATCGCTAGGCAACGTGGTGCGTCCCCCGCTCAGAGTTAGTCATCCAATTTATTTGCGTCACACCGCGTTGTCGAGTCTTCATTTGCTCTTTCTTTTCTCTACACCTCGGTGCGTCGGTTTGCCTGTGCCATTGTCTTTCTCTCCCTTGCTAGCGTATTGTCTGAATTTTAATGGGCGCACATGGCTCTGTCGTGCCCATGCCCCACTGCTCCCTCTCCCCGCGCTCCTTCTTGAGCACGCCGAGGCCGAGCAATCGTCTGCCTCTGCTAGTCCTTGCCTACCTCTGCTGTCTGCCATGGCTAGCGAGCAAAGCTCCAAGTCACCGAGTTCCCACGCCTCTGTCTTGTCACTGCTGCTTTCCACGCTGCCCGCGCATGCCCTGCACACCATCATGGCCGCGCTCTTGCTGCCTTCGCACGACGCTGCCCAACGGCGCCCGCGCGCGACTCCATCCTGCTCCTCCGTTGCTGCACTATTCGTCATCCATCATTCGGCCCTTGCAACCACACGCGAACATCCACGGCTCCGCCTCGCCTCGCTCCTCCTCGCACTGTGGCTCCTCCCGTGCCCCGTGCGCTAGCGCCCCCGCAGCCGCCAAGGCGCATCTCGAGCATGCCAGAGCCTGCGTGTCCCACACCGCTCCCCTGCTCCTCCTCCGTGTAGCACCAACGTTCCCTCCTCTTCCTCCCCGCATCGTGTGTTGCTAGGCTGTCGTCCCCCGCCTAGGTCCCGCGCCACGTCTTCGTCGTCCACGCCAACGCAGCGTCCTCGCCGTGGCCGCGCCACCACTGCATCCCCGCACATTGTTTCCCCTTCGTGTGAGCACATGAGCCCCACCAGGCTGCTGCCATGCCGACGTCGATGTGTCGCGTTGTCCGTTCGCAGTCGTCCACGCCGGGCAACCCCTATCGCTGATGCTCGCCGTGGGTGCTCCACCGACCGCACCGGTCGTACTGTTGCCACCCACGCGTGCGGACGAAGCCGCCTATGCCCCACGCGTCGCCCCGCCTTCCCCACCTAGGCGACGTCGTTGCAGCCGGCGTGCTCGCCACATCGGCTCGCGCGAGCATGCTGCCAGGGGCCGGCTCGGGTCTAGCCACGGCCAGCTCGTGGTCGCGCGGGCTCCCGTGCCCTCATCGGTGGGTTTCCACCGCCGCCGGGCATTCCTCGGCCGGGATTGACCGCCAACCGGTGCCCTCTGCTCCGTGCTTTGTTTTTGGGTGAGAGAAAAGGTGAGAAAGGTAAGGATAGAATCTTTCTAGGGTTCTCGATGCAAAATCAGTGACTCAAATAAATAGTTTTTGTGTCCTACGGGTTGATTTAAGTAAAGTATAGGGGCCTCTTTGCAAATATACCGTCGTCGCCTTGCCCTGGCCACGTGGGCCGACTTGTTGGGCCATGCTCGTCCACGCTTGGGTCGCCCTGCTCGCGCTGGGCTACGGTCCGCCTGCCGCCTGGGCCACGCACGTGCCTGTGGGCCGAGTCACGCTGCCGGCCTACCGCTCACGCCCACGCTCGGGCCATGCGCTATGCGCCTATGGGCCAAGCCGGTTCGCCGATCATGGGCCGCGCTGAGGCCGCGCTCGCCGTGGGCCATGTGGGCCGCGGTGTTCTTTTCTTTTTCCAAGGAATTAGTGAAGATTTCCTAATATAAATTCTAAACTAATTTTGTTATTTAAATATAAAATCATTTAGGAGTCCAAAAATTATAAAACCAATTTTGTTAGGCTCCTAAAATCATGATATATCTAATAATATATTTTGTTCGCATAGGTTCAATATATTTTTAGGGTTGCTATAATTATTTTTAAAATATTTAATATTGTTAAAATGTGAACTTGTAGGAATTTCCGTGATAAATCGGTGATAGTGTTAACTCTAAAAATTTTATAGTAAATTACTAATATTATTAGCTGCTCACGGTAATTTTTGTAACTCTAAAATAATTAGTTTGCTAGATAGATAACGATGTTCTATTTCGAATAAAGATTAAATTGATACAATGGGATAAAGAAACACCTTGGAATTGTATAACTAAAACACTTATTGAGAAATGACACCTTTCTCGACGATGTTGATACGTAGATTATTACGTTAGTCGTTAGAACTAGCTCGTTAACTTAAAAGGCGTAAATCATATTTTACGAGTCACGATTGCAATTGATTAATTACGTCTTTGCATTGCATCGCATTGCATACCATAATAGGGACATCGATGAATAGCGGAGTCATCGGAAGTTGCTGGAGACATGTTGCTTTTGGGAGATCATGTCGCCATGATGAGAAGCTAACTTCTGATTAAATCTTACTAGGCAAGCCCTGGTGCATAGCCCATACTTTTCTACACTTTAAATTATATTTATGCATTAAGTTTTAGGGAGTTGAATGAAACCCACTTGCATATATATATATATATATCTTGATCCTATGAGTCTTACTAGTGACAGGATCGTAGAGATTGCTATGCTATAGGACTCCGGTAGCAGTCGAGTGATTGCATGTCACTCACGAGAGATATGAAATATATTACTGTATTATTATTACTTGGAAAATGTAAATGGTGGAAAGGAAAAATAGTGACCGGACAGAGATATGATTTAGGTATTGGTGGGTGTAAGAGGTTGTGTCCTGCGGCCAACGGGACATAGCTTGGTTACACTGTTTTCCCTGTCTGTGTCGGTTAAAGATCGGCCGTTGCATTGGACTCTAGGCAAGTCACAAACTTATTATCCCGAGCACATACTTGGGTATGGGCACAGGAAAGACTTGTTACTCTCTTGTCATGGGTTTTGGCTCTTTCCGGACTGACTATCAGGGTGATTTTTGGATAGACGTCCTTACACCGCACTGAGTTCAGGACTCGGGGCGGGGGCTTGGAGTCCTAGTTTGGACGGAGACTTGGACCCCGTGATCGGAGGGTAGTGGGTTGGTCCTGCTTGTGCCTGGGGTACAAGCGGGGGTGTGTTTTCGGGGTACCTAGCTAAGATATTGATTCGTGAATCGCCGGGCAATCCAATACAGCTTGTCTACGATCTAGCACCATAGTAAGAACTGAAAGATAAAAGATGAAAAAAGGAAATTTGATTGCTTACCACATGTTTGAAAGTAGCACATGTGCTTACATAGAATGATTAGTTAATGAACTACTACGACTACTAATAAAGATCGAATATAAGGACGCACGCTTAGTAATGCTTCCTGCAGATGCAATAAACCCACAAGCCAGATAGCATTGCATATCCTTCAAATCTTTTCTTTCCTCCTGTTGGGAAAGTCTTGCTAAGTATAATTGAGTACTCAGGGTTTTATTTTCCCCTGTTGCAAGTGACAGGTGAATGCTAGAGCTGACCTTTGTGTGTGGATTTCTCCTGGTTGGCTCAGAGAGGATTTCTTTACGCTGCGATCATAGTTTTTATTTATAACTCTCACCAAATGTTTTTATAAATAGAAGTTTTATAATCTATTGTCATAGTTTATTTATCAATGCTTCATCATGCCATGAATAGCTATTTATTTCCGATGTAATTCTGATCTCATATTTATATTTCGCTGTTAATTTAAATTGTTCATAACTCTGATAACATGTTAGTATTCCGCTATTATAAATAATAAATATTATACTCTGATGTTACATGGAAAGTGATGTAAGAAATGGTTTGAGAATGTTGTAAGCTTTAATCTCTCATTTATTATCCTGATGAAAAAATATGGATTTTTTGGTTCTCCCTTGGGGTGTGTCCGACGAGACCGTGTAATTTAGTGTTCTCCCTTGAGTGCTTAGTGTCTAATGGAAGACAAGCACTCCTGAGAGACATTAGATTAGGCGGTTCTGCCACACATGGTTAGGCGAGTGTGGCTACGGCATCTACAAACCTTAGTGAAGCTCTACGGCGTGGATTAGGTCAAGGTGGAGCGGCGGCGAAGTTTGGCCACGTGGATGGCGACATGGTGGCGTTCCGCTCCGACGAGGCCGACATTGGCCTTAGGCTCTTGCCTCGAGTTAGACCTAGCTCTAACCTAACCCTAACGTCTAGAAGCGCACGAGGAAGAAAACTGAGCATGCACAGCCACGGCGACAGGTATGGCGGCGGCGCTCTCAGCGATGGCGCGACGACGGTGACGGCCCGGAGGCCTTTACCTTGGCACGGGTTATGGCAATGGGTGGTCGGCGAGGTGGAGGAGGTGATGGTCGAGAGGTGAGCGCGAGCAATCAGACAATGGCGCAGTGGTGGTGGCCCGCTAGCTCGGCGGCGATGGCGCGGTGCATGGTGGCTTTGCTCTGGCGCAACGAAGGTGAGAGAGAGGCAGAGCGAGGCGAGTGAGAGCGAGTGAGGAGGGAGGGCGCGTCGCTGCCGTTTTGATGCCCACGTCAGCTTGATGCGCGGGCTCGACGCGACGACCGCGGCCTGACTTTGGTCGGCCACGACGCGCGCGCGGCGTCGGTTCAGACACCTATGAAC
Organism: Miscanthus lutarioriparius; assembly: GCA_904845875.1. Classification (NCBI taxonomy): domain Eukaryota; kingdom Viridiplantae; phylum Streptophyta; class Magnoliopsida; order Poales; family Poaceae; genus Miscanthus; species Miscanthus lutarioriparius. The sequence goes on from CAJGYO010000004.1 coordinate 19,810,988, forward strand.
CCGACTGATGACGCAAGTTCAAGCGATTAGTCCTTCTAATCCGTGGCGATTAAGCAAAAACTTCATTAATAAAAATTGTAGAGCTACGTGAGTAATACAAGATTGCTTAAAGGAGTTTTGTCTAATTTTTAATGGTTTTCAAACTACAATATTCCAAAGTAGACTACATTGAAACTGAAACTCGGTTAAAGAGCGAAATTTCAAGTTTTAAAAATAGTATTTTGTTGATACTTGTGAGCTCTATTTGACTATGTTAGACACTGAATTAGCTCATGACCCTTAAATAAAGTTTATTACTCATAACAAGAACTACAACTTTTATTTAGGTCACACAACCATGCAAACACTCTAAGCTAATGTTCAACAAATAAAATTTATTACTCATGACAAGAACTACAACTTTTATTTAGGTCACACAACCACGCAAACACTCTAAGCTACTGTTCAACTTTAGTCAAGCTAGCATAATGAAAATGGTATTTCAAATGAAACCAACACTTAGAAGCAAAATTGGCTTAAGTCAAGAATATAAACATTGTTCTAATTATCATTGTAGATGTGTCTAAGGTGTTTTCAAGACATCACAACCATTTCATACATTGGTCACATATGATTACAAGCATAAGCATATATATAAAATCAATATTTCATGTGATAAGGTATAAGAATGAGATGAAATTTTATATGATTTTGTTCGTGCATGCTTGGATAATGCTTGTGCCAAATGCAGAGCTTAATACTGGGGTGTTACATGTAGCATAGAAAGTAGCTCTCTTGCGTAACTAATTTGGCTTGAGTAGCCTTGTTAGTTACATTGCTCAGTTTGTGTAGCTAAGTTATTTGCTTTTTAATTTGGCTTGTGTAGCCTTATTATTGGACATTGCTAGTGAGCTTAGGTGGCTTTGTGCTTTTGCTTACTAGATTGTGTAGGAGCTCCCTCGGTTGCTTAAGTAGTAGTTGCATAGGTTTATGTGACATTGCTTTTATAATTGGTTATGTAAGCTCTAGCTAGTCCGTCATCTTTGTTGTCTAATTAAGATCTTTATGAGGTGTTTGAGAACTTAAATAGAGAGGCGTAGTGTTAGATAGACCGATAGTTTTAATTCCGTATTATTTTGGCTAGCCGGTACGATTAATTTTAAAAAGAACTATTTACCCCTCTCTAGTCCGCCATCTCAACCCTATAATTAGTTAGCTTGTATAATTTGCTAGTTATCTTCTTGCTTGTGTAACATAGAAGTAGCTCCCTTACGTGGTTAATTTAGTTTTAGTAACTTTATTAGTCATATTGTTTAGTTTATGCAGTTAAGTGTTTTGCGCTCTCTAATTTGGCTTTGTGTAGCCTTGTTATTGAGCATCACTAGTGAGCTTAGGAGCTTTATGCTTTTGCTTACTAGATTATGTAGGAGCTCCCTCGGTTACTAAAGTACTAGTGCATAGGTTTGTGTGATCTTACTCTAGAATTGATTAGGTGAGCTCTACCTAGTCCGACACCTTTGTTGTATAATTAGAATCTTTATAAGGTACGTGTGAATTTAGATAGAGGGGTGTAGTCTTAACTAGATCGATAGTTTTAATTACGCACTCATTTCGGTTAACCTACACGATTAATTTTAGAAAGAACTATTTACCCCTTTTTTAGTCCGTCTATCTCAACCCTACACATGTGCTCGACGTCTAGTTCTACGATGGCTCTGTTTGGAATAACAATATCCCAACCATGCCTCCGCGGTTGCGATACGGAAAACCCGCGGTGTAGTTCGTTTCTCAATTTTTCTCCTCATCGGCAGTCGATAGAAATCACAATCACCACATGACGTTTGGTGGTATTCTTCAATTCTTTTTGCTACCATCGCGACACAAATGGAAATAAACATGCCGATATTACTTATCTGATCGGTAATTCCCAAGTCGACCAGGTGGTGTAGAATTATGTCATTGAAGATCTTGTGCTAGGTAGTTCAGATTGTACGAGCCATTGTCAATGAAGAAGTTCCTTTGTTGAGATGGCACGAAAACTTTTTCAGGATCGTGTTTTGGCCATACCGTGTGTTCTGTTTGCACACAATGTGCTTGTGAACAAGACGACTCCATATTTTTTCACTAGAACGAGTGTCTTCGGGGATGGCACTTAAGATGCAGGGTGCTAGCCTAGCGTAGACCGTTTTGCAAGATTTTATGAGACGTAATTAATTTACAAAGAAGTTTGTTATGAATCTATCATACGGATCAAAGGCAGTATGGTCAATGTAACTTCGTTCTAAGAGTAAGAGCACACCAGTTATAGGCTTATAGCGCCTAGATATCAAAATAAATGTGGAGAAATGGAGGGAATTTTGGTTTTATCATAGGACTGCGACGGATTGGGAAGTGGCGCCAAAATGTTCTAAAAACCATTTTCGTTGAAAAATAAATGCACATATCGTTTCTCAAGAAGTCAAATTTAAAAAACTTTTGAGAATTTAACTAGAAATATAGAAACAATGTCAATATTTGTATATCCAAATAAATTTATTATAAAAATATATTTTATACTCAATCTAATAATATTTACTATACATTTTAAATATTAATATATTTTTAGATAACTTTAGTCAAACTTTAAAAATTTGACTCTCGGTCATTCGTGGAGTCCGTCAGTCTTGTCGCAGCAGGTCTGTCACACGGCAGGCTATCTTGTGCTCCTGACCTCCCTACCCCACCTCCAGCCCCTCCTACGCGGCCCCACCATCTCCACCTTCCGGACGAACAGACACAAACCAGGTACCAACGACAAATCTCGCGACCACCTCGAAATGAGCGGAACCGGGAGCAGTGTGTAGCGCGAGACGAACATCGCCGCGAATCCAAACCCTAGAGGCGGGAGGAAGACGGCGAGCGAACCCAGCAACGATCCCTGACCTCCAAAATCCTAGCGAGGCGGCCGCCGCGGCCGGATCTCGGGGTGACGAAGGATGTCGGATTCAGCATCGATGGCGGCCGCCATCGAGGCGCGGTTCAGCAGCCGTGACCTCATCGGCCGCGGCTCCTTCGGCGACGTCTACAAAGGGTACGGATGGCGCCCCCCACTGCCCCACACCTGTTCGGCAGTCCCAAATTTCCCTTACCTGTTATTGCCTCGCGCGGATTTTGAGCTCATGCAAGGCAGGCGGCGGCCACGCTTGATTGAGCCGTTAGTTTAGCTTCGGGTCGAGCGGCATTGCGGATTTGGGCGTGGGGGCTGGAGGTGGGGCTGGGTCCAGCTGGTAATTCGTGCGTCGAGCCGTGGAGTGTTAGTAATTAGCTGATCGAGCGGCCAGCTTGGTAGCGTCTGTGATGTTATCCATCTGCTTGTTCGAGTTAGTTCCGTGCCATTGGTGGTTTCATCGATCCGGGGGAAAATGATGCAGTTTGTTTGCTCAGTGTGGGATTTGGGGGAACAAGCAGTATAATCAGGTTGATACAGTGGCTAACCAAGATGAGTCTGCACTGCATCTATGCATTTTTTTTTGTTATTGGGTGGTACTACTATTGGATGGCCCTTTGCTCTAAAAAGTGACAAGCAGGTGGTACCATTAGGAGGTGGGCTATGCAGCAACTTTGGTGCTAGGTGGGAGCGTGGCGTCTAGCACCTAGCTGATGCCTAGGAGGCTACATGATTAACCTTTAAACATTGTTCACAAGATACCCGATTTGTATTCTATATACTGATGGTCTGTCTCTGATCTATTGTGAAATTCTGTTCTTGTGAGGAACATGTCTGCCAACAATGCTGAAGCTCTAATTATTTTGTTCATGTAGAAGATAAGCACTTTATGATGTGAGGCACTTATGTGAGGGTAGGCTGTTACTGGATGCTTTTCCTCGAAACTTCAAGGATCGTGAGCTTTTTGTGTTCTAAAAAACATATTGGTTCAGAATTTGTTTGTAATTCACAACCCAGATAACTTCCATTTGCTATTTCTCTGTAAAAGAGTCTTCCCTTTGGACTAGAAAACAATCAGTATGTGAAATGAAAAGTTCTGCTATGTACTTGTATCATTCCCAAAATACCTGTATTGTTACTTAACATATAGCGCACATAGAAGTTGGCATGCTATTTACATGGAGGATGACATTATATTTGCCTGATTTCTTTATTTCCCTCGTCAGTAGGCATTTGCTTCACTTAAAATTTTCCCGTGAGTTGTACTTATATTATTTCTGTTGCCTCATGTTTTATGCTGAATCTCAATGCTTGCTCAATATCCCGTGTTATTTTTTTGTAGGTTTGACAAGGAATTGAATAAAGAGGTTGCTATAAAAGTCATTGATCTGGAAGAAGCGTGAGTCCCTAACATGAATTTTACCATAACTTCTTATTTTGAACATATTAGTTATTAGTTTTTTGTTTTGCACTGTCACTAATTTTCCTTCGCAAAATACTTAATTAATTTAACACCTTCTCGTTCTACATTCTGTTTTTTTTTCTGAATTTCTTCCGCCAAGAATTTAACCAAGTTGTTAATTTCTTTTCACCGATTCCATTGCAGTGAGGATGACATTGAAGACATCCAAAAGGTCGTGGTTTCACTTGTGCTCTATATTGTATGCTAGGCTGTCATAGATCAACTTACCTGGTGTCCAGTGTGTAAAAAAAAAACTTACCTGGTTGATATATCAAGTTCCTAAAAGGCTTTATTTCCTGTCGCAGGAAATATCTGTTTTGTCACAATGCCGGTGCCCATATATTACTGATTATTACGGCTCTTATCTTCACCAGACTAAATTGTGGATAGTAATGGAATACATGGCTGGTGGTTCTGTTGCTGACCTTGTATGTTTTCTATATCCTTTGTCAGTTGATCCGCATAATGTTTAATACAATGCAGATAACAGTGAAGTTAGTGCTCCATTCCATCATCATTTGTCAAGCACCATTATAAACTACTTGTTGGTAATTGATGTTGTTCCTTCATTTCCATGTGCAGCTTCAAGCTGGCCCTCCTCTGGATGAAATGTCTATTTCATGCATTCTGAGGGACTTGTTACACGCAATTGAATATCTACATTCTGAAGGAAAAATTCACCGTGATATTAAAGGTTTTACTTCTCCCCCTTTCCCTTTCTTATTCAGATGTTTCTTGTGAATGCCCTCAACTATTTGGAACAATTACTGATCCAATAGTAATCGAACTATCCAAACCTCATCAATCTTTCTTATGAGGATGTAAATTGGAATAATTCTTCCAATAAACTTTGCTTACTTTAGGTGGTAATGGATAAATTTTCCAGCTTGACTTGCCTTATCACGAACAGGATGTAACCCCTTGTTGCAAAATGTATTATATATGTCTTAATGGATCTTTCCAGTTGGTCTTGGTAATCCCTTGATGGTTAGCTAATTGGAAAAACTCAAGTCTTTCAATTGAATAGTAACTGCAGGAACAAGTGGTGTATTGTACCTTCAATAACAGACTCATAATTGTTAAGTGGTTTATATAAGTGTCTGCCTATTCTCTCCTGTTTGACTGTCTAATAAGAGGAATCTAAAAACTGACAGGAGGCTTCTTGACAAGGGTGGCACTCCTCTATTCTGTAAGAACCAGTAGTGCAATAGCAGTTTAACTATAACACACAGTCTTTCTTGTGGAACATGTTTCTATGAAAAAAGTAGCTTGTTAGTGGTTGATAGATATTACTCTTGCATTGCAAATACCATTCAGGAAACCTATCCAATTCATTTGAACTACCCTAATCAACTAGCTGCTGCCATCCCACCTTGGGATGTGTAGATCATATATGATACTTTCTATTATCAAGTTAGTTGATGATTACTTTATGATACAATACAATAAAATTTCTTGACCTTTTATTAATTGTTCCCTTCGAATTCCTTGGTTGTATAAAAAGTTTGGATCTTATTTGTTATTCACTTTGTACTTGGTTGGGCTAATACTTAATATGCTGAAAGGGTGGGTGTAGAATTGTTTTTACTGTTGGTAGTAGCATGAGCCTGAATAGATTTGAAATCTTAGAGGTGCTGGTGGACGTGAAGAGAGAGCAAAACCCTCACCAAAGCACCCTATTCACAAATCTACATGTTTGGTACTTTGGTGATGGACAGTTGGTAATGCTCTTCCACAGATACAGTTATGTGGAGGATTTCACAAATACAGATAATCCTAGTGCAAGGAATAATTATCGGGATATGTTGTCATTAGTGTCATTTTTTTATTGTCTTGAAAGTTGTAATGCCAAGTATGATAAATATTGAAGAGAAAGCATTGTTTGATATTTTGCAGCGGCAAATATCCTCCTCACTGAAAGCGGAGATGTGAAGGTATAACTTTTATGACTGGAAGATTCTGCATTTTGGAATGCTTTCCATCGTGGTACATCTATTGCCAATTTCTAGTTCATAATATGCATGCTGTTACTATGTGTATTCCATAGGTTGCAGACTTTGGTGTTTCTGCACAGCTGACTAAAACAATGTCTAGGAGAAAGGTACAGCCTTAACCATTCTTCTGTTATGTCAGGTTGCTTAGCGTCTCTGGCTTTCTGAACATGCATTGGGAACCTATTAAGCCCTCAACTACACCTCTACTGGTAAATCCTTGGGGTAAATCAATGTTATTTATTCTAGATAAACTGCTTAGTGTTGGCCCTTGATCTCCCTGCACAGGTGAGTATCATCACCTCACCAACACCCACAGTCCCACACAGACACACAGCACGAGCACCAGCTCTGCAACTCTGAAAGTGTGGCAACTGAACTGGTTTCTTCCATTGCCTTTGCTCTGAATATATACAGCACTAGTACCTCTATAAGGTACACTAGAGTATGGAGGGTACTCCAACTACTTGTACTAGCTAATACATGGCTGAGATCAGCCCCAACTACTACGATGGCTGATGTATGCGTCTACTAACTATTGTACAAACTATTACTAGAGGTCATGGCCTATTGCCATACCTGAAACAGCAGAGCTGACCGTGCCAACCCTGCTGCAGCAAAAGCAAAGAGAGGGGGAGCAGCAGATTATCTCACACTTAGCTGTCGTTTTCACACAACCACAACTAAACTGTCAGTCTTGTCTCTGTTAAAAACAAAACTTGATGGTTGTGTTTGCCATATATGTGCTGTGCTAGTAAACATTGATATGCTATCTTTTTCAGCTCAAATGGAGCATGTTCTTGTCAAGCATTGTTTAAACATTATGACTTCCGGTGTAAAACTAAGAGTAACCTGTGCAACTGCATGTGTAGATTTGAAAAATACATTTTTATTCTGTATATAACTCTAATATCTATGGCTGAAAATGCATCTGTGTTTTCTACACCGCTATTATAGATTTAGTAAAAATCTACACTGTTACAATTGGCGATGCAATATTAGTATTACGGTGGTCCCTTGGCCCTTGAGTCTCACCAATTGCTTTTCATATACGTAAATTAGATATACCTTCTTCATATAGTCAATGGACTTCTGGTATAATTTTTTTTTGGGGGGGAATGTATAATTATTAGTTTATGCTTGGAAGCATGTTGGGTGGCTGTATTTTAATTGCAGATTGCATCCATTGAGAAATTTAAAATTGGTGACAAATTGGATAAATTGGTGTTTGGTAACGAGTGCAGCCTTCTAAGGGTACCCAGCCAAGTAGGGCAAAGTACTGTTTTCAGGAAATTAACCAGCCATTTGCTATGTGTTCTTATCGTGGTTAGATGCTCCTATAACATTTAGTAAATCATATATAAATATACTGTTTGCAAGTATGTTAGTGGAGCTGACCACAATAGCCTGGCTTTGGCAAAAGAAAAGAAAAACTCTTTTTCCTTAATGTAACTTGGTGGATTGTATACGAGTCCCTTACATATTGTTTTCTCTTCTAAGTACTGTTGAAATGTTACGTCCATCTACAAGATGGTTGAATCATTGTTGATTTTTCTTAAAGTGCCTTATCACGGAGCAAAATGCCCAAATGTGGTTTGACCTGTTTATGATTGCTGCTTACACTGGTGTTTACAACTTCATCATGTCATGGTCGCATGTGGCTTGAGGGTGTATGTGGTTCATGGTACATAGCTCTTTGTTTTGTATCATAAATCCAAAATTGATGGCTAAGCCTAGTTGCTTGTATCTTACTTTCTGCTTTTACTATTCACTGTCTAGGTAGTTTCAGGTGTCTTAGCACCCAAGTTTGGTATCTACTTTCAGCCTGTTCGTTGGTTAGTTTCTGAGCTGATAAGCCCGGCTGGTGCTGATTTGTTGTGAGAGGAAAATACTGTTGGCTAGCTGATAAGTCCTGGCTGAAACCAACAAGCGAACATGTTGTTTATGTAGTGGAATATGCTAGAGTAGGTGGCTGTCCACTTTGCTATATAAGCAGTGGCAGACCATCTTGTATCCCAAGTCTTGTAATTTTCAGTTTCAATCTAAGCAGCCTAGTGGCCAAGCTGCCCTTTGGGCTTACCCCAAATCTAAGATCCATTTTGTTCATGTCTGGGCAACAATTGGTATTGGAGCCTTGTGTTCTTGAGTGAGCAGAGAGCCATGTCCACCGCTAGCCAAATTGCTAGAGCCCGTGGTGCTGCCGGCCAAGGAGCCGGAGTAGGAGCCGACGACCGCGCGACACGCCTTCATGCCGAGACGGCCAGCTGCGGCCTAGGCCGCGGTGGCTGCAGCCGCTGCGCTGCCTGCAGAGATGGAGTGGGAGGAGCCGGAGCTAGCGGGAGGAAGATCGCGCAGTCCGATCGAGCGCTGCCGCCAGTCGTCGTCACCTGAGCGGCGTCGTGGTCGCCGCGGGCGCTCCTCGGTGCTGCAGACGGTCTACCGCGACACTGGAGCGGGGACGCCATGGCCAATGCTCACCAAGGGGAACTACCACGAGTGGAGCTTGCTGATGAAGGTCAAGCTGCAGGCTCGGCGGCTATGGGAGGCGGTCCACGTCGGCGGCGTCGACTATGACGACGATCATCGGGCGCTGGAGGCGCTGTGCGCCGCTGTCCCCACCGAGCTTGGTGCTTCCATCGCCAACAAGGCCACGGCGAAGCTGGTATGGGAGTCGATCGTTGCGGCACGCGTCGGTGGAGATCACGTATGCTGGGCAACGCTGTAGCGCCTCTGAGGGGAGAGGGAAGGCCTCGCCTTTCAGCCCGGTGAGCAAGTCGAGGACTTCGCCGTGCGGCTGACCAACCTGATGGAGCAGATGGCGCACAACGGCGACACCGACCTCAGGGAGGAGCGCGTGGTGGAGAAGTTTCTCCGCTGCATGCCGAAGAAGTACGCGCAGATTGTCATGTCGATCGAGACGCTACTCGACTTCGAGCAGCTCACCATCGAGGATGTCACCGGAAGGCTCAAGACGATGCAGGACCGCGAGCAGGCGCCGGACTTCGAGCTGAGCGCCGTCGGGGGCAAGCTGCTGTACACTGTTGAGGAGTGGCGTGCCTTCGAGAAGGAGGAAGGCCGGATTGTCCAAGGATCGTTGTCGGCGTCCTGGTGGCGGCAAGAAGAACAAGCCCAAGGGAGATCACGATGGCGGCGGAGGACAAGCGGACAAGGCAGGCGCCGTCGGCGGTGAACGCAAGGCGAACCGCGACGACACCTGCCTCAACTGCAACCGCGCCGGGCACTGGGCCAGGTATTGCCCCCATCCCCGGCGCGGCGAACGTCGCAGAAGCAGAGGAGGCTGCTCTGTTTCTCACGCACGGGTTCCTGGAGCTGGATGCGGAAGGGAGTAGCGGCAAGGCGCAAGCTTCGACCTTCTGCACCGAGTCCGCCGTCGACCTCGACATCGAGGAGCTGTGAGCCCGTGTCTTCCTCAACACCGGCTCTGGCGAGGACAAGCTCGACGGCTCGTACCTCGACAGTGGCGCCACCCACCACATGACAAGCCGTCGCGAGCTGTTCACCAACCTCGACTGCAAAGCCAGAGGCACGGTGAAGTTCGGCGATGAGTCAAAGGTGGAGATTCATGGTGTCGGCTCCATCATCTTCGAGGCGAAGACCGGCGAGCATCGGGTGCTTCACGGCGTCTACTACATCCCGGCGCTCCGCAATTCGATCATGAGCCTCGGCCAGCTGGATGAAGGTGGCTCAAAGGTGGAGATCGACAAGGGCGTGTTGAGGATTTGGGATCAGCGCGGTCGGCTTCTGGTCAAGGTCCGCCGTGGCGCCAATCGCCTCTACATCCTCCACCTCGAGACGGCTCGGCTGCTTTGCCTCGCCGCGCGCAAGGATGACGAAGCGTGGCGCTGGCACGAGCGCTACGGTCATCTCCACTTCGACGTGCTGCACAAGCTCGGCAAGGAGGACATGGTGCGCGGACTGCCGGTGATCAAGCACGTCGGGTAGTTCTGCGACACCTGCGTCATCACCAAGCAGAGGAGGGCCTCGTTCCCAGTTGAAGCCCAGTACCGCGCGCATGAGCTGCTCGAGCTTGTCCACGGCGACCTTTGCGGACCCGTGACGCCGGTGACTCCTGGCGGCAGGCGCTACTTCCTGCTGCTCGTGGACGACGCCACTCGGTACATGTGGGTGGCCCTCCTGACGACCAAGGACGCCGCTACGGACGCCATCAAGAATCTACAAAGCAGTGGTGGAGAAGGGGAGTGGGCGCAAGCTACGGGTGCTGCGCATCGACAATGGCCGAGAGTTCACCGCCGCGGAGTTCGCCGTCTACTACGCGGATGAAGGCATCTAGTGCCACTTCAGTGCCCCTTACTCGCCGCAGCAGAACGGGGTCGTGGAGAGAAGGAACCAGACGGTGGTGGCCATGGCGCGGGCATTGCTGAAGTAGCGGGGCATGCCGGCCAAGTACTGGTGAGAGGCGGTGGTGACTGCAGTCCATCTGCTAAACCGGTCACCGACGAAGAGCATGCAGGGCAAGACCCCGTACGAGGTGTGGCATGGAAGGGCGCCGACGGTCACTCACCTGCGCACGTTCGGTTGCCTCTGTTTCGCCAAGGAGTTGAATCAGGTGAAGAAGCTGGACGATCGCAGCCGACCTGGTGTCTTCATCGGGTATGCTGAGGGCGTCCTCGACCTGGAGACCCAGCGCGTGCGTGTGACGCGCGACGTCGTCTTCGATGAAGGCCGCGGTTGGGACTGGACCAAGGTGGGAGAGAGCTCGGCATGGGCGGTGGAAGAATTCACCGTTGAGTACCTGTGGAGTGGACGAGCTGAGGGAGCACAAGGTGTGGCTCCATCAACATCCCCAACTCCGCCGCGCTCACTGTCACCAGCTCCGGGGGAGCCCGGGAGCCCGACGGCAGCAGCTGCCACTCCACCTCCACTCCAGCCAGCTTCACCAACGGCGCCATCAGTTGCGGCATCACCTGCTTCCCCCACTGCCACACTGCCGCCCGCTGATCAACCTCCGGTCGAGCTCGCCACACCGCTGGAGGACGACGAGGATCGTCTGGACGCGTTCTATGACGACGAGCCTCTTCACTATCGCACGGTGACGAACATCATCGGCGACGGGACTCCACCAGGGCTAGCGCCGCGCCTCTTCGCCCAGCTGCACCTGACTCACGGCGGCGAGCCAACTACCTATGCTGAGGCGCAAGGCGACCCAGCTTGGCAAGCGGCAATGAAGCAGGAGCTCCAGTCTGTGGAGAAGAACAAGACATGGGAGCTCGTCGATCTGCCTGCTGATCATCGCCCAATCACCCTGAAGTGGGTCTTCAAGTTGAAGGATGAGAAGGGGGCGGTGACCAAGCATAAGGCGAGGCTGGTGGCGCGCGGGTTTGTCCAGCAAGAAGGCATCGACTATGACGACTCGTTCGCCCCGGTGGCGCGCATGGAGTCGGTCCGTGTCTTCCTCGCACTGGCAGCCCAAGAAGGACGGCGAGTGCACCACATGGATGTGAAGTCCGCGTTCATCAATGGCGACCCAAGGGAAGAGGTGTACGTGCGTCAGCCGCCTGGCTTCGCCGTCGCCGGGAAGGAAGACAAGGTGTACCGTCTGCGCAAGGCCCTCTACGGCTTGCGGCAAGCGCCGCGCGCCTGGAACGCGAAATTGGATGCCACGCTCAAGGTGATGGGCTTCCAGCAGAGCGCGGACGAGGCGGCGGTGTACCGGTGGGGCAGCGGGCGCACTGTCCTGCTCGTTGGCGTCTACATCGACGATTTGATCATCACCGGCACCAAGGAAGAAGTGGTGATGTTCAAGGCGCAGATGAAGGAGAAGTTCAACATGAGCGACCTCGGCCTCCTCTGCTTCTACCTTGGCGTCGAGGTGCACCAGGATGCCAGTGGCATCACCCTCCGCCAAGCTCACTACGCCAAGCGGATCCTCGAGCTCGGCGAGATGGCCGGTTGCAATCCGGCACACACGCCAATGGAGGAGAAGCTCAGGCTCAGCCATCACAGCACGGCGGAGGAGGTGGACTCCACGCACTACCGGTGGCTCGTCGGCAGCCTCCAGGTACCTGGTGCACACCCGGCCGGACTTGGCGTTCGCGGTCGGGTACGTGAGCCGGTTCATGGAACGGCCCACGGTGGATCACCTGCAGGCCGTGAAGCGTGTTCTTCGCTACATGGCCGGGACCCTGGACTATGGTCTGCACTACAAGAGAGCTCCTGGCATGGCGCGCTTCGTCGGCTATTGCGACAGTGACCTAGCCGGCGACATCGACACAAGCAAGAGCACCAGTGGAACTATGTTCTTTCTGGGTGACTGCTTGGTCAGCTGGCAGTCCATCAAGCAGAAGGTTGTGGCGTTGTCAAGCTGCGAGGCAGAATACATCGCCACCACCACTGCAGCAACACAAGCTCTGTGGCTGTCCAGGTTGCTTGGGGAGCTTCTTGGCAAAAAGGTTGATGTGGTGGAGTTGATGGTGGACAGCAAGTTTGCTCTAGCTTTGGCCAAGAACCCAGTCTTCCATGACAGGAGCAAGCACATCCGGATCAAGTACCACTTCATCAGGGACTGCTTGGAGGAAGGGAGCATCAAGGCCAACCACATCGCCACTACTGATCAGCTGGCAGACATACTCACCAAGTCTCTGGGCAAGGCCAAGTTCCAGGAGATGAGGAGGAGAATTGGTCTGAAACAGATCACTCAGCATTAGGCTCAGGGGGAGATTGATGGTTAAGCCTAGCTGCTTGTATCTTACTTTCTGCTTTTACTATTCACTGTCTAGGTAGTTTCAGGTGTCTTAGCACCCAAGTTTGGTATCTACATTATGTAGTGGAATATGCTAGAGTAGGTGGCTGTCCACTTTGCTATATAAGCAGTGGCAGACCATCTTGTATCCCAAGTCTTGTAATTTTCAGTTTCAATCCAAGCGCCCTAGTGGCCAAGCTGCCCTCTGGGCTTACCCCAAATCTGAGATCCATTTTGTTCGTGTCTGGGCAACAAAAATAATCTGATTACTGTTTCAGAGCATTAGTGTGACTTTGTGAGAATGCTGCTATGAGTCATACTGCCATCTGGTGAGCGGTAGAGTGCCACACTAGGTAATATATGCATTCATGTTTGGTCTGGGTAGTGGGGAATCGGTTTAGCAGATTTGAAGCCTTGATTATGCTTGGGCATCATGTTGAGTTGTTTTTTTTGTTACGTAAAGAGTGCAGGGAAGGGAGGAAAGTAGTGGATTGTTCAAAGTTTTATTTGTAAGCATGAACTTGTTTGTATCAGTTGATTGCTCTATATGGAAGGCCTTATCTGTTATGTTGATATTTTAGCATTTTAACACTTAGCTTCAGGAAAAGCATGCACTCATTGTTTGAATTTTATGGTGAAATATTCTCTTTGAAAATTTACATTGATTAAAGAGTGAGCCATTGTACTGCTGGTCTGCTGCTAATGATGTCAAACTGTTCAGACATTTGTTGGAACTCCCTTTTGGATGGCACCTGAGGTTATTCAAAATTCTGAAGGGTACAATGAGAAGGTACTTGTACATTTGCTAAACAAATTTATTAGTATTGAGCTTTTATAGACAAGACTGTGTTTCAGTGCAGGCAGATATCTGGTCTTTAGGTATCACTGCTATTGAAATGGCTAAAGGTGAACCCCCTTTGGCAGATATTCATCCCATGAGAGTTCTTTTCATGATACCTCGTGAAAATCCTCCGCAGGTAATTTGATTAATTTTCAGTAACTTACCAAAAGTACCAGTATGCATTTCTATGCAAGAAGATAAATGATTTGTATTAATATGCAGCTTGATGAGCATTTCTCGAAACCAATGAAAGAGTTTGTGTCACTATGTTTAAAGAAGAATCCAGCGGAGGTAAAATTATTATTATTATTATTGGAACTCAAGGCAAGAGCACTGCCGTTTCAATTAGAAATTACTCATATTGAGGGAAACAGGAAAAACTGTACATCATTCAGTTAAGTAGGGAAAACTGGCAACTAGGTAAAAAGCTCACTGTGTGCAAACCTTCTAGCTAAACTAGGTCTTGGATCACTGCCAAACGACCTAAACCACAACACCTGCCCAACTACCTAGCTTAATTAGGCCTGATTATGGCCTTCGCATATATGTTCTAAAACAGAATTTTTATATGTAGGCTTGAATGACATTGAAGTTTGTTGTTCTGCCTTACTTTTGCTTAATGCTCTATTGCTCTCTTTCACTTTCTCGCAGAGGCCTAGTGCCAAGGAGCTTCTTAAGCATCGTTTCATAAAAAATGCCCGAAAGACTCCAAAGCTTTTGGAGCGAATAAGGTTTGGGTTATTCTTTCTTCTCAGTGAAAATTGAGTAAATGGTGCACTTGAATGTTTATCTCATTCACTCTGTGTGCTTTCTATTACTGTTATTGGTTAGAGAGCGGCCAAGATTTGCAGGAAAAAGCATGGATGACACACAAAATGGGCAAACACATGATGAAGAAGAGGATTTTGGTACAGGCAGTATCAAGGTCAATAGGACAAAAGATATAGCTCCGTCTTTGAGGTATATTAAGTCAACATTAAGCAAACTTTGGTCTGTCTTCACATACCTGATTCTTTTTTTCCTATTGTAGTCAAGGAACAGTTAGGAAAGCTACAGTCAGGGATTTTCCTGATAGATCAGAGGGCACAGGAACTGTCCGAGTTGTTACAAGGCTTCCTCAAATCGCCTCCACCAAGGATGGTAGATCTGACATTCCTCAAAGTCCAAAAGCACCAATACGTACAACTGATCGAGAAAATCAGTGGAAGTCATCATGGACTGGATCTGAAGATTCTCTCTCTCAGAGAGATACTCAGAGCGAACGTGGGAGAGTAGAAAGTTCTACTGATGATGTAATATTTTGGCATTTGACATGCAACTTGGTTAAATCGTGATGATTTCACTAACTATAATTCTTTGCCAGAATGATCAGTCTGTAAGTGGGTCTGGAACTGTTGTGTTACGCTCACCAAGAGCATCGCAGTTGTACTCAACAGCTAGCAACCACAGTGCCAAGGTAACTTACAAACATCATTTTTTCTATTTTTAAGATTGACAACCTTACTGTCTATGTAAGACAGGACAAGGATAGAAGTGAGCAGCAGCAGCTGACACATCTTACTTGTTAGCCTCCCAGCAGATTCTCCTCATATGAAGATATGTCTAATAGTGGGACAGTTATTCGGACCCAAAATGAAGACCCAGAAACTCCACGATCTTCAAGGTCAAGGCTGGGGATGCAAGAAAAGGCATCAAATACTTCTCTTGAGGATAGTGCCATTAACCTTGCAGAGGTGATGCACATTAACAATTTTGTTGGCAATTTTTTGTTTGTGGTTATTAATCAATGCATAGTTATTATGTACATGGTGGTAAATGCAGGCAAAGGCTGCTTTGCAGGCTGGGTTAAGAAAGGGAAATGCTCGAGAAAGACCTATTATCAACAGGCATGAAAAGGGATCACATGAGCATAGATCTTCTGGAGTAAATAGTCAAGAGGTTCAAAGGTATTTCAAGCTTACCTTTACCCGTGTTTAATTTCATTGATAGAAACATTCTGCCCTTATTATTGAAGTTTTCTTTAACCAAAGTGTGTTCTTTATCCTAGTGAGGATGTAGACACACAGAAAGGTCGCAAATTACGGCAATTATCTGATGGGCAGTCAGCTTCTCGTGCTTCTAGTTCTGTAGCTCCACCTGCAGTCTCATCATTGCTACTCCCTTCCCTGAAAGAGGTAAAGTAACATGGCTTTTGGATTTTTTTTTTCTGTTTTTATTAAATCATACAATTTTTTCATGTTTATTTTAATTTGACCCCTTCATATTTTCCCTCTCTAAGAAACTGTTTCAATATTTTGAGATACCAATATACCATGAGAGTGCTTTAGTGTTCATTCAGTACCAGTCAATCTTTTGCTTTCTTTGCATCCCTCTGGACATGTCTTCTAACTTTTGGACATTATTGCTTTCATGCTGTAGGCTACTGGTGACAAGTTTGATCGGCCTGCTGTTCATGCTTTCCTTGATTCCTTGATGGATCTAGAACACGAAATACCTGGATCATGCGAAGTACTGGTTGGCAGATTGCTACACCAGCTAGGGAGGTGCGGCCATCACTATGCTCTCACGATCTTACGATAGAGATTGACCTTTTTTTTCTCGAAAACGCAGGAGAGCTGCGCTTCATTATATTAAGAAGAGAGTAAAGGGCAAGAGCCCAAACAACACCACAAACACACACGCGCGCACTCACACCCCACCAGTTTCCAGAATCGATAGAGATTGACCTTGTGCAGTTATCTCACCTCATAATGACTCGTCATACCTTCCCTGCAGCTCAAAGGATTCCTCATTGCAAGGTCTTCAGGAGACGGCGATGTCAATTTTCACTAAGAAACCTGAACCTCCCTCTGAAAAAGCAGGCGACAAGAAATTAGCTAATATGCCACCATTGGCTGCTCCTACCGTTAGCCCGCTGGCAAGGTTCCTTCTCACAAGGTTGGTGCACAGTTACATATTTTTCAGCTTGCTTAGTAATACCCATGATAAGTAACAAGTTTCTGCCAACATTGCAGGTGGCAAAACCAAGTTTCGCAAGATCTTAACTCTGTTTGATCCCTGTGACTCAGAAAAGAGATTTCATGTTTGATTCGGTGTATAATTAATATTTTTTAGTGTACATAACGCAATCTTTAGAACTTTATTTCAGCCAGATGCCCCAACCACCTGTTATTTCATTTGTTGTGTTCATGGTGAATAACATATTTCCTGCCCCTTTTCCGGTGTAACTGCCACCACCATACATGTATGACATCTCATGAACATTGTAGACATATCCAAAATTTACCAGTTGACAATACTTGAAGCTTGGTGAATTGTTTTGCCAGAGTTCAGTTATATTCTGTTTCTTTGTACTTCAAAGCTTTAAATGACAGGCAAGAACATTCTATCTGTGCAAAATATAATCAGGGGAACATCACTGCAATTGTGCACGCAACTCTTGGTGAAGCTTGAACGATATGGAGGTCAACCTAATTTGTTGGCACTAATCATGTTGATCGCCAGCTGCTATTCAGTATACGGTCCTACCTCGTTGATTACTGGGTATATGTAGAACAAGTACTACTTGGTACCTAATATAAGTACAAGGCTGGTTGCTCTGCTATTCTTGCCTCATGTCAGTTTCAGGGCCAACACTTCTATTTAACGTGGACGTTCTGTGCTAACGTGAAGCAGCTTGTTCGTTTGCTCGTAAACGATCGTAAATTTTCAGTCGGGAACCGTGTTTTTTTTTCACATCAAACTAGTCAGCAGTAAATAATCCACGATACGATACGGCCTCTCGAACAGGCTGTTTGGCAAAGCATCACAGGACAGAGCGGCCGATGTGTTGTCACTTGTCAGACGCGCGGCTGGACGGTGGCTTGACGACTTGACATCTTCGACACATCCTAGGCCTCTACTTCTGCGTCCCCAATTCCGGGCGACCTGACCTCTCCGTGATCTGCCAGCAAATCTATGTCCCAGTACCGTTAGCCCCGGGGCCCACCCCCAGCCTCGCCCGGGAAATAGCCGTTGCGCGAAGGGCGCGTGCGGCGTGAGCCCACGGCCCACACCCACCCACCAGGGCAACTCCTCTATGAAGCCTGGCACAGAGTTCAAACCTTCCGACCGTTGGAGACCCCTACCCCTATGCCCACCCCCAGCGTTCTTCTCCCAATCGGCTCCACCTGATCCATCCCCCGCCGACGTTTCCTTCTTCTCTCATTCACTCCTCACCGCTTCAGGAGGCCGCCGCATAGTTAGAGAGAGAGAGAGAGCCTCCTAGCGTCTGATCCCCAAGCCCTAGGCGTAGGATTCCACGTCCACCGATGGCGCTGGACACAGGGACGGTGGCGGCGGCGGCGGGGATCGACGAGGCGTACGAGTTCTCCGCGCCCAGGTTCTTCGACTTCATCACCGAGGAAACGGAGGAGGGCGTACACGCCGCCGAGAGCTGGTTCGAGGCCGCCCGCAGCCACGCTCCCTCGCGTACGTACCCGCGCGCCGCCGAGGCCTTCTTCCTCGTCGATCGCCCTCCCTCCCTCCCAGTTCCGCTCCGCCTCCGCTTCAACCCTGATTTCCCTCGCCGATTTTTTCCTGATTTTTTTTCCTATTCCCGATTCCAGCGTTCAACCACAGGATCAAGGAATCGAGGGCGGAGGCCAAGGTCGCGGTCCTCTGCGATTTCGCGGAAGCCGAGGAGCTGGCTCCAGAGGTAAATAAACGGAAGGGGATTGCTCTAGTTCCTAGTTCCGTCATGATTTTGGCTCTTCCGCCCCGTTCGTCTCGTCTGGCGATTTATACATTTGTATTTGTAAATTGTGCAGAAGGTGCCCGTGGAGGCGGTAGCAGGAAGCGTCACAGTTCACGGAGCAGTGGCTATTGATGGGTAAGCACCGGACACATCCCCTACTGAAATTCATCTGGGTTCATCATGTTGGCAAGTTAGGCAAGTTTGTGTGCCATATGTTTTGTCCAGTGCTCCATGTCCTGAGGCAATGTCGGAATCGCCGCCAGCTGATGAAATATCGGGGTCACCTCCGACTCAAGAAGAGAAAGATGAATCGCCCCAATCTTTCGAGTTCTTCACAGCTCCGACTCAAGAAGAGAAATATGAATCGCCCCAATCTCTCGAGTTCTTCACGGCGACGGACCAGTATGTAAAATGTGAGTTGCTATTTGCTACCTCTGTTATTTGATTACTTCGGGTGGAAAATTGTGGTGTCTTAGTTCTGACTTCGACACTGCCATGACTTTAGCAGCAGATGGTGGTGCTGCCAGCACGCCCAAGATGCAGACGCGTCCTCCTTCCCCTCCTATCAAAGTTGCCCCTGCGATTTCGACATGTGACAGTTCTTCAGTGAATACTGGGGCGCGCACGCCGAAGATGGAGGCAAACATGCGCAGAGCAGGTCCTATAGCTGCTTCGATGGGTGCCAAGAGGAACGTGATCAAGTAAGATTCAAGCTCATCTGTGCATATTGAAAAATCTTGAGATTGTTTCCGTTGTCTGAGTTGTTGGCTTTTCAGGGGTGGTCGAGATTTGGGGACTGGAAAGGCAGCCAGTGCTGGGGCTGAAATTGCACAGGAGAACCAAGCGGTGAAGAGGCAGAAACTTGATGATGGAAGAGCCAGACAGGTAAGGGAATGAGAATAGAGACAAACTTGTAGATTCATGTCACTGTTGTGTTGTAATTATTCCTTTTTGTTGCTCTTGTGCTCAGATACTGAATGTCAAGACTAAGGTGCTGCCTCATAAGGGAAGAGCTGATTTAGCTGGAAGCAATGAAGTGAGGAGGTCCCATGAGGATATGTGCTCTGTGAAGGTAAAAATTCCTCTCCTGCTACTAAGTATTCCAGTTTAGTGGGGATTGGATAGAGATAAAATTGAAGATGAAGTGTTACTGATATGAATCCTGTGGCATTTTTAGGAAGCAACTCCATATGTATCAGCTGCAGAATTGGTTAAGAAGTTTGAATCAGGGACCAGAAAGCTGAGCATTACTCACAGCAGATCTCGTTCTCATGTAAGTATTAATTTCCCATGTCTGTTGTACATTAGCTTGTCATATTACATTATTGCAACTCCATTTCACCGCTCACGTGCCTACTAGGATTACCAACATGCGTATATTTATTACAACTGGAATACTGAATCAGGAAAACAGTCTTGAATCTTGATAAATAATTAAGTGGCTTGACATCCAAATTGCTTATGCGTTATGCAGGAGGATGCTGCATTACAGGGAAGGCCTAAGCTGCTTATGTTAACTAGACCGAAGGAGCCTGAGTTTCAAACTTCCCACAGAGTCCGAGCAGTCAAAGTGAAGAGCTCTGCAGAGCTAGAGGAGGAAATGTTGGCAAAGATCCCCAAGTTCAGGGCACGGCCATTCAACAAAAAGGTAAGAATTTGCTTACATGAAAGAAGACTGTCTTACTTTAACTGCCTGCTAACTAGTTGCTGCCTTTTTCCTTAAGATTGCTGAAGCCCCTTCGTTTCCTCCACTTCCAAGGAAAACCCCACAGGTCCCCGAATTTAATGTGCGTATTCTATCATAGTGGCAAATTCATGAATGAAAGGCTCTTTTCATTGATTAATTCATTTGTTCCTTTGCGTCAACTACAGGAGTTCCATCTTAAAACAATGGAGAGAGCAACTCGATATGCGGACACATGTTCAGAAGTTTCTTGTGCAGAGACTATCCGTGTAAGTTCCTAGTTGCCTAGCTGCTGCATCTTAGGATGCTAGTTGTTATTAATTTTTTAGCTACAAAGTTCAATGTTTCAATCTTGCAGTCTCAAAATAAGCCACTGAAATTGACACAACCAAAGCCACCACGACTTCATACAGCAAAGAGAGTTCGGCCACCAAGGTTTGCTTTTGCCACACAAAATTGATGAACTGAAATCATTTTAACAGGCATCAGTCTTTTTTTTTAATGCTAAATTCTAACATCATCTTTCAACAGTGTGAAAAGTTCTCAGGAACTTGAACTGGAGGAGCTGGAGAAGGCCCCCAAGTTCAAGGCCAGGCCACTAAACAAAAAGGTACTAACACTTGTCATAGATGAACAAAAATTGATTAGATTATGAGTTGGAGCTTCAGTTTTGGGCTCCATGTCATGCAGATTCTTGAGAGTAAGGGAGACATTGGTGTGCTTGCCCATCCAAAGTCTCAGGTCACAGCTCCCAAGGAGTTCCATTTCTCTACCGATGTTCGCTTGGGCCCTCCATCAGTTGCTGACTTATTTGACAAGGTATTTATCGGCAGCCATATGGTAGTATAACCACTATATTGTTTTTTGGTCAAGATCTTATTAAGCACTTTCCTATTTTTGCAGCTCTCTCTTCACTCTGAATGTTCTTCAAACAGCAACAGGCAAGATGTGCCCAGACTCACCATACCAAACCCTTTCAATCTACAAACAGAGGTTCGTGAGATGTGAATTTTTTCGAGTCACAGCATTCTCATCATGTGTGCGCAAACAGAATAATTATGCATCCCTGGTTGCAGGAAAGAGGTCATTTAAAAGAGAGGCAGCTAGAAGCACAGCTCTTGCAAAAGAAGATGGAGGAGGAAAAGGCCAGGGTTCACAAAGCTAATCCTTATCCATACACCACAGACTATCCGATGGTATGTGAAAATTTTACTCTGAACATTTTCAGTTGGCACCATTTCTTGATTCGTCCTGTCTAACACAATCCTTGTTCAGATTCCGCTGAAGCCTGAACCGAAGCCCTGTACAAGACCAGAAGGCTTTCAACTAGAGAGTTTGGTGAGACATGAACTAGAGCAGCAAAGGCTGATGGAAGAACGACAGAGAATGGAGAGGGAAGAAGCTCAGAGGAGAATCGTCAAAGCTCAACCTGTATTGAAAGAGTGAGTAAAACACATGCAGCATTTCCCTTAAGAATTTTCGTCCCTTTTTCATGAGCGAGATATATAAAACAGCCTTTTGTAATATTGTCACAGGGATCCTATCCCACTTCCGGAGAAAGAGCGGAAACCTCTTACTGAAGTTCAACAATTTGTGTTGCATATTGATGAGAGGGCAGTGCAGAGATCAGAATTTGATAGCATGGTCAGTAAACTTCCGCTTTTCATTGGTACTCGCTAAGAGCATGCTGTACGTTTGGTTGACACCTACCTATGGAAGATATATAAAAATGTTCATTTATTTTGTGTGGGATGCAGATAAAAGAGAAAGAAAAGACTTACAAAAGGTTGAGAGAGGAGAACGAATTCGCGCAAAAGGTACAGATATCTTCCCTGCTCCTTAAATGCATGCTCCGCTCCAACTGTTGCACGCATTCTTTTTACCTGCTCCTCTTGCTGATCGACCGACGCAATCTCTGTGTCTGAAGATTGAGGAGGAGAAGGCACTGAAGCAGCTGAGGAGAACCATGGTGCCACATGCCCGGCCGCTCCCCAAGTTTGACCGACCATTCCGACCACAGAAGTGAGTACAGCAAAACTTTCTCTTCCCAACGTGTCCAGCCTCTCGATCTCACAAACTGGCGATTTCTGTCCTCACAGATCGACGAAGCAGGTGACGAGACCAAAGTCTCCACAGCTCCAGGTGGATGAGCGAGGGGCGAGGAGGCACGCTCTCATCAGATGATCGCCATCCTCTCCCGTCCAGATCTCTCTCCGCCGCTGTACTACACTGATGGATTGTGTAACTTGTCATTTTCTTTGCTTTGGGCGGTCAAGATCATTCCCGATCTTGCCTTCGATCTGTTTGTCGGGCCTTCGATCTGTTTGTCGGGGTTACTAGGATTCTTTCTCTGCTGACCCATATGTAGTGTAGAGCAGGCCAGGCCTCTAATAACAGCAATCTTTGTCAGTCGGCGATTGCCGCTAGTGTGTGTAGGTTGGTGTTGTGTGTTTCAGTGACTCAGTGTGTGTTTGTGTATTATGGTTATCTCGATTATGACACTTGTTAATCCGATGATACCTTCATATACCTCGTGTTGATTCTTCGGACCCGTCTGGAACAAGCGCTCCTACTTGTGTGTGGGCGGTGGTAGGCCCTTGCTTCTATGGATGGAGCCATCCAAGAGATTCGTTCTCCCGCTGGCATGGAACGCACGGACTCGGAACAAATTGTCACTCTGACCTGAACAAAGCGCCGCCAATGTGGTTTTGCATACGGAGACGCACACGCACGGCCTCTCTCTCTCTCTCTCTCTCCGAATACGCACGCATACAGAAAATTCCACCTAGCTTGTCCAATTGTCCGCTGGTAGCGTGCCGTGCGCACGCGTTTTTTCTTTCTTTCATTCAAAGAGCTTGACCAGGTCGAGTAGGCCAGGTACAGATTCACGGTGTGAGTTCTGAGCTTCGAAACACATCATTCTTTAGGCAAGGGTCGAGTTACGCAAGGGTTGACGCGTACTAGTTTAAAATTCGTATATTCTTTACGGGCTTACGGCTTCCCCAATGATGCTCGCGAGTTGAAGTCTGAACAGATCATCCTTGACCACAAAGCCGGCCACGAGTGCTATTTATTACGGTATCACCAGTTCCTTGAGATGGGACGGTCCATCAGACTGTTTGTTTCGGCTGAATTGGTTTATAAGCCATGGCTGAAAGTACTGCTGGCTGGTTTAGTGTGAGAGAAAAACACTGTTCAAGTTATGGATTATAAGCTAGATACGAGCGAATAAGCCGAAACGAACAGGTTACATATCTTTCCTTTTCGTCAATAATTGGTCTCTTAAATGTTTCTTCTGTAACTTTGGTTGCTCGAGTTGATTAGCACCACGTGTTGACATTTGACTTGCTATCCCAAAAGCTGTTTTTTTCCTCCTCAAAAAGCACTATGCTTTTTCGTGTAAAATATATATATCCCTTTTGATTGAACGATTCATCGACCTTTTCCCCACCTTCTTATAATTTAAATATATAAGCCGTTCAATTTTCATCTCATGCCTTATAGTGAGTTGGAAAGATAAACACGACAAAATATTAGGTTGGCAAAGCAAAATGTTTTTTAACATAGGCTAATTATGATTCAACTATTTCTCAAAACACACTATAGATCTAGGCATTCACCTACTTGCACACATATTGGGATTACTCGCACATATAAATGTGCACATGCTACCCTATGAGCATATTTGGGGTCTGAACCGATAGATTTTAAGATTGAAAACAATTACCATTGACATCGAGCTTGATGAGAATATCATCTACCAAATGTCATCACCCGTGCCAAGTTAATTAAAGACTTAAATATATCGTAAGTAACATAACCCACCGAGTTATCTCAATCCAATGATTCAAGTGTCTTCTTATATCGCCGACTCCACTTAATTGTCTTTTATGTAAATTATGTGTAAACCATCAAAGCTTGAAAAATATACGTAAAAATAGTTTCCTTGAAATACATCCTAAAATATTATACAATACTCACTTATATAAATGATGTGCCCTACCCTGAATGAATGAATGCGATCCATGAAAGTTGCATAATGTCAATATTGTCATACGTACCACTATTCATTTATTGTCAATTGTCATGACCTGTGAGCGAGTACTGTCCTTTTCCTGGCGATAAGAGAAAACCCAACATGGTCGGCAACTTATACTTGCACCTCAGCCGTCTGATATGTGATCTGCAAAGAGCCTCGAGTCAAAAAGTTTATCCATGTCATGTCATAACTCAGCAACGTAACTCACTTGTTGAAGTAGCTATAGGAAACTCCCGATTTCAGATGCCAAATCGGGCACTTCATACATACATGTACATGAGTATGAGTTCCTGAATCCTGAGAGGTGCTTCTTCAGCTCCATCCCGATCTCGCTTGTCGCAGCCTCGCAGGCGATCTCTCCTGAGGGCAAGTTTGGATGCCAAAATTTTTGGCAAAACGCTATTTAGTGTTTTTGTTGTTATTTGATAATTAGTGTCCAATCATAGTCTAATTAGACTTAAAAGATTCGTCTCGTGGATTTCGTCTAAACTGTATAATTAGTTTTATTTTTTATTTATATTTAATGCTTCATATATATGTCTAAAGATTTGATGTGATAAAAAATCTTGAAAATTTTAGCATTTTAGGTGCAACTAAACCGGCGTGAGTGTTAAACACGGAAAGGGAAGGCTGAAAAAACACGGTGCGCTCTCTCTCTCTCCTGTCCCCACCTTGACACGTCCATGTCCCAATCTCCCCCCACCCCAGGTCAACCGACGCTATCCAAGATCCAGTCTCCGCTCTCCCCTCTCCTCTCGCTGGCATACACACACCAGCAGGGCCCCCGGCCCCGCCACCACCAACCCACCTCCTCCCTCAACTATAAACCTATAAAATATCATCATTGACCCGAGCTGATCCAAGAGGCGAGCAGTGATATTGATTTTTGGTGGGAGAAATCAAGGAAGGGGGGACTGAAATTCCAAGGAACCAACCCATTGCTGGTTCTGCTAGCAGGAGGTTGGATTTCAGAGCCAGAAGCTTGCAGCCAGGCGGGCTCAGGGGTCACACAGCAATGGCTGGCAAGGAAATCCTTCACAAGGTGAAGGACAAGGTAACCGGAAATGGAAGAGGATGGAGACTGTTGCTTGTTTTGCCCTATGGTTTCCTTTTCCTTGCTACTAGTAATTGATTGTCTCTCGTTTTAGCTGTATATAGCCAGTTTGGTTTATCATCATTGTTCCATAGGTTTCCTTTGGGGTGCAAAGATTTGTGGGGCTGAGAAGACGGATTGTTTGGACTGTACTGATAAATTTTGGAGCCGTGATGTTCCAGTTGGGGACTCACTGGATTCGGACACATGAAAATCTTGCTAACTGGGCGGCCCTCGATGGGACAACCTCTTCTCCAACCTCTTGGCGTGTGTTTAGGAGTCGGGGGTTGTACATATATCTTGAGTCTGTCTACTACACAATCATGTGTTTTATGCAGTTTCAACACATGAATTTTTTTTGCACTATAGAATTAAGATCCAACAGCCTCCACCCTCCTTCTACCTCTAGCCTCCAGCCTTCTTATACCTCCAGACAATCACAAATCACAGAACCACGTATCACAAGAAACAATTTTTTTTATGGAAGGACAAATCACAGATCGCAGAGGAGAAGGAGAGGCCTACCTTGCAGATCATAAAACTGGTGTGGAGGCCACGCTTGAATTTCTCTATGAAGATTGCAAGATGACAACGAGAAGTTTTGCTCTCGCACTGATGCTACGATTGTCAGAGAGCACGGACATTGTCGAGACTGCTATCAGATGCTTGCAGTCATTCACATCTTCGATGAAGCATATGGCTGAAGCTATATTTGGAGAACTCACTCGCCTTCCTCTGCAAGACATTTCTGTGTTTTTTTTTTTGTGAAAGAGAGAGGGAGGGAGAGAGAGAGAGAGAAAATCCATGTGTTTTTTTTTGTGCTAAAACACATGTGCGTTGTATAGCATTCCTGTATATCTTACTACCTGAATGGCTGGATTGATGATAAAAACATTTATTGGTAATATTTTGACATAAAAAGGAGTCCTTTTTTTGGTGGTGGTGGTGGTGGTGGTGGCGGCGTGTGTGTGGGTGGGTGGTGGGGGGTTGTCAGCAACACCATCTAGATGAGCGAAATTTGCAATCTGCATGAACCTAGCTATTTTCTCTGTCAAAGAGAAGTTTATTTTAATGCATGTGATTTCAGAACTGGTGCTCTGTCAAAAAGATGTTTATGGTGTTCTATCTGAAAGAAGTTTATCTGGAATAAAAATGCAATAGAAGCGGAAGGTATAATTTTCTTGTCAATAGAAGCGGAAGGTATAATTTTCTTGTGGTAAAGCTACAACGTCACAAAATGTCTAAATATTGGAGTTCTGGCGTATGTAATTTTAGGAGCTTGGTTAAGAGGAATTTCCCTTGTCCTGCTTATGCAATAGAGAAATGAAAGCATAGAAGAAACTAACTTTTCTCGAACTAGTTTGTATGGATTTCTTTGTGTGTCGCATTTGTTTATTCACTATTTTAATTTGGAAGACATGTGTATTAGTTTTGTAGTGGCACACCCATACTATTTAAGACATGTGCTGCTACACCTGGGATTCTGGAACAACACTTCATACGAGGTGTGCATTCATGTTAGGACCTTTATAATGTGATCTATGGTTCAACTTTGAAGTTTCATGAAATGTCATGCACAGAAGGAACTGGTCATCATGAAGAACGCATATTCGATAGAAGTCCAGTTTTTGTAGATTATATTGTTGAGCTCTTTGATGCACAATCGGACACGTTTTTCTTGGTTAACTGTGCTGTGTGCTTGTGTGTTTTGGACATGCTTATTTATGTGCTTCGTTGTGTTAAGACAATATGATTGATATGGGAGTATATGTTTTTCCAACAGGTGAAAGATGCGTTTAGTTCATCAGGACCAGAAACAGGGAAAGGCAAGACAAAGTTATCAGGCAAGCGTGTCAAGCATGGTTACCATCTGGTGAAGGGAAAATCTAATCATCCAATGGAGGACTATCTAGTAGCAGAGTACCGGCAAGTTGGTGAACATGATTTAGGTTTGTTTGCGATATTCGATGGTCACCTGGGCCACACTGTTCCAGACTTTTTGCGCTCCCATCTTTTTAATAACATCTTGAGTGAGGTAATGTACTAATGTTCCCCTTCAGTTACTCATTTTTATCTTTACAGACTAATATCAGTGGCAGCTTCGTTTTGGCTTTTGCTATATACTCAAATGATGTAAGAGTGTATATGGTAGCTTCATGCTTATGACCTATGGAAAGAGGAATGATTATTATGACTTGATGTACCGTAAATATTCTCTAAGCAATTTGCAAATACTGATTTTTGGCAATAAAAGGTGAAAGGAACTTCTCATTTAGTTAAAATGTGCATATACTTGAAGTAACGGCAGATTTGCAACCTACCATTTTATGCAATAACCACATTAAGAGCATGAAAGAGAATGACTTCACGTATAAATCTTGTCTAAGGTAGTAGAATGTAGTTTAAGACAACTGTGCTGATTATTTTATTGACTCTTGCCTCCTCAGCCAGAATTCTTGAGTGATCCAGAAACTGCTATCCGAAATGCATACCAACTTACGGATCAGAAAATATTGGAAAACGCAGCAGAGTTGGGAAGAGGTGGTTCCACAGCTGTTACTGCCATCTTAATAGGCACTGACAAGTCCGTGAAACTAGTAGTTGCAAATGTTGGGGATTCACGGGCAGTTATTAGCAAGAATGGTGTGGCGGAGCAGCTTTCAGTTGACCATGAACCAAACATGGAGCGACAAACGATTGAGCAAAAGGGTGGCTTTGTATCAAACCTACCGGGTAAATGATCATCTCTCGCCATTGTTTAACAACGAACTTTATGTTTGGAACAACTTTTTCATCATGACTTGAGGTTCCAAGTCAGATGTTTTCAGATCATCTCAAAACTTGTTCCTACCTGCTTGTGGGTATCACTTGTGCCAACCCGCTAATAAAAGCTCGTTTCATATTACAGTCATGTGCGTATTATCTTGATATACTGAAATTTAATCTGAAACTTATTTCACTTGCAGGTGACGTGCCACGCGTTGATGGGCAGCTGGCAGTTGCAAGGGCATTTGGAGACCGGAGCTTGAAGAAGCACCTCAGCTCTGAACCATATGTGGTTGAGGAAACTATCGATGAAAATACTGATTTTTTAATTCTAGCAAGTGATGGCTTATGGAAGGTAATGCATATGAAACTCTTACAAACCATTTCTGAAGGATTTACGGTGTTACCTGATTCACAGCATGGTCTAGTGTATACCTAAGCTTAACACTTCATTCAATGTTGTATGCATGTATGCACATGACTTTGCAAGTTTGCATGTAGACTCTAGATCAAGCCGTGAAGTTTGTGTTTACCGTTTTCAATGATGATTATAATGTGGGAATGGCGCATGTGCAGGTGATGTCCAACCAGGAGGCGGTCGACGAGATCAAGGATTGCAAGGACGCACAGGCAGCTGCCAAGCACCTGACGGAGCAGGCCGTGGACCGGAAGAGCAAGGACGACATTTCTGTTATCGTCGTCAAGTTTCTGTGCTAGCACATCGTCAGGTTAAATGGCCTCCCAATTGTATGCCGTGTTAAATGATCTTAAGTCTTGTGCTTGCTGCTGTCGGACATTTGTATTTAACCTTCTTTGGTTTTGGGGACAAAACCCCACAAAGTGACAAAGGGGGTCAAGGCTTGTAACATAATAAAGCATGGTACCACCATAGTGATTTCAGTTCGTGTTTTTTATATTCTGGTGCAGGCGAGTTCATATTTTTTATAATTTTATTATTTGTGGACTCCAGTAAAAAAATACTTGTTGCATGGGACTTCACACCGTCTTTGATGCATATCTTTGACCACTAATTTTTTTCTGAACTATATTCTTCAAGTCCTTCAAATTATATGATTTTGTTAGTATTTTTCAATACAATTCTACACATATAACTTACATGTTTTCAACTAAATCATTTTAAAAATATGGATGTCATAGGTTTTAAGGTTTGACTAAACCATGTTTTTAATACTCCTTTTTTTGTGTTTACAGTCCGGTTTCTAAGATCCAAAACATATATAAATGCTAGAAGTTTCTGGAGGGCTTCTACTTTTTATACGCCAGTCCACCGATTTCCACATGGTCTAATTCACCGCTACCTTCTCCACCGGTGCCGTCACTTCCTTCACTCCCATTCTCGCCGCTGCCTGCAGGTCCACCATCCGTCCATCCCAAAGCTCGTAGCAGTGCCTATGAGGCCATTCCACCGTCGTGTGATGCCATGAATCCGCATAAAACTACATCTAAAATAAGATGAAGGTAAAATGACGATAGTGCCCCTATGAAACCGTACGGCAGCCAAGTGCAAGTTCGTGATTTTTTTTTAATTTTAACTCTTTTTTATAACTAATTTTAAATCTATCACTGCCTGTTTTTTTTAACACTTTTGGCCGCACCTATTTTCCTGTCGCGGCCAAATGCCTGTGCCGCGCCATGCATGGTGGCGCGGTGAGAGAAACGACGATGGCGACGATCGGGCTCGGGGATGGCGACGTGGCGAGGCTCGCTTTGCGCCACCGACCTTGAGTGCGGCAAAGTGTTGCGCCCGATCCGTGTGGTGGGCTAAATAAATACCGGCTGCATGTGAGCCCGCTTCGCCGCACGCACTTCCGCCGCCGCCGCCACCGCCGCTGGCCGCCAACCAAGACACGCCGCCGCCGGCGCCCGCGTCGTCTTGAAACCATGCTGCGCCCGGCTTTTATATGAGAACCGACCAATTATACGAGATTAAGTAAGAAAATCTTCCACCAAAGCAGATAATTTAGCAAACTTAAGCCCGTATAACCCGGTAGTCCGTGAAACCACGAAGGATTTCAAACCAATCGACATACAAACCAAGATCGTACAAGTTTAGCGAGTACCGTCATACGTTACATAAAGTTCACAACGACAGAAGATACATCAGAGTTTAGAACATAAAGTTATTACATACCAAGTTCAAACTGAAATAGCGGAAGCAAATAGTTTTAAAGCCACACACACTTTTGATTCAGATACAGTGCCAGTAGGTAGTCATCTCCAACAAAAGCATCAGATGAGAAATACGGAGTGACCATTTGCCCTTGGTCCTAGTTGTCACCCATCGCCGGATACAGGCAATTAATGCAATAGCCGTAGTACATTTGACCATCTGCAACAACAATGGGAACAACGCCCTGAGTACGAGAAGGTACTCAGCTAAACTTACCAGTCTTAAACCAAAATAAAACGACACCAAGAATTATGCAAGGCTTTCTTTAGTGGGCTAGCTGACTCTTTTTGCGAAAGCATAAGTTATCATGAACAAACCATTTTAAATACTTTGCATCATCTTTATTATAACATATCCATCTAGGTAAGCACCTGTACTATGGCAATCACATGATTAAACAATAACATCCAGTTACCAATTTAGCTTCAGCATAACTCATATCCTCCAAATAACCATTAGTGTTCCATCATAATTACTACGATGCCGTAGCTCGAGTCAAGTGCTCACTATCCAGGAGCGATGGCGATTCGAATCGATTTCTAACCAGCTGGTGATTTATTCCTCACACAAACCACACTCACCGATCAAGTGAGTTACAGATCACCAATAACACTTTTCAGGTAGCCGCGGGATAATCTGGAGCCGTAGTACCCAGGGACCGCCCAACTGCCAGGAATCAGGTCACACCTACCCTTGGGCTCACTCTTCGCGCCCCTGTCATACCCCCATCAGCACCAATACGCGCACTCGTGTAGATCCCGGCCCGAATAGCGCCACTAGCTTCGCGGACGAAAGGTACTTTATTCGGCCAGCTAAATGTGAGGCATGCGTTCAACATGACAAGAGGGACGAGCAACGATCGGTCCTTAATCGACACAGACAGAAACTAACAGCACCCCAGAACCCTGTCTGGTTGCCTCCAACTTTTCCGTCCGGTCTCCAATTATCCATCACACATGGTTCATTCCAGGATATCATTCTTTTCATAACTAAATTCTTCCAGTAACCACCTATAATGTAGGTGATCGAGTATCACCGATCGCTACCGGTCTAAGCAAAGCTAAGCAGTTATTCGATCCTGACCTAACAGGGTAAAAGGTAATAAGGTAGGCAAGGATAGTAATAAATGCATCAACGGTTTCAATCAACTCCTATAACTTAATGCAACAATATATAAACTCATATATATATATATAGAAAGAATTGTTTTTATAAAGTAAGAGACTTAGAATGCTCCGGGGCTTGCCTCGTTCGAACGAACTAGGCTGGTGATCCACGCACTCGGGCAAGTCCTCTCCTTGCTCCTCTTCCTCTGGCACCTCCTGTGCCTGAACTTCTTGTGGATCTGTCTCGGTCTGCTCTTCCTGAACTGCTACTAGTAACTCCTCCTGCGATCCTGTATGATGCAGATGTATAAGTGCTAATGCATAGGTGCATTGGAGAGATGACATGTAATAATCATGATGCATGAAATGTAGATGATCATGTTTAACTTCATTGAACATAGTAGTAGCAAAACTCTTCTACAAGGTAGTCAACATCATCCAAGAACATGTACTACTATCTACTATGACAACCACTGTACTAACATGCCAAATCACCACAACAAACTAAGATGCTACAAAGATACACCAAAGAGAACATTATTAACTAAACTCGCATTAAAGAAGATCATTTGATTTTATTTTAAACTAGGGCTACACAGCAACGTATATTTTTGGTATTCATAAAAATATGAGAAAATTACAGTAGCATAGTACTACTCTAATTAGACTACCATAAAATTTTCATGGCATTTGGATAAGTATAACAGCCTACACAAAAATGACAAGCTATGGTAGATAATTGAGCATGAAAATACTTTGTACTACGAAAAGTGTCAAACAACAGATTTGGTATTTTTTTCTATGTTCTACACAGTAAACAATCACTGCACAAAAATTATCATACACATGTTTTATACAATTTTTGCTCTCTATCAAAATAACAAAAAATCATCAATTAAAGGCACTTGAACTACACATCAATATTTCTCTACAGAACATGCATGACATATATTTTCCCTACAAAGTACATTACTAAAGGAGATTAAAAAAACTAGAACCATATTTTTCTGATATATATTCTATTTACTAGACATTTTCTAAGAAATCAGCATTTATTCAATTTAAATAAAGCTGCATAGAAAAGTATCACAAATTTGACATGCAATATTTTTAACAGATAGATCTAGTCACAAGAAACCTAGCAAAACTTGTTTCAACAAATTTGGAGCTATTTTGAGCAAGTTATAATTTTCCAAAGCCTTTAAATAGAAATCTAAAAATCATTTCTTAATTTCTTTTCTGAAAATCTCGGTTCAAAAATGCTAGATCCACCCGGATCTCTACCCAGGATTGCACCCCAGCGGCTGACAGTGGGCCCCTAGCCCCACCGGTCAGTCACTAAGGCAGGGGAGGCGCTCGGCCGCGGCGGTTCTCGCCGCCGGTGAACCTGCCGGCGGTGAGGTCACCACCGGAGGCTTCCCCGAGACAAGGCGGACCTAATGGTACCCCTACCACGGCCAATGGAGCTCGGGAGCAAGCTCACCGGCGACCATGGCGGCGCGATGGCGCGGCTCAACGTCGGCCGGCCAGCTCCGGTCGAGAGGTGGCGCGGGGAGTGGCTTGAGAGTTGCCCCATGTTCGTGCGGTGCTCGTGCGCGCAAAAGGAGGTGAGAAGGAGGACGGAGGGGCGAGGTGCACGGAGCGACGCATCTCCGGTGAACTGGACCTAGCTCCGGTGAGCGATTACCGGCGACTCAATGCTTACCACGGTGATAATGTGCTAGCACGAGATGCACGAGGTGGAGGAGGAGCTCAGGGCTAGGTGGGGCGGTCGACGGCGAGCTGGAGCGGCCGGAACAGCCAACTCCGGCGAGGCGCTGGTACGGGCGGTGGCGGAGGCGAACGCATGCGCTGCTGCTGCTCGAGCGAGATGAGATGGAGGAGAGGGAGGCAGACGCGGCGCGGCGGGTGTAGGCGCGACAGGAGGGGCGCGGGGGCCACCGGTGTCAACGCGGTGAGCGACGACGACGGCGTACGGACACGCGGCCGCCAAGCTCTGCGGCCGGTCGGGCGCGGCGCGCGGGAGTGGACGGCGGGCGCGGAGGCAGGCCGGGCCGCCCTGTGCTGCTGGGCCGAAAAGGAGGCGGCGGCCCAGTAAGCAAATAAAAATGATTTTCTTTTTATTTCTTAAATTAACAGAACTAAAATTCCATTTTTGAGCCATTTAAAAGCATTTTTACAAGTCGGTGTAAAAATAAAAGTTGTTCCATTTTTCAAGATCTACAACTTTGCTTTTATGACCAAAGTCAAATTCCAAATAGATTTTGAATTACAAAATAAAAATCAATATTAATTCAAAACCCTAATTTTGAAGAATTATTTTTAAAAGCAAAATTTGGCAAAACTTTGAATATAAACTTTGCTCCAAATTGCATCTTAGCTATTTCTAATTGGTCTAAGTGATCAACCAAGGTACACTCATGGCAAAACAAACATAGCATGGCATTTCACATTATTTCAAACATAATGAATTTTAATCAATTTAAGTACCACATGAAATGATACTTCACTTCTTTCGAAATGAGATGCACGAATGATGCTTATGCATGGGGTGATGATGATTATGCTCATGGGATGAAATATTAATGCATGCTTAACACCGAGGTGTTACACGCCTGCCCGGCCCAGCCTCGCCCGCCGCGCAGCGCCCGCGTCGGTCACGCCACGAACGCCGACGCGTCAAGAGCGCCCGCTCCTAAGGTACCTCCCTCTCGATTTCATATTTTTTATTATTATTGATTTAGGATAATTAGTGATTTAGGATAGTTAGTAATTTAGAATAGTTATGGTTTTATGATTGTTATTGATTTAGGATAGTTAGGTTAGTGAATTTGTTTGTGATTTACGTATGTGGTTTTTAGGTTCGAGGTAGTGTGTTCTAGTATAATTAGGATTTTGGGTTTAGGAATTGATTATGTATTTATTATTTAGTTTATAGTTAGTTATTTAGTTAGGAATTTTTGGTATAGATACTAGTTTACCCTAAACCCAAAAGGGTTTAGGGATTTTAGGGATTGATTATATATTTATTATCTAGTATAGTTAGGATTTTGGGTTTAGGGATTTATAATAGTTAGGTTAGTGAATTTGTTTGTGAATTTACTAATGTTAATTTGAATTTTGTTAATTTGAATACTCTAACGCTTTGTTTATCAATTTGTGACAGTATGGCCCCTCCCACGCAACACCCGTTGTACCCCATTCTTGAGGTGGAGTACGACGACCAGCACAGAGCACATATCTTGAGTGACACCGACGCAGAGGTGGTCTTGCCTCCTTTGAGACCCCGCACGCACACCAGGGCGCACCAGTGGGACGAACGTTATGCGCCGTACATACGGCGTGCCGGCTTCCTCGAGCTTGTCCGTGTTGTCAACCATGGTCTTTCGCCCCTTGACCCAGCACTACTTACTGCAGCTGTAGACAAGTGTGAGCGCATTCTTTGTACGTAAACTTTCTTGTAACAAATTTGAGGCAACTAACAGTCGTTCTATTCTTATAACATTTGGAGGCCTGAGACCCACACGTTCCACCTACCTTGTAGCGAGATGACCTTGACGTTGCAGGACGTGAAGGCTATTTTAGGCCTTTAGTAGGGGGACTTCATTTTAGTTCCACCTACCTTGTAGCGAGGGCCTTGACTTCCGGTGGCGTGTAGGGGGACTTCCAGGCTAGGCTATTTTAGGCCTTTAGTAGGGGGACTTCCAGTGACAGGGATAGTTGACAATGATCACTGGAGGGAGCTAGTGGCTCAGTTTACTGGTTTTCTTCCACCAGACGACGATGCTTCCAAAAAAAATAAGTGAATAATTCAAGCATATTTAATACTTGCATTGCTTTCCTGCAGCCATGGGGTCTCATTTTCTTTGGTCAATTTTAGGAAAAGTTCCGGTGTTTCATCGTCCTGGATCACAGAGCGCTTTGATTACTTGGACCCACAGGCTGATGCTCTGATCGACAGGTTCGCTCGAGTGTGGCTCTAGCACTTTCTTGGTGCTTTCCTCTTCCCAGACGCCTCGGGCAATACCATCAGCTGGATCTTCCTTAACATACTTCGCCAGCCGTAGGAGAACATAGCGGCGTACAGCTAGCAGCGCAGTCCTGGCATGGACGTATCAACAGCTATGCGTTGCCTGTCGTCGCACCTCAGGATATGCGAACCTTGGGGGTTGTTCCTACCTACTCTAGGTTTGGTGTTGGGAACGATTGCCCGTTGGGAGGCCCCTTAATAATGGTTTACCGGTAAGTATTTCGGTTCATTATATTCTTCGAGGCAGTTAGATATGATGAGATTATTAGTGGCTAATTCATTATCGTGTTCAATGCAACGATGGAACGGGCATGATACACTCCCTACAGCTCTGTATATCTAGACGAAAGCACGGTTAGTTAGAGGGAATGCGTGGCACAAGTACAGGGAGTACACGGACAGTCTCGATGTCCTAACACAGCACCACGTTACGCTCTCTATACTATCATAGTAGTGTCTTCTTCTATGTACACTATATCACAACCTAACACAATTACGAAATTTCAGGTGTTTTGGTGTCCTTGGGATTCTCCGGAGCTCCAGGCCTATCTCAGTTCTGTCACTAGGGACGAGTCACATGAGTATCGCTGCGACGTCCCTCTTATTTTCTTCCATGTGGTCGAGATTCACTTGTCCATCCGGGTCTACAGACAGTTTGAAAGAATGACAGGCTGCCCATCATCGCTTTACTCCACCAACCAAGAATTGCACGGGTGCGTTATCGATTAATAACAATGCTACAATTCAGTGGTTTGTTTGGTACAACTAACATCGTTTTGTTGTAGGTATGACTGCAGGAAGAGGTACAAGACCAAGGATTGGCGCGTGACACACAGCTCGCACATCCATTTATGGCAGAACAGGGTACCACATGCGGTCCTTGTAGGTCCTCCACACGACCAGCGCACCTTCGACGAGTACCTGCAGTGGCTTCACAGGTCTACGAGGACACATATCAAGCCCCCGTACACTGACGTGGCGATTGACGAGGACTCGGAGGAAGATGTCATCGAAGATGTGTACGACGTTACCACTAGAAAGGACACATAGCTACAGAGAGCTCCGCTTCAAAGATACGTGGTAATATACTTGAATGGTACAATTTGTTAACATTTTGGTATTAAGTATGTGTACTAAAACTGTCCAACCGCGTTTCTGTACCCAGGCGACACAATTGTCAAGGCTGTCCAACGAAGCAGCGTTCTGGCTACACAAGTCTAGAGGGCAGGGCCAGGCATTCTCACGACTTTTGTGGAGGTAAACATAAACTTGTCCATTCCGAAAATGTTTCTTTATTGTATATGCGTTTGGGTAATGCACTAACTTTAACGTCTATTTATGCAGAAGGTGAAGAAGAGCTGCAGGAAGCTAGCTCAGAAGCTGAGCTGCATGAACACTCCTTATGAGGAACCGTTACTCCTGGCGTGGTCGGGTGGCACGTCTTCAGCCTCTTTGAGGACACCAGTCGGCTCTTCTCCGCCGATGATAGGTGCCACTTCCGCGGTGCGTACACCACCACATCATAGCACTAGCAAGGACCCTGTAACCGAGGACAACGATGACGACGACGACCCCCCGGACTTCCGCGGACAGCACGACCAGTGGGACGATTGGCCGCAGAAAGAGATCGGCATGTCTCAGCTAGGTGGTGCCCCGTTTGACACCCAAGGAGCCTCACAGGTACTAACAAAGATAGTTTATCTCAATACGTAGGCTCCATGAACTAACGATCATAAAGAATTATAAGTAATCGTGCGTATCATATACTTGAAGGGTACAAGCCGTACGCACCGCCGACGCGACCATACCGACGTTGGCTACAATCTCAATGTGTTGCCAACAAATTCGAAGAGACAGAGACGTCCGAGGGATCCTTACACTCATGGGTCTTAGTTTGTTAGGTCAAACGAATATTGGCATCCGAAACTTACGGCGTTATTTGGTTATGTTATGTCAAACTTATGTCAAAACAATAAATATGTTGTGTGGCAGCTTGTCAACTTGCTTCTTATTCGTTTCTTTGCGTCGCGGCAGCACTGCCGGCGAAATTAAGTACCAACTAGTTTGGGAACCGGCAGTCCCAACTTATCTCGACGCCGGTGGCAATTTTTCGTAATTGATTAGTTAAAATGGTGCATAATCGTATTATGAAAGACGAAAACAAATCATTGGCTTATCAGATTTTTTATTCGGCCGTGAAAATAATTCAACAAAAGACGGGCGCGACGCGTTTCGATTAAACCATCCAGTACCCTGGGCGGGCGGCGGGCGCGACGGCCAGGTGGCGTGGCTGCTCGGCCAGGCGGGACTGGCCGCGACATTTATTTGGCCCAGTCGCGCCACGGATCAGGGCGCGGCACTACCGCGCCAAGGACGGTGACGCGGCAGATCCTACCACGTCAGCGGTCCCCGAGCCTGGTCGTCGCCACGTCAGCCTTCTGTCGCACCACCATGCATGGCGTGGCACAGCCATTTGGCCGTGCCAAGGCAATAGGCGCGGCAAAAAGTGTTAGTTTAAAAAAAACCGACAGTGTTATATTTAAAATTAGTTATAAAAAGAGTTAAAATTAAAAAAAAATCAAGTTCACAGAGTCCAGAACCATCAAGACAAAGGGATAGGCTCGGCGTTCATTTTCCCATTTTTTAATGACAACTCGATGAATGACTACTTCGAATGGGTGGATAGAAGCGCTCCAGTGATATGTGCGCGTGTTTAGTTTCACTCTAAATTTTCAAAATGTGCTATAGTATCTATCATATCGAATGTTTGCGGCCCGTGTATGAAACATTAAATGTAGACAAAAAAAAACTAATTGCACAATTTGGTGGGAAATTGCGAGACGAACGTTTTGAGCCTAATTAGTCCATGATTGAACAC
Source organism: Miscanthus lutarioriparius (assembly GCA_904845875.1). Lineage (NCBI taxonomy): Eukaryota > Viridiplantae > Streptophyta > Magnoliopsida > Poales > Poaceae > Miscanthus > Miscanthus lutarioriparius. The sequence goes on from CAJGYO010000004.1 coordinate 19,849,430, forward strand.
TAATTGCCAAATAAAAATGAAAGTGCTACAGTAACCCCAAATTCCAACTTTCTGAAACTAAACACGCGCTTTTTTTTTTTTTATTCTGTTACCTTCACAGTGCCTTGTCAGACTATGAACCTGTACGGACTCTGCCTCCAAGCTATACTTCACCATTATTACTGGAAAAATTTTGAATCCTATATGCGTAAATATTATGGGACGGAGGGAGTACTCCACCGCAACATTCTCACTCTTGACTCGTTGTCAACATCTGGTCTGGTATGGTTCTCACACCACCACCGTTGGCTCTGGTCGGCTGTGAATTTTGTTGCGGCGCCACAGAGTGCAGCTACAATGCATAAGCCAGTCAGCACCAATAACAAAAGAGAGACTTTTTTTTACGCAATAACGGGAGCTCTGCCTTTTAATTAGGGAGAGAACAAATAAAGTTAATTACAGGAATATTAAAAGAGCACAAGACAAGCTCCCCCAGCCTGCCAGAACAAAGGAGCATAGAAGGCCCAATAGTCAAAATAAGCCGAAAAGATCATCAGCCTGTTGGCTGGTTGGTTTCTGGGCTGATAAACCTGATTAGTGCTGATTTGTTGTGATAGGAAAACACTGTTGGCTGGCTGATAAGCCCTGGTTAAAACCAACGAGCGAACAGGCTGAATGCCTTTACAAAACCGGAGCAAAAGTTCTTCTCAACATAAATCCTCCTGGACTTTGGGAGCGACTTGTTGCGCCGTTTGAAGCCCATTGTTAAAAATTCTTCTATTTCGCTTTTTCCAAACGTTCCAGCAAGTGATCCGTAGCTCGCCCATGATTCGTCACCCCACCCGTGAACCGTAGTCCGTAGGTACAGCTTCATATCCTCAGTGATCCCTCTTAACCCTTCTAGTGAGATGAGCATCCTCCTTAATCCTAAACCTCAAACCCAAAGCTTAACGACAATTCAAGTCACGGCTGCCATGATAGTGTATTAGGGTTTACAAGGGGAGAGGATCAGATAAGTAGACGGACTGACTGTAGCTCCAATTCGTTAGTTTTTTTATGGTGAAAATGCTTACTCAAGTTTATTTAGTGTTCCAAGTGCATGCACGAACTGTATGATGCAATGTTGTGGGTGTATGTGGACCTGACCAGGCTGAAACTCTAGCGCGACCAGTTTTTTCCACGGCCCGGCCCGTCAAAATCCATGTACTGTAGTTGGCAAAGGACCACGCTCTGGCACGGCACGTCGTAAAACCCTAGAAAAACACTAGCCCTTGCTCGTTGCTCCCCCAAAAAGGTTTTCCCCCTCCCACTTTTCCACCGCGCCGGCGAGCCGAAGCGACGCGGAGCTAAGGATGCCGCGGACCACCGTGGTGGAGAGCCCCGGCTGCCCGCCGCTCCGCGCCCTCACCACCGACGTCCTCGGTCTCGTCAAAGGTAGCCCGCGACCCTTCTCCCCTCCCCTCCGCCGCCTGCCCCCTCGTCCTCTCTTCGCGCTGCTACGTAGCACTGACTCCACCCGTTTCCCCGCCGGCTGCAGTCGTCGAGGCCCACACGAAGCCGGCGGGCGCCGCCAAGGTCGTCGAGACGTGGGGCGCGCCCGACGCCTCCCGCGCCATCGTCGCTGCCTCCCTTGCCGATCGCGCCGCCGACCCCGTGAGCATCCCTTTCCGTGGCATCCTTGCCGACTGACGCTTTATTATCAGATTCATTGATAATCAAAGCGTGCCTCTAATTTGCGTTATGCGCCGCTCTTCTGCAGGTCTTGGCTGTGGCGAGGAAGAACGGCGTGGTGAGTACCTGCTGCTCTTAGAATTGAGGCGCTCACTGCCTGCAATGTGCCCATTAGTGTGTGATTTAGGTGATTTCGTGTAGGTTGAGTTGCTGAATCCCCTGAATGGAGATGCTCTGGCTGCTGTCAAGACCGTGGGGCCAGCACCAAATGATGGTGGTGCTGAAGGTGATCCCCTCGCCACATTGCACCTTTTCACAAGACAGGCTTCGGACTCGATGTAAATTTTCATTCCATGCAATTGTTCCACCTGTTGTCATTCTAGGTTCTTAGTTCATGCTATTAGCTGGTGGCCAAGTTATATTGACCCAATTGTGCATTGCAGCATAGGAACGTTTCTTGCCTGCACGGAGCAGGGGAAAGCTTCTATGTGGTCCATCACGAAAGAAAATGCAGCTTCGGGCTCGGATGTTGGGCCATCAGCCACATGGGATGTGTGCAGTGGGGCCAATCTGCAATTTTGCTCAGTTGATCATGGCGAAAGCTATGCGATGTTTGGAGGGTGAGTTTAAAGAACCTGAAATAGGGTTTATCTGCTTTAGTTCAAAATTTGCATTTGAACTTTATTGGTTTTGTTCAGCATTTTTGCTATTTGACATGGAAATCTGTAAGCAATTTTTTTAAGTTCCAGAAATAATGGTTCCATTTGTTTTAGGAAAGGTATAGAAGTGAACTTGTGGGATATCACATCTTGTAGTAAGATATGGTCTGCTAAATCTGTAAGCACTCATTGACCTTGTTAGTTTCTCTCTGATACTAATATAGAAGACCTTCATCCTTTATTAAATGATTTTCTTTCTTTGTTTCATATGAAGCCCCGAGCAAATAGTCTTGGTATATTCACTCGACCTTGGTTCACTGCTGGGACCTTCTTGTGCAAGGATGATCATCGTAAAGTTGTAGCCTGCACTAATGATCATCAGGTAATGTAAAATGATGCCTGTATCTCTTGCTATGGCAAGGAAAAACTCCCAATAGATTGAACATATTTTGATCAAATAGATTATCATGTGCCTGAACTGCAAGGGCGCTAGTTTCTGCTTTTAAGTTCATGCATGTTGGTTTGAATGCATGATACAGATTTTGTATCTAATATCCCAGGCTAAGAACTTGCACAAAGCCATACTCCAAATGGAACTGACCTACAGATAGCTACATGCTTACACTTTCATCCTTGCTTTGTATAAAATGGTTAACCAGGTCTTGCATCGAGCTTCAAATGTTATGGGACTGTCGCACCTTCACAACCCACTTTGTGACTCGGGCATCTGTTAACTGACTGGGGGGTTATACTATATTCCATCGTAGCTTATATAGACTAAAAGGCAATTTATTGCGCTTATGTCATTATAGTCTTGTAGGCAGTAGTAGCAAGGCATGTTCATGTAAAGACATTGGTATCTCCACATTTTGCTAATGCAATGATGATGATGCTGAGCATTTTTATACGAATGGTGATACTGAGCATTTTTATGCGAATGATGTTATAGGACGGCGATTAGACCTGCTATGTTGTATGGTGCAGAATGTTGGCCTACGAAAAGACGACATGTTCAACAGATAAGTGTCGCGGAAATGCGTATGTTGCTTTTGATTTGCGGTCATACAAGAAGGGATCGAGTTCGGAACGATGATATACGTGATAGATTAGGGGTAGCACCAATTGAAGAAAAGCTTGTCCAACACCGGTTGAGATGGTTTGGACATGTCCAACGGAGACCTCCAGAGGCACCGGTGCGTAGTGGAATCCTAAGCCAGGATAGTAACGTGAAGAGAGGCAGAGGAAGACCGAAGTTGACTTGGGTAGAGGCAATAAAAGGAGACTTGAAAGGATGGAATATACCCAAAGACTTAGCCTTAGATAGGAGTGCTTGGAAAACAGCTATTCACGTGCCTGAACCTTGATTGCTTCTGCTGGGTTTCAACTCTAGCCTACCCCAACTTGTTTGGGACTTAAAGGCTTTGTTGTTGTTGTTGTTGTTGTTGTTGTTGTTGTTGTTGTTGTTGTTGTTGACGTTTACCTTTTTCAGGTCCGCTTGTATGATACTGCATTGCAAAGAAGACCTGCCATCTCTGTTGATTTTAGGGAGTCACCAATCAAGGCAGTTGCTGCTGATCCGAATGGCCACGATGTCTATATTGGCACAGGAACAGGGGATCTTGCTTCCTTTGACATGAGAACAGGTGTGGTGTGCTGGCATGCTGCTATATGTTATCCTCTTCTTAAACACAGAATTGAAAACTTGATCATATGATACATTCCTTAGAATGTTATGTTAGTTCTTTTTTTTTTGTAATGTTGGATGGTTTCAACTGGCAATGCACCTTCTGTTCCACTGTTGGTACCTTTTTTTCTCCAGCTAGCCAGTAATCTGCAGCTAAGATGGTATTACAACTAAAGTAATGCTGACCTACATGTGTATTGATAGGAATACACATTGTGGGCGGGCTGAACATGGGCTATAATAATTTATATAAAATTGTTGTTTAGATGATAGTTAAGGATATAAAATAGGTTATCAGTAACACTGTAACGGAAGAGAATGGTTTGATATATGTAACTTGCACAGGTTCACAGATACCCTCATGTTTGTGCTGTGGAAGCGATGATGAGCTACCATTTGACAGCTTTATTATTGCTATTAGTATTTTGATTTTTCTTTGTTACCAAAATTGCAAAATCAATATTTCCCCCCCTTTTTTTTCAGGGAAATTGCTGGGATGCTATATTGGCAAATGCAGTGGAAGTATTAGATCTATTGTTAGGCATCCAGAGCTACCTTTGATAGCATCTTGTGGTGAGGCTACCTCCAGAAAGGCTTATTTATTTCTACTGGGATGCCTGTTTCACTTGACATTCCAGATAGTTTCTGTTACGAATTAAAACATCAAGTTTCAGAATTATGGATAACTTGGGAAATATTTGTCTTTGTAGGACTGGATAGCTACTTACGTATCTGGGACACAAACACAAGACAGCTGCTATCCGCTGTAAGCTCAAGAACTTCTGAGTGCTTAGTGCTGACATAACATTCAAGCATATCTTGGAGTTAATTTTGTTTTACTTCATTGCGATCTAATTTTGGACCTCCATTTTATTTGACAAACAAAATGTAGTAACTTGGTCACTGACAGTTGATAGTATGCTTGTTTCAAACTTTTACTTCAATTTAAATGAATTATTTCTAATATATTTGAGCTATTTCCATTATTAACTAGTTGTCTTGTTTTGTTCTTGTGCAGGTCTTTCTGAAGCAGCATCTTTCAACTGTGGTCCTTGATTCACATTTTTCTGTTGAAGGTTATTATCTATCCACAACAGTTATCACTGCTCACCAATTGTTTCTTGTTTGTAGTTTCAAATGCATTTTCTTAGTTTAGAAGATTCGAATAAGTTAAACAATAGGCAATGTTAACAATCACATATCCTGAATAACATGGTGGTTGAGATGGCAGCCCCTAGAACCTTTTTAGCCTGTAGACCTGAAATGGCATTACTCATAAATCCCATTGGCCTGTATCTCTTATTTTCTTCACTGTATGATGTGTAGTGATGCCTTATCAGGGCCCCTTCAGATATCTGTATGATAGTGTGGGCAACTTTCTAGGTGCAGACCCTCTGCCGATTCTTTCCAGTTGAGCCCTAGCACGCTGCCATCCTCCAGGCTCCAGATCGTCTTCCGCTATTGTGCTGCTACCCCCTGACAAGGGCGGGCCTAGTGCAAGCGGTAGAGTCTTACCGCCTGTGACCGGAAGGTCCCGGGTTCGAGTCGCGGTCTCCTCGCATTGCACAGGCGAGGGTAAGGCTAGCCACTGACACCCTTACCCAGACCTCGCACAAAGCGGGAGCTCTCTACACTGGGTACATCTACGTGGTCCTATGCTAACACTATTATTGCCAGAGCCTGGAGAGACGAAATCCAAGCAACTGGAGTCTTCAGTGGAGGCTGAGGCTGAAGTCCGAACAGAAAAGAAGAAAAAGAGTAAGACAACAGAGGATGAGACTGAGGCTCAAGTCCGAAAAGAAAAGAAGAAAAAGAAGAGTAAAACAATTGAAGAGGACGAAGAACAAGTTGGAGTGGTCGACCATAGCGATATTAATGGTGAAATATATGCCAGAAAAGAAAAGAAGAAAAAGAAGAGTATAACTATTGAAGGGGACGAGGAGCAAGACAGCGACGGTGAAATGTGCAGTCCCAAGAGAAGAAAATCTGGAGAAAGAAGCAAATGCCTGAAGAAGAAGAGCAAGAAACAGCTGGTCGCCTAGAACAAGTATCATTTATCTCGTTACCTGCCGTTTACTTGATTTTGCAGAATTACACAATTTTGTGTTGTAGTTTGTTTGGAACCGTGTATCCCTTTTGAAACCCTGCAAGGGAATTTCACCGTCCATTCTTATATATATATATCACCTATCGACTGAACTTATTAGCCATGGTATAACGTTTTTCTCTCACAACAAATCAGCGAACAATAATTTTCAGTCTAGTTTTTCAGCGAAGCGAACAGGGCCTGTATCTCTTATTCTCTTCACTGTATGATGTGTAGTGATGCCTTCTCAGGGCCCCTTCAGATATCTGTATGATAGTGTGGGCAACTTTCTAGGGGCAGACCCGCTGCCGATTCTTTCCAGTTGAGCCCTCGCACGCTGCCATCCTCCAGGCTCCAGATCGTCTTCCGCTATTGTGCTGCTACCCCCTGACAAGGTAGGGTCTGGGGTTCGGGCTCGGGTATGGTTCGGCGTAGGGGTGTGGCTGGCTTCACGCCTTCAATTTGTATTTCTGGAGTGGTAGCATGTCCGGTGGGAACGTGCCGTCATATGAACCTGCCCTTGTTTTTTTTATTAATTACATTCTCTTGATTGGCATGCCATGTGTATTTCACTATTTCTGGAGTCTTCTGACATTGAGGATGTTTAAGATCTAAGTGATTATTCCATTCACTATACAAGCAGTCCTGCAAAATATAAATCGCCGGAACAATCAAGATGGAACTCATGTTGGGTAAAAGCCATTTGCCCATTTCCAAGGGACAGGGAGAATGGGAGATCAAAGATAATCTTCAATATGAGTTCCTTTGTGGCTTCACCAACCAACTCTATAAACAGCATCCATATGGACATTTGCTCACCTATAGACTATTATATTTAACTCTATATGACATGTGGTGGAAGATCATGGCAATCTCATCACAGCAATCATGCGGCGGAAGCCAAGCCAAAATAGTTTCGCTGTCCCCACTTGCCAACGAGGATCGTGAATCATGTGACTGCCAAACAACCAATCTGCGTGGGATAACTTGCAGTTGCAGGATGGAGCAGCTTCAGATCGCTGTCCCAGGCGTCGGCTGAGTCAGCGCCACTGGTCTCGGTTTCAGGGAGGAATTCATCGAAATCTGCCAGGGATTTCAGCTGGCTGCTCAGTGAAGCTATCGTCTTCTGGCAGTCGGCCAGTTTCCCTGCAGCCTTGGCCAGATCTGTCTCCTGTAAAAAAAGTGTAGGATTTCATGAGTAACAAATCTACCAATCACCACCAGAATTTATCGAAAATAATTAGACAAGTGAATGAATGGCAGTGAAGTGCCAGTTTTGTTCTATGGAATGGAAGTTTACCTTTCTGATCTGAAGATCTTTGATTGCCACATATTTCACTAGTTGGTGGCCAAGAAGTGATCTGCAGGAGATCTGTTCTTCCATCTTCTGACATTTTACCGCAAACTCGGATGACTGTGCCCTCTCTTTATGGATCTGTTCCTCCAGCAAGCTCATCTTCCCACGTAATTCCTTGGCTTCTTTCTCTCTGAGTTCGAACCGACTAGCCAGTTCTTTCTTCTCAGTTTCAGAAGCACCCAGTGCAGATATGTAAGCTGATGACAGGTTCTTCTGGCTCTCCAGCTTCTTCTGCAACAGGCTCATATCCTCCTTCAGGCTACTGATTTCAGCGTGCCTCGACTGAAGCTGAGACTCCAATTCCACCGTCACTGGCCTCTGTTTCTCGATCACGTCCTCGAGCATTTTAACCTTCTCATTCAGCTCAACGATCCGTGAATTTGAAGACTCCAGCTGGGATCGAAGCTCCTCCAGTTCTTGGCACCGCATTGCGAGTTCCGCAGCCGACGCTTTCTCTTCCTCGACTCGCAGTTCCAAGCTACTAGCCTTCTTTTGCAGCGAAGCGATTTCCTCGCGTGCCGACTCCAGCTCGAGCTCGACGCTCTTCTTCTTTGCTTCCAGAGCATCAATGCCATGGCATTTCGTCGCCAGACGGATCGACAAGGCCTTCTCCACCTCCAGTTTCCTCTCCATCAGGGTGATCTTGTCGCTGAGCTTCTTGGCTTCGGACCGTGACGTCTCCAGCTGAGAACTCAATTCCCTCTTCTCTGCCTCCAGCGCCTCCATGTCCTGGTACTTGGCTGCGAGCTCAAGTGTCAGCGCCTTCTCACACTCGAGCCGTTCCTCCAGGATGCGTCCCTTGTCCAGCAAGCCCGCGATCTCGGCACGGGCGAGCTCGAGCTTGCCCTCAAGCTCTCCCCTCTTCGCCTCAGCAGCTTCCACCTCGGCCTCCATGGCGTGTTTCTCGCCATTGGCAAGGTTCAGCTGCCGCTGTAGCTCGGCTGATTTCTCCTCTGCCACCGTTACCCGGTGGCGGCTAGTCCTCCGCTCTCGCTGAGCCTCGTGCAGGGCCTTCTCCCTCTCGGCCTTCTCTGCTGCCAGCTTCCTGACCTTCTCCTCGAGCTTCGCCAGCTGCCCGCTCGCGTCCTCGATGGCGTCGCCTTTCGACGAGCCGTTCGCGGAGGCGAGCTTCTCCATCTCGAGGAAGTCGTCCATGACGCCGATGTCCGCGGTCGCGAGGCTCCCGGTCCTGGTGCTCGCGCCGCTCTTGTCGTTCCTGAACTGGTCGAGCTCGGTGATAAGGGCCGAGGCCCATGAGTCGGAGCAGTCGGACTGGCAGTTCGTGACCGACTCGGCGCCGGCCGAGCTCGGAGAACGCCTGAGCTCGACGTTCACGGAGGGCCTCCGTGCCGCGGCCTGCAGCCTCCTGCACTCAGCTTGGAGCTTGGCCACCTTCTTGATGCCCTCCAGCTGCTGCTTGCTCGCCGTCTCCGCAGCCCGCCGGTTGAGCTCCTTCTCGATCGTCCTGAGCTCCAGCTCCTCCGTCTTGGCGAGCAGCTGCACCTTCAGCGCCGAGTTCTCCCTTTCTACGGCGGCTAGCCTGGAACCGGTGTCGCTGTCGGTGGCGGCCACCGAGCGCTCGGACTTGGCCTCCAGCCTCGCCGTGAGCTCGACGATGCGCAGCTCGAGGTCGGCCTTGTGGGACTCCCAATGCCGCGCTTGCTGTGCTAGCGCGTCCTGCACCGTCTGGTCCTGATCGTCCTTGGCGCGCCGGAGCTGCAGGACGCATTCCTTGAGGGCGCCGTCCAGGTGGACGAGCCGGTCCTCCAGTGAGGAGTTCTTGGCCGTTGCAGCGTTCAGCTGCGCCTTCAGTGACGCGATCTCCTTCTCGGCCTTCTCCCATCCTAGTACAAAGGAATCACAGTTAAGATTTGTCTGAACTTTTATGTTCAGAAACTGCAAATCCCTGATTCACTGTTATATCAAAGGGACCGTACCTAGAACAGCCTCCTCTGCAACTTTGGAATGCTGCTTCACGAGATCATCCTTCGCACGGATATTCAGAACTACAGATGATAGCCTCTCACTCAATACCTTCACCTTGACATTGTTATCGTCCTCCAATTCCTTCGATGTGATCTCCGGCGACTGAGTCGAATTTGGAGAGCTCTTGGCAGTATCCTGATCAAGAAACCAAAACCGTCAAATATCCTGCACATTTTTTTTTGAAATAATAAATATCCTGCACATTAACTTGCTTATTTTGCAGCAACTAGTAGAGAAAAGAAGGCGACCCATCTCAAACTTCGGTCACTACTATGAATTTGTTTTCATAAGATTTGAAATACTATTACACAACAGTGAGATGGTTGAAAGATTTGAAGTTTCAGTAAATGCAATTGGGATCGTCCACCGGAAGTACTAGAAATTTTTGCGAGAATATATTGCTGTCAGGGCACAAACACCGTCACATCGAAATGCACGGCATGGTACTTTCGCGGGGCCACGTTGGCCTGCTACTGTACAGGCTAAAGGCTGTCAGTCGCAGCTTTCAGCACAAGCACAACTCCATAAATCCCAATTACTCTGGGAATAACTTCTAAAAAAAACACGACGGGAGAAGAGCCCCACCCGATTTTCATTAAGGGCTTGTTTAGTTCCTTCTTCTGAACACATCTATAAAGTATTAAATAAAAATTAAAAAATAATTAATTACATAAATTATGATTACTTTGTGAGATAAACTTTTTAAGTCTAATGATTTGACAATGTGGTGCTACAGTAAGCTAGAGTAAACATATGCTAATGCTGAATTAATTAGGCATAATAAATTCGTCTAGTGGATTCCTGAGGACTTTTACGATTTGTTTTATTATTACTGTCCGAACACTCCTATATAACACCTCCATATGACACCCCTAAACTTTAGCCCTTGATTTAAACATCACATAAGAGGAAAGCAATAATCAGCCTGTTCGTTTGTTGGTTTCGACCAGGGCTTATAGGCAATAGTGTTTTTCTCTCACAATAAACCAGCACCAATCAAACTTATCAGCCTAAAAAATAACCAGCGAACATGGCTGAACTTCTAAACAGCAGGACTCGCAGTACCATATTACCATTGGAGACTGCAGAGAGAGAAGGCCAGCTCCGGTCAAAGATGAGGAGCAGTGGCGCCAGGTACTTGGTCATGCACCGCCCAGCACAGGACCAGAGCTGGAAGAGCGAGAGAGGGGCATCTTGTTTGCTGTGAGCCAGCACGCAGCAGCAACAGGATGAGCCACTTGGGTTTGTGTACCACGGGCATGTAGCAGTGCAGCTGCAGCACATGGAAGAATCGGACGAACGGACAACCAAGATGTTGTCAGAGGAAAAGCGAGTCCCAACCAACACCCACATCCTCAATTCCTCATTGTCCATGGCCAGGCCAGGTAGGGCTTGCCCTGCCGAGCCTACCTTGGCATGGATATGGAAACCAAACCAACAGGCAGCACTGCTGGTCTCGTCCTCTACCCCCACAACCCTTATCAGTGGCTTAATGGATGATGGAATTCTCACATAATCATGAACAGAGCCACAGAGGGATCTGGTCAGCATTGTAGCTTTGCTGCCCACCACAGCAATGCATGCTGGAGGGACGGATGAGAAACTGAATCTTGCTGGCCCTAAATGCCATGTGGGCATGTAGATGATGAGTACGGTCGGTGTGCCTTTGCCAAATGATTGCTTTGCTGTTAGGAGGTCTACGTCTAACGCCGTATTTCGCGCAGCGATCCTGTTTTTGGCAGGCAAGAAGTTAAGCCTATATATATATAATTGCTGAAACATCTGAAGGTATACAGTACAGGGGTCCCTATACTGCCACAGCATCCGAATTTAGGGCCCGGAACAGCAAGGAATTTGTCCCGTCAGTCGGAAATCCCAGTCTAGCGCTACTGCAGCTTTGGATTTTTGGAGACTTTTGTGTGTTGCAACTTGCTCTTGTTTAGTTCCACCCAAACTTTCAAAAACTTGGTGAATGGTGACGTAAGCATTAAATAATAGATTAGCAGTTTGGGGCTACAGAGGCCCAGCATATTTAAATCTGGCAAAACTGCTAAACACAGCCCAAGGCCCAGCAGATCTGGCACTGGATGAAATGAAACCTCACATGCACTGCACATGCTGCATGACCTGTTAACTGAAGGACTGCAGTAGCAGGACTGGGAAAGTCAAATGAACGCCCTGCACTGCACTGCAATGCTTGCTTGTGGTTCACTCCTACACTGGGGATTATTATTCTTCAATGCTAAGACTGCTACTGTTGTCTGATTTACACCTCTCTCCTCCCTGAACTGAATTCGTCAGTATCTGACTAGACGCGCCAGACACACGGAGAAATGATTTTCACAACGCTTCCCTCTAAAACTGAGCGAAATGCAGAGTTCAGAGCATGGCTAGATGGATGATGAACGTTTCTGCATAGCTCTATTAATTTTTTTTTACACATCAGTTGTGTGAGGCTTAGGGTGAGAAGAAGGGCGAGGAGAAAAACTGTGCACCTGTTCATCAGTGATCCTCTCGGATGCAGAGGACGCCGAGGTCTCGGTCTCCGCGGGGCTCTTGTCTGTCGACTTGCGCCGCCACAGCCAACTCCGACGGTCCATCCCCGGAGGAGGCGCCTACGCGGCCCAATGCCGATCCTTGCGTGACCTCTCTACTTTCCTCCCTGCCAGCGCCGGAAGAGTTGAAGTTGACGATCTTCACTGAAACCAAAAGAGACAAGGTTGAGTCACACATACCCAACACTTAGTATCCCATCCCACGAGATTCGAAGCAGGACCTTCAAGAACACAAACTAATCTAAATAAAAAAAGAACACAAACTAATCCAATGCTTATCGAGTTATCGGCTCGGGGAAAAGAAGAAGAAAACGCCTTTAACAATTTTATCTCAAAACTTAAACGCCCCAATTCAGGCCTCTTGCTAAAACTTGGCTAAATTGGCTGAAAAATCCGTTCTAATTGAATTGCTGCGAGTGGAAAATAAAAAACAACCTGAAGCTGAATAGTAGTACAGATTACGAGGTAAGCCGAACGGAGCCTCAATCGCACACCAATCCTCATGTTCATGTGTGCGCCCCAATCGCACAAACCGTACCCGTCGATCGGAACCGAGAGAAGAAGCAGAATTACTTCACTTGGGGTCCTCAAGAAAGAAAGCAGAAATCACCAAGAAACCACACGGCGGAGTCGGATACAGAGCAAATCGCCGAGAAAAGAAGAGCGAACAGAGCAGAGTCCGCGAGAAGAGAAACCGAAGAGAGCGCGGAGTAGGATTAGTCCTCCATGAAACGGAAGGAAAGCTCTCCTCACCTTCACCTCAACCCCACGACCCGCGGTGGGGACGACGGAGGCAGCCAAAAGAACCACGCGGAAGGCGATGATGGATGGCCCGCGCCCGCGCCCGCCCAACAAGACCCGGGAACCAGGCGGCCGCCCAGCAAGACCCGCGCCTTCTGTCCCGTCCGTCACCGCCTCCCGCTCCTCCTCCTCCTCGGCGCGGCGCGGCCCAACCCCAACCCCTATGCAAGGGGCCATGCCCATGTCTCCACTGCGGTTGCTCCCGTCCCGACCCAAGAATTACACCGCACACGGGCCCTTTTAAAACCGTCAGTCAGCTCGGACAGACAGGCAGACAGACAGGGTGGAAGCCGTGGGCGTTTCAGAATCAGGAATGGAGGCTTCGTGGTCGCCGCGACGCCGACGCACACGGCGCCGGCCCGTATGTGTGTGTGTGTGCGCGCGCGCAGACGAGTGTGCTGAGTTTGCATTTGCACGGTGACCATAACGTCGTTTGGTTTCTTCTTCTTTCTCGATATATATTTCTGGGAAGAAAAAAAATAAAATAATATATAGGAGACGTCCGATATGGCGTGCAGACCAGACGTGTTACTCTGCATAAGTATCTTCGGAATATTTTAGAGAAACAATATCCAGGAGAGGCTTTTTGGTGCATTCTGTACCTACATCGACAGGATGGGCACATGATACTTTCATGGTGGAGTTATTGGTTTTTTCTTTGTATCATTTAAGTCCATGGAGAAAAACCAAAGGTTCAAGTGTTCATGTCCAAATAGGGTTACTAGCTCCTACACCAGCTATAGTGTTCCATAAATTTTTTGGCAAAACTTTTTTTTAAAAAAAACTGTCAAATTATTCTAAAATTGTAATGTTCCAAGGCTAAAACTAAAATAAGGGCTATCCGTCAAAACTGTAAAAAAAAAACCCGCAACGGATCCAGGTAGGAGTTTCTTGTCTTATCTTGAGCACCGGCATGGTCACCGTGTTTCCTGAGTTGTCAAACATCCAGTAATTCCGCTCCTTCCAAATCTGTTCGTTTAAACTTATCAGCATGACTTATCAGGCATGGTACAGTGTTTATCTCTCATAACAAATCAACGAACAATATTTTTCAGCCTGGCTTTTCAGCGAACCAAATAGGGCATCAACACTGCTCAGCGAAGGCCTTGCAGGTGCTCTTATTAATCCTCTTCCTACTTGCTATCCACCAATCCAAGGTCGGGATGTGTGTGTGTGACCTTGGAGGCAGACCGTAAATTCTATAGTAAAGTTTCCTATATGTCTCTTTGGCACAGAGGATTAAACCCTATGAAGGTCCTTTTGGTTACTATTAGATGTATGAAACCATAGGAATTTTGAAAGAAAACTAGCATGAGGTTGGATCTTATATAAACTTTACTCTGTGTCTGTCCTATCTTAGAATTCTGTATTTTTCCTATATGGCATCCAAAGGCCAAACAATGGAAACTTTCCTGCATTTTGAATTGATCAGGATTGCAAATTACATGCAAATCTAATCACGAGCCTTTTCCACTCCTGCTTTTGAGGATCCCGCGTCCAGACCTAAGAGCCTTGTTCGCTTGGTTTATAAGCCGTACTTTTTCAACCAACGAATAATATTTTTCTCTCACAATAAATCAGCCAACAGTACTTTCATCCATGGCTTATCAGCCCAGCGAACAGAGCATAGGATTTGGTAGGTGATCGACTTTTCATTTGTACCGTGAAACCGAGAATAAACATGCATGTTGCTAGCTACAACAAATGCCATATGAGTACATACATGAAAAATCATCAGGTCCTCAACTTTGGACACTACTATCCTTGCAAACAGGTGAGTCAGGAAGGATGGCTACGCCGACGATGGGCAAGTGTAGCCGGCTGTACAGCGAGGGCGACACGCCGTCTTGCATTGCACAGCAGTACGTGGCTGAGGCAAATATTCGCAAACAGGTGATCTCCCGCTGTCTTCTACAAGCAAAGAAGGTGATTAGTGACTTAGTGTCAGACGTGTAGTCACTGTCACGCAACCAATCTACGCACGGGCAGCGACATAAATTTGTTCGCAACAGGACACCCCAATACTAATAAATACAAAAAAAAAAGAGAGATGCTTGTGCGAAATTAGTGTGACCAATACTATACATGACAGAAAACCGACGAGTGCTGATGTCGGAGTCATCAGGTTGGCATGCATCTTGTGGTGGGGGCTATGAGAGCGCCTTGCAGGAGGAGAAATTTAAAATTTTGGGATTGTGGAGGGGAGAGATCAGAGATGGTGTCAAAAAGTGTAAGGTCACAATCCAACGTGTCGTTTTCCTCATCTTTTCTTTTGTAATAAATAAGGAGACAATCAGAGATGTACTACTGGTTTAAATCGACCCATCTTTATTAATTTCTGATCCTCCTTCTAATCATCCTAGCTAGCTAATCCATGACAAATAAGTCTTGACGTGAATTGGCTGCCAACCATCGATTAGCCTCTTCAGCATTTTTGAGGTTTCGTGTGAGGTACTGAAATTACCTTATATATATATGCGATTATGCCGTGTCTCTCACTATCAATTTGCGATGTTAATTAGATTGAACACAATAGTTTCTTTCAGCCATCTTGTTATTTACTACTCTCCATCTTGCATTGGAATGATAAACCTATTTTGTGTAGTAGAAAGTCAAATCTTATAAACTTTGGCTAACAATGACTCAAATTATACTCAAGCTCAGGACATAAAAATTGTATCAATAGATTTGTATTCAAAGTGTATCTAAGATGATATATATTGATTCTTGAGCAAAAAATAATATATTGTAGGAGAAATTAAGAGTCAAAATATATTTTGTGTGATTATTGTCTGATTAAAATACTCTTATATATTATTCTGGGACGGAGAAAGTAGAAAATAAAACTAAAATATAAATCAACAACATGAAAGAAAGATAGAACTAAAATATCTCTAACCAGCTCTCCGGTCTTATATGATGATATAAGCGATTGAATTGAGTGAAAGGAAATGGGCAAGAGCACCTTAAAGGCCAATAAAAGCGATGAAACTCTACCGTCAAAGCTAGGACGGACCAACCCTCCTGCGATGCTTTTCTTTTAACTTTCGACCCTGTATGCTATCTTTATTTATCAAATGCCACTATTGAATTATAAGCTTGCCATGCATCGGATTATTATTAATGATTTTTAAAGCTTATGGCTTCAAAAATATTGGTGCCAATTAATCTATTTCCTCAATTTCAAATTATACGTCGTTCTTACTTTTTAAAATACATAGCTTTTATTATATATATTTAGATATAATCTATATTAGGTGTATAGCAAAAATAATAATCTAAAAAGCCCGAGAAAGAACTATAATTTAGAATAGAGAGAGTATTTTTTTAACATAAATGTAAATTACACCAAGAATTCAGTAGACTACTTTTACAATCCTTGTACATATCAGAAATCTCTATATCCAAAGTTATAAGAGGTACTACCAAATTATACTAGGTAGGCGCAGATACTACTCCCTTCATCCCAAATTATAAGTCATTTAATTACAATTTTTTTAAGAGTTAAAGCATCTCAAGTTTGACCAAAATTATAGAGACAATTATAAAGATTTTATGACATCAAATAAGTATTCTTTGAAAATATAATTAATGAAGAATGTAATCATACTTATTTGGTATTATGCACACACTCTAAAATCATGTGAGGTTGTCATATAGAGCTATTTATATTATGAGCTTTGTGCTTAAAGTTAATATTATTGAAGAGATTGTTTTAGAGCTAATAACTAGTCCTCCTAGAGTGAAAATAGAAACAATAATAATAATAATATATGAATGGTCGGGTCACTTTATCGTCAGAAGTATTTAAGGCACGTGGAGCGTGTACAATACTGTATTAATTCGAAGGTTGGAAGAAGGTGTCCAATGTATTTTTTACAGGCTTCCCCTGAATTCCATGCATATCGGGGCTATTGCCACGAGCATTCGAATAAAATTTCACCTCATCGTATAGATATGACATTTTGTGCTATACCCCATACAAGACAAGAGCACGATCAACACGCATCACGAAATTGCCAAATAAATCTTCTGATATGTACACTACATAGGTTCCCTCGTGGCAAACGTCATTGTTGCGTAAAATGGATAACCATCAATAACATGGCACGACATCGCTTGCTCTCCTGGATAAAATCGAGCGAAACAAACAATGAATCAACTAACACATCAAATGATTCTCTGAATAACACGTCTCGGTAGTGGTAGTGTGGTACAGACCTATAATGAATCCATTATTATTACATATATAAAGATAGTCAGATTCAAATTGCATGTATATAGAAGTTACATTACATACTGTACATGCTTGGGTGTATGTTTCACGTTCAGAAACTCGAGAAGAGAGAGATGATATAAGGTGAGCTATCATTTCGACAGAGCAAATCAACGTGAAGTAATCAGACAACGAAACTACCCATGTTCTTCTCAAGTCTTGAGATTCTGATCAATATTATGTACGAAGTAGGTTCATGTTACTTGGCATGTTGCCGTCCAATCCATCAACAGATTGAATATAAACGATTTGCTAGAGGTTTGACGTTGTCCTTTCAGTGACGAGTTTGTTAATCTCAAAAGAAAAAAACAAAGATAATAGATGGTAGGATAACACAAAAGGGCAGAGGTAAGACGGAGGCGAATGTAAGGATCTTCTGGCTCTTTATATATATATATATATATATATATTTTACGTTGCATTATGCGAAGGAGCCAGCCTCCGGCCTCCGCATTCAAATCCCTTTGTCGTACCAGTAAGATCCATGTTGCGAATCGGATCGACCATGTCGAGGTTGATTCTGCATTTGGGATCGCCACGTCACAAAATTCTTTTAGCTACGACGACGCAATAAAGTAATCCACAAAACTCCAAGCTCTCACTCAGCATGTTTATTTCGTCGGAAATTGCGTCCATATAAATAGTACGTACATATACTTGTAGATTGTCCTACTGTATAGTTTTCCGACAACCAAACAGAACCTTCTGAAAAGTGGGGGTTTTCGTCGTCCATATTTCCTTGTCACCTTTGGATTGTATATGATCTATTAGCTGACTTTAAGCTCTAGGCTCTAGCCAACTTCTAATTAATGATTATGGTTTCCTTGTGACGGAGACAGCTGGTATTACATTTTTGGCGAAACTTCACCGAAATACTATATGCATGCACAATAACCTGCAGATAATAATAATGTACACGAATCCAACTGGAGTTAGAGACGTTGGAGGCACAGAGAATAGCTCTGGAGACGATGCTGATGCCCATGCCCATGCCCAACAGATTTTGCAGAGTTGGCATGCATGCATTTCGCAACCGTCCGCCTCAAGGACAAGTTTTTGTTTTTTTACAAGTAAGGACAAGTTTTTTATTAGGACCAAGAAAAGGACGTGTGTATATATAATAATATGGACATTTAATACAACTCAACCGCTGTTGGAGGCGAACATCTCACTTTCATCATACCGTGTATGATTATGATCTTGTGGATGGAGGTAATGCTGCTTTTTTACACATAAATATAAGATTGAGGAGATGATGATGATGATGCGTGATTTAAACTGCACAGTACATGGTTCGTGTTGAGAATTTGAGTGAAGGGAGAGAATACAAAGCTAATTCCGGCAGCAGTTTGAGCAAAATAGCAGTGTGGTTGTGACCGCAGGCCCAAACCGATCCGACCCAATCCACTGCCGCTTCCTAACGTCGCTCCCTGCTTGTCTCTCTCTCTCTCTCTCTTCGAGTCCTCGAAGCACAGGGTGCCATCGCCAGGCACAGCCGCACAGCAACAAAGATCGATCGGCCGGGGCGTGGTCCGTGTGAGCAGAGCACCAAGGGGACTTGGATCGATTCCTCGGAATCGTAATGGACCGCGCGAGCAAAGACAAGCGAATCCGCCGGCAGGCACCGGCGCCCACGCGGACTGGCGCGGCCGGGGCAGCAGCATCTACCTGTTGCGAGTCGGCGCCAGGTCAGCAGCCCGTGTCGTGTCAGGCGCGCCACTGATGAGCGTGATGAAGCAGCAATGCTTGACTCATCAGGCGGTAGCGGTACTAGGTACCCTGCAGGGAATAATAAATAACGATGATGCAGTAGAACGTAGTAGTACGACAAATGATGTCGATTTGTACCGTACGCTGCCACAGCAGTAAGGAAAAACACAACGTAGCGAGCGAGCGAGCATGCAACTGCACAGAGAAGGCCGCAGCTTCGTCGCTGTGAGCTCTCTTCGTTTGAACTTATGTGTTTTTCTCTGTAATAAAACGACTAATCAGCGGTAGAAATCATCAGCCGAATAATTATTTTTCTTTTATAAAACTTAGTCTACTATTTTTTTGAATGAGGGAGTACTGCCGCTATTGTAACCTAATACTCCGTATAAATCTAGATATCTAAATATGTCGGTGCGAAAAGTGACCAACAAGTAAATATTTATAGTTTTGTTGTACGTTATGATCGGATGTGGCCTAACACTCAATGACACATGATTTATACTGGTTCAGGCAACAGGCCCTACGTCTAGTTGAGGTCGATCGGTGACTTTATTCGTAAGCTCAGGTGCTCGAAGTTTGCTGTGGGGTTACAAACGAGTAAGGAATGAGAAAGAAGGTGTTAAATGCCCGGTCGGACTCTGAACCGAGTGGAAGAGAGTGACGGATGCTCAAACGTACGCTAAGTATTGAAACATATGCTCTCCGTGTCGGAGAGCTTATCGGTCACTGAAAACTATGTGTAGACAATAACCTGCAGTGTATAATGTCGAGTCCTAGAGCTATTGAGTATTGAGACGATCGAGTCGCCCATCTTGAGGGGGCTTTTAAGAGAGAGCTCATCCTTTTATAGTTTAAGGGATGGCCTTACAAGGAAAAAAAAGAGAGAGAGTGTATACGTGTCTTTGCCTAGTCTTGTTGCCCACACCGCCGTGGGTATGGGATGACCGTCGACCCTTATAATACTATTTATGTTGAGACACATCTGGTAGGCTCTACCATGTTCGTGTTGTGTAAATACAAAGCTAATTGCAATGAGCAAAATAAGCGACCGGCGTTCACAATAATGTTTATACTCTCCCTGCTTTTCTCTCTCTGGGCTCACCGTGTTTGCTCGACATGCCCGATGGCACCGCCGCCTGCAACAAAGTGCGCAAGGCATGGCATGGCAGAGCACCATGCCCCTCGATATTGCGGTTGACTTGAACACCTCACCTTATCCGCCCACACGCCGGCGCCCCCGGACCCGCCGCAGCAGCTGGGCATCGGCCCAGGAGCAGCCCGTTCGTGTCAGGTCCCCGACCATGTTGGTCAGGAAAGAGCAACGAGCAGAGGTCCGACGTATCCTCGGTTGGAGAAGGGGGTCGGAGTCAGACTACGGTCCCACCTTGGCCAGGCCTTCCGGTCGAGGACCGGATCGTTGTCTTGACCTGTCATTATATATCTGAGCGAGCCCCAGCGTGATTTCGTCATTGTGCCGTCTGCGTTTCTTTGGGTTTGGTTTTTGAAGGAAGCGAGTTCATTGAAGACCCTAGGTCTATGAACGTGACAAAATACGTATAATAAACTAATATAATTCTAGATATACACATGCCTTGATTAGTTACGCTTTTTATTTGGCTGGTCGATTGGTTAGGCCAGCCGCCGCCGGGGCCTTACATTTTTGGGCGCTAGCGATCGAGCGACCTGCCGCGTAGTCTCCACGACAAATGCGTGGCTGCTCCATCAGCTACCACTACCATGGCGTGCGCATGCAGGACAAGATTAAGGCCTTGTTTAGTTTCTTTATCTAGAATTTAGGGTCTGTACGTTTGTTTGAATTCTAGAGGAATTTGGATGGTTTGGAGAAATGTTAGAAAAATTTGTAAGAGAAAAACACTGTTCCGGATAAAAAAATAAGCGGATAAAAAGTCGAGTTTAAAGACAGCCTTTACGGGCCTACTCGATATCATGGCCCGACAAATGCGTGGCTTCCATCAGCTAACCATTTGGTTTGCAGGACAAGATTAAGGCCTTGTTTAGTTTCTTTTATTTTTCAGGCCCTAACGTTTGTTTTTTTAAGAATTGGTTTCAAGACATGAAATTTTAGAGTATAAAAAAAAAGCCAAAATATAGATTAAAAAACTACTCGGGCCCATATTTAATATTTGACATATTTATAGAGTATTAAATATAGATTAAAAAAATAACTAATTGTACAGTTTGCGACTAATTTGCGAGACGAATCTTTTAGACCTAATTAGTCCATGATTTAATAATATGGTGCTACAGTATACACATGTACCAATGATGGATTAATTAGACTTAATAAATTCGTCTCGCGGATTACTGACGGATTCCATAATTTATTTTTTATTAATATCGAACACCCTATACAAACACCCTCATGTGACACTCTAAAATTTTACATCCAAAATTTAAGCTAGGCCTAACTTGACTAGACACTGCTCCTAGATAGTAGTGTTGCTGCCGATCGATCACGTCCATCGGTGATCGTACAATCCTCGTCAAGCTAGGCAGATGGGATGGCCCTGCGTTGCCGATTGGACGTCACACGGGCCCAATTCAACCCCCCTCTCGGGCTCTCGGCACGGCGGCGGACTGGCCGAGCGCATGCGCATGCGCAGCGCAGCCCAGCCGCCGAGCGACGCATGGGATCCGGATACTGAGCGGCAACCGGCCTATCGGGCTATGATGTCATGCCTATCAATCGGCGGCTCGGCCCGGTCCGTCGTCTCATCGCGTCGGCCTCCTGCGGACGACCAAGCTACGCCAATGCAAACACGCAATGCTGCTGGTGCTGGATAAGGCTCTTCTCCGCCTTACATTAACAGTCCTGCTACTGGCGCTGCTGCATGCGCGCGCCGTGACCAGCTTGTTCTATTGGTTTTTTTTTGAATAGTTCTATTTTTTTTAATAGTTCTATTGGGTTGTTAACGATATGCATTCCCACATGTTTGCTTGGTAGGCTCATCACCAACTCTCGACTGTATCTCCATCTTGACATGACAAGAGCGCGCATGCCGGCTCCTAGCTAGGTCATATCTCAGGCACTCCAACTACCATGCGTGATGTGTGATCGCTACTGTTGACCCTTACTGTGTCTTTTTAATTGGTGTCAAGCCCTCTCTCTTTGTTAAGGGGTGTTTGATCCTGCGACTAAAGTCTAGTCCATGTCACATCAGACATTCTGATACTAAGTAGGAGGATTAAACATGAGCTAATTATAAAATTAATTGCATAGATTCTCATGCAGGAACTCCCAATTTGCGTCAGAAAGTGCATCAAAAGGGGGTGAGGCAGTGATCGAGAACTCCCAATTTACGTCAAACATTCGAGGTGACAGGAACTAGAAAAATTAGCCCTGGGAACCAAACGGCCCTAAGCGTAACATGTCTTGTCCATAACTAATACTAATACTAAGGTAGGTCGTGCATGCATGAACGGACCCTACCCTTGAATGCAGTTTTAGTTACTCGTTTCATTGGTCTTTTATTATTGACAGTTTGACACGGTGCTACGTGTTCCTGCGCTACGTGTACAACTCTCCACTTTGGTTGTGATATATTCCTCTCACTCTCAGCACATTATTATTGGCTGAATAAATGTCTTTAATCAGCGAGCGTGATTCCTGCTCAGGATGACACATCTCCACGAATTTAAGGACGGGCCATGTACTTTACTCTATATTATATATGTCGCACACCTTTGCATTTTATTACGTGCATGATAGCAGCATCAACCGGGCAGTCAATTACATGCAAGTTGCGGCATAAAAAAAGGTGTTTTTGACCGCCAGTCGTGGCGTGTAAATTGCGGCATAAAAACTGTTTTTTTGGCCGCCAATCGTGGCGTGCAAATGGGGGCGGTGTGTTGATACGCTACACTCCTGAGTTGAAAACACCTACACTCCATGCCGTTACGGCATGGAAAACAAAAGAGACAAGAAGATAGTAATACGCGTGACATCCAGGGCCAAGTATATATGAGTAAACCAGAGGAGATAGGGTGACTGCAGAAGCAGAAATGTGCTGTTCTTCTTAACTTTCAGATACCTACTTCAAAAACTGTTCGATTCTCATGCGGGAACTCCCAATTTGCGTCACAGAAAGTGCATCAAAGGGGGCGAGGCAGTGAGCGAGAGCGATGGAGTCCGTTCTTGCAAAGCTCGCACAGCTGATGGGGGCCAAGTCCAGCAACCTCATAGACTTGTCAAGCGACACGGCCTTTCTCCGAGATGAGCTCTGCACCATAAACGCTCTCCTCAAGAAGCTGGACAGTGAAGATGAGCTCGACCCACAGGTGAAGGATTGGAGCAACCAAGTCAGGGAGCTGCGGTACGACATCGAGGATTGTCTTGACGCTTTTGCTCTCCGGGTTGGCAGCGCCGATGCCAAGGCTGGGTTCACCGAGAGGATTTCTCACTTCATCGGTGCGTTGAGGGTCCGCCTTGAGGCTGCCAGACAGATCAAGAAGCTCAAGACTCGCCTACAAGATATCGATGAACGGCGTAAGAGGTACAGGCTTGAAGATTGCATCTCTAGTTCTCATTCTACGGCTATTGATCCTCGATTGCCGGCGCTCTACAAGGAGGCAGCCAATCTTGTGGGTGTTGATGGTCCCAGGGATGACCTCTTCAGATGGGTAATGGACGAAAAGAAACAGCTGAAAGGGGTGGCTATAGTAGGATTTGGAGGCTTAGGAAAGACAACACTTGCAAATGAGGTTTATCGTAAGGTTAAGGGCCAATTTGACTATCATGCGTTTGTTTCAGTTTCCCAGAGACCTGACATGCCAAGGCTTCTCAACAGCATAAGATCAAAACTTGGTCAGCAAGAGTCTTCTTGCCCTTGCGATGTCGAAGAACTCATTGACGATGTTAGAGAATACCTACAACACAAGAGGTACTTCTATATTATTCTCTATTTCTTTAACAGAATGTAAAGAATGTAATGATATCTTGATCTTGCGCTACCAGTTCGACCTTAACAAGTGAATTTCAAAAAAAAAAAAAAAAACCTTGACCATTGGGGGAAAGCCTCTCCCAAAACATTCACGGAAAGATAGAAGATTCTCTTCTGCTGGGTCGAGAAAAAGCTATCTAGGACATGCCAACCATGGTGAGGATCACACTGCAACTATCAGTGGGCCATGTAACATGGGAAAATAGCACAGCAAACAGGGTCGAACTCCTGACCTATAGGTCACACTTCAGCATCCCTACCACTATGCTATGCACACGTTCTCACTGTGTGGGACAACATAACTAATTCGTCATAGACTCTTCATAAATGCATGATGAAGATATATTTGTTGTTCTTTCTCAACAAGTATAAGAATTTTGTTCTTCTGCCTACCAATTGTCCCGTAAACATCCGTTTCCTTAATCGAGTGGTCCTGTAGTCATACTCCTAATATTCATGGAGTTGGTTCGAATTCAATAGTGTTTCCTTAAATGCTTATCTTCTGAAGTGAGTATTCTTTCATATGGAAAACTGCAACTACCCTAATCAACACATGGTCTGTTCAAAAAATTTCACAGGTACTTAGTAGTAATTGATGATTTGTGGGATACAATATCATGGGATACTATCAAATGTGCCTTTCCAGAAAATAATCTCAGAAGCAGATTTATTGTAACCACACGGATTGAGAGTGTTGCCAGGATCTGCTGCACTCACCAGGAATGCTTGTACAGATTGAAACCCCTCAATGACCATGACTCAAGAAGATTACTGTTTAGCAGAACATTCAGCCCCAATCGTGATTGTCCTTCACAACTCAAGGAGGTTTCAGCTGTAATTTTGAAGAAATGCGGCGGTCTGCCGCTTGCAATAATTACAGTTGCAAGTCTATTAGCCAATCTACCAACTAGTGAAAAGGAAGACTGGGAGAAGATAAAAAATTCACTAGGCTCTGAGTATGGGACAGACCTCACGTTGGCAGCGATGAGACAAATTTTAAGCCTCAGTTACAAGAATCTTCCTCATCAACTCAAGACATGTTTCCTGTATCTAGGTATATATCCAGAGGACTACATAATTCAAAGGGATGATTTGGTTCGACAATGGGTCGCAGAAGGTCTTGTGAGTAATTCTGGTAGGCAAGATGCAGAGGATTTGGCGAAGAATTACTTCAATGAGCTTGTAAACAGAAGCATGATTCAACCTGAAGAGACTGACTATAATGGAGAGGTATTGTCTTGTCGAGTGCATGATATGATGCTCGATTTGATCCTTAGCAAATGCACAGAGGACAATTTTATCACTGTGGTATACCATTCTCAGGGCATGAGAGAGCCACATAACAGCAAGATCCGTCGACTCTCCCTCAACCTGATTGGTGCAGAAGGTGTCTCAGTTTCAGCTGTTAAGGTTATTGGAAGCCAACCGCAAATTCGATCTCTTGCCTTGTTTGGTAACACTACTTGTATGCCTGCGTGTGCACATCTTTTGCCAGAGTCAAAATTTCTCCGAGTTCTTGTCCTTGAGCTCGGGGAGTTCAATGGCAAGCACCGGCGTGAGGAAGAAGGCATCGACCTGACAGGCATAAGTCAGCTAGTTCTGTTGAGATATTTGAAGGTAGAGGCAAGGAGCAGTCGTGTTAAGTTACCCACGGAGATCCAAGGGTTATGCCATCTGGAGACACTGGAAATGCGTTGCGGATTTTTTGGTAGTCTTCCATCAGATGTTTTTCATCTACCAGCCCTATTGCATCTCAGTGTCCCATCATCACAATATGGGTTTCCTGATGGCATTGGTTACGCAAAATCCCTGTGCACTCTGAAGTACTTTGGTTTGATGAAGAACTCATTGGAGAACATTCACAGCCTAGGAGAGCTCACAAACCTGAGGAATCTGAAGATATGTTGTTTTCAGAAATTCTTGCTGGACACTGCAATTGGAAGGTCATCAATGGATGCACTGTGTTCATCCCTTGCAAAACTTGGTGGCTACAACCTGAGACGTTTATCCATGGTAGGATATCCTGAAATCTATGCTGACATTCTGAGTTCACTGGCACCTCCTCCACACCGTCTGGAGGAACTTGATCTGTTAGCATGGTATTTCACCAGGATTCCTAGGTGGCTTGCTGAGCTCCATAACCTCTCCTACTTGGAGCTTTCTGTAACTGAGGCGATGGAGGAGGATCTTGGTATCCTCGGGAAGCTGCCCTCACTCATGCACCTCCAATTTCAAATCCAACAAGCCCCTACAGAAAAGATCGTCATACATGGCGGCATGGGACTTCTGTTCCCAATCCTTGTTAATTTTCAGTTCAAGTGCCAACGGAGAATGTCCCTGCAGCTCTTGATTTTTGAGGTAGGAGCCATGCCCAACTTGCGACGACTTGAGGCAGAAACCAGCGTGGCATTGCTTAAATATGAGGGTTGCAAGCATGTCGGAATGGAGCACCTTCTAGGCCTCAAAGAGATATGTGTATCCATGTTACATGGCCCGTGCTCAGAATCTGAAATAATAGCTGCAGAGTGCACCCTCAGAAACATCGCTCGAGCTCACCCGAACCATCCTACCATTACAATAATCTAAACAGCATCACAATAATCTAAACAGACTGAGGGCCAACGGTGGCGTATCCTTAGCTGGGTAACTGCTGCAATGAAAAGCCAGCCCTATATTGTATTATCTTCTACAACACTGGCATCTTTGATTTGCTATTGTACACTAATGATAGCTCTTCGTCCTTTTATGTTGAATTATCCTTCCTGCGTCCAGTACTCCAGTGTATCTATGCTAAAATAGTTATTTCTCCTATTTTCGCACTGATCTGGAGGGCCCTACTGATGGTTTAACAATGAGTTGAGGTGAAGTTAAATGTCACAGTTCTCATCCCAAAAAAGAAGGAAAGCACTTCAAACTAAGCTTGGAGTTGCAACTTACAACTCAGTCCATAAGCACAATGGCTGTAGATATAAGTACTAGTAGCTTTCTGCAGTTCTGTACATAAACTGTTCACAGGAAGCAGTGTGCTGGAAAAGAAGGTGACAAATGATACAATGAAGTGCTGAAAAAAGATAAAGAGAATGATTTAGTAGTAAGTACTGAGAAAATGATACAATATAGTTTTGGACCTTCTAGGAATTGATAAGGATTTTATGACTAAATGTAACAAGGAAATTGCTGAAATTATCATGATTGATGTAGCATCTTTGTGGTGATTGTAGTTTCAGACATGCTGATCGGCAGGTTTCCAATGGCGATGCCGCCAAAAAACAAAAAAACAAAAACGGGGCTTCAATAGCAATGAGAGCACTGCATGCAATTGAAAACCAATTGAAAATTTCACTCACTCCTCAAATCTTGCATGAGGAGTGTGAACAATAATTGTTCACTCATGTGCATAAAGTATGTGCTTGTGTATTTATCTTATATTATATAGTGTGGTGACAGACTGAAACTGACACCCTGTCTTTTTGTTCTGAGGTAAAGCTCATTCGTTTGACCCTATTGCATTGCTGGTTAGTGGTTACTGATCCATGGATCTCTGAGGAGTGTGAACTAAATGAGAAGTTTGTGTCAGTTAGAGAAATTGAGATCCTTTTTTCTGTTTGGGCAGCCAGTGTATATATATAAACAAGGAAGCTCAACTGCACAAGCTGGGTAGGTAGGACAAAACACAAACACTTGGTGTGCACAGCACAATGTATAAATATGCATCAGTCCATAGCGCCAAGGCGGCGAACAATAGAGCACGGAGAGGAGACGGGTTACTTGCTGCACGAGTCCTCTATGCCGAACTGAACTCCGACCTGATCCGCGCTGTCGTCGCTCCACTGCCGCCGGGCGCCGGCTTGTCGACGGCGCAGACACCGGCGAAGCCTCGTTGGGCCATGCTGGGCTGTGCGGCCTGTGCCCCTCTAGGTTTTGCGATTGGAAAAAGTCCACGTTACCCTTCTTAATTTTCGCGAAAGTCTGTTTTTCTTCATTGAACTCCAAAACCGGACAAAACACCGCCTCAACTTTTAAAACTGTTTATCTTACCTCCATGACGTGGTTATAAGCGATTTTGAAGGCGGTTTTGTTTTTTTGTTTTTTATTTATTTCGGCTGAATCTTTAAAAAATTATAGTAAATCACAGAAAAATCATAAAATGAGAATCCAATTTTGTTGGACTCCACATGAGTAGATATATATTGTGAACATATAATATGGTATGCTTTAGTACAAAGTTTTTGCTGTAGCTTTAGATCTATACTTTTTTAGTTAAATGGAATAATTCATAGCTGTAGTTTCTATAGTCCAATTATGGTGAATTTTTTATGGTGGGCTAATTATTGTATGCTTAAACTATAGTAAAAATTTCATACTCATTGGATCATGTATATCTTAGTTATAGATTTTATTTAGGTTTATGCTTGTTAAATATAAATAAATCTATAACTAAGATATACATGATCCAATGAGTATGAAATTTTTACTATAGTTCAATCATACAATAAATAGCCTACCATATACATTTTATCACAATTAGACCATAGAAACTACATCTATGAATTATTATAATTAATTATAGAAAAACATAATCTAAAGTCACAACAAAAACTTTGTACTAAAACATACCCTATTATGTGTTCACTGTGTAGATCTAGTTATGTGGAGTCCAACAAAATTGGATTTTCTATTTTATGATTTTTCTGTGATTTATTATGATTTTTCAAAGATTCAGTCAAAATAAATAAAAAAGAAAAAACAAAACCGCCTTCAAAACTGCTTATAACAGGGTCAAGAGGTAGGATGAACAGTTTTAAAAGTTGAGGGATGTGTTTTGTCCGGTTTTGGAGTTGAGGAAGGAAAAGAGGACTTTCGCCAAAATTGAGGGACGTAGTGCGGACTTTTTTCTTTGCGGTTTTCTGAAGCCCATAAATATTCAGCCCATATCTCCGGTCCACTAACAAGTCACAGCTCACAAGTCCACTAAGGGGCCCATATCTCCAGTCCACTAACGTGTATGAAACATGCCACATGCGTCATTCACAAGAAAAAAAAGCTACCGTTTCCAGAACATGACCTAGCGAGGCAGACGTTTCCTTATCACTCAGTCGTTTTCACGTTGCTTCAAAAAAGAAATGTCGTTTCCCTCAAAAAAAAAAAAGAAATGTCGTTTTCACGTGGGCGGTTCGTCGGAGTCGGGGATTCATGTGCCGACGGAGCATTAACCCCGAGCCTGCGCACCTGTCTGGTCGCCGGGCCCCTGCGTCGGCGCTGCCGGAGCCGTGGATGCTACCAGAAACCAGATCGCACGCCTCAGACCTCAGTTAATCAGAGGGTCCACCTGCAGGCTAAGCCGCCACGTGACTAGCCCCCGCGAGGTCGACGCGGATTTTCGTCTTTATACCGCGGGCAGGTGGACTGGCGTAGGGAACCGAGCGGCCCCGGCGTCGCAAGGCGAGCTAATCTGACAGCGGCAGCGACGACTCCAACGACCAGGAGCGGAGGCTGCACTGCTCCAGCCAAGGTGAGGACTCTCCCGCTTACCTCAGGAGGCGGTGGACGCGCCGGTCTCCCACGTACCTGTGGTCTTCGTGGCCTGGATGCCTTGCTCGCTCTGGGGTTCCTCGCCGGGGGTTTTGATCCAGCGCGGGTGCGGGCAGCGGGCCCATCTGCCGCCGTGCTCTCGCGAGATGCGGTTCATAGGGCGGCTAGTTGATTGATGCAGGGCAGGTGTGTGCCGTCTTGGTCGTGCATATATTTGGGGGGAGAGATAGGAGGATGTAGAGGCAGAGGAGAGGAACCGTGAGCTTTGAGTTTCCAAGTACAAACCTACTGTACCTTTTGCTATCAGCTTCTGGTTTGCTTTACCTTGCAGACTTGATGCATTTGACAAAACAGTTCTAGGAATCGCTGTGGCGACACGACTGAGTACTGGCTGCAATAGCATGCTAAGGCCTCTATTTATGTGTTGTCTGATGTAGGATTGCAGCTAGGATTCATGTATCATGCGGCCATGGGTCCCAATTCTTGCTTCAAACTGTTATCATATTCTGTAAATTTCTAGCTGTAACATCTCATTCTACTTGTTGAGAAGTCCAAGGCTGAATTCTCATGAACTTTTTACTAGAAAAGAAACAAAAACTTATGTCTGCAACTTCGTTAGATTATTTCATGTGTCTAGTGCTCAGGCCGCTGTATCGGTGCAGAAATCTTGCTTGCTTGATTATCTTCCCATCGAGCCATGGCTGTATGTCTTACTTGCTTGAGTGACTTTGGAGAATTCATTTTGTCAATTTGCTGCACAAATTATAGGTGTTCAAAGCGCTGTCTGTTTTGTTTTTATATCCTTGTACATGTACAGGGGTGAAGTGCCTCATTCCATATACCTTGACTCCCTGAGAAGAATCTGAGGTGTGGGTCAGTTAAGAGTGGAATACTATTAGTTGATTGACTTTGGTGTCTTCTGTCTTGCGCATATATGAAAGGCTTATGCTGATATTTTGATATGCAGTTCGCAAAAGCTGTTTAGAAAATGTCATAGCCAATAGTCCTCCTTTCATTCTCTGATGAATGAGATCCTTGTTCTAAACAATAGTTTTTAACTTACAGCACCCTGCACATAATCAGCAACTTCCCTATTTTTCAACCAATGAAATAGTGTGCCTTAATTAGCCCCATTTTAGTTAAGTGGATTGTGTCAAGTCATTAGTTGGTGGTCGATAGAGACATAGTGCCATTTGGTCTCTTGAGAAAATGAATTCAGTTACTGTAACTGAACATGTACCCTAAGAAAGGAGCATAAGATAGTTGCTCTACCAAGCCTCCTGCAGAAGTATTCAACTGTGCAGGAAGTAGTGTTCTTACCACACTCTAGTTAAGTAAACAAACTAGGAGGACAGAAAAACTATTTTCAGGATTCAGATTGATACCACTGAATTACTTGAAATGTATAGAGCACATATCCTATGGCGCTGCCTTTATTCAGAGTCATGCCCAGTGCACGTTTGTTCTTTCCCACAGTTGCTTCTTTCTCTTGCCACCCTCGTACTCTACCATCAATTCCTCATCGCTTCCTCTTGCCTTGCAATAGCTTTTGGTGTGCTGAATCCAACAACACCACATTCTCCTCCCTTTGTTAGATCTGTCCTGAGGCAAGTGGCTGAGTCACCTACAGATTGTGTATTTTGCCTGTATGATGCTGCTTCTAGCACTGATCTGATTTCAGTTGTAGTATTTACTCCCTCTGATTCCAAATGTAAGTCGTTTAGTACTTTTTTTTACCGTAAATACAGCAGGGGAGACCCCCGCTGTAAAAATTTTATTATTAAAAAAAGGTCATTTAGTACATTGACATGGTCTCTGTTAGCCATATGTATTATAGGCGTGCATATTATTGGGCCTGGGCCTGGGCTGTGTGTCTATATCCAGCCGGACAGCCTTAGTTGTGATTGGATTAGGTTTAGGGAGGTAATCGTATCTGGTTCTGTTTCTATAAACCGATCGATTCCTCCCTATTGGCTATACATGTACATGTACATGATTCCAATCTAATCAATCCAGTAATCATTGTTACTTTCAGTCTCCAAGTCTCTAAGGTTACATTTTGACTAGCAATTTCTATAAAAGTATATTATATCAAATGGAGATAATCATATATTATGAAATTACTTTGCATGACAAATCTAGCAGCATCAACCTTATGCTATAAATCTAATTAGATTTTTAGCTATTGGTGCTCAAAGCTAAAAATATTTGACTTACGACAAATCTAAACCATCAACATTTGGAGTTGGAGGTACATGGCTAGTAGAAGCTTCCAATATCAGATTTGAACAGTAGTGCTAATTTATCTACTGCTCCTACTAGGACTTGTGGTCATGATAAAGAGATTTCAGGTTCGTAAGGAGTCACGCTATTCTTTGGGAAGATTAGTATCCATGGAGGGAATGCAAGATTAGGTCACAGTAATTAGGGTCACACAATACGCTGTACCTATTCTAAAGTGAAGCTCTGATTTTCATTTCTTTTTAAATATTTATACCTTGGCCATTTGTATCCTTGTAGCTACCATGAAAGGAGTTTCTTAATGCATCTCTACATCTTTTCTATTAGTTTAAAAATCAATTTACAGGCTTTTAGTTTTGTGCTTAGTCGTCATTAGACAAATCTAGTTACAGAAAGACTGGTCGCTGGGCAGACCCAGTGCCGGAGGCTCCCACATGAGTGGGGGTGGGAGGGGAAAACCGAGGTGGGGTCCCCCCCGCAAATATGCGGAGAGGCTGCTTCGAACCCACGACCTGGTGACTCAGTGAGACAGCTCTCACCACTGCACTAGGCCTGCCCTTCAAAACGAAGGCTCCGTCCGTGGGGATCGAACCCACGACCACGTGGTTAAACTTTGAAGCCAAAACCTGGCTCTAACTAAACTCAAATTGTGCTCGCAAAACATTTGATTGATCACCTGTTCAATGGAGTGCAGCCAAGCTGACCTCAAGGTCACCTATGTACATATGCCCTCTTAAAGAAGTCCACTTCTGACATTTGTGAGAAAAAGAAAATAGATACAAAAATCTGTATCCCCTATCTTAATTGAAAGGCAGAGCTCCTGCCAAATCTTAAAAAAAAAAAGATACAAAAATCTGTACAAAATTTTTGGCCATATGTGTGCTACACTGCTTGTTCCAAAAAAGACAAATAACTTGTCTCATATTTGTGAAAAAAAATCAAATTGTTTCTCTTGTGTTTTTTGTAGATCGTGTATGGTGTACTTTTTCCACAGAAATGATTTATGTTAACATACTCGTCCATGTTCTGCATGTATTTATTTTTTTTAGAAATTTTGGATGTTCACAAAGTGCATTTTCCAAATGGGATGTAGATATCCCTGGGCTCAATCAAATATTTGTGCAGTATTGTGTTGTATTAATGTCCTTGTTTCCTCTGTTAAAAAGGGCTGTGTTTGACTTGTCATTAGCATAAATGTATCCTTTGATAAAAAACCTAATCTATATTTTTCAGGCACCATGTCACTCATGTCTCCATTCCCGGGGATGGATCTAAGTAAAATGGATGCCCCGACTCTGACCCTCCTTGGGGCAGCTGGTTGTGTAATGCTGACTATGCATTTCACTGTGCAATTGGTGTCACAACATCTCTTCTATTGGAAAAAACCCAAGGAGCAGAAAGCTATACTTATTATTGTGCTAATGGCTCCACTATATGCTATCTCTTCCTTTGTGGGTCTTCTTGATATCCAGGGTAGCAAGACATTTTTCACATTCTTGGATGCTGTTAAAGAATGCTATGAGGCACTGGTGAGTCTTCTTTGGGTCAACCAGATTCTTATAGGCCTAAGCTCTCCTGTGTTTTTGAGAGAGGCTTGCTATTTCACTAACACTTGTATTTTCATTTTAATTATGCAGGTGATTGCTAAGTTTATGGCATTGATGTACAGCTACTTGAATATATCCATCAGCAAGAACATAGTCCCTGATGAAATCAAAGGGAGGGAGCTTCATCATTCCTTCCCTGTTTCTCTTTTCCTGGTACCTTTCTTGTTCCTTGGTACAGAAGAATTTTTTATTTCTGAATTTTTATAATTGGTGCTTAAGTTTTGCAATGTGCTATGGTGAGTTATGTTAGGTCCATACCTGGAGATATCTATAAGAAACCTTTCTTATTTGATTGAAGGAGACGGCATTTTTTCCAGTGGAACAATAATTATTTCCAATCTTTACAAGAACATTTACACTTATCCATTAGTAAAGTAATCATTCATGTAGTTTTTTGTAGAATGATTGAACTATATACTTAATGGTGAGTAACCTTACACCAGTTTTATCTTTTATTTCAAATCTGATTTCTTTAGTTATATCTCAAATCTTCTGGTGTACTAAAATGTTCTTTTGTGTGTGTGTGTGTGTGTGTGTTTGAACTTCAGTTTCTTTAATTAGTTTTCCAAACCAGCCTATATACTTAAATAATGTTGTGTCTATAATGGTTTACAAGGCGTCACCTAGGTGACGAGGCATGCTGGGTGTTGGCGCAAAAATGTGGCGATGCGATCAACACACAGCAAGCCGGACGATCTGAACGGAATGAGATTGGAGATCTGCTTGGCTGGACCAGTCGATTCTGAAAATCCAACGGCGTGCCAGTCAATTTGACCTGCAATTGACAAGGAGAGAAAGTCTTATCAGTAGTTTAAGACGGAACATGTCGGTGTTGCTCTAGACAGTTCCAAATATGCGGCTAAACAGCCGATTCGATGGGCTATCGACTAAATAGTCGATATCCAACATATCAGTAAAACAAAGATCGCTGAATTGAAGATTATCGGCTAATATCAATAATAATGGTATGAATTCAAAATAACCGATACACATAGGTCATAGCGATTTTATTATGATTGATTAATCCAGACAGAACAAGTACAATACACCCAAATATAAGTAATATAAAGAAACTTCATCGGCTAGATGGATGTAACCAGTGTAAAGCATTGAGCCGATAAATTTAACGAGAAAAGATATAACATGTGAACAAATCGACTGTCTAGTACAAATGAATCTACAAACGCTCTGAATCTAATTTGTTACCATCAACAGTGAGGTTCGATCGGATCGATACAGCTATGATAATAATAACAAACTAAAGTCAAAGAATCTATAAAACCATCTATATATCAACAGGTTCATGAAAAACATGCTATATGTGTGAAAGCACAGACGAATCGGCTAAAATAGCCGATGCATGCATAGCAAACAAACAGAGTACATGTCTCGATCATGAACAAAACCACAAATCTATAATCTATAATCCAAAGTCTTACCAGTGAGATTCGACCGGATCGATACAGCTATGGTAGTGTCATTAGATTAGATCTCATTAACCAGTGAGTTTATTCAAGATTGTAACATGTCTTTGGATGCATACTATGTTTGATTGGAATAGAGATAAAACAGCCGATCTAGCGGAGTTAAGTCTACAATTATAAGATTCAAAGTATGACCAGACTAGAAGACGACCAATTAAGATGATGTGATACCGATTCTATCTCTATCTCAATCAGGTGATTTGTTATAATTAATAAAACATTAATTATAACAAGATCGATAACTGATGAATCAACCAAAAACAGCAGGGAAAACCTTACTAATCTTAGCAGATTCGGTAACTGGTAATATTGTATTAAACAACAAGTTATTTAACACAAGATTGATAACTTTGATCTATATTATGGTTCGTAAGAGATCAATTAGCTGATGCAGCCTTACAGACTACGATACAGATCGATAACTAGCTTATATTATGGCTCATAAAAGATCACTCAGCTAATGCAGCTTTACAAGCATAATACAAGTCGTGACGGTACTCACAAACAAGTCGGAGATCAATCAGTCGATGCAGCCCTGCTTGTTGAAGAACTCGCCGAGTTTCTACAGCACTCCTACTCCTAAGGGTTGACGTGAAGCTGGAAAAGTAATTGTATTGATTGATTGTTCGTTCTTTGTACAATAACCAGGGTCCAATATTTATACCCGGAACCTAAACATGAATCCTACTCAAATATGACTTATTACAATTCTTGAAATAAAAGAAAACATTTCTAACTTAAGAATAACTTGGACCCTAATCTTTTCCTTTTTGTAGAGTCCGACATATTTTTCCCTCGACACCATCCGTACGTAGTCCATTGACGTTATCTGCTGATGTCATCCAAAAAGAGTCAATCCCAATACCGCACCTGAATCAGCTAATATTGAACCTTACGCAATCGATTCCTTGATGACACAATCCTGGAAGCTTCGAGTTCCCGCGTTTTCCTTCCCAAATTTTGGTGTAAAACTGGGATTTTGGGTGTCCCAGTTTTCATGACAAAAAAATCAGCAAAAGGGAGTTAGGGAGGGAGAAGAGAGGAAGAACGGGAGGGGAGCTGGCCAGCAACCTGCAGCTGCTGCCATCCCTGCTGGTTCTGGAGCTGGTGCCCAACTCAGAACTTGCTCTGGTCTGGTGCAGCACGGTCGATCTGGATGGGGGTGGTAATAGTGATGTATCTGAGGGCGCAGCACGGTGAGGAAAGGCAAGGGAAGCAGCAGGCAGGAGAAGTTGCGGCCTTCAGCATCGCATCAAGAGAACAAGAGGGAGCGTTAAGCGAGTGGCACCACGAGGGAGGGAGCAATGGGCCAAGGGGAATCGACTGTGCTGCATCCTGGATGTTTGATTGGTTGAGCGGTTGAGCTTGAGCCACAGATGGTAGGTCATGCCAGGAGAGGGGTATATGGGCTGACTGGTGGGCTGGGCCAGCTCCTTTCTTACTCCTTCCTTTCCTTTTTTGTTTCTCTACTTTTTTTCTTTCCCTTTTCCTTTGTCTTCCTTCATGCAGTAGTTTTGCAGTTTCTTAGATTAGATTGGTAGGACATTGCCTTGCGTCGTCTTCTAATTGTGTAGGCATTTGGAAGTGGTGGAGGTCGCCACACCTTGCCTTACCGCCTTATAGAACCATGGTGTCTTGAACTTTGCTTTGCCTCATTCTTAAACGATTATATATTGTACCTATAACGTACATTGGAATTTCAATAACTGTTGGCAGCTCAATTTGTATTTAAGTTTACACATTTCTTAGTTTTGGTTTCTATCTTTGATTCTTTGTTGAAAGGAACTAATAATCTGATGCATTCTACTATGGCAGCCCCGCAATGTCCGATTGGAGCACAAGACATTAAGGCTTCTGAAGTATTGGACCTGGCAATTTGTTATTGTTAGGCCAGTATGTTCCATTCTGATTATTGCACTTCAGCTTCTTGGGCTGTACCCCAGTTGGGTCAGCTGGACGTTTAGTATTATACTAAACTTTTCAGTCTCCATGGCCTTATATGCCTTGGTTCTTTTCTACCACTTGTTTGCTAAAGAGCTGGCACCTCACAAGCCTCTTGCAAAGTTCTTGTGCATCAAAGGGATTGTCTTCTTCTCTTTCTGGCAGGTATATCTCATCTTTACCTGAATGGCTGTTTGGTTAAATATTCAGTGTTTCTGAAAGCTTTATATAACTTTGCACGGGTGATTCTCTTGATTGCTTATAGACAACTCACTGGATGATTGATGTGTATTAGATAGTACCTGCTTGGCATGACTTAAGATGAAAAGCTTCATTTCTCGTTAATTCTTTGATTTAGTTAGGGTTTATGTATGAGCACCTTGTGTCCACTTTCGTGCCATAATTTCCATTTTACAAACTCCATTTACTGTTTTAATGCATGCAATCACATGTAAATTTCAGATAATAATTTCATTATAAAACAGTGTCACAAGTACGTGTTACTTTATGGTGACAGAGACAGCAAGAGTTGTAGAAAGAGGTGTAGTAGTGGAAATGAAAGCTACAGTTAAAAAGGAAAACTGAAAGAAGCTTGTGAATTTGAGGTATCTCATCCATTTTGGACAAGCTTAATTTGTAGTGTGATCCTGCTGGAGGACATATTCCCTTTGTATTAGTCGGCCAGTGCGAAGGAACCTCTTCCATTGTGTTATGTACGGCAACAATTACCTACGGACGAAGCATAGCAGTGGCTAAGGAGTAGCATGCGCGAGACGCGCGGGATGTGCGTGGTCACCGCGCCCACGGCGGCGCCGTTCCTATTCTTTAGGATCTTTGATTAGTCAGTTTGTTAGCTCAGTTTGTTAGGCGTAGTCTCTGGTGTTCCTATTCTTTAGGATCTTTGATTAGTCAGTTTGTTAGCTCAGTTTGTTAGGCGTAGTCTCTGGTTGTTAGGCTTCAGGCTATAAAGCCTAAACACGTTGGTTAATGAGAAGCTATTTGGAGATTGAGTTCAATCTCTCCCGCTCCCGTTCGTGGGCGACGCCAGCGCGGCGTCGCCGCCGCCGCCGCCGCACCACCTCTCGCTCACCAGCCTCTCTCTCTCTCTCTGAATTCCCTACCCGATCCGCCTAGCGCCCACATCTGGTATCGGATATGCCAGGACTCGAGCCTACTTCCGTTTCTGCCGCCGCCGCGTCGACCACCATCGCCACCGTGCCCATCTCCACGCCGCCTGGCGCACCTGCGCGATCTGCGCCGGACATGTTCCCCGCCACGACAATCCCGGTGGCTGCGATCGACAATCTCATGATCGCTGTCTACGACCTCCAGCGCCAGATGGCCGATCTGGATACTCGGCTCAGCCAAGTGGAGAACCGGACGCCACCGCCGGCGCTTTGCCAAGCACCAATGGTCCCAGGGATCCTCAAGCTCTCCTTCCCCACATTTGACGGCGCCGAAGATCCCTCAGGCTGGATGAACTAGTGCGACCAATTTTTCCACCTGCAGCGGACCATGGACCGCGACAGGGTCTGGCTGGCTTCCTTCCATCTGACGGGGGTCGCCCAGCAGTGGTACTACCGGGTGGACCAGGATGCCGGGGATGTGGGCGCCTTCACTTGGGACATCTTCAAGGCGTTGTGCCTTCAGCGCTTCGTGCCGGCCTTCAGTCCCCATCGCCCGGACGAGTTGGAGCGCTGGCCATGTCACGCCACCGTTGATGAGGTCCAAGAGGTCGTTCCGGCTCGGCTGGCGTCTGCTACCCAGCACTCACCACACCAGCAAGCGCACCTTCCCACCAGCGGGCTCTCTGATTATGTCCGCGTCGACGTTGAGCTACCCGAACTGGAGGATCCTCAGCGCGCCATGAGCTTGGCGCGCGACCTGGAGCAACACGGCCAGGCTGTGCGACCACCATCGGAGCAAGGTGTTCGCACCAACAAGCCGGCGGTTCGTTCTCTGCCACCAACCGTCACGCCTCCCAGCTCGGCGCAGCCGCCCATGGCGATCTCGCTGGCATTGCCACCACCACCGTGCCCGTTCCGCTGTCTGTCCTCTGCGGAGCTCGCGGAACGCCGCCGCCAGGGCCTGTGCTATAGCTGTGACGAGCAGTATTCCCCTGACCACAAGTGCCAACGCCTCTTCTATCACGAGGTCACTGATCCAGATGACGCCAGGACGGCCGACACAGAGGAGTTCAAGCTGGCCGTGAACACCCCGGTGCTCTCCCTCCAGGGCATGGCCGCGATCCGCACGGAGGAGACTATGCGGCTGCACTTCTCCATCACCACCTAGCAGTTCGTCGCGCTGCTCGACGCCGGCTCGTCGCACAACTTCATCCATCCTGTTATCGCTCAGCAGGCTGGCCTCGCATTCCACTCCAGTGCAGGCGCCCATGTCACTGTGGCCAATGGTGGCCGAGTGGCCTGCCAGGGCTTCGCGCACGACGTCGCCATCCGCCTCGGAGCGGAGCTGTTCTCCATTGACTGTTACTCTGTTCCGCTCGATTGCTACGACATGGTCCTCGCCGCCACTTTCCTCCGCATGCTGGGGCCGATTCTATGGGACTTCGACGACTCCTGCATAGCCTTTTGGCGGGAGGGCCGCCGTGTCCTATGGCGGGGCTTGGGCTCGCCGCACCCCGACGTTCCAGCGACTGGCCGTCTCAACGCAGGGCGCGACGCCGCACCAGCACGACTTGATCGCCCCACCACGGTTGCGGGTGCGCGGTCTCGCAACGCAGCAGATGGCTCGCGCCGTAGCGCACCGTCGACGCCCTCCTTCATCAACCTCTTCGGGGACATCCGTCGTGACAGTCAGGACACCGCCAACCTCCGGACCCTCCGCGACCTGTTCGTCACTGCCAATGGTGAGCCGCCGTGCGTCGTGGATGGCCTCTTCCTCCGCGACGCCCTTGTGTAGGTCCCTGCCTCTTCAGCGACGTCGGCCACGATCCTGCAGCTCACCCACTCGGCCACGATCCTGCAGATCACCCACGCGACCGGTCACGATGGCCCGCAGACGACATTGCAGAGCCTCCGCTCGGATTTCTTCGTCGACGTCGACAAGCGGCTCGTCCGTGTGTTCATCCGCTCCTGTGATACGAGCGAGCGGAACCAGACGGAGGCCCTCCACAGTGGCGGCCTCCTTCAGTTGATCAAGCTTCCATCTCGTTTCCCCAACAAATCCGACTCCGGCGCAACGAGTGCAATTCCGGGCCGACCGCCTCAACACGGTGGCGGATGGTTTGTTCCGCCATGGCAGCCACGGGCTGTTAGCGGTCTCTCTCTCGAGGTCCCCCTTTCCGTGGTCCGCCGAGCTGCGCCAAGAGCTGGCGGGCCCCCCTACATCCGCGCCATCCACAAGGCCCTCAACACCGACCATCGGGGCGCCCCTTGGCTCGTCAGCGACGGCCTCATCCTCTACGGCGACCGTGTCTTCGTGCCATGCTTGTTGACCCCGCCTTCCCAGGTCTGCAAGCTGGCGCACACGGCCGCACACAAGGTCGTCCACCAGAGGGCCCAGCAGCTCCATGCCGACTGGTGCACCGACCACGGTCAAGACAAACCCCTCGCGGTGGTGTGTGCGCGTCTTCCCCATGACCAGGCCTACGTCTCGCACCACTACGACATGCACCACCGTGAGCTACAGTTCTCTCAGGGTGCCTGCGTATGGCCTCTCCTGTTCCATCGCTCCGTCCGGTACTGGGTGGCAAGCTCCCGTGGTCAGCTGGGTCCTGGGTATGCAAGGCAAGACCACAACTTCACATGCATGGACGCAGTGGCCTACCACCTCCAGCCCCTTGCAGGTGCCCGCATCAACGATGACGTCCTAGTGGGCGTTCTGCAGCCGTTCCGAGCACCTTCGCCGTTTCAAGTGCTAGCCCCGCGGGCTGGTATGTCCGAGGCCGACACACCATGGGAGCCCGTCGAGACGTTCCGCGCGGCGCACCCTTGCTTTCAGCTCGAGGACGAGCTGTTTGTCGAGGGGGGGAGAAGTGTTATGTACGGCAACGATTACCTACGGACGAAGCATAGCAGTGGCTAAGGAGTAGCATGCGCGGGACGCGCGGGATGTGCGTGGTCACCGCGCCCACGGCGGCACCGTTCCTATTCTTTAGGATCTTTGATTAGTCAGTTCGTTAGCTCAGTTTGTTAGGCGTAGTCTCTGGTGTTCCTATTCTTTAGGATCTTTGATTAGTCAGTTTGTTAGCTCAGTTTGTTAGGCGTAGTCTCTGGTTGTTAGGCTTCAGGCTATAAAGCCTAAACACGTTGGTTAATGAGAAGCTAGCTGGAGATTGAGTTCAATCTCTCCCGCTCCCCGTTCGTGGGCGACGCCGAGCACGGCGTCGCTGCCTCGCCGCCGCACCACCTCTCGCTCACCAGCCTCTCTCTCTCTCTCTCTCTCTGAATTCCCTACCCGATACGCCTAGCGCCCACAACACATTGTGGAACGGAAAGAGCTATTTGCCTATTTTGATTGATTGAAGTGCCACTTTGCTCTCCACTTTTTCACCCTGATGGAATACACCCATTGCACATTTTGGTTTGCAGGGTTTTGCGCTCGATATTTTAACTGAAGCAGGCGTGATCAAATCCCACCATTTCTGGCTGGACGTGGAGCACATCCAGGAGGCGATCCAGAACGTCCTGATTATCCTTGAGATGGTCGTGTTCGCCGTCATCCAGCAATACGCATACCATGTCGCCCCCTACAGCGGCGCTGACAGGGCCAAGTTCGAGAAGAAGAACGAATGAACCAAGTTTCCAAAAGGAGTGGAAAAAAACCCGTGCTGCTCCTCTCTGCTTTCTCGTCTGTTGGAACTTGGAAACGGAGCACCAGTATATTTCCTTACGGATGGTCAGACACGAGTTCATTGAGTCGCGAGTAGTATATTTGGCAGCTAGTTATCGTGCTGTAAAATTACACTGTGCTTGCACACTGAATAATTTTGCTAGTTTTGTCGTTTTGAACGTTGTCGCTGAGGCTATGTAGCCATGGCTGTTCATCTTGTACGTACGCTGTACGCTCTCTGGGGACTGGGGGAATCCTTTTATGAATAAAGCTACAGTCCTGTTCTACAGAGGCCGCACTGGACTGATTCCGATGAGGCTGCCTGCAACTACCACTGCTGGAGTGCTGGGGCTTGATTTTGCAATCTGCATGCCCGCACAGCACGCTCGCCTTGTTTATTGGAATATTTTTCAGGAAACATTATCTGATACTACTGTACTATTAGTATGTGGTTTTGAGGCCTCTGGCAACCATTTGGAGGATAAACATGCGTGTCATCCGAGGATTTTGTGTCCTGATCGATTTTCAGAGTTCTCAAGTGACTGACAGTACATGGTAGGGATTTTCTTTACTTGCTCGTACTCGTACGTTGAGAAATTGTTGTACACTCATGGTTTCATGGGCAACCTCTTTAGCCTCACTGCTGCTGCTGCTGCTGCTGCGACTGCGAGACGACTGGCGACGGCGATTGGGCTGCGATGCGATGCGATTCGCCCCGTCGTGTCAGAGACGCAAAAGCAGGGGCAGGGACGCAGGAGCGTGTAGAGGAGAGGAGAGGAGGCCGTGGACCGCATACAGTCAGCGGCCGGGTGGGCACGGACCAACACTGACTGCACTGCACCCCGCTGCGCTGCTACTGGCCGATGGCTGCTGCCTGCTGGTGATGGCCGTCCGTGGGGCCATGTGCAACTCCTGTAGATTCCTAGTACGGCACACGGCCTCCCTTCTCGTGACTTTGAAGCCAGCTGCCTTTAATCAGGGGGGGCAGAAACGTCTTATCCTCCTCTTGTCCAGCACGTACTACTCCTAGCCCCCATGCTTTGTCAGGTGTGAATTGTGATGCTGATCACGGTAGAGTAGAGAGTAGAGACTGCTTTGTTGTGGGGACGTAGAACCGGGAATAGGAGCACACTGTACAGAGTATATATATCAATAGCATGCGTATCTTGTGGGAAACATCGCCCTGTTTGCTGGATCGTTTCTGTGGCTTATAAGCTGGCTGATATTATTTTATTGTGAGAAGAAAATATTGTATCATAACTAATAAATATGTTTGATACGATCTAGCGAACATGGTGCATGTCGATGAGACATGGCAGCAACAGCAAAGGCGAGGTGGGTGGGTGGCAAGCGACATCACCACCGGTCTCGTCATTGCCGCGCGCACTGTGGCACCACAGCCAGACAGGGGCGACGCCAGGTACAGCTTGCCTGGTGCCCAGGCCCCAGGGTACGAAAATGTTTTACCACTACACAGTTTCAAAATTATCATATATTTTAAGATAATTATATATGCTATATGAGTTGTGCACCAGGGTCGGAGGAAGAGAGAGAGAAGAGAGGCTGAGCACGGCAGGCGGCAGATCGTACGGGGTATCGGCCCGTTGCGGACGGCAGCTGACTGGACTTGACGCCCGCCTGCGCTGTTGCGGGGCATCAGCTTTGCCAGGTGGCCCGTTGCGGGGCATCAGCTTTGCTTTCATGGCGCGGTCCGTCCGCCCGTCCTAGCTCACGATAAAGCCGCCTCGGATCACGTGCACGGGCATGGGGCACCGCAGCAGCAGCAGCGCCAGTCAGCGAGAGCCAGTCCCTCCGCTTCGGGTCCGCCGTACGTGCGCGCACGCGGGCCACGGGCCACCTGGGTGCCGGGTGCGGGTGGGCGAGGCCGATGCGTCCCCGGCCCCGGAGGCCGGCCGCTGGAGGACCGCTAGATGCGTTCCGACCCGTCCGGCGGTGTCCGTGCCCGAGGCCCCGAGGCCGCCGAGCCGTCGCGTGGTCCCCGGCCCGCGCGGGCTGAGAGCCAGCATGCGCAGCCAGCCAGGCGTCCAGGCTGTTCTCCTCCCCGCCCGTAGTACTACGTCAGTACGTGCGCGCGCGCGCTCGTACACATACGGCACGAAGACGAAGAGGCGTACTATCCATGTACGCGTAGGCGCGTAGCGTAGCCTGTGCCTTTTGGCCCCGGTAGCCGTCGCCGTCGGTGGCTTTTGCGGCGGCCGGCCAGACGGGGCGGGGCCAGTCGTAGGAGCAGCAGCTTTGCTTTTGCCGCGCATGGAAGCGTCCACTGCTGCTAGCAACGGCTATACTCCTAGCGATCGAATGATTCTGCTTCGCCTGATCGCCTCCGCGCGCGTAGCTGTGTGCCGGCCTAGCTGAGTGAGAGAGAAG
Organism: Miscanthus lutarioriparius; assembly: GCA_904845875.1. Lineage (NCBI taxonomy): Eukaryota > Viridiplantae > Streptophyta > Magnoliopsida > Poales > Poaceae > Miscanthus > Miscanthus lutarioriparius. The sequence continues at coordinate 19,893,142 of CAJGYO010000004.1, forward strand.
AAGGTGATGCGGCGGTTGCTGTTCGCACGTCCATCAAGTATCAACCAACCCACAGGCCAATCAGTGCGTGCCGACCGACTCCGATCGCGACCGGACGGCACCATGGTCCATGGCCACCGATGCAAGCACCCAGCACCAGCAGGCTGTGACGGCTCGCTTCAACTCGCGACGGTCAATCGGCCGCGTCTGCTGTAGTATTGCGGATTTGCCAGTGGAGTACAGTAGTGATCGAAGGGGGCACGGTCGGGCACCACATCGTTATTACTATACCGGAATCTGGTGGAGAGGCAAAGGTTAGGTAGGGGATACGGCGCTGACTTGTCAAACCTGGGGCACTGATGATGATGCACACGTAGGAAAAAATTGTAGTTAGAGTAGTGACAACAGTTGTGGCAGAATTACCGCAAATGGCCCAATCTAACTATGGTTCTGCACTTTTTTGGTGGTTAGTCATATGCAACAACTGCTTGCACACAAGTGTGTTGATTAGCAAGTTAACTGCTATATATATAGTACGATTATCCGGTCGTTAAAGACAAATACTGGGTACGATTCGTTGCAGTTGATGATAGTGCTCCCCGGTCTCAAATTAACTATTGATTTTGGTTTCTGTGCCACAAGTTTAACACAATTTATAGAAAATACGTCCAATATTAATATCTCAAATAAATATGTTAAAAAACTAGATTCAAAAATCTTTTCGATGATACCAATTTTATATCATAAATATTAATATTTTTAATACATATTCTATCAAAGTTGTTTCTGGGAATCGACACATATTTTAGGACGGGGAACCGACAGATATTTTTTTAATACATACGATAACCCCAATTTATTTTATTCTATTCCACAGTACACATGTGGGCCATATCGTATCGAGAACGATAGCCAGTACTGACGGTACGCGAGTTGCTCTCTACGAAAGAAAAAGTGAAGAAAGACGTTACGGGCTGAAAGAGATGTCCAAATGCAAGAGTGATTTTGTGGCAGAACCGTATAATCTAATATCTTGTATGAGTATTTGTCTTCTATTGACCCTAAGTATTTAAGGGAGGGTACTAAACTACGCAGTTTTGTCGAGCACCCACGAAAGAGAACTCGAAAATCCATATTTTTCATCAGGATCGTAGATGAGAGAATAAAGCTTATAACATTCTTAAGTCATTTCTTACATCACTTTATTACAGTACAAAAATATTATCTCAATTTATTATAACAGCGGAATATAACAATGTTATCAGAGTTACAGAGGAAGCAAGATTAATTTAATGGTATGGTGGAGCATTAACATAGTGGACATTTTTATACAAGAGATGCTAGCAGATTTTATATCTTTTCTTATAAAAACCTTTAGTGAGAGTTATAAATAAACACTACGGTCGTAGCGTAAAAGAAATCCTCTCTGAGCCCATTAGGAGGTTTTCACATACCAGAGTCAGCTCTATGTATCCTCCGATCATCTGCAGTAGGGGAATAAAACCCTGAGTACTTGATTGTACTCAGCAAGACTTACCCGACAGTAGAAAAATAAAAGACTAAGGATATGTAAGGCCTATTTGGCTTGTGGGTTATTGCATCTACAGAAACATTACTAACATGCGTCCTTATATTTAATTTTATTAGCAGTCATCATTAGTTCATTAACTAACATTCTATGTAAGCACCTATGCTACTTTCAAGCAGGTGGTAAACAATCAGAATCATTTTATTATCTTTCAAGTTTCAGTTCTTAGTATGGTGCTAGACCATAGCCAAGTCGGTACCACCTCACAGAAACGGCGATTTATGAATCAATGTATTCTAGCTGAGTATCCTGAAACACACGCTCTGTTTGTATCTCAGGCACAACTAAGACCAACCCATTCCACTCCTGCCAATGGGTCCAGGTCCCCGTCCAAACTTGAACTCCAAGCCCCCACACTTAAGACCCGGTCTTAGTATGGTGCTTAGACCTCCATCTTTCCCCACCTTCAATCAGTCGGCCCAGAAAGAGTCAGAACCCACAATAAGAGTGTAACAAGCCTTTCCGCTCCCATAAGCAAGTATGTGCTCAGGATAATAAGTCTGTGACCTGACTACCATACACAACAACGGACGGTCCTAAATCGACACAGATGGAACAAGTGCAATCCGAGCCTCGCTCGATTGCCTAACTAAGTCCATATCCAAAGTACCATTCTATCTGGTCTCCAATTATCATTCATATATATTCCATGTGATAATAATATAATAACAACAATAATATCTTTTCTATCTCTCGTGAGTGACAAGTAATCACTCGACTTTTACCGAATCCTATAGCAGAGCAATCTACACGATCCTGACATACTAGTAGGACTCGTAGGATAAGAATATATATATGCAAGTGAGTTTTCATTTAACTCCTTGAAACTTAATGCACAAGCATAAAATAAAGTACAGAATAATAGGGGTTATGCACCGGGGCTTGTCTGGGCAAGATATAACCAAATATTAGCATTCCACTGGTGACACGACCATCAAGGCACCATCTTTTTCGCTACTTCGGTCGACTCCATGATCCATCGTTGTTTCTATTATGATATACGTGGATGCAACGCAGAGATATAAATAATCAACGGCAACTACAATTCTAAAATACGATTACGCTCCGCAAGCTAATGAGCCAGATTTAATGAGTAACGTACTGGTCTACGTATCCACGTTGTCAAGTAAGGTTTTGTCTTCGGAAAAATATTCTAGTTTTAAAATCCCAAGGTGCTTGGGCATTTTGTTGATTAAAAATATATTTTTGAACTAGGGCTTATTTAGCTACCTTAACAAACTAATTATTATGGAGCTACAAAAATTATAGTGAACACCTAATAATGTTAAGGATTTACTATAAAAGTTTCAGAGCCAACGCTATCACCAATTTATCACAAAAATTCCTACAAGTTTATATCTTATAATATTAAGCATCTTAAATTAATTAGATAACTCCTGGAAATATTAGAAACTATGTGAACAAAATATAATAGCAGATAGATCACAATTTTAGGAACCTAACAAAATTTGTTTCATAATTTTTGGACACCTATGCGAATTAATATTAATTTTCAAAGTTTAGTTCAAAAATTAAAACATAAAGCTATTTCTAATTTCTTAAGAAAAGGATAAACGAATTCACCAACGCGGCCCACAACCACGCAGACTCGGTCCACTTGCGTGTGACCAAAGACGCCGCACACACTTGCCAGCAGCGCCGCCCACGATATAGAGGTAGGCCATGGGAGAGACAACCCATAATGGCGCTTTTGCAGAGAACCTGTGCTACCTAGTATTCGGACGACGCTGTTCGTATTATTCCTATAGACACCAACTTTGCAAGAACACCCTCGTAATCTCCCTCCTTTACAATGATATGGTCCTCGACCATCCCCGCGCGCGCCGGCGCAGCGAGCGGTGGCACTAGCACTTGCGTCGGCCACACGGGACCCATGCTGACCTATCTACGAGGCCGACGCTCACCTAGGGTTTGACGCGAAGCGATGGGTGGTGGCTACACGAACTAAGACGTAGTAGAAGGGCCTCTCCACGATGTGCGAGCACCTTGCGATAATGGCGACGGCGTTCCGGTGAGCCACTGTATTAACAAGGCAGTAGGGATATTGGGTGAGCAACAGGGACTCACCACTGACCTAGCGAAGGTGATGGTTTGGCTAGAGATGCCCAAGCAAGCCTGACCGCGTGCACGCGGCGAGCTCGACGACGAACCGCAGTGACACGGCCATGCCAGCGGCGAGGAGGCAACGGTAGAGGTATGACTTAGGTGCGCACGACTAGGAGGGGTTCTAGGCGGGGCTAGTGGTGTAGCTAATTTGGCTCGAGACGGTCAAAGCGGCGGTCTGTCAGGGCGCGGAGGCGCTAGCCTAGTCCCTTGAGGAGCAACGCGCTCTTGAGGGAGAGCTCGACCAGATTCGCAACATCACACAGGTGGTCGTCTGCGAGGTGTTCGGGTCGGGACCGAGCACCAGTACGCCTGCCGTCAGACTAGTGGAGGTCCCGAATGAAATTCGGGTGCTCATCTCCGATGGCATGTTCTACAGGATGTTGGGGGTGCTGACCTCGGTGGTGACCCATCACCCCGATCTAGACTTCACGACCATCTGCAGAGGATACTCCGATGGGTGGAGCGCAGACGAAATCCATGCGCTGGGGGAGAGTTTGGTGCCACGTGCACAGAAGGTCACGAAGCGGGTCACCGCGCAGTGGGTGATGGAGGCTCGCCGTTCGACCATGGCCGAAGACGTGCGCCGGGAAGATGTCATCCAGCCTATGGAGGGAGTGTAGGCCAGGTCGGAGGCGAGTGTCGTCCTACCCCCAACCGAGCCGAACGTCATCTCGACCGTAGCCGAGCTGCCTTCGTCCTCGTCAACCGTACCGTGGGGGTCATAATAGAATTAGAGTAGAAATAGTAAGTTTATGTAAAAGATGAGTTCGTGGTGGAGCCACCGTGTGAACAGTTTTACATTCGTGATTATTTTAAGTTTATTTTGTGATGAAATCACTCGTAAGGGGAAGCTTGTCCCGTCCGCCCCTGTTTTAACCCTTGCGTAGCTTTGTTTTTTGTCCTTTCTTTTTCGCACCTGCCCGTTGACCCATAGGCTACAACCTTAAGAACCTAGGCGTGGCCCGCGAGGCTCAGCTGCTCATAACCGTAGGTCATGGCAGGGTGTGATCGGTCGGGAGGTTAAAGCGCAAGTTACGTAGGGTAATCAAAGGAACGGAATGCCCTTTCGTTTGGGCGACGCCCTTTCATTTGGGCAAAAAGTTTTACTACATGATAGTGAAAAAGGAGGGTGGTATCTCACCATCGTGGGGCCCCCAAACATCCTAGGCCGAGAGTGCTCGGGCTGGGGTGCTGTAGTAGCAAATGCTGAATGGAAAGAAATGGTAAGACCGAGCTTTAGGGGAAGAAATGACGTAACTGTTCGATGTTCCATGTGTTGGTGAGAACGTTGCCGTTGTCGTCCTTCAGTCGGTAGGCGCCTGGTCGGATCACCTCGGCCACCGCGTATGGTCCTTCCCATGGTGGAGAGAGCTTATGTTTGTCCTTGTTTGACTGGGTCCTCCTGAGTATGAGATCACCGGCCTCGAGGATCCTCCCCCTGATTTTTCTTTCATGATACCTGCAGAGAGTTTGCTGGTAACGAGCGGAGGGGATGATGGTCATCTCACGAGCCTCCTCGAGCAGGTCAACCGTGTCCTACTAAGCCTCTGTGGCTCGGTCTTGGTCGAAGGCCTTTACTCTTGGGGCGCCATGATCGAGGTCAAAGGGCAACACTGCTTTGGCTTCGTATGTGAGGAAGAAAGGGGTGAACCCTATGGACTGGTTTGGGGTCATTCTTAGGCTCCAGAGGATCACTGGGACCTCTGTAACCCATCGCCCGGCATACTTTTTGAGTCGATCGAAGATGCAGGGCTTGAGTCCTTGGAGGACCATGCCATTGGCCAGCTCGACCTAACCGTTAGTACGTGGGTGTCCGACCAAGGCCCAGTCAACCCTGATGCCGTATCCATCACCGAAGTCTAGGAACTTCTTCCTAGTGAAGTTTGTTCCGTGGTCGGTGATGATACAGTTAGAAACACTAAACCGATAGATGATGTCGAGGAAGAACTTGATCGCCTCTTTCGAGCAGATATTGGTGATGGGCTTCACCTCTATCCACTTAGTGAACTTGTCCACCTCTACGAGTAGGTGAGTGAAGGCGCCCGAGGCCTTTTTGAGGGGTCCGACCATGTTGAGGCCCCAGACCGCGAATGGCCAAGTGATGGGGATGGTCTGAAGCTCCTGCGCCGGTAGATGAGTTTGTCGAGCGTAGAACTGGTATCCTTCACACCTACGGACAACCTCCTCTGCATCTCAGAGTGTAGTGGGCTAGTAGAAATCTTAGTGAAAGGCTTTCCCGACCAGCGACCTCAGGGTTGCGTGATGTCCACAAATTCCAGCATGGACCTCGAGGAGGAGCTATTTCCCCTGGTCGGTCGGGATGCACTTCATGAGTACTTTCGATGGACTCCGTTTGGAAAGTTCATCGCCGATGGCGACGAATGTCTTGGCGCATCTAGCGATTCATCGCACTTTAGTACTTTTCGGTGGGAGAACCTCCTCGAGGAGGTAGGCGAGTAGTGGTGCTCTCTAGTCGACCAAATCGAGTGCATCATGGCGACGTCACTGGATGACGTTGCCATGGAGGCGCCAAGGTCGAAGCCCCCGAGCACTTGGTCGGTGTCGGGGCACGTCGAGAGGTCAGAGCCTCCGAGTGCCAGATTGTTGTTGGAGCGCATCTGAGTTAGATCCTCTCGGATGAGGATAGACGGCTCGTGGGGGTCATTTATAAAAACCTCGTTGGCGGACGGTTCCCGTCTGGCAACCAATTTTATGAGGAAGTGGGCGGTGTCGTTGTCCTTTTGAGGGATATGATGCAGTTTGATGCCTCATAACTTGTCCTCGAGCTTGCGTACCTCCTAGCAGTATGCCGCCATGAGAGGGATCTTGTTGGAGGACTCCTTCATGACTTGGTCAACGACCAACTCTGAGTCGCCATGGACATACAGCCGCGTGGCACCGAGCTCGATGGCAATGCGTAGTCCATTGATGAGGGTTTTGTACTCCACGGTATTGTTCGAGGCTAAAAAATGGAGATGAATCACGTAGCGGAGTGTGCTCCCATCTGGGGAGATCAGAACTACTCTAGCCCCCGAGTCGGGCGTAATGATCGACCCATCGAAGTACATCATCCAGTACTCGTGGGTGACATCCGGGGTCGGGAGTCGGACTTCCGTCCATTCGGTGATGAAGTCAGTGAGAGCCTGAGACTTAATAGCAGTGTGGGGGACATACCTGATGCCGTGGCCTATGAGCTCCAGAGCCCACTTGGAGATTGGGCCAGCGGCATCGCAGTTACAGAATATCTCCCCAAGTGGGTATGAGGTGACGACCATGACTGATAAGGACATGAGCTCCATGCATACGACCATGCTTGGAGATAGAGGATGAGGAGATCAGCGATGGTGTCCTAACCGAGAAGGAGGCCTGAAGCTTATCCGGTTCGAGTCACCAAGGTGGAGGCCCAAATCAAGTTCGAGCCCATCTCGGGTTCCAGGACCAGTAAGTCATAAAACTAGTCACAAGGGCACGTCCTGACTCCGTTTTCGACAATCCACATATGGATGGAAAGCTAATTAGATAAGGAAGCCAATGCTAGTGGTGTCACATCAAAAGCCCTTTGGAATCAATAGGAATAGTCAAAACAAGTCGACATCCAGAATCTGCCAGGGTGCTGTGACACCATCTTTTGGTCCGTTGGGCCGTGTATCATCTTAGAGCCCATTAGGGGGCACGTCCAGGGGGTGACATCTAGGGCTCTATAATTAGTAGTTGTCGCTTTTCTTAGGGTTTGGGTTTTGTTTAGTTCTTGATTTCCTTATGAAACAGACGTCGTTTTGCTGTAACTGTGCCGCCAAGGCCGCTTGCTGTGAACCAGGGCCCTAGTTCTTAATCTTGTTCGCCTGTGGTGATTAGTCCTTTCGAATAAAGACCTGAACTCCTTCTCATTATCATAAGCCTCGTATTTATTTGTAATTTCAGATTGCGTTCATCATGTTCTTGCTTGTGTTCTCAATTCGCTTGTAGGAAAGCCTTCTCGGCGAGGTCAATCGCGTTCGCGTTGTTGATAACCAATGGAGCAGTGGTGTAAAGGTTGTGAGGGTCTGAATCAGTCTTGGTTTTAAGCTGAGATCGTGATCATTGAGTCTCCACCAATCAACGTAATCGTACCTATCGAAAGATCGGGCCTTGTCTACATCAAGTGGTATCAAAGACCTAGTTGCCCGTTCGGTATATCTCTGTGTTCTTTTTAGATTAAATATGTTTTTCATTACCTAGAGTCCACAAAAAGCAAAAAAAACAACGCCACATATTCCCTATCCTACAGCCCCTTTGTGCCATCGCAATATGTCGCAGAACCAACCAATTTATAAGAGTACAAGTACAATGGCAGCCCGCAAGTGGACGCACTGTCATACTTGAACCCATATAAACCTGGTAGTCCGTCGAGTACCACAACGGGTCTCGATAAATGATTTACAACAACCAAGATCGTACATAATTCAACATACATGTCACATATTACATAAAGTTCACAGATACATTTTCATCATTAGAGTATGAAACACAGTTATTACAAACCGAGTTGATAGATAAAAGCGGAAGCAAATTAAGTTTGAAAGTAAAGTTTCCAACATAGTTTAATACAGTGCTAAAATACGATCACGGTCCACAAAAGCATGTAGAAGGATTAATAAGAAGTCTGCTCAAGGCTTACTCCTCATCCACAGCGAGATAGAAGCAACTCTTGCAATAACCAAGATACACAGTTCCATCTGCAACAATGGGAAATAAAACCCTGAGTACGAGAAAGTACTCAGCTAGACTTACCCGTCATAAACCAGAAATAAAATGACTCCAAGGATCATGCAAGGCTGTATAAGTGGAGATAGCTTGACAACATTTTGCATAAAAGCGATTAACTTAGTTATATCATTATGATTCCGTTATCAAGTTAATTATAACTATCCATCTCTAAATTAGCAACTAACATGTGTCAAACATGTGGTATAGCATTTTAAAAGCATACAATAGTAACCATAGCAGGTATTGTAATTCCATGTTTATCTGAACCATCATATTTCATAGTACAATTACTACGATGTTGGAGCTAGCTAAGTTTCTCACTATCCGGGAGAGACGGCGATTCGAATCGATTTCAACCAGCTAGGAATTTATTCCTAACACAAACCCAGGCATACCGCGCGAAGGCAGCCTTAGGTCACCTTTGGTACAACTCAGGTACACATTTCACGGGTTCGTACAGCGCTGCGCAATCAGGGACTGATGGTAGCCAGGTCGCTCAAGCCATGCCTACCCACGGTCCCGTACCAGGTCGCTCAGGTCATGCTTGCCCATGGTCTATTGATCCGCTCCCCGCAGAGGGCACACAACAGAACGAGGCCCAGCCTGAGTTGAGCTACTCGGCTTCGCGGTCAGAACGAGTTATCCGGCCAGCTAAGTGAGAGGCATACGTTCAATCTTGTCAGAAGTGCCAACAATGGTACGGTCCTTAATCGACACAGACGGGGATAGATCCACACCCAAGACCTCCATGCCTTGTTGCTTCTCTATCGACATCCCGCCCGGTCGCCATTTACATTACCCCATGGTTCTCTTCCCACGATAGCAAATATAGCCAACCGTGCTTCGGTATCCACCTATATCTCGCAGGTGACAGGAAATCACCCGACTTCTACCGGTCTAAGCAGGGCTAAGCATATATTCGATTATGGACCTATACAGGGTTAAAGGTGCATATATCTGGACAAGGTAGTTCCATGCATCAAGTGTTTCCAGACAACTCCTATAACCTAATGCATCGATCATAAAGGATTCAAGTATTATTTTGTAAAACATTGGGAGACTTAGAATGCTCCGGGGCTTGCCTTTTAGAAAGGAAGTGGGGCGGTGGTCAAGGCACTCCGGAAGCTCTTCAGGGATCTACTCCTCTTCTTCGGGAGCTGCAGCTTGAGGAATCTCCTGCTGGTCTCCTTCCTCTCCTTCGTTGATTTCTAGCAACGTGATCTCCTCCGTTGATCCAAGATGCATGAATATGGCATAAGATGTTGCGAATGCATACATGCTGACAATTATAGTATGATGATACATGATGAATGCATTCTTTTAACTATTCTTCACAGCATGTGGTTTAAGTAACAACAAGTGCATTACCTTTACTGAGTAGGTGCATATCTCTTCTTGATTATTTAGTTAACTACTTCAACAATGTATCTACTACATCATAAAACAGCAGCTACTTGTTTTACTCATAACTGGAGTTCTAATTATCCAAATGCAGTGATCCTAGACTTTTCTGGAAATCTTATAAAATTATATACAACTCTTATTTAATTCACAAAAGCTAATTCACAACTTATCTTAGCCAAAACAGACAATCATATCAGTGCTGTCCAGAAATTCCAGAGAGCAAGCAATTCGGAAATGCTAACTTTAAACAGCTATAACTCCTAAACTGTTTGACCTATGGTCCTAAAATTTTAACACAAGACATATGATGAAGTTATCTACAACTTTGTTATTAACCATTTTTACAGCAAACGCCATTTTTATCATGCAACTTATCAAACTACAGAATATGTCCAGAAACTCTTCCAATTTGCATTATAAAGCAACAATACTTCTACTTCATGTAATCACTCAAAGTTTGACAACACAAAGTCTACCAATAGTTTAACCATACCAATTACACTCAAGAAAACATAATGGCAATGCCCAAACTATTTATTTAAATGCCTTTATCAATTTACTAAGATACTTAGGTTAAATAATAAACATATACCAAATGTGCATCATAAATTCTCAAAAATTTACAGTACCTTACTAATGCTACCAAAAGACTACTGTAAAAGTTTCATGCCATTTTATATAGTAAAACATTCTATACAAAAAAGACAAGACATAAAGGCTTAAAATAGCATAAATAGAAAACCCTAGTGAAAAGTGTCAAGCAACAGCTTTCCTAATTTTTGCATGGTCACACACTCATTTCATGCACCAGAGATTATAAATGTCAAGAACAGATTACCACAAAAATTTCATAATTTTTAGATCACAGGAACTCTAGATATAAAATAAACAAATTTACATGCATTTAAAAACACATCTCAAGTTTCATTTTAAAACTCCCAGAAACTTTACTAAACTTGCTAATATCATATTTTTCTTAAACACTACACTTCACCCAGATCCTAACAAAATTTGAACCAACAAATTTGGATCTACCCAACTCCACTTATAGATTTTCAAAGTTGTACATAAAACAGGAAATAAATGAACTGTCTTTCTGTACTGCTGTCACTGGCAAGCGGGACCCACTGGTCAGTGACCCCACACGTCAGCGAAACAAGAACAGAGCAGGCGGCGCTACATGAGCTTGCGCGGCCACGGCTCGTCGACGGTGAGTTCGCCGGCGGTGACATCATCACGGCATGACCTACTCGACCGGGCGCACATGTTGGGCTAGCTAGGTGGGCGGATGACCGGCGCGAAGGGCGACGGCGTCGGCCATGGCGGCACGGCGGCGCTGCACAGCGTGTGCCGGCCGTCTCCGGCCACGGCGAAGTCAAGTGACGTGATCTACAGGACTACGGAGACTCTGCGACTGTGACTACGTGACCTAGACGGCTGAAGCGGTTCCGATGAGGCACGGCCACGGCAGCGGCCATGACGGCACTCCGGTGAGGGCGTACCCGCGATGGCACAACGCTAAACACGGCTTACCAAAGGCGAAATCGTGGGCGCTGTAAGGTGGAAACGGTGGGGAAGGTGGAGGCGTAGCTGCGAGCGCGACCGATTGGAAACTGGAGCAGCGGTGAGCGCTGGTGAGCTCAGCGGAACAGCTACGGCGGTAATGGCGCTGGCGACGCTGCGGTGGCTGCGCTAGGGCGAAGAAGGAAGCCAAACACGAAATGGGAGCGCAGGGCAATGCGGGCGAGGGCAGGGGGTGATAAGGCGCGCTCTGGCCTGGCTTGGCCGCACGGGACAGGGCGCCGGCGACGCGCGGCCAGCCGCTGGCTCCACGCGGCGCGCGAGCTCTGCCGATGGTCGGCCACTGAATCGCCCGATTCAGTTTGTCAGTTACGTGATGCGAAGCCTGACAGTGTACTTTGGTGATGTTCGTTCTTTTAAACCGTGTAACAAAATCGAAAACAGTCAATAACAAACTTGTAGCTCTATGTACCAGTTTCAATTGTTCTTAAAGGACCAAGACCTAATTCTCAACAGTTAGTGAGTAATGTCATCCCAAAGTTGAGGTTTTCAAACTGTCAGTTAACTCGACTCAGAAAATTTTTCTAAGTGTAGTAAACAGTGCATTTGTGATTTTTGTGAGCTCCAAAAGACTAAGCTATGCACCTTATCATCACATGACCCAAGAATAAAAGTTGTTCCCCATATCAAATACTACAACTTTGCTTTAGTGACCACCTACATGCAAAGTCTCTAGCATATGATTCAAACTTGGTCAAACATGCTTCCTTAAAAAGATGACTCATACATGAATTATGACTTAGTGACTCATTTAGCCCTAGCCATGAATACCAAAGTTGTTCATAATGATACTCTAAATATGTTTAAGCTATTTGCAAGGTCACACACTCATTTCATGCATTGGTCACACATAGGGCTACCCAAGTCAACACATAACATCACTTAAGTGCTTGATCATGAAAGGTGACCTTCATGAACAATGTTCCATTTGCTAACCTAAGTGTTGCTAATATGTTTTAGTGACTCACATAAACCATTTACATGTATTCACTCATGATCATAGGCATGTACACATGGAAACATGAAATAACAAGCAACGATGCATATGTTTCAATCAAATGTTTCAATTGTAAAAGCTTAATTATGAATGCTTGATGCTCATGCTCATGCAATGCAAGTCAATTTATGCAAGGCTAACACCTAGGGTGTTACACAATATTTTTTTAATTTCAGTTTGCTTTATTAAATGGTCGTCCCTTGTGTGTCGTTGTGTTCGTTGGTTTATTCAAGTCAGAGTCTAGTTCTTCTCAAATTTGTTCCTCTCAGTTTGGTGTTGAGTTGGTCCTGTATACACATATTAGATTGGTTTCTTGTTTGACAGTTAGTCAAGAAAGTACAGATGCGTTGTGCCATCTTGCTAAAAAAAGAAAAGGAAAGTTTAGTTGTACGTGAGCAGACAATTGGAAGATTTGCATAAATCCTTATCTAATAGATATCAAGTCCAATTTGGTTTCTTCTTTAGCATGTACGTTGGACTTTGGAGAGCTACTTTTGGAAGCACATATCGTGCTGCTTTTTGATATCCTAGAACTTGAGTCTTGCATCATATCAGAGAGAAATTAAACTCTAATATCATTGTACCACAGGATATATTTGAAGGTTGTATTGCGGCACTTATCTGGTTAAAAAAACAATCAAAGGTAGAAAAAGGCAAAGAGGTGCAAAAACCAAAAGAAGGAAAAAAAGCCGCACCTAAAAAAATAAGAAAAAAATAAAGAAGGAAAGAAAAAGAATGTGAAAAAAAGAATTCAGAAGTGCTTGCATCCTTTTGAGTCCTTGTGCTGAGTTGTATTGTATTGCTTGCTTGAATTAGGTCCAGGACGAGTTTAGGCTAGCGACATAGACTAGCTTGTGACTACTTTTTAATCTTGCAATTTTTGAATTAAATTATTGCTATTCCTTGCTATTATATTGTTCCTATCTAAGCTCCACTTTCTTCTAACCAAGTACATGTTCGCCTTACAACTGTTACACTCAAGCTACAACGGTATCACAGTCACCGATTGATTGCACCGCCTGTTGCTTTGGTAAGAACACTTGTAAAACCATGGTAAGACGTTTGAGAGTATGTGACTTTACTACTTGACCACATCCTATAGTAGCTGATAGGAAAGTACATACTTGTGTGTTTTCTTGTTTGATGCTAACAATGATAGGTTACAACACGTACCGAAATGAGACATCAATGATGCTTGAGCCACGCGCTATTGCTGCTACATCTCCTCCCACAGGTCAATCTATTCTTTCTTCCCCACCTACTTATGATGGTATTGGTGCTGATGAGTACATTGAGTGGGAAACTAAAATAGATAATATTTTTGCACAAAGTTTTATGTGCGAACGGAGGAAAATTAAAAATGCAACTAGTGTTTTGAGACAATCTGCATCAACTTGGTGGGAGTCTTTAAGTTTTTCAGATAAACCTCACACATGGAATGATATGAAAGATCTTATGAGAGAAAATTTTGTTAACCCATCTCTTGTAATTAATTCAAATAATGATGTGCATCAACTAGATCAATCTCTTGTTATTTCTCCTGCTATGCCTAACCTTTTGCAGGACAATGTACAAAAGAGCGATGATGACGTGACAAAAAAAATGAGATGCTCACAGCCTCATGTAAAAATTCAGAACCATCAACTATTACTCCTCCTGAACATGAGAGCAAAGGTAATGCCCATGATGCTAAACTCACAGAACGTGAGAGTTCTCTTGATGTGCTGAATTTTTCCATCAATCATGCTATGATAGAGCAAATTTTAGTGGAGCCTTCGCTTGATTTACCTTTGTCACAAGATGATTTGCTTGATGTTCCTTGTGACGAAGATGACTTGTGTGATGATATTTATCTTATACCCATGCAATCATTGAAGAATGATCATGCTATATGTGTGTTGAAATCGAACACTTGTGCTGAAAATAGACTTGTTATTCATAATGCTAGTAAAGTTGATGAGCTGAAATTGTTGTCTTTTTTAAATACTTTGGGTTACATTGAATTTGATGTATTGTGTAATCTTAGTTCTTTAGAGGAGAAACTTTATGCATATGTTGATTTTCCATGGTTCTCTAGACATACATATCATGTTTTTGGCAAATATGACAACCAAGGATAATATTTGATACAACGAGTTTATATTTGTACAAATCCGAATTCTCCTTTTATTGTGCAAAGTAATTATCAACTAGAGGACAGTAAAATCAACACTGTTGTTATGTCATATTCCTCTAGTTTTGCTTTTCGAACACAAGTGGAATCGAAAGAAAGGGAACATATGTTTCTTGTTAGTACTAATCTTTTGCAGGATAGTATTGGCAAAGATCGTGTGTATTTCAATCGAGCAGACTACATGTCTATAGGACAAGACATGCTACACACCTGGACATGTGGTCATATTCTTTCTCACAACATTGTCCATTCCCATTATTTTGGAAACCTCGTTTGTCCTCATGTTGTGCAGGATCGACTTCAAGCAAAATCGACGCCGAGGAAGACTTTTTATCAAGAAAGGGAGAATGATAAGGACATGAGCTCCATGCATATGACCATGCTTGGAGATAGAGGATGAGGAGATCAGCGAGGGTTTCCTAACCAAGAAGGAGGTCCAAAGCTCATCCGGTTTGAGTCACCAAGGTGGAGGCCCAAATCAAGTTCGAGCCCATCTCGGTTTCCAGGACCAGTATGTCATAAAACTGGTCACACGGACGCGTCCGGACTCCATTTTTGACGATCCACATATGGATGGAAAACAAATTAGATAAGGAAGCCAATGCAGGTGGTCTCATATCAAAATCCCTTAGGAATCAACAGGAATCGTTGAAACAAGTCAGGGTCCAGAATCTGCCAGGGTGCTGCAACACCGTCTTTTGGTCCGTTGGGCCATGTATCGTCTTAGAGCCCATTAGGGGGTGCGTCCAGGGGGGTGACATTTGGGGCTCTATAATTAGGAGCCGTCACTCTTCTTAGGGTTTGGGTTTTGTTTAGTTCTTGATTTCCTTGTAAAACAGACGTCATTTTGCTGCAACTATGCCGCTAAGGCCGCTTGCTCTGAACCAGGGCCCCAGTTCTTGATCTTGTTCACCTATGGCGATTAGTCCTTTTGAATAAAGACCTAAACTCCTTCTCATTATCATAAGCCTCATATTTATTTGCAATTTCAGATTGCGTTCATCCCGTTCTTGCTTGTGTTCTTGATTCGCTTGCAGAAAAGCCTTTTCGGCGAGGTCAATCGTGTTTGCGTGGTTGATAACCAACGGAGTAGTGGTGTAACGGTTGCGAGGGTCCAAATCAGTCTTGGTTCGATGCCTAGATCATGAACATTGAGTCTCCACCAATCAACGCTATCGTACCTATCGAAAGATCGAGCCTTGTCCACATCAAGGACCTCATGGTCGGTGAAGTAGTGTAGGAGTTTCTAGGTCGCCATCAGCACAGCGTATAGAAGCTTCTGAACCTGGGGGTAGCAGCATCGGTGAGTACCTCACCGACGAAGTACACCGATCATTGGACCTTCAGGGGGTGTCTTGGCTCTTCCCTCTCGACGACGAGGGTGGCGCTCACAATGTGGTTGCTTGCCACTACGTAGAGGAGGAGGGATTCTTCCCGTTCAAGGGCAATGAGGATTAGGGCCGACGTCAGTGATGCTTTGAGGCTTTCAA
This sequence comes from Miscanthus lutarioriparius, assembly GCA_904845875.1. Classification (NCBI taxonomy): domain Eukaryota; kingdom Viridiplantae; phylum Streptophyta; class Magnoliopsida; order Poales; family Poaceae; genus Miscanthus; species Miscanthus lutarioriparius. The sequence continues at coordinate 19,909,227 of CAJGYO010000004.1, forward strand.
AGCCTGCTGTGCCTCCTCTGTCTAGGCGAATGTGTCTGTCTTCTTGAGGAGTTTGTAGAGAGGCATCCCCCATTTATCTTCTTGAGAAGTTTGTAGAGAGGCATCCCCCATTCGCCTAGTCAGGAGATGAACCGGCTCAGGGTGGCCAAACAACCGGTGAGCCTTTGTACACCCTTAATGTTGCATATAGGGCCCATGTTGGAGATGGTCATGATTTTTTTGGGGTTGGCTTCGATGCTGTGCTCGAACATGATGTATCGAAGCAGCTTCCCCTTTGGAACCCTGAAAACACATTTTTCAGGATTCAGTTTGACGCTGAACCTTTGAAGGTTCATGAATGTTGCAGTCAAGTTTGCGATCAGGTCACTAGCTTGATCCGTTTTCACCACCACATCATCTACATAGATAGCGATTGTTGGTTTTGGCCGCTTGACTTGGTCAGGTTGGTTGAGCGGGTCGATTTGGTCCATGAAGCATCGCTGCATGCACCGTTGATAGGTGGCGCCATCGTTCTTTAGACCAAAAGGTATGGTTACATAGTAGTACGAACCATACGTGATGATGAATGAAGCCGCGACCTGGTCGGACTCTTTCATCGTGATCTGGTGGTAGCCTGAGTAGGCATCCAAAAAAGAGAGGATTTCACATCCTAAGGTGGAGTCGACTATTTGGTCTATGAGTGTGGCAGAACCTCCTAAATTATTGGGCCCACATGCACCTGTCACTGTCCAACGACCTTTGACATCTATGCATATGTTACCGATAACCTAAGAAGACTGTCGGGTGTCCTCAGGGAACCCCGAATCATCCACGATTTCCGAGCGGGATCATATTATGAGTCATTGCAAGATTACAACATTTATTCAAATATCTACACACGAGTAAATCAATGAAGTCTTACAATAACTTAGTTTACAAAACATTTATTTCAATCCTTACAAACTAAGTTCGATTATTAATACAAACCAAAGTAGTGGAGTGGCATTATAATATATTACAAAACACACAAATATCGCCGCCTCGCCTAAGGGGCCACACATTACTTATCGTCATCAAGATTTGAACAATGGTCATGCAAAGACGATCCAAAACAGATCCGCTCATGAGCCTCACCTCGCAACAAGGGTCAACGAACCACGAGTACAAAAGTACTCAACAAGACTTAACCGAAATAGAAACAGAGAAACTCGGGAATGCGAGCTCATGGGATTCAAGGTATGGCTTTAGCAATAATCAAAGTTCTTTTGCGTAAAAGCTCTTTTAACAAAATTCTTTATCTCAACATTTAAAACTTCATAAGATCATATACAAAGCTGACACGATCCGTATTGAGATCATGAAACTTCATATCCAACACTTTCTCAAACCATACTCAAGTTCCGATTATTAATACTACGATGATGATGAGAGAAGTGAGTCTCCATAACCGAGGAGCAACGACGATTGAACCGATTATAAACCCATTTTGGAATTCCAGACCACACGACATATGCAGGTCCCCGACCTACATATATCAACCTACCCTCGGATCCTCTAAACAAGAACGGGTCCATGGCCACCCGAGAATACAAGACTCACACACTCCGGCCCATTGCCACGTGGGTACACGCTATTCCGCCATCTCTCCACTCCCGGTCTGTGAGTAGCCATTCCGTAATAGAATAGCCAAGTTAAGGCTTACGGAGTATGCGGTTAGTACTACAAAGTCTCACCTCAAGCGGTTCAACAGCAGTGACGGACCTTAATCGACACAGGCGGAAAGAACCCGCTCACAAGACCTCCATGTCTTGTGGCTCACACACACCGAGTCCTTTGGTCTAGATTTATTACTCCACATTTCCATATCACATGTTAACATAATTAACCAAAGTTCCATTGAAAGTTCGCAGGTGACGGTGCAATCACCCGATTTTCATCGTTCTAAGCATAGCTAAGCAAAACTAGGCATATCTGAATTTAAAACCGGTAATATGGTAAATATGGAATAACAAGGTTGCTAATGCACCAATTAGGTTTTCACTTAACTCCTAATCACTTAATGCAGTATTGAAAAGCAAAAGCGAAATCAATTTGTAAAACACAAGGTAGGTTTAAATGCATCCGGGGCTTGCCTTCGTTGACGGAAAAGTCCGATTCAGGAGTCGGTCCACAGTTATCCAACCCGACCTCAACCGACGGATTAACCTCCTCAACCGCTTGATTAACCACTAAAGGTTCACCTTCGTTCACTACACGTAGTAACAATGCCATGTTTAACATGATGCGGAATACAAAACATGATGCTCGATGATGGATACAAAATTAAACAACTTGAATACAACTTTCCTTCGCGGTACAGTTACAAGTCAAACTAACTAAACCTATTTCGTAATACATACATCAATTGCCAAAGATCATTATCCACTAATGACCCAAGGACATCACTCAATCAAAAGTTCAATCAAAACCTAAATCATTAAAGGTTACTATTCGCTTTTATTAATTAATTATTTAATTAAAAATTATGAAATAAATCAACTTGTTCCAATTGAGCTCAAAATTTTTATAAGCGTTCATTACATGATAACTAAGTGGCAAAACAATTTTCATAATTTTTGGATAATTAATTAAGCCTAGAAAAATCATGGAAAGTCATTTATTAATTAATTGAGCAATTTTTATCATACCCCAAAATACTTAAAATCAATATTTCAAATTTTTGTCACATAATATACATCACAAAGAAGTCACACAAAATTTTCATAATTTTGGAGCTCTAAATAAATTTACACAAAAATAACAAATTCCAGCACTATTCATATAAATCAAAAAGCAGAAAACTCATTTGAACGCCGAGTCACCGACATCGGACCCCACATGTCATCTTCAACCTTCAGCGTTGACTACGACGACGACGCGGCGCTGACCAGCGCAAACTCGCCGACGGTGAATCCAAAGGCGACGGTCAAGGTACCAAATGACCACATCATCACACACAAGATCGATTGAAGGCACTAGCTAGACGAATTACTACGAGCTACGAGCTTGACATCGGCCATGGCGGACGCGGCGGCTCGGCGGCACTACGCCGGCGACAGGAGCTCGGTAGCGATTAAATAAACGGTACAGAAGCACCGGTAGCTCACCACGAACACGACGGAGCGAGAGAGCAAAATGGAGAAGCAACAGAGACGCGAGTCGGCGACGCGGCACAAAGAACGGCGGCGGAGCAAGGATCGTCGGTGATGGTGTGCCGGATCTGTGGTGATCAAAATGAGCAAGCAACAATGGATTAAGCATCACAAAGATCGAGGCGAAGCTGGAGCTACGCTAATCGAAGCAACGACTCACCGGAGGGCCACGACCACGGTGAAACAGGATCACCAAAAGCCGCTGTTTACCGCCAAGAAGAAGTACGTTATGCGGCGCTTCCGGCGAAATCAGACTAAATTGAGGGGTTAGCTGGACGCGCAAGGAGTAGGCGGAGCTGGAGCTAGCTTAACAACGGCGATGGCGGAGCACGACAAGGTGGCAACGCAGGCTCGCCGGAGATGAGCAAGGTGACGGGAAGAAAAGCGAGCAAAGGAAAAGAAGAAAGCGGCGACGACTCAGAGCTTTATAGGGCAGCCAAGGAAGCGCAAGGAAGCCACGACGAAGCCTTCAGCAGCGCCAACGCGACGCTTGGGACGACCCTTGTGGCAGCTGATCGAAGCAAATCGAAGTTCACGTAGGCATGTAGCAAGAGCGGTGAACATTGTTCATCAAAATTACGTAATTGCCATTCTCCAAAATTCACAAATTACTCTCAAAATTTCATAACAACTCAAAATCTCCAAAAACAAAAGTTGTTCAAAATCAAAAGTTCTACAACTTTGCTTTTGAAACCATATCCAAATTCATTTTACATTTTGAAATTCAAATTTGAATTCAAAAAGGGACACTTTAAAGAATTATGCCTTTTCAAATTACTTCAAATTTTACTAAACAACTTTGAAAACTCCAAAAACCAACTTTGTACAACTTGACAAGATCTACACTTTTGTTTTTAAGCTCAACCCCAAAATATGCTTAGATTTTTAAATGAGTTTTCAGGGTAGAATTTAAATACTGAAATTAGGGTTTTCGGAATTTCAAAACAATACAGGTATTTCAAACTCGATTCAAACAATACAATTCAACACTTATACATGAATGTAAACTTGTTTTAGTGAATGCATATCAACGTTTGCAATATGACCAAATGCTTTGCAATGCATATGATGACATGACAGTTTTAGTATTTAAAACACCCGGGGTGTTACAATGAGTGACAAAGGAAAATGGTCCTTTGGACATGTCTTGTTGAGGCCAGTATAATCAACACACATTCTCCATTTTCCATTCTTCTTTTTCATAAGAATAGGATTAGCTAGCCAGTCGAAGTGGTATACCTCTTTGATAAATCCGTTTGCTAGGAGTTTGGCGATCTCCTCGCCTATGGCCCTACGCCTCTCATTGTCGAAGCGACGTAGGCATTTCTTGGAGGGATTTGAGCCTAGGACAACGTGAAGCGCATGCTCGGTGACCTCCTTTGGTACGCCCAGCATGTCAAAAGGTCTCCACACGAAGACATCACGATTGGCGCATAGGAAGTCGGTGAGCTCGCTTTCCTATTTGGCTAGGAACTAGGTCCTAATCTGCACCATCCTGGTCGGGTCATTAGGATAGATCCCCACCACCTTGGTTTCCTTGGTTGGATGGAAGGCGCTTGAGGAGGTCAGCTCGTTGCAGTTAGGGACTGCTGGAGTCGATGAATTCTTGAGCTCTGGGAGTTTGGCGGAGTTGATGACGGTAGTGGTGAGATTGTAATGCTCGCGATCGCATGTGTAGGTGTGCGAAAAGGTGCTACCCATGGTGATGACACCGTTCGGTCCCGGCATCTTCAGCTTGAGGTAGATGTAGTTGGGGATCACCATGAACTTGGCGTAGCATGGTCGCCCCAAGATGGCATGGTAGGATCCCGGAAAGTCCACCACCTCAAAGGTCAGGACCTCTCGAGCAAAAAATGGCTTGGTTGCCAACCATGATGGATAGGTCGATCTGCCCGAGTGGGTACGCCTACGTCCCTGAGATCACAGCGTGGAAGGGAGAGCTCACTGGGCTGAGTTCGATCGGGGGATGCACATGGCGTCGAGGGTGCCGACATAGAGAATGTTGAGGCCGCTGCCTCCGTCCATCAGCACCTTGGTGAGGCACTTCTTGCGGATGATGGGGTCGACGACGAGCGGTAGCGACCCGGTCGGGCGACGTTGGAAGGATGGTCTCTTTGATCAAAAGTGATCGGGGAGTCCGACAAGCTAAGGAAAGAGGGGATGGCTGACTCGGCGACGCATGCCTCTCTATAGCGTACCTTGTGTTGGCGCTTGGATGGCATCGGATCCCCCAAAGGTCATGAGGCATTCCTCGAGGCTGGGGAAGTTGTCTTCATCCTTGCCCGCCACGCCTCCTTTCTTGGCCACCTCCTCCTTGCCTTTCCCTTCATTTGGCTTGCTGGCCTACCACAGAAAGAGCTTGAGGAGCTCGCAGTCCTTGTAGAGGTGCTTGACGGGGTAGGCGTGGTTGGTGCATAGACTCTCCATGAGCTTATTGAAGTGGTCAGGCTGGCCCTACTGGGGCTGCTTGCCCGTGCGGTCGGCCGCGACGACCAAGGCTAGGTTGGCCGGTCGGCGCCGATCCTTCTTGTTCTTCTTGCCCCTGTCCCGACCGCCGCTAAAGACCGTCCCGACCGCCTACTCACCAAAGGCATGGTTTGTGGTGATGTCAAGCAGGTCGCAGGTGGTACAGGGCTTCAAACAGCCAAGCCTGTGGATCAAGGACTTGCAGGTTGTCCTAGAGAGGAACACACTGATTACGTCCGCATCGACAACATCAGGAAGGGAGTTGCACTGCTTTGAGAACCTGCAAATGTAATCCCATAGGGACTCGTTGGGCTCCTGCTGGCAACTCTTGAGGTCCCAGGAATTCCCAGGACGGACATATGTCCCCTGGAAATTTCTGACGAAGACCCTCTTGAGATCCGCCTAGTCACGGATGTTGTCGGGCAGAAGGAATTTGAGCCATGCTCGAACATGATCCCCCAGATGGGAAGGTATTAGATGATGAAGTGGTTATCATCCACTCCTCTGGCTCGACAAGTGAGCCAGAAGTCTTTGAGCCATATACCAGGGTTCATTTCCCCGGTGTATCTGGCGATGTTGGTGGGCGGTCGGAAGCACTGTGGAAACAACGCTTTCTGGATGTGATGACCAAAGGCCCATGGCCCCAGGCCATCTGGGCTGGGGCTCTAGTCATTTGGTCGACCACCATACCTGGGTGCGTGTCCCCGCACTCCTCGATGGTCGGGCCAAGGCCCGCACCGCCATTCAATAGGTGTTATCATCGTGCTAGGCATGGCGTTGATTGTTGATGCTGCTATGCGCGTCATGGTTTGGCCCAAGCCATTTGTGCACAGGTGGTCAGTGTGGAGCGGGCACTAGGTTGAGATGTGGTGCAGCCGTGGCTTCCTGCTCCACGCCTGGCAACTGCTGCGGTGAGTGGATGGAGCAATTCGACTGGTGCGGCCCCAGTCCCTCGATTGGGCAAGAGGCTATGAGTCAGTGTCGCTACGCGAAGCTCTCCGCCAGCTAAACAGTAGTAATCTCCACCAGCACCCAGAGGTTGCGGTGGATTGCCTATTCCTGGGGGTCGGCAGGCTCGGGGAGGCCGCACAGAAGCATCGCCGCAGCAGCGATGTTCTGAACAGCCCGAGCAAACTGAGGGGGGTCGTCCCCTCCGTCCAGTATGTTACGTTGGAGCTAACGAGCATGGCTCCGAGCGCCACTCACTAGGTTACACACATGTGGCACAGGGTGCTGCGCCGAGCACGCCAGCGCAGGTGGCGGCTGGATCTGCCGCCTTTGTCATAACTCCTCACCGTGCTCCTACGCACGTGTGAGGGCCTTTGCACGGGGGTCTAGAGGGGTGTGAGACTCCACTACCACCGGTGGCTGTCCTAGGGCGTCCGCCATAGCGCACTCTCAGGACAGAGGGTGGCTAGGTGCCACGACGTCGCTTTCGACCTCATCATCGATGAGGTCGTGAAAGGAGGCGGGAGCGTAGCCCGCCATCCCCATGAACTCAGACGTGAGAGGGGGCAGCATCAGCATCCTTCAGAGCCCCTGTGGGCACGCGTCCACGGGGGACGCAAAGCCATAGGGGAACCAGTTACGCGGTGGTCGCATTGGGGACAACGGGGTCCCTCCGGAGAGTCGGCGAAAGGTGTTAAATAGTGAGTAAAGAACAATATGTAGATCACTCACCATGGGGTTTGAGCCCAGCATGGGCTCGAGACAAAGCGCAAGTGTCTCGACATTGAGGTCATCGTGTGGCCCCGGGTCAGTGGAGGGCGCTCCTCCTCCAGTGGACGCCGGGACGAGCACCTCTTCACAGAGGCAGAGTACGTCGAGCTGATCGGTGACAAAGTCCAGGCTTCTAAAGAGGAAAGTCTAGAGCGGCTAGAAGATGGGAGGAACCCACATCCCAACAGGTGGGAGCGTGGGAAACTCCAGCAAGCCAAAGCGAATCATATCGCTCGAGCCCGCCATGCTAAAGATGGTGGAAAGGTGGGCCATCCAATTACCAAAAGCGTAAATGCATGGCGTCTTCCCCATGGACGGTGCCAACTGTCGGTGCGAAAAGTGACCAACAAGTAAATATTTATAGTTTTGCCGTGCATTGTGATCGGATGTGGCCTAGCACTCAATAACACATGATTTATACTGGTTCAGGCAACGTGCCCTACGTCTAGTTTCAGTCGGTCGGTGACTTTATTCTTGAGCCTAGGTGCTCAAAGTTTGCTGTGGGGGTTACAAACGAATAGGAATGAGAAGGGGGGTGTTAGAGGTCCGGTCGGACTCCGATCCAAGTGGCCGAGAGTGACGGATGCTCTAACGTGCGCTAACTATTGGAGCGTATGCTCTGTGTAGCTATCGAGTTCTAGAGCTATTGAGCTATTCGAGTCCTCAGGTCATTGAGTCCTTGAGTTGTCTAGCCCTTTTTTCCTTTTTCTCCAGCCAGCTTTTTGGAGAGAGCTCATCCCCTTTTATAGTTTGAAGGGGATGGCTGTAACACCCTCGGTGTTACACTATACGTTTTTTTACTTAAACACTGCATGAGCATCATACTTATGTGTAAATATGTGTAATATAGGGTGTAAAGCAATATATGTAACTTGAAACGTTCATCGAAAACGTGAAACGAATGTTATATTTCATGTCGCGTTGTGTCACTTAGGGTTTCAGACGAATTTTTATTGAACGAAAATGCTATAGAACGCATACCCGGCACTTTAATAAAGTTTGTAGTGCAAATTTAGTAGGTGGCGGTGAAATACTTGCGGCCGAGAATAGGGTTCACTAGATAGCATAGTTGTTAGCTTGGAAATCGAAGTCGACGCGAATCCGAACAAAAACTTAGTCAATTTTCGTAAGTTAGAAAAGGGTTCGACGAAGCTAAGTTCGACAATTTTTATAGGGGAATCGGGTTCAGCAGTGGCATGGTCTTAAGGTTGGTTTTAGTAGCTGGATACACCATCTCGAACGTAAAATAGTTGGTTTAGCATTTGGATCATTGAGTGGGATTTTTGAGCCGCTTTAAAAACTATGCATGGCACGTTACCGTCGGTCGCTGTGTTTGGACACGGTCACCCTCTGCTCCGGCTCAGCGCACTGCGCTGGACTGCCCGTCGCGCGCGTGGCTCCACGCTGCTGGCCACAACCACCATTGTCGCGCTCTAGCGCACGCTCATGCACGCACGCGCATCACTCCAGTGAGCCTGTCTGCTCTACCCACCGTCGTGTCCGCCTATGCCACACTGCTTGTCATCACGTCAAACTGCTCCCCGACCGCTCTGAGTTCCGACCGCCGCCTGCACGCGCGTAGGCCTATCGCCTGACTTCACCAGCACGTCCGCGCTCGACGCTGCGCCACGCTGTTGCCTCCTTGAACTGGCGTCAGTCTCTGCGGCGCGCTGTGCCATGCCGTCGTCTTGCGGGTCATGGCGCTGCGGTCGCACGTCGCCATGCCGGACTCGTACGTGCCCGTGGAGTCTTCACCGTCGCGCTGCCGTCCTTCCCCAATTAGAATTTGCGCCACACCATGCCGCCGCCACATCTCCTTCAATGGCGTTGCGCCGGTCGAGCCGCGCTAAGGCAGAAACTACAGAGCTTGGCCCTACTCTCATAATTACGCACGTCTAGAGGTCGAGTGGGAGTCCAGCTTCGCGCCAAGCTTGCCACTGTTGCAGCCGTACGGTGTCGGGGCTTCAATTATAGTCCCCCCCCCGCCATACCCCTTAAGTCCGAACGCTATCATCCATCCAATTAGCCTTGCGTAGTCCACCTCCTTCCAATTCATCATGCACCCAATGAGCCTTGGTAGTTAGCTTGTGATTGGAGTCGACCCGTCGAGCTTTCATACTCTAGTGAGGTAATGCGGCATTTTCTCCTCGTGGCGGTCCGCCCGGGCCGTCGAGGTGGGCACTCAGCCAGCGTGTCGCTCACTGCTCCATTGTCTAAATTGAGCTGTGCTTTTGCGTCTCCTTAATTTGGTTACCTTGCCCATGCAACAATTTCACTGGTGGAGCAGTAGGTCACCGGGGACATCGTCGCCGTCCTTGTCGTGAACCAGAGTCACCCCGCGCTCATGGCCAACCACCTTGCTGAGCCCCATGACTTCGTCCCATCTGCCCTACGCGTATCTGGTGAGGTCCTCTTTCTCCTAGGGTAGGTGGTTGAGACGGTTAGGGCCAGGGCTCGTCGGAGCGCGTGGTTGCCTTCGACGAATGTAGTGTAGATGCGGTGTACATGGCTGGCTCGTTTGGGAGTAGAACGGGTATGTCTAGGTCCTCTAGGCTGTTACCAGTACGTTAAGCATGGAGTCTAGGTAGTGATGCTAGTGTGGTGTTAGGTGATTTCGCCGGCGTCGGTGTTGCCACGGCTAGACCCCGCCGCGGTGCATGGCCACACCTATGTGTTGTACCATTTATAGTGTATGGTACCTCTATCGATGGTGTTTCGCTCATAGAGTGCTAGGGAGGTGTTGGTTGAGGCCGAGGAGGCCCGTGCTCACTGGCGTTTGGCCGGAGGTGCCGCGGCCTCAGTTGAGTTCCGGCCAGGGACTTTGTTACGCGAATTCGAAGTGAACCGGGGGGTTAAGTGCGAGAGTCAGTGAGAGAGGGGAATAGTGGAATGGACTATGGTTCCATTTGATTGGAAGCCGAGGGCTCTTTTGCATAACACGGCGCGCGCGGGGGTCTTCCCTCCGTGGGCCGCTGTCGCGCGTGGGCCGTGCCACGCTGGGCCGCGCCGGTGCGCTGCGTGTGCGCGCGTGGGGGCGTTGCGGGAGTGGGCTGAGCCACGAAGTTGGCCGCGCGGTGAAGTTTAGTTTCTTCTTTTCCAGTGAATTAACAAATGCTTATTCAATTTAGTTGTGAGCCGAACTTTGATAATTTATAGTAAATCTTATACGTGTCCAAAAATAGTGAAACAAAATTTGTTAGGTTCACAAAAATGCCATCTATCTGTTAGTGTAGTTAGTTTACAGTTACCTATGATACTGATGGGTTCATAAATTCGATTTAAAAAGCTTAGTATTGCTTAGCTTAATATTTGTAGGAATTTTTGTGGCAAATTGATGATAGCTTTAGCCATGAAATTTTTGCAGTAAGATAATTAGATTATTATGGACTCACTGTAATTTTTGTAGCCCTAGAGTAAGTTGATAAATAGAGTAGCTAGTACCCCTTGTTTAATCATATATAGAGAAAATCGATATTAAGAGTAAAAATACCTTTAGTTGCGAAGATAATATATGTCGTGCTTCATACTTATTAATGGTAATAGTAGGTAACTTAGCACCTTAGTCAGTAGAACTAGCTTAGTAGCTTGATAGATATATTTATATTTTAAGAGCTGCTGTTGTCATATTACTAAGTGTTGCATTATTATTTCATGCATGTAGATCATGAGTTGGTAGAGTTCGTGCCCATGGACGAACATGATTACGAGGAGGTCATTGAGGAGTATGAGGAGAAGATCCTTATGTAGGAGGGATCCCCAAAGCCTTTTGGTGCTGACTTTGTTGACCCACCACCTGCCCAAGGCAAGCCTCGGTGCATAACCCATATTTTATGATCACTGAATAAATATATATGATGTGCATTTACGTTACAGGTATTTTATGGAAACTACATGCATAAATACATCTACCTATGAGTCCTACTAGTATAGGTCGAGTAGCTGCTATGCTCAGGGTTTCGGTAGCGCGAGTAACCTGTCGTTACTCGCAATAGGTGATAATTATGATCACTTATGATAAAATGGTGGAAAGAAAAAGTGGTGAGCGGGCAGGGATGTGGTTTGGGTACTGGTGGGTGTAAGAGGGTGTGTCCTACGACCGACAGGGCATAGCTTGGTTACACTTTTCCCCTGTCTGTGTCGGTTAAGGACCGGCCGTTGCATAAGGCTCTAGGCAAGTCACAGATTTATTATCCCGAGCACATACTTGGGTATGGACGTAGGGAAGACTTGTTGCTCTCTTGTCGTGGGTTCTGGCTCTTTTTGGACCGACTGATTAGAGGCGGGGATGGTGGAGGTCCTTGCACCGCACTAAGTTCAGGATTTAGGAGCGGGGGGCTTGGAGTCCAAGTTTGGATGAGGACCTAGACCCTAGGACAGGAGGGTGATAGGTTGGTCCTGCTTGTGCCCGGGGTACAAGCGGGACGTGTGTTTTTAGGGTACCCAGCTGGGGGCATTGATTCGCGAATCATCGGACGATCCGGTACGACTTGTCTACGGTTTAGCATCGTAGTAAGAACTAAAAGATGGAAGGTAATGAAATAGAACTGATTGCTCAACTCTTGCTTGAAAGTAGAACAGGTGCTTACATAGAATGGCTAGATAATAAATTAATACGGCTATTAATAATAACATCAATAAGGACTCACTATTAGTATTGCTTTCTGCAAAAAGTAAACTAGCAAACCATAAAACTTATCATATTTCTTGGAGTAGGGAAATTATTCCCACTAGTCGGATAAGTCTTGAGAGTACATTGTGTACTCAGGGTTTATTTACCCTTGTTGCAGGTAATGCTTGAGGAGTACCATTGTGTGAAGGATTCTTCTGGTGGGCACAGACGGATCCTTGTTCCTTATCGCTAGATGTTTATTTTTATTCCGCTGTTTAATATTCCGCACTCTGACTTTGGAAATGTAATAATGTATTTTTTTACAAACTCTGGATGTATGAAATGGATTAAGTATTGTAACTCGTTCTCATTATTGGATCCTTGGGGGAAAATGTGGATCTTTCGGGTTCTCCCTTGGGGTGTGCCCGACGGATACCGCTGTTGTAGCTTGCTTTTTGGGGTCCTTAGTGTCTGGTGGAAGACGAGCGCCTCCGTAAGTATGTTATTTCGGTCGGTTCTGCCACAGTTGGTACCAGAGCCAATAATGAGTTTGCGAGTTCATCACTCTTTTCTAAAAGTTAAAAATTTGACCAACAAAAGTTTTGCGAAAAGTAGGATGCGCTAAAGTTATGTAAATAAGTATAAGCTCTAGCAATATGGTCTATCTAGGATAGCGGCACTGGTTTTATCTAATTAGGTTTCTATAGGTACACTGACTTACGTTGCGTAAGAAATCGCTTAGCATACGGAAAGTGAGTGTGCGCGGTGGCGGGGCGAAGCTCCAAATTGGAGCTTGGCCTTGCATGGTTCAAGTCTGGGTGGGGGCGGGCAGCGAGAGGACATGAGAGCGCAGGCACAGGCACGTGGAATTGATGGGGGATGGCTTCTCGCATGCAGGTGGGCTAGAGCGGCTCGGCGGCGGCAGCAAAGAAGATGACAGGGGAGGGGCGGGAGACGGTGGGGACGTAGTCAAGGCTCGGCCTGTGCTTGCTTGGCGGGACGCGGTTGATGCGACCGGAGCGACCATGGCTGACACTAGCCGACGACGCGCGCTCAAGGTCGGCGAGGCCCGCGCGCCGTAGTGCCATAAATGGCATGGCGATGGTGGTTCGGCCTCGTGCTTGTAGCGTCCAGGCGGGCCAGTGGCGCAGCGCAGCGATGCGACGGCAGCGGCGTTGTCGTGGCGCAGCACAGAGGGTAGCAGCAACGCGCGGCAACAGCAGCAGGCAAGGGCAGCGTGACGTGGCGAGTCGGGCAGCCACGGCTCCGCGCGGCGGCCAGTGATGCGGCTAGAGCGCGGGCAGCTCCGGCCGGCCAGTGCGTGGCCATGCGCGCACTTGCGCGCACCGAGCGCCACGACGTCAAGGCTGCTCGGCATGGTGATCGCGTCCAGCCAAGAAAAACAGCCCGAGAACACGCAGTGCATGGATTTTAAAGCGTTCAGAACAACTACACAGTTGATCCAATCTCCAAACCACCTTCACTACTCTAAAGAGGGCACCTTAGCCTATCAACAAGAGCTAAAGAACAACAACACTCCTAAACTCAATTTTTACAGAATAAATTACCTAACATAGCTTTGTCAATCTGTTTTTAGACTTAAGAAATTGACTAAGTCTTGAGTTGAATTTGCTTCAAATTCGATTTCCAAGCTATTAGAAATGCTAGCTAGCGTTATTATCTTGTTAAAACAAAAGTTGCACTATCTTCTACAAAATGTGTACTTCAAACTTTATTAAGGTGTCACATATATATTTTATAGCGTTTTTGTTCAATAAAAATTTGTTAACATCTCTACTTGCTAACTTTATAAATCGTGAATTAGCTTTTCGTTTTACGTTTTTACGACTCGTTTAAGTTACAATGCTTTACCTATCCATCACACCACATGTAATATCACTTAAATATGATGCTCTTGACATGTTTTAGCAAGTGATTCACTATGTAACACCGAGGGTGTTACAGATTTGTGCGTTGATCATCGTGGCCTGCAATGAACTACTATACCGTGACAGATCTTTTCATAAAATCAAGACAACATCTAGTAAATAAAGAAATTATCATTAATTTGGAGGACCATGCAACAGCTTCGACCTTGTTTGGATCAGTTTTGGATTCTTAAAAATCAGTTTTTGTCTTTAGTTTTTATAGATTCTGAGCCAAAATTAGTGGGGTGTTTGGATCACAGGTTTTAAGAATCTAACTTCATTTATTGTTCTATGGGGTCACAAGAAACTGACAAAACTTGGTATCAACAGCTTTCCACATTTTAAAAATCTAGTAAACATTGACAGCAAAAATAGGCTAATTTGAATCACACCTAGTTTCCAAAAACCAGATACTTAAAAAGTGGAAAAAACTAGAGAATCCAAACAAGTCCTTTCATGGTTAAGCTAGCAGAGGTATGGATGTACCCCATTTCTACAGGGGGGGCGCACTCAGGCCCAGGATTTAATGGCCCGCGAATCTTTTTATATGCATGTTTCATTTAACTGTAGGTGACATACACATACTTGTCGATATGCATAGCTAGCCTGGCCATTTTTTTCTCAGCCGGCCGAAGGTTCATAGTACTTCATAGCCTAACCTAATGGCCCGCGAATCTTTTTATATGCATGTTTCATTTAACTGTAGGTGACATACACATCTTGTCGTTATGCATAGCTAGCCTGGCCATTTTTTTCTCAGCCGGCCGAAGGTTCATAGTACTTCATAGCCTAACCTAGGCTCAGCCAGCAAAAGGAGGCATGCTAGCCTCACCGATTATGGTGTCAACTTTGCAGCCAGAGAATAAGAAATCAGATTATTATTAGAACTTGATCTGATTTTTTTTTTGACAGAAGCAGCAGGGGAGTCCTCTACCTATTTTTTTATTTTCTATTAAATGAAAGAATGTTTATGTACAAATGCCAAAACTAGAAGGAAAAAGAAAAGGGAAGGGAGAATACAAGGCAGCAAGGCCCAAAAAGCAAGAAAGAGAGGTATGTCAAGAGTAGTTATCTCTCCAAAGACTAACTGAAGTTTGCCTGGTTGGCTTGGCTTTGGTGCACACCGCTCTTCCTTGAATTATCTCTTCCATAGGTTGATATTGATCTGACCATTTATCAAAGATAACCCCATTTCTTGTGGTCCAAATTATCCAGCATGCAGTAATGACTATTTCCCTGAAGTTTGCATCACCAAAGTCTTCTCTAGCTTGTAGGATCATATCCAGAGCACTGAGATTCAGATTCCAGTTGATAGGAATTGTGGACCAACAATCTCTGACTGAATGGGCATTCAAAGAATAGATAGAAACTAGTTTCCTCACAGTCTAGATTAGGGGGTGTTTGGTTCAGCTAGGATCTCCTAAATCTAGTCTCATTTAATCTCATTTAGTCACTTTTTACTCAAACACTATGACTAAATGGGATTAAAAGAGCTTTAGTCTTCTCTAGCAACTCTGAAGAGACTAAATGAGACTAAACCATTTAGGAGGGACTAAATTTAGCAGCTGCAATCTAAACAGGGCCTTACATAGGACACAATTGTAGCTATCCAAATCCATGTTTTTCCTCCTAAGAAGATTTATGGTGTTCAATGTATCTTTGAGAAGGAGCCAGAAGAAAAACTTGTGTTGTCCTAGGTTACTTGAAGCCCATAACCACCTGAAAAGAGGAGAGGCTGCAGTAGTGCCAATTAGAGCTCCATAGGCTTTCTTGCTACTGAATTTGGAAGAGCCCCAACTGTAACTCCAAGTATCATTCACATTTTCATCCCATGATCTTTCCTGTATCAAAGTTTGAATTTCTCGCAACTGTGATGCAGCTAGCTGAGATAAGGGTAGGCTAAAAAATCTATCTTCTTCTTGACGCAGAAAATAGCTGATCCGAATTTTTTCACATGGCAGGTTTGTTTGGTTTGGTAAGCCCAAAAAACCCGAGTTTGGTCAAAAAAAAAATGTATTAGGAGTAGTAATTATTAGAGGTTGTGTTTCCATCCATAATTTGTTACAACTAAGTATGACAAACTATACGGAGTGCAGTTAGAAAATTGAAGCCAAAATTTACCATACCTAAAGGAATACTGCCACACTTTTCTATTATATGGCACGTGGAGCTCAATAGAATCTTGTCTAAGTCTAGTTGACAGCCAAACATAGTCTAATTTGATCGAATTTGTCTAAAATGAGATGTGGTAAAGTGTGGCTAGCAACAAAAGAACTCCAGAAGAAGACCATACTCTGAAGAAACGATGTGATTAATTATTAAAGATGACCATATTCTTCAGGAAACGATGTGGTCGACTTTATCATGTCACCACAAGCACTAGAATAGTAGAATAGTATTGTTAAATCTTGAAATAAATTCCAAAAAAAAATACAAGCAACCGCATTATGTTGAGGATTTGCACCCAAGTGAACAAGTTTGACCACAATATAATGAACCAAAACAGATAAACTATACTAGGTTCGTATTCTGTAAGAATTTAGAAATCCCAATAAAGACCAAGAACGCGTGTTGTTGTTTCGCTAGCCACACTTACAATTACTATTCCACATGGTCTTTGGACCAGAGTTTGATCCAAACGCAACAGACGTGATTGATACTGAATAGTTTGTCTTGGAAAAAGAAAATCTACGACCAAACAGGCGATAGAGTGAGGGTAGAAAGATACCGCGTCTCCCTGCCTGCAAAATTCTTGATGACGCGGTGAAACCGTGAAAGCAACAGCTTGCACACAGGCAGGCAGGCAGGAATCCTATCCTGAATAAAACAAGGTAAAACAGGGACTTTCTCACTACTACACACATAGTATTGAACAATTGTTCTCTCCAAGGAGGCATAATCCAACATTTAGATTTAGTTACCAAAAATGGGAAGACGTGTTACACACTAGCACAGATCGAGCGGGCAAATTTGTCACTCATATTGATTATTGAAGATGAAGGCATGATCCAGATATAAATGATACGCAACCTGCCGGATCTATCTCCTCTAGTCTAGTCGTAAGGCTCTGTTCGGATCTCATGATAAAACTTTAGCTCTCTTTTTTATAGGGATTAAACAGGGGGTAAAAGTGAGCAAATGACTAAAAACTGAACTAAAATCTTTTGCTTCTAAAGAGGCTCTAAACTGGGCAAAACTCCCTCGGGGCGGACGTTGAACGTCCCATACCCCTTGCCGCTCGCATGCATGGTTGTGCATGGATAATTAAATGAGGAGAAATCAGTCATTATAGATTAGAGGACTAAAGTTTAACCCATAGATCTAAACAGTCCAGCAGGATTAAAGTTTAGGAGCTAAACTGTAGTTATTGGACTAGTGATCCAAACACCACCTAAGTTAATTTGCCCCGGTATTAGCAGCATCCTTTCCACAACTATCAATTTTTAGATTGGGTCTACGGGCTACCGGTGCGGTCAACCGGTGATATATTTTGACCGTTAAGCTCAATAATACTTTTTTTTTGCGAATGTTAAGCACAATAATGCAGTTGGAAGAATAATGTAATTTGATCTGTATATATACGAAAGTAACATACGTCCATTCTGGAAATTCAGGTTTCTCATGAGCTATGTCGTATCATGAGGTGTTCATGTGCTCTTTGACAATACTCCCTCTATTTTGAATATATAACTATCAATTAGAGGACACGATAATTAATTTAAAATAAATTAGTTAGCCCATCCTAAATGTATGTTGCATTAAAGGGAGTGCAAGTTTACATGTTTGTTTACTGTATAAAGACACATGCATTGTTAAACTAGTAGGAAAATTACAAAGAAATCCTCAAAAGAGGGCCAAATTACATTTGCGTCCCTGAAGGGAGTCAGGACATGAAGGAAACCCATGTGTCGCACCGATGGCGAGGCGTAGGAACATATGTCGAGGACTTTGTTCACAATAATACCAAACCTCACTTTGTATATCTCTTATATATACTCTATGTACTACACTACTCATGCTGCCGAGACGACGACCAAGCGCCAAAGCACAGCACTGTTAATTTCCCCGGGAATTACCGCAGTTAAAATAATGGCCGGTCGCGGCTCGGAATAACCGTACCCGGCGCACGGTCCGGTCCGGTCGTCCGGGCCCCTCTCCGTCCCAGTGCTGGCTCTCGTCGTCGCCTCCTGGCTGCACGCATCGATCGATCAGCAGAGTCCGCCCCCCACGCGTACGTACGTACGGCGGACGACGCCCAGTCGCCGGGCAGCAACATGGAGGGGCCCGGCCCGGGCCGGGCAACCCCGCGCGCGCGTCAGCTTCGGTGGCTGTTGGCGCCCCTCGCGGTACGCCGATCGATCGAGCCGGTCACCGGCGTACGACACGTCGTTCCCGGCCCGTAGCACCCGGCGATGAATGCGGCCAGCCCCACCACGCACTCTGAACGAGTCTCACGCATGCATGAATATGATCGCGCGGTACGTACGTACTCTTTTTCCATCTCCTTGACACCACCGGCCCCCGGCCGATCGACCGCTCGCTCGCGCCTCGCGCTCCGTGCTCCGCCCGGTCTCCACGCCGGCCGCGCTCGGCGCTCGCACGGGACGGGGACCGCCCCCGGTACGATTGGGGCTGGGGAGCGCTCCTCCCGTGGCTTGTCCGTGCGAGGACCGCTGCAAATGCTGCGTTGCGCTTGCGCCCTCGTGGGCGGCCATGCGGTGCCGTGGCTAGGTTAATTCCTTTTCCTAGGCAAGGGCCACGGTGGAATGAAATGAAACACGACTGCGCGCGGCGCCCACCGGCCCCGCTGGCTACAAACCATATGACAAAACCAAGTCGCTCTAAACTAGCAGAGCGTAGGCTTACATGTTGGAACCAGTCGCAAGACCTGTCTGTGTCTAGCTAGTTACTAGAAGCTGTTGCTGTATACACTTGCTTGTAACGTACCACACCTGCTACAAAATTCAATCCAGTTATTATTTTTTCTCGAGTACGCAAAAGATTTGCGCATCATTGTATCAAATAGAAGAGTTTAAACATACAGACAACACGCTGCTATCAAACGCTGAAGGAGATCGACCTAAAACAGCCGTAGCTGGACCATCATAACAAAATACCTCTAGTTTCGATATTACATAAATAAAAAACAATTAAAACCAACGCAACGGTGTGACCTAGGAGATAGCCTTGCGTCTTCGCGGCTATTATAGAACCAGAGAAGTTGAAGGTGCGTGCAGTGGGCCAAATACTAGGTAAGCACGTGATTATTTTCACGTACCTACGTGCGTATGATTTGTGGTGAATGAACCAGGAGTAAATTTCATGAGACTTTAAAACCCATCATGACAAATACCACGATACAAAACATTTACGGAAATGCTAAATAACATCCGTGTGTTTTAGCTCCGGAGCACACACGATTTTTTTTAGTGGAACCGCCCGTCAGCCGGCGCACGCGCCGCTGTCGCGCCAGCGCCAGCGCCCACGCCCACGCACCCGCCTGTCCCCAGCCCTACCCGCCGCCGCTGCGTCCGGCATCGGAAACCAACTCCAGCGAGCTTCTTCTTTCCCAACTCCGGCAACACCCTAAATTTTGTCTCAGTCATTTCATAGAAAAAATTGTTACTTATGATGTCTGATTTGTTACCCGTGATCTGTTATTTGTGCCCAGAAGGAAGATGAACGGTAACATGAGACGGGAGGAAGATGAACAGTAACCATGTGGAAAAATTTTGGGTGTAGCCGGGTGTGATACACGGTTGTTAGGTAGACAGACTCAACATTTAATCATTTGTATATATTTCGTAGACCCTTTTTAAAGTACCTAGTATTTCGTAGAGACTCGTATGTTCGGGGGAGTGTAGAGACAGACGGACGCGTGAGAGAGGGACGGACTGAGAAGACAGAGGAAGAAATTTTATCCTCTTAATATTAAAAAAATTGTAAGTATGCTTGTGCACTTTCATGTGTAACATGATGTACAATTTGTTACACGGTGTTTATGTCAATAATAATGTGTTAACCATTTTTTATTAGATTTAATTAGTCTTAGTCAAACATTAAATCCAATAAATTTCAAGGCTCATAATAAATACTAGTACAATAGAAGGATTAATTTATATGAGAAATTGACACGATTGACTCAACTTAAATAGTTGGACATTACGTGTGTACGATGTGAGTTTAAGAAAGGTGGAAGATGGACCACAGGCTCAGGCAGCCAAGCTATGACATTAGTTGTGCGGCATCAACAAAGACTTTGCAGCTCCGAACTTAGGGCGGAAAGGACGAGAGTGAGGAATGGTGGGTCGAGAGACGGAACATGAGTAAGGGATGGGGGACGGGAGAAAGAAATTTACCGTTTTTTAATATTAGATAGATGCAAATCGAATAAGAGTGAGGGAACATGGGGAAAGGATATTTCCGGTTTTTGAAAACGTGTCCGTGCCTTACAAAGAGGCGCACAACATGTTGCGGGGTTACTTGCGTCTCAAAGATTGATTTGTCAGTCACATCATGCGTTCCTACTTTTCTTAGAATCGAACTCTGTACCATGTCTTTACGTGTGCTGATCTTTAGATACACTATTTTAGCTTGTATAGGCACGAGAGAGATTGAGTTCGTGTAATCTTATGCGGAGGTTGTGAGCAACAACAGAGAAAGGAAACTTTCTCCTTTTAATAGAAAGTAGTAGTGGGGGAGAAAGAATAATGTTGGTTTAATTTTCCTTTCGATCGAGGGCTCGGCTTTCAACTGTTTCTACGCTTCTAGTCCAGGAGATCTACATCCCACATCTCTCTAATAGGGATATATACATCAGCACTCAGCCATATACCGATGTACATGCGCAAGTGTATGCATACGTGATACATGTACGTACACGTACCAGCCGTGGTACGGGGCCCACATGTGCGTCGTCCTGCCTCCACACACATGGCACCCGTCTTTATATCCCTTTCAACATTTTTCTAGCCCACTACTTCTCCAATCTTCCACTCATATGGAGCCTCATGTTGAGAGCCTAGGAAGGTAGCACAGCTCCAGGCCTCTGCAGAGCTCCGATCCACCCTCGCCAGCTCTCGACCGCGTATGCCCGACTCCTCCTTCGCCGGCACAGGCATGGCCCCCTCGAGCTCGGCGGCGGCGTCCATGGCCGCGCTCGCGGCGTCTGGCGACGGCTCGGACGACTCCGGGGCGGCCAACAACGGCGCGCCGCCGCCGCCGCACGGGGTGGAGGACAACAACCCCGCGGAGCTGGCGGCCGTGGGTGGTGCCTCCAGCAGCTCCTCTCGGGCGGCGGCGAGGAGGGTCGCGGCGGCGGCTGGCGCCTCCGGCTCCTCCCCGGTGGCGTCGGCGAGGAGCAGGGGCGCCGGCGCCGCGGTGGCCGCCGCGGCGGGCGGCGGCGGCGGTGTCGGGCCGAGCTGCCAGGTGGAGCGGTGCAACGCCGACATGGGCGTGGAGAAGCGGTACAACCGGAGGCACAAGGTGTGCGACGCGCACCGCAAGGCGTCCGTCGTCCTCCTCGCCGGCCTCCGCCAGCGCTTCTGCCAGCAATGCAGCCGGTAAGCCCCGCCTCTGCTCGCGGCACATGGGTCATGGGTGCAGTGATGCCGTCCGGCGTGCGTGACATGCTCAAAAGCACCGTCCACTTTCAGCTCGTACGAGTACTAAATTAGATGAGCTTAATTCAATCTTAAAAATAACTTAGTGCATGCCTCAAGTGCGTTGGATCTCTTGAGAAAGTTTGCAGCTTTTTCGTGGATCATGGATAGCATGATGAGCTGTTGGATCCTAGGTTCCTTTCAACTCAAGATCTTGCAGCAGCCTCTCATGCAACTGCTTCTTTGCCTCTTTGCAAGTTTAACCGTACTCCTCTGTTCGTGTTTGGATACCTCTTCCTGTTTTGGTTACTCCGATCCATGTCGCAGTCCACAAGGCACGAGCTCTCTGCCTCACTCACGACTCTTGATCCCCATCTGCTTGCAGGTTCCACGAGCTGTCGCACTTTGATGACACCAAGCGGAGCTGCCGCCTGCGCCTGGCCGGGCACAACGAGCGGCGCCGGAGGAACCCGGCGGAGGCGCACGACCAGAACGGCGGCCGGGGCGACCCGGGGAATCTCCACCTCCACATCAGATAAACCTATCTAAGCACGCTCGCTCTCTTCTGTCATGCAGGATGCACCTAGCATCACCGATCGATAATCCGATATGTGTCTCAGTGTGTGTCTGCGCGCCGCCTAGCCTGTCCTGTGTCTGTGTTGCGTATGGTACGTACTGCTAATTAATTGGCAGTGCACAGCACATGACCTCCTGTAAGCAATGTGCTTTGTATGTGCACCGACCGGAGGTGCTGCCACGAAACCTAGTTAATTGTGCTGATTGTGTAACGTAACCTGCAGGCAATTAAGCAGGGCACTGTTTGTTAGCGTGATTAATTGTGCGTATGAGTATGGATCGATTATCGGATGTGTAATCCGGCCTGTGGCCTGTGCTAAACAGTGATCTGTGCAGGCTCTGTATCGATGTTGTACTCTGATGATATAATGCATTGTGGTAATATATGCTATTTAATATTTACTCGAGTAGTAATATAATGTGAATTGGATGTACTGTTTCTAACATGTGATTCATATGTGCATGTTTTATTTTTGGAAGCTGCTCCTATTTTGAATTGTCTATTTAATTCGGATGTAATATTTTCAATTTTTCCCCAATACGGACACACCATCTATGACTAAATAAATAGTGATGTTTCTTTTCGGAATAAATAAATTTATAAAAATGCACGCACCGAGTGTCCAAATTGGAGTCATATGAAAGAAACTTCATGCGTTCAAAAGTTGATAAAGTAACTCGAAAGGTTGCACTTGTATTATATTATTGTTACTCCCTTGTCATAAGCATGTATGTTACTATAGACATCAACTCCTTGAGTTGACGAATCTTCATGACATCTATGTCTTCATACCACAAAACGACATTATGATCGTTCACTAAGGAAGAAGTAGGTCTACGATGATGTTGATCCATAAGTAGAACTTCGTACTACGGGCTCATGGAACGTTGTCCTTCGCTGAAAGAGTCACTGTTATTGCACATATGTTTTCTTTATATAGGCAAAGTGAGGCTAATATAATAGATTCCTTTATTTGTATGCCTGATATTCACTTCAATTAGTTGCACACACTACTCAAAATGGCTTAATCGAGGCAGGCAAGCCATCCACCTCCATCCAAATGTCACGGTTAATCCAGCCTTAAGAGAGGTGGTTGGCCGCCTGCTTCGGTTAATCAAATAAAAAAACCCGTGGACAAGCCCAGTGAGCCCACCCATGGGCCCGTCGAGCCTGTCCACGGACCGTCACCGCCAGGATCTGCAGCCAAAGCCGCGCACACAGCCGGGATCCGGCCTTCGGCCGCCTAATCTGCGCCTGCATGCTCCCTGCCGCCGGGATCCGGCCTCCGATTGTCGGATCTGGACCTGCACGTTCCTCGCCGCCAGATCCAGGCGCTCCTCGCCCAGATCCACGCCGCCGGAGGAGCTTGAGGGAGAGGGAGGAGCTCATCGCCCAATTCCATGCCGACGGAGGAGCTTGAGGGAGAGGGAGGACTCCTCGCCCAGATCCACACCGCCGGATGTGCTTGAGGGAGAGGGAGGATCTCCTCGCCTAGATCCGTCGGAGCTTGAGGGAGAGGGAGAAGCAGCAGCAGCAGCAGCTTGAGGGAGAGGTAGGAGCCACGCCGTGTAGCTTGAGGGAGAGGGAGGAGCCACCGCCGCAACTTGAGGGAGAGGGAGGAGCCACCTCTGTCGCCGTAGCTTGAGGGAGGGAGCCGCCGCCGCCGTAGTAGCACGGGCTTGGGAGTCGCCGCTATGGGGGCAGAGGGAGAGGAGAGGAGGGGCGCCGTGGCGGAGAGCGCGTCGCTATGGGGGAGAGGGAGAGCAGTCTCGCCTAGATCCACGCCGCCTCTGCTGTGGTGGAGGGAAGAGGTGAGGGAGAAGAAATGAGGGAGAGAGGGGGGCCGGTGGGAGAGGGAGAGGTTGAGGGAGGGAGGGAGAGAGGCGAGCGGGTGAGGGAGAGGAGAGCGAACGGCCGGGTGAGGGAGAGGAGATGGGCTTAGGGTTTCATTCTCGTATATATACTGTGACCTTGGTGTCGAGCCAAGATGGACGGGGAGTGGGCTCGGCCACATTGAAGGAGGGCCCGCCTCTGAAAATGGAGGTATTTTTTAAGGCAAGGCCCGCCTCCGTGTAGATTTTAGGTTTAACCGCCTCGATAAAATCGATTTTGTGAGGTGGTTAATTGTGACTGCGTTGGTTAATAAAAATAACCGTCTCGGTTAAACCTAGGCATTAACCGAGTCGGTTCAAATGCCTGCCTGCCTCCGAGGCTATTTTCCAAACGCCTCGCATAAGTTTTTATGTAGTAGTGACATGTATGCGTGATTAATTCGTATATCTATCAAGTTGGTCCAAAGGTAAGTGGTCACTATTTGTGGAACAAATTTAAACGCTAGAATGTCAATCTTTGTAGGTGAGAGGTGGTAAACCATTTTTTAAAATAACTATAGAGATTTTCTTCAGAAGGAAAATATTATGCATGAATATTTAGACTACATAGATGACATAAACATATACTATATGCTCCTTGAGGAATTCTATTAGATGGTGACAGCGGCAAATCTTAATGAAAATGTTGCTAGAAGGGTTTAGAAACTAACTACCAAAAAAATCTTTCAATGCTCATGCACATAAGACCATAAATTTTATGTAGCCATTAATTGCACAATAGGAAGAAAAAAGCATGCCAACAAACATTTGTTTCACAGCATGTATACATGCACACATGTATTGTGCTGAGATGATTTGGTTGGATGAATAATTAGGCACAAAGGGCAAGAAAGGTGCTAATTTCACTAATATTGTCGGTGCAGAAAGTGACCAACACATAAATATTTATAATTTTGCTGTACGTTGTGATCGGATGTGGCCTAGCACTCAATGACACATGGTTTATACTGGTTCAGGCAACGTGCCCTACGTCCAGTTTGAGTTGGTCGATGACTTTATTCCTGAGCCCAGGTGCTCGAAGTTTGCTGTGGGATTACAAACGGAATGGAGAAAGATGGGGGTACAAGAGAGTGAAGGGCCGAGAGTGACGAGAGCTCCGCTATGTGCTAAGTGTTCGAGCGTACGCTCTGTGTAGCTTTAGAGTGTCTAAGGCTACAAAGGATAAATCGATGTAAGTGAACGGAGGGGTCTATCTGTTGGGAGAGAGCGCATCCCCTTTTATAGATGAAGGGGATGGCCTTACAAGAGAGAGGGAGAGAGTGTACGTATGCAAAGTCTTGCTGCCCACGCCGTCGGGTACAAGATGATTGTAGGCGCCCATAACACTGTTAATGTCATATGCATGTGAAAGGTTGCGTCGTCTTCTTCTGATATGGCAGACGTCGGTGCCTGTCATACTATTGATGCCCAGAGGTACGTAGGGGGTTTTACCATGCTCGGCTAGTATGGTAAATGCCGGCGCCCGCAACACTGCTGATGCCTAGAGGCATGTGGGGGAGCCTTACCATGTTTGTCTGGTATGGAAGTCGATGGCGCCCACAACACTGTAGAGAAAATATCGGCGCCCACAATACTGCTTGAGTTCTGATATGCCAGGAAGGTTGCAAGGTACTATCCTGCAGGTGTACAGGGTACGGTCCTCGGTATTGCTGTTGACTTTGAGCGTCCTGCTTTACTTGCTCCGCCCGTTTCCTGGTCCTTACCGAGAGGGCATCCCCGGTCGGTTGGTCCCAGTCGGCTCCGACTGTGCTAGTTGGAGAGGAGCTGTAAGTAGAGGTTCGGTGTATCCCCGGTCGGAGACGTGGGTCGGAGTCAGAAGCGGTGTTTGGCCAAGCCTTCTGGTCGGAGAGGCGGGTCGGAGTCGGAAGCGAGCGTTGTTCCTCTTTGGTCAGGCCTTCCGGTCGGAGAATCGGGCCGGAGTCGGAAGCGGGCGTTTGTTCCGCCATAGCGAGGCCTTCCGGTCGGAGATTGGATCGCCCTTCTGGCCTGTCATTTAGGTATTTGGGCCAGCCCTAGAGTTGCGTGTCATTTGCAATGTTGTCTGCTGGGCCGAACCTTTGATGGGAAGCCGGTCCATGAGGGACCCCGGATTTATGAACCCGACAGGAGCCCCCGAGCCCCCGGGCGATTCGGGTAGAATCGTCTGGGGGATTTTTGT
Organism: Miscanthus lutarioriparius; assembly: GCA_904845875.1. NCBI lineage: Eukaryota > Viridiplantae > Streptophyta > Magnoliopsida > Poales > Poaceae > Miscanthus > Miscanthus lutarioriparius. The sequence continues at coordinate 19,935,347 of CAJGYO010000004.1, forward strand.
CTTGACGGCAGGTGCGCTCGAGCGCACCCATGGGTGTAGCCCACGAGCCTTCGGGCGATTTGGGTAGAATTGTCTGAGGGATTATTTGTGTTGCCGGTGGGAAGTTTGTTTTGTTTTCATCGTAAAAGTGCTGAAAGCACTCCACAAGTGTAGTTTCGAGCCGCCAGGCGATTCTGGCAGAATCGCCTAGGGGGTTTTTATCAGTGGGCATTTTTAGGGATCGGGCGAGACGGAGTCACGTATCCTGGCATCGGACAGGGGCCGAGGCGGTTTTAGGGATCGGGCGAGATAGAGTCGCGGATCCTAGCGTCGGCGCAACCGAGGCAGTTTGGGGATCGAGCGAGACGGAGTCACGGATCCTGGCGTCAGACGTGCCGAGGCAGTTTAGGGATCGGGCGAGACAGAGTCGCGGATCCTGGCGTCGGACGTGACGAGGCAGTTTAGGGATCGGGAGACATGGAGTTCGCGGATCCTAGCATCGGGCACGCCGAGGCTTTCTACGGGCGAGACGGAGTCGCGAATCCTAGCGTCGGACGGGGCCGAGGCGTTTAGGGTTCGGGCGAGATGGAGTCGCGGATCCTGGTGTCGAACGGGGCCAAGGCAGTTTTAGGGATTGGATGAGACAGAGTCGCGGATCCTAGCGTCAGGTATAGCCGAGGCAATTTAGGGATCGGGCGACACAGAGTTCGTGGATCCTGGCGTCGGGCGCGCCAAGGCTATCTAGGGATTGGGTGAGACGGAGTCGCCGATCCTAGCGTCGGACGGTGCCGAGGCATTTTTAGGGATTAGGCGAGAAGGAGTCACGGATCCTGGCGTCGGCATGGCCGAGGCGGGCGTAGCCGAGGTAGTTTTGGATGTCTTGAGCCCTCGAGCCCTGTTGGGCCTGGTAGGGGTCTATTGAGTTTTGTGCGTTACCCCGTCCGTGGTTTCTCGCAACTGGAGGGGCTGAGCTAACGCCACTTGCCTCGATGGCTCGAGTGACGCGCTCGGTGAGCTCGCTAATGGGTATGTTCGAGTGAAATCCGGGTCCATCATTCATGACGGGGTCGGCATAGCCCTCATGTGACATTTCACTGCTCCTTAACCTACAACCTGATAGATGCCTAGGTCATTCTGGAGACCGACCCGGGTGGCCCGCTGGCCTCCCCTCGATGGAGATTCTATGGGTTTGGCGAAGGTTAGGATCTAACAAGAAGGTTGAGATGACCCTGTCTGCTTCGGGCAGACTAGGCGAGGGTCGCTCGGGGCTCATCTGCGTTTTCTCCCCTGGCTCTGTTTGACGCGACGCGGCCTCGAGCCCTTCGTGGGCCGGCCTTCGAACCCCGGTTGGTCGTTGCTCATGTTGAATGAGGCAACTGCCGCTTCGTGACGCAACACGGAGTGTTGTGATGCACTTAACTGCATATGCAATGCCTCGGATGTATGGACTAAATGAATGCGTGTATAGATGAAATGAATGATTATATAAAGAAATAGTGGAGTTTGGTAATGTTACCTTGATGACTCGAGTGACCGGGTTTGAGGAGTTCCAATCGGAAATGTTCGACCAGGATCCACGCTCGTTGTTCATGACAGAGTTGGCATGGCCCACATGTGGCATCCCTCTGCTTCTTACCTGTCTCTCGGCATTCGCCTAAGTCGTCCGATTGACTCAGGAAGCCTATTAGTCTCTCCTGTCGGAGATCCCATAGTTGGGTCTTTCCAAGTCCCATCTGGGAAGGCGGAGGGCCACCTACGTGTGGTGGCGCTTTGTTTCTCACGCCCGGTCGTGAGGTAGTGGTGGGCCATACCTAGGCCACATCCCGTCTGACCAGGCACTATTCCATCGGGCAGGGTGCATCCCATCGGTCAGGGTGTGTCTCATCGGTCAGGGCGCGTCCCATCATTTCCTATCCGCGTTGAATGGGGGAAGGGAGAGGGTTTTCACCCCAATCCTTTGCCCTTCTTCAACTACTACATCTCCTTAAATAGGGAAAGGGAGAGGGAAAGGAGAACTCATAGACCCATTCATGGTTTCAGAGCGTAATGTCAAGGTGGTCATCTAGCGTGGATGGGGTGGTGTTGGCCGCCTTCACCGAGAAGGGTTGCCGCTGAAGGAGGTGGTGCTGGCCGCCTTCACCGAGAAGGGGCTGCTTCCATCGAAGGAGGTGGTGCACTAGGAGGGTACCGCACGTCGCTGGCTTCATCACCATCTACGAGGCTTTTGTCGGGATGGAGCCGCTCATGGACTCCTTCCGGTGAGTCTTCTCTGGGCGAGGCTTGTCGGAGAGGAAGACGCTCGGGACTACGCCAGTGGGAGGTTTCGCCCTTGCAACTGCTCAGGTTAGCCAGTTCATAAAGTTTGATGAGACATCCTCCAACCACGGCGGCCATACTTCGGTGGGCAGCGTTCCTGTCTAGGAGCTGCCTCGACTGCATGAGAAGGTCAGAAGCTCCATGCTCTTCTATTGAGCATCTATGGGTGCGACGCTCTTGAGGTACCCGTTGCGCTCGCTAAAGTCGAGGTAGCGAAACCGGGCGGGGCCTTTGTGGTGGTGGTTATGTCCGGCGGCATGTGCCATGGCCTCACCTCGGCATCAGCTGATGCCGCCGAGCGGCCACAGTAGCATTTGGAGTAGAAGTAGTCAGCAAATGCAATCATTGAGTTCATGGGGGAGCCCTCGTATGAACAGTTTTTGTATCAATGAATGCATCAATTCTGCTTTGTGATAGAATCACTATCCGTTCCTTATTTTTTATCCTAGCATAGCTTTGTTTTTATCCTTTCTTTTTCGCACCTGCCCGTTCGTTCCGTAGGCCACAACTTTAAGAACCTGGGCATGGCCCGTGAGGCTCGGCTGCTCATAACCATAGGTTGTGGCGGGGTGCGCTCGATCGGGAGTAAAAACAAAGTCACGTAGGGTAATCAAAGGAATGGAATGCCCTTTCGTTCAAGAAAAAAGTTTTTACCATGTGACAGTAAAATGGAAATAGAGAGGTAGTATTTAGTATTGGTAGTATTTAGTATTGAAACAGAGAGGTAGTATTTAGTATTGGTAGTATTTAGTATTGTACCCTCATGGAGCCCCCGAGCAACCCGGGCTGAAAGTGTTCAGGTTGTGGTGCTTTTATAGGAGCAAGTGTTGAATAAAAGCGGTAAGACCGAATTTAGGGGAAAAATGAAGTAGCTGTTCAATATTCTAATTGTTGGTGAGAACATTGCCGTTGTCGTCCTTCAGTCGGTAGGCGCCCGGTCGGATCACCTCGGTTACCGTATAGGGACCTTCCCATGGTGGAGAGAGTTTGTGTTTCTCTTTCGTTGATTGGGTCCTTCGAAGTATGAGATCACCGACTTCGAGGATCCTACCCCTGATCTTCCTTTCATGGTACAAGCGGAGAGTTTGCTGGTAGCGAGTGGAGCGGATGACGGTCGTCTCGTGGGCCTCCTCGAGTAGGTTGACTGTGTCTTGCTGAGCCTCCGTGGCTCGGTCATGGTCGAAAGCCTTTACTCTTGGGGCACCGTGGTTGAGGTCGGAGGGCATCACTGCTTCAACTCCGTAGGCTAGGAAAAAGGGTGTGAACCCTATGGATCGGTTCGGGGTCTTTCTCATGCTCTAGAGGATCGTTGTGACCTCTGTAACCCATCGCCCGGTGTACTTGTTGAGTCGGTCAAAGATGCATGGCTTGAGTCCTTGGAGGACCATGCCATTGGCACGCTTGACTTGACCGTTAGTACGTGGATGTCCGACTGAGGCTCTAGTCGATCCTGATGCCGTATCCATCACTAAAGTCCAGGAATTTCTTTCCGGTGAAGTTAGTCCCGTGGTCAGTGATGATAAAGTTAGGAACGCCGAACCGGTAGATGATGTCGAGGAAGAATTTGATAGCCTCTTCCGAGCGGATATTGGTGATGGGCTTGGCCTCTATCCACTTGGTGAACTTGTCGACCGCTACGAGCAGGTGAGTGAAGCCGCCCGGGCCCTTTTTGAGGGGTCCTACCATGTCGAGGCCCTAGACCGTGAATGGACTAGTGATGGGGATGGTTTGAAGCTCCTGTGCCGGCAAATGAGTTTGCCGAGCGTAGAATTGACCTCCTCTTGCATCTCGCAGTGCGGTGGGCCAGTAAAATCCTTATCGAAAGGCTTTTTCGACCAGTGACCTCGGGGCCGCGTGATGTCCGTAGATCTCCGGCATGGACCTCGAGGAGGAGCTGCTTCCCCTAGTTGGTAGGGATGCACTTCATGAGCAACCCCGATGGACTCCATTTGTAGAGTTCATCACCGAGCGCGATGAAGGTCTTGGCATGTCGAGCGATCCATTAGGCTTCAGTCCTTTTGGGTGAGAGAACCTCCTCGAGGAGGTAGGAGAGTAGCGGCGCTTCGCCAGTCAGTTTGATCGAGTGCCAACACGGGGACGTTAGTGGGTGGCGCCGTCATGGAGGCACTGGGGCAGAGCCCCCGAGCGCCGGCTTGGCATCGGGGTGTGTCTGGATTGGACCTTCCAGGACGCGAGCGGATGGGTCGTGGAGATCGTTGACGAAGATCCCGCTCGGAAACAGATCCCGCTGGTGGCTAATTTTGTGAGAAAATCGGCGGCATTGTTGTCCTTTCGGGGGACGTGATGCAGCTCGATCCCTTGGAATTTGTCCTCGAGCTTGCGCACCTCCTAGCAGTATGCTGCCATGAGGGGGTTTTTGTAGGAGGACTCCTTCATGACTTGGTCAATGACTAACTCCAAGTCGCCGTGGACATAGAGTTGCGTAGCACCAAGCTCGATGGCGATGCGCAGCTCGTTGATGAGGGCCTCATATTCCACATGTTGTTTGAGGCCAAGAAATGGAGGTGGATGGCGTAGCGGAGCCTACTCCCATTTGGGGAGATCAGAACCACTCCAGCCCCTGAGCCGGGTGCCATTATGGACCCGTCGAAGTACATTGTCTAGTACTTGTGGGTGACGTCCGGGTCGGTGGCTGGACCTCCGTCCATTCAGTGACAAAATCTGCGAGAGCCTAAGATTTAATAGCGGTACAGGGGATATACCTGATGTCATGGCCCATGAGTTTGAGTGCCCACTAGGAGATCCATCCCGCGGTGTTGTGGTTGCGGACGATGTCTCTGAGTGGGTATGAAGTGACGACTGTGACTTCGTGGTCCGTGAAGTAGTGCAGGAGCTTCCGGGTCGCCATTAGCACGACGTATAGGAGCTTCTACACCTAGGGGTACTAGACCTTGGGGTCGGTGAGTACCTCTCCAATGAAGTATATGGGTTACTGGACCTTAAGGTGGTGTCCCGACTCCACCCTTTCGACGACTAGGGCGGCGCTCACCACATGGTTGCTTGCCACGATGTAGAGGAAGAGGGGTTCTCCTCGTTCGGGAGCGACGAGGATTGGGGCCGATGTTAGTGATGCTTTGAGGCTCTCTAGAGCCTGCTGAGCTTCCTCAGTCTAGATGAAGGTGTCCATCTTTTTGAGGAGCTTGTAGAGTGGCATCGCTCGTTCGCTGAGCCAGGAGATGAATTGGCTCAGGGCAGCCAGACAACCGGTGAGCCTTTGTATGCCCTTGACGTTGTGTATAGGTCCCATGCTGGAGATGGCCATGATCTTTTCGAGGTTGGCCTCGATGCTGCGCTCTGACACAATGTATCCAAGTAGCTTCCCCTTTGGAACCCCAAAAACACATTTCTCAGGATTCAATTTGATGTTGAATCTTTGAAGGTTCACGAACGTTGCGGCCAAGTTTGCGATCAGGTCACAAGCTTGAGCCATTTTGACCACTATGTCATCAACATAGACGGCGATTGTTGGTTTCGGCCGCTTGGCTTGATCAAACTGATCGAGCGGGTTCGATTTGGTCGGTGAAGCATTGCTACATGCACCTTTGGTAGGTGGTGCCATCATTCTTTAGACCGAAATACATGGTTACGTAACAGTACGAACCATACGGGGTGATGAACAAGGTTGCGAGTTGATTAGACTATTTCATCGCAATTTGGTGATAGCCTGAGTAGGCATCCAGAAAGGAGAGGATCTCGTATCCTGAAGTGGAGTCGACTATCTGGTCTATGCGTGGCAAAGAAAAGTGATCCTTTGGACACGCTTTGTTGAGGCTAGTATAATCAACACACATTCTCTATTTCCCGGTCTTCGTTTTAACAAGAACAGGATTGGCAAGCCAGTCGGAGTGGAATACCTCTACGCCTCTCATCATCGAAGTGATGCAGGTGTTGCTTGGCAGGCTTCGTGCCTAGGATGAGGCGTAGCGCGTGCTCGGCAACCTCCCGTGGTATGCCTAGCATGTCAGAAGGCTTCCATGCGAAGACATTGCGATTGGAGCGCAAGAAGTCGATGAGCTCGTATTCCTATTTGGCTGGGAGCTGGGTCCCGATCCGCACCATCTTGGTTGGGTCAGTGGGGTCGATCCCCACCGCCTTGGTTTCCTGAAGTGGGCAGAAGGCCATCGAGGAGGTTGGTTTGTTGAAGTTTGGGACTGCTGGGGTCGATGACTCCCCGAGCTGTGGGAGCTCGGTCGAGTTGATGACCGTGGTGGCGAGCTCGAAATGCTCATGGTCGCACGTGAAGGCGTGCGAGAAGGCGCTGCCCATGGTGATGACGCCTGTTTGGACCCGACATCTTTAGCTTGAGGTAGGTGTAGTTGGGGATCGCCATGACCTTGGCGTAGCATGGCCGCCCCAAGATGGCATGGTAGGACCCTAGAAGTCCACCACTTCAAAGGTGAGGACCTCCGAGTGGAAGTTGGCTTGGTTGCCAAACAGTGACGGGCAGGTTGATCTGCCCGAGCGGGTACGCATGCGCTCCCGGGATTACGCCGTGGAAGGGAGAGCTCGCTGGGCGGAGTTCTGACCGGGGGATGCGCATGGCGTCGAGGGTGTCGACGTAGAGAATGTTGAGGCCGCTGCCTCCATCCATCAGCACCTTGGTGAGGCGCTTCTTGCGAGACGATGGGGTCGACGACGAGCGAGTAGCGTCCCTAGTCTAGCAATGTGGGAGGGATGGTCCCTCTGATCGAAGGTGATCGGAGAGTCCGACCAGCTAAGGAAGGAGGGGACGGTCGTCTCGGCGGCGCATGCCTCTCTATAGCGCACCTTGTGCTGGTGCTTGGAGTAGATGGCGGTGGATCCCCCAAAGATCATGATGCATTCCTCGAGGTCGAGGAAGATGTCCTTGTCCTTGTCCTTGCTCATCGCACCTCCTTTCTTGGCTGCCACCTCTTTGCCATCTCCTTCTTTCGGCCGGTGCCTGTCGTAGGAAATGTTTGAGGAGCTCGCAGTCCTTGTAGAGGTGTTTCATGAGGTAGGCATGGTTGGTGCATGGGCTATCCATGAGCTTGTTGAAGTGGTCAGGCAGGCCCTGCTGGGGCTGCTTGCCCGTGCGATCTGCCGAGGCGACCAACGCGGTGTTGGCCGGTCGACGCTGATCCTTTTTGTTCTTCTTGCCCCTCTACGTGGAGGGGCCCTCGTCCTGATCCTCATGCTTGGCCTTGCCTTTGTCCCGGCCACCATTGAAGACCGCTTCGATCGCCTCCTCGTCGGAGGCGTGGTTTGTGGCGACGTCGAGCAGGTCGCGGGTGGTACGGGGCTTTAGGCAGCCAAGCTTGTGGATCAGGGACTCGCTGGTTGTCCCGGAGAGGAATGCGCTGATGACGTCCGCGTCGACGACATCACGGAGGGAGTTGCATCATTGGGAGAACCTACAGATATAATCTCGCAGGGACTCACTGGGCTCCCGCTGGCAGCTCTTGAGGCCCTAGGAGTTACCAGGGCAGACATACGTCCCCTAGAAATTTCTGACAAAGACCCTCTTGAGGTCCGCCCAGTCACGGATGCTGTCGCGCGGGAGGAATTCAAGCCATGCCTGAACATGTTCCCCCACGTAGATGGGGAGATATTGAATGATGAAAAGGTCATCATCCACCCCTCTGGCTCGGTAGGCGAGCCAAAAATCTTCGAGCCAAATACTGGGGTTCGTCTCCCTGGTGTACTTGGCGATGTTGGTGGGCAGTCGAAAGCATTGTTGGAACAGCGCTCTCCGGATACGCCAGCCAAAGGCCTGTGGTCTTGGGCCATCCGGGCTAGGACTCCGGTCGTCTGGTCGGTGACCATGCCTGGGGCGCGTTTCACCGCTCCCCTCGATGGTCCGGCCGGGGCCCGTGTCGCCTGACCTCACCGCCGCCCGACGGACGTCATCATCATGCCGTGCCTGATGCCAATTGCTGATGACGCTGCGGGCGTCTTGGTGCGGACCGAGCCATTCGCGTACCAATGGTCGGTGTGGAGCAGGTGCCAGGTCAGACCGCGGCATAGCTACGGCCTCCTGTGCCGCGCTTGGCGGCTGTAGCGGTGAGCGAATGGAGCGATCCGTCTGGTGCGTCCCTACTCCTCTAGTAGGGAGAGAGGGCACGAGTCGGAGTCACGATGCAGAGCTTTCCACCTGTTGAACGGCGGTGGCTTCCACCAGCGCCCGGAGGTTCCGGTGGACTGCCTGCTCCTGGGGTTCGACGGGCTTGGGAACACCGCGCAGAAGCATTGTCGCAGCGGCAATGTTCTGGCTAGCTCGAGCGAACTGTGGGGGGTCGTTCCCCTCATTCATTATGTCGCGTTGGACCTGGCGGGCGTGACCCCGGGCGCCGCTCGCTAGGTCACGCGCATGGGGCACAATGTGCTGAACCGAGCGCACCGGCGTAGGTGGCTACTGGTTCTGCCGCTGTTGTCATAGCTCCTCGGCGTGCTCTTGTGCGAGCGTGAGGGCCCCCGCATGAGGGTTTGGAGGGGTGTGAGTCTGCAAGGACTCCGCTACCACCAGCGGCTGTCCCAGAGCGTCTGCCATAGCACACTCCCAGGACAAATGGTGGCTAGGTGCCACGTCGCTAATACTGGAGTCGTCGCTCCCAACATCGTCATCGAGGAGTTCATGGAAAGTGGTGGGAGCATAGCTCGCCATTCCCACGAATTTGGATGTGAGAGGGGGCGGCGCCAGTGTCCTTCGGAGCCCCCGAGCGTACGCATCCGTAGGGGACGCGAGGCCGTAGGGGAACCGGTCATGCGGCGGTTGCGGTGCGGACAATGCGGTCCCTCCGAATAATTGGCGGGAGATAGTAAATAGCGAGTAAATAATAATATGTACATTACTCACGTCGGGGTTTGAGCAGAGAGTTTGCTCGGATTGAAGCGTAGGTGCCTCGTCGTTGAAGTCGTCGGGTGTTCCGAAGCCGATGGAGGGCGCCCCGACAGGCACCGAAACGAGTGCCTCCTCGCGGAGGTGTAGAACGCAGAGCCGGTCGGTGACGAAGTCCAGGCTCCCAAAGAGGAAGGCCTGGGATGGCCCAAAGATGGGCGGAACCCATATCCCAACAGGTGGGAGTGCAGGAAACTCCAGCGAGCCAAAGCGAGGTCGTATCGCTCGAGCCCGCCATGGAGAAGGTGGCGGAAAAGTGGGCCATCCGATGACCAAAAGTGTGAACGTACAGCGTCTTCCCCACGGACGGTGCCAACTGTCGGTGCAGAAAGTGACCAACACGTAAATATTTGTAGTTTTGTTGTATGTTGTGATCGGATGTGGCCTATCACTCAATGACATAGGGTTATACTAGTTTAGGCAACGTGCCCTACGTCTAGTTTGAGTCGGTCGGTGACTTTATTCCTAAGCTCAGGTGCTCAAAGTTTGCTATGGGGTTACAAACGGAAGGAGAAAGATGGAGGGTAGAAGAGGTCCGATCAGACTCTGGTCTAAAGGGCCGAGAGTGACGGGAGATCCGCTATGTGCTAAGTGTTCGAGCATGCGCTCTATGTAGCTTTAGAGTGTCTAAGGCTACAAGGGATGAATTGATGTAAGTGAACTGAGGGATCTATCTGTTGGGAGAGAGCGCATCCCCTTTTATAGATGAAGGGGATGCCCTTACAAGAGAGAGAGAGAGAGAGAGTATGTATGCTAAGTCTTGCTGCCCACGCCATAGGGTACAAGATGATTGTAGGCGCCCATAACACTGCTAATGTCAGATGCATGTGGAAGGTTGCGTCGTCTTCTTCTAGTATGGCAGACATCGGTGCCTGTCATACTGTTGATGCCCAGAGGTACGTAGGGGGTTTTACCATGTTCGCTCAGTATGGTAAATGCTGGCGCCCGCAACACTGCTGATGCCCAAAGGCATGTGAGGGGAGCCTTACCGTGTTTGCATGGTATGGGAGTCGATGGCGCCCAAAACACTGTAGAAAAAATGTCGGCGCCCACAACACTGCTTGGGTTCTGATATGCCAGGAAGGTTGCAGGGTACTATCCTATAGGTGTATAGGGTACGGTCCTCGGTATTGCTGTTGACTTTGAGCATCCTGCTTTACTTGCTCCGCCTGTTTCCTGGTCCTTATCGAGCGGGCGTCCCCGATCGGTTGGTCCCAGTCGGTTCCGACTATGCTAGTTGGAGATGAGCTATAAGCAGAGGTTCGGTGTATCCCCGGTCGGAGACGCGGGTCAGAGTGGGAAGTGGTATTTGGCCAGGCCTTCTGGTGGGAGAGGCGGGCCAGAGTCAAAAGCGAAAGTTGTTCTCTTTGGCCAGGCCTTCCGGTCGGAGAGGCGGGCCAGAGTCAGAAGCGAGCGTTTGTTCCGCCTTAGCGAGGCCTTCCGGTCGGAGATTGGATTGCCCTTTTGGCCAGTCGTTTAGGTATTTGGGCTGGGCCAGGAGTTGCGCGTCATTCACAATGTTGTCTGCTGGGCCAAACCTTTGATGGGAAGCCGGTCCATGAGGGACCCCGGGTTTATGAACCCAACAAATATATTCTTGTGAACATATAGATAAATAACTATAAAAGAACGGTAAGCTAAATCCGGATCTAGTTTTGGCCCAATGTGCAACTAGGAACGTTGTCTCTCACGATGTTAGAAACATCTCTCCCAAGTCCTAACAGGAACAAAAAGGATAGCATATCAACCATTGTAAAAATTCTCTAACCATGTATTCATCTAGAAATTGAGAAAGCCCAGCATGACACACTCTAATAAAATAATTAACTACATGCATGAATTGTTGTAGTGAAGCACTACCATCATATAACAATTCTGACCAAGTGACCTAGAGGAATATGGGTGGCCATTTAAAATTGTCATTTTATCCAACATAAACAAAAAGGGCCCAAACTCGGCACAAAGATTTATACCATTGTATTAGTTTGTAAATTTCCACCTCTAGTTCACATTGGATCTCAACCAATGATACGCTACTGGCAACCAAGCATCTCTAACTCAAGGCCTTGGAATACGTTACGAAGTGAAAAGGTCCTAAATGGCTAGAGGGGAGGTGAATAGCCTATAAAAATTCTCTAAAATACACTAGAACAAAGGGTTAGTAACCTAAATGATGAAATGCAATTTTGCTCTAGCTCTACAAAGGTTGCAAGCTACCTATACCACAATTCTAGTTCTTTACAATCTCTAAACACACAAAAAAACTATGTCACTACTCTTACTCTAGTTGAGCTATAGCTACTAACTAACAAGAGACTAACTGATCTACTCAACTAGCTACCTCTACTCAAGCTACAACAAGTAAGAGACAAGATAATACAAGGGAAAGAGGTAGGGTGATTATACCGTCCGAGGCAAGCGCTCAATCAATCAATATGAATACCAAAGAACTCAGGGAGAATACCAATGGAGACAATGAGACACATAATTTTTCTCCCGAGGTTCACGTGCTTGCCGGCACGCTAGTCCCCATTGTGTCGACCAACACTTGTTGGCTCGGTGGCTAATAGGTGTTTCACAAACCTAACCCAACACTTGGGCGCCGCAAGAACCTATCCACAAGTGAGGTAACTCAATGACACGAGCAATTTACTGAAGTTACCTTTTGGCTCTTCGCCGGGGAAGGTACAAGACCCCTCACAAATCACCGGGAGATGGCCATGAACAATCACCAACTCATGCCAATGCTCCTCCTCTAATCCAAGCCGTCTAGGTGATGACAACCACCAAGAGTAAGAAGAGAACCCGCAGCCGATGCAACCACAAGTGCCACTAGATGCGCCAACGCAATGCAAATGCACTTGGATGCTTTCCCAACTCACTTGGATGAACAACAATAAGGAAAGATGAGTGAGAGCGGTGTTTCTCAGCTCAAAGGGATGTCAAGAATGTCAAATGGCCAAGAGAGACACCCCAAGGTCGATCATGGTCTATTTATAGACCCCCTCTAAAATTGAACAGTTACACAGCTTGGGGGTGACCGGACCCAGCGATCGGACCCTGCCAGAGTCATGTCCTAGTGAGTCCAATCCTTCAACCAGCCAACCAGAGTGCGCCACGTTGCCTCCAATTTGAATTGGACCATTGGCACTCACACGCACGTGCACAGATCAACGACCAGACACGCCTCTCCACTGACCGAACCTAGGGTGACCCAGAGTCCGGTCATTTCTAGAGAGCTCCCAGAGTTCTCGAAATCGACCGGACTCAGTCCGATCAAAGCGACCGTACCTGCACATGAGTCTGGTCCTCAGAAGCTCAAGCGCTCATGCCCAACACAACCATGACCGGACCAGCGCTTAATAGACGACTGGACCCGACGGAGGCCAGAATCCGGTGCGCTCCAAAATTACACCGAGAGGTCCAAGTGACCTTGGACCAAGTCCGGTCCTACTTGACAGAGTCCGATGCTCCATAGACTGCCATGCGTCCAAGCGCCACCAATGGCAACCAACCGAACCCAGCCAGCAGGGTCCGGTCGCACTCGTGACTAGGGTCTGGTCTGACCAGCGAATCTGGCTGAGCCCCTAAGTCAGTGATCGGACTCATCTAGCCTGGGTCCGATCCTACACGACTCAGAGTCCGGTCCCACTTCTCTTCTCTTTTTCAACTCCAAACACTTCACCCTTGTGCATGTGTGCCAACTCCAAGTATTCCAACTCATGTGTACGTGAGTTAGCAACAACCCAAGTTAATTCCCAAGGGGTTGTTAGCTCATTAGGATCCAATTCACATGCAATCGAGTTAGATAACCTAATGGCACTTGATAACTACATCAACTATGATTTCTCCCCTCTTCATAGTATGGCTATCTATCATAAACACACTCACACCCTCTATGGTGTCTTGAGTGCCAAAACAAAAACCTATTTGATACATTTGCCTTGATCAACACTTGGTTTTTGTTTTTCTCTTTTTTCTTTTCCAAGTTGGAGCACATGATCATCTCTTTTGGTCATCATCACCACCTTGATCAACATCATCTAGCTCCATTGCTTGGATGTACCAACCTAGCTCATATTCACACTTAATGACATAGGTTTCATCAATTATCCAAAACCAAACTAGGGCTTTCACAAAGGCTCCACCAAATGAGTGAGCCACTCGCCATGGAGGCAAGCCTCACCTTTTGCCTTCTCTTTTGGACACTTGACACCATCTTCACTAGAGAGCTTGAGCCACACAAGGTTTTCCTTGGATCCACACAATGCCTTATTGTCGCTCTACATCAAGTAGGAGGACCAACAAGTCCCTCAAGTCGCCATGGTGCCGATGAACAAGAAGTACAAGTGTGCTCCTCCTTGAACAAACAACATGGCGTCCACATGTCACAATCACTATCCCTAGCTAGTCCTTATCAAGCACTAACTACTCACTAAGCATGTGCTAGGAGCTCAGATGAAATTGTAAAATTTTAGTGGATTTTGTCTTCTAAAGTGTGGTGGCTCCTGGTCTCCAACAATCTTAGGCGTTGTATCAAATGAACCCATGGAAGGGGTAGAAATAGCTTCGTTAACCAAAATTAGTTGTTGCCCAATGTTTGATTTTTTAACTAACAGGATGATTGATGCGCAACACACAACACTAGAACATTCAATGAGTACATTTCTTAGGAACTAGCCATTGGACCAACTTACAATCCATTTCTGCCCCACTTCAATCATGGCAACAAATCATGCATTCTTCTCCTGCAATGTCATCAACTAACCATCGCTAGGAACCGTTCCTTATCTATTGCATTGTCCAACTTGGGTCTTCTCTTTACCATCATCCTTTAGAAAAGTGCTCTGATGAGCGCTAAAACTCTAGTGTTTATACCAGATCATCCAATATTCGGCTTGTTTACCTCATATTTTTTTTAGCTTTTTTTTCAAAATTTGTAAAGCAGTTTTTTTCTCACAACAATTCGGTAGGAGCAGTGTGTTTTTTCGGTAAAATTCTGCTTGCCAAACCAAAGCAGGGCCGATATCTTTTTAACATGACCTTATTTGTTGCACACATACAAGTCCACCAAATTTTTTTTTGTCCATTCGGATCCCTTAGTATAAAATTTTTAACATGAGCCCTTAGTACAAACATGTATGGACAAATAAAACCATTAGGATCCCTAAGTTAGCATAGATACAAAGTTATCTATAAAGTCCATAGCTAGGCTTCTATCTCTACATTCGCATGATCTTCCTAGATCTACCGTACTATTATCCTAGGGTCCACCTGACTGACTTTCACTTCTTTGACAGGGAGACTGTTGTATGAATGGCCGTGTATAGACATACGCATACGGCATACGCACGCTGGCAAGGCATGTACATGCACAAGCGTATGCATACATGTACGTACACGTACCCGCTGTGGTACAGGGGCCCACATGTGCGCCTTGCCTCCACACACACACGGCACCCGGCTTTATATCCCTTTCAACCCTTTTCCACCCCTCCTACTTCTTCGTCTTCCACTCACATGAGAGCCACGGCACCAGAGCTCCAGCTTCACCTCGGCAGCTCTCGGGCCGCACCTCGATCTCCCAGGCCTGTCTCCTCCCTCGCCGGCGCCGCCATGGACCGCAAGAGCAAGTCCTCCAAGGGCTCCGCGAGCTCGGCAGCGGCGTCCATGGCCGCGCTCGCTGCCGCCGCGGCGGCCGGCGACAGCAGCTTGGACACCGGGGCGGCCGAGGAGGGCAACCTGCCTGCGAAGATGGCAGCCGTGGGAGACGCCTCGAGCTCCTCCCCGGTGGCGGCGAGGAGGGCCGTGGCCGCGGGCGGCGGCGCCTCATCCAGCTCCTCCCCGGTTCCGGTGGCGGAGAGGAGGGGCGCGGCGGCGGCGGCGTCTGTCGCGGCAGGAGGAGGAGGCGGCGGCGGCGGCGGGCCGAGGTGCCAGGCGGAGCGGTGCAACGCCAACCTGATGACCGACGAGAAGCCGTACAACCGGAGGCACAAGGTGTGCGAGGCGCACTCCAAGGCCCCCGTCGTGCTCGTCGCCGGCCTCCGCCAGCGCTTCTGCCAGCAATGCAGCCGGTAAGCCCCACTCCCGCCCGAAACTCGCCGAGCCACTTTCAGTTCGTACTACTGAACTTTAGTTCATTTTTTTATTAGTCAGAGAAAAAAAAAACTATAGTGCCTGAAGTCCATGGATCTTCAAAAGCCTATTAGTTATTACAGCCTTTTCTTGGATCATGGATAGCATGATGAGCCTGTAAGATTTGTATTAGCTCGGTTTTTCAGCTAAGGGCGTGTTTAGTAGTGGGAAAGTTGGAATTTTGCTAAGGTAGCACTTTCGTTTTTATTTGATAATTAATGTTTAATTATGGGCTAATTAGGTTTAAAACGTTCATCTCGCAATTTTTAACTAAATTGTGTAATTAGTTTTTTTTCATCTATATTTAATATTCTATGTATCGTAAGATTCGATGTGATGGCTGCTGTAGCATTTTTTGGGAAGTTTTTTTAACTAAACACGAGCTAAAGATCTTGCAGCCTCTCTCATGCAAGCTCTTGGATCGAAGTTGAGCCGTGGCGAAATATAAAACAAGTTTAAATAAACAGGATACCAGTATTAGCCATTAGGGCATAGTATGTACTCGTATGTTATGTGTGTAGCGTGCTCTTCATCACATACTCCTGCAGCGTCACATTGCATCCGGAAAAATCTGGATATATGTATGGATATATCAGTTCCTCTTTTGGTGACTGCAGCAGAGCCACTGTCGCGCTACGGTCTACGCCCTTGGCTGATAAGCCACGGGAGAAAGTACCGGCTCTGTTCTGTTTTTTTTATATAATTTGTATTTTTTAGTTTATTTTTTCAGCTGGAACAGTGCTTTTCTCTTGTAACAAATCAATCGAAACAGTGTTTCGGTTGGTTTTTCAGCGAAGTGAACGGGATCAGGTTGGCTGATTTATTATGAGAGAAAAATATTGTTCATTGGCTGAAAAAGTACGCCAAGCTAATAGGACGCTAATCATGTGAGCCTAACCTAGATAAGATGATCCGTACGTCACACACCCCTGACGCACTCAAAAATGGATCAGTGGAGGTTACTGTTACTGTTCTAGGACGATGTTCATTAGTAGTACTAGTACCAGTAACCATTAACCAAACCATGTGTATTGTGTACTCCCTCGGTCTATTTTCAAGTGTTGTTGTTAGGAGTCAAACGTATATTCAACTTTGACTAAATATATAAGAGATTATTACTATTTATTTATGGTGCGTAAGTGTAATAAGTATTATTATATTAATCATTGAATACATTTTTATAATACACTTATTTGAAGTCTAAATGTTACTAATATTTTCTATAAAACTAGTCAAATTTAAGAAAGCTTGACATGGATGAAAATTTAGACTACAATTAAAAAGAGATGGGGGAGTATAGCTAAAAAAAGAAGAAGAAAAGAAGCAGGATTAGAGGACGGACTAGGTTTTCATGCTTTTGGCTGCCTCAGCAGATTATTATTCTTGCTTTGCTGGTGCACCACCGCCAAAGCACCCAACATTCGTATTTCGGCCCTTGACATGTACTCCTACTACTAACATGGCGGTGGTGGTGGACATCATTGTCCTTTCCCCTGCCCGCCTGCTTCGGCTTTGAAAGGGCAGTGGGTTGTGTTGTGCTCTCCGTTGGGCCCTGGGCCCCGGCCTTCCTCTTAGCCTTTTGCCCTGACTGATGATCAGTAGTAGTAGCAGCAGCAATGATTAGGCATGTATTAGTTGTCTTACTTATCTTAGATAGATGAGTTTAAGTTTTTGGTCTCTGTCCCTGATTGATGCTTTATGCTTGCTGGCCAATGCACTTGCTCCATGTTTCTGACTCAGAATAAACGAACTTCAAGTTGCAAGCACTTTGCAGCATTTGGAGGACAATGCCATGCTGGGACTTCCCCCAAATCAGATTCCAGCCGTCATTTCACTGCTGATCTGGTTCTCCTCGATCGATCCTGTGGCTTTCAGCATCTTTTGCTGCGACTTTTCTCAAGTCTCCAATCTATCTCCATGTGCACCGCATGATCCATTAGCAGCGCGTCGTCCGGCTGGCTTGGTAGCTAGCCTGATGTTAATGTGCGTGATGACAAGTTCTTGTTGGTCCCTGCTCGCAGTGCTAGTACTGTTCATGCTGTCCTAGTGCTGTTGAGCCACTGACAAGCAGCCCGATCGGCTGGGGCGGGCTGGCTGGGCTGGCTGGCCAGCCCCCTCACATGGATACTATTCACATGAACCAGGGAGTAGTACTTTTCTCTCACATAAACGAACCAGCAACGATACGAACCAGCCAACCGAACAGGCTGAAGGACATATGCATATATGGCGTTTACACTATACTGGACTAGTCGTTTCATAATGGCTACGGAGTAGCTCTCACAAGTGATAATATAGGAGGTTTTTAAATTAATTAAGTGGAGCAAACAAAACTATTTGTGGCCCTTAGATTGATTAGAGCTAGTGTACGTTTCATCATCTTCACAGTTCTTCATGATTCTCCTAATTAATAAACCTAATTAATCAGTTTCTGGTGACAGACAGTGGTGAGTGCTTTGCTATGAATAAACTTATGCTTTGTACATATATAGTAGAGTTCCATCACGAGTAAGATTTCATGCATCAAAGAAAGTCTAAGGTGTTCAAAATCTCACACTAGAAAGTCTAAGAGAATCTTACCATACTTTTTTTTAGTTTTAGTGAGTGGCACGTAGAACCTAATTTACCGAGAGAAGGAGAATCTTGTCACACCTTGTATATAGCAGCATCCAAATAACAGTTAAAGTTGGAACAAGCGTTCCTAATGTTAAGACGTAAAAAGTTATTGACAAGTTCTACCAAACAAACACCTAACTTACATTTCCAAGTATATATACTACCTCCGTCCTAAAAAGAATGCAACTATGAATTGCGGGCCACGAAGAGTAGTTCACGTTTGACAAAGTTTTAATGAATAATATTCACAGTTATGTCTTTAAATTAATTTATTATAAAAATATGTTTCGTAATTAATATGATGGTATTTATTTATTATCATAAACATGAATATTTTTTTATTTATAATTGATCAAACTTAAGGTACTAAAACGTGACACTGTCCTAGAATTGTATTCTTTTAGGGAGGCAGTATCATCGAGTGCAGTCTTGCAGTCTTGTAAATTCTCATTTTGGCAAAGACAGTCGATAACTGAACTACTGAAGAGGCAGCAGACAAGACAAGCTGTGTTGTCGTGTTCTGATCTTCAGGTGCTCTTTATCCAAATTAACCTAGTACGTGCTGAATGCTAAGACATTTATTGTTTGATCGAACTGCTTGGAAATTTCAACGCTGCTTTTGGATCCTTTTTATGCTTGATGTGATATGCATGGACAGGGCCGTGGACCTTGGCTGGGATGGATCCATAGTGCTCAAAATACAGCCTCTTTTGTTGTCGCCGCTTTTGCGCGCACGCACATGTGGCGCACACACACCCAGACACACGCATAGCACCAGATTCCGGCTGTCGATGCCATGCCCTCGCCGCATTCTCATTCTCACCCCGTGATCGTGTCCCCGTGTCCCTTCGATTTGACGGCAGTACGTGCGTGCATTTGGAACGTAAAAATACTGCTCCAGATGCTGTGGATTTCACGTCGTATGCTGCTTCCGGTTTTGTTAATTTGTGGTGTCCTTCGATTATTTATTTGGCTGTAATCTACTATGAAGTAGCAACAGACTAATAACAGATATAAGAAGCTCACTGCTGACCCCGTGTGTGACGTTTCCAGGTTCCACGAGCTGTCGGAGTTCGACGACATCAAGCGCAGCTGCCGCCTGCGTCTGGCGGGGCACAACGAGCGGCGCCGGAAGAGCTCGCACGACGCGCACGGCGGCGGCGGCGGCGGCGGCAATGGATTCCGCCAACACGCCGACCAGAACGGCCCGGCCGGGAACCACTTCCAGATCAGATAAACCTATCTATCTAAGCATGCTCTCTCTCTTCTGTCATGCAGCAGGATATGCTAGCATTATTACCGATAAATATGTGTCGGTCAGTCTACCCTGTGTTGCGTACCAGGACTACGTGCTAACTGAATCATGTACCTCCTGTAGTGGTAGTGTGCTTGTATGTGCACCGGCCCGGCCGGAGGTGTACGTGCTATATCCCAATCTCTGCCAGAAAACCTAGTTAATTACATATGCTGATGATTAAACCTAACCTGCAGCCAATTAAGCAGGGACTGCTACGTACTCTGCTAGCGTAATTGTTCGTGTGTGAGTAGTATGGCTCTGGACTATCGGACGTGTGTAATCCTGTGGCCTGTGCAAACAGTAATCTGTGCTGGCTGTGTATTCATGCTGCTCTGATAATCGTGGTAATATATGCTATTTGTTCAAGTAGTAATATATATTGTGTTTAACACATGCATGTCAGTGATTTTGCGCATGTTTTTTTTTCCAAAGTCGCCTCGATCTATATCTAGATTGTCTACTTGTTTGTCAAGGTTTCAGACATACCATTTTATTTCCATCGACCGTGCCGTATCATGTTTTCATTTTGAGAGAAGAAATATATTACAATACGAATATAAGTCATTGTAAGCTACCGAGCCAGTCCCACGTGGAATTAAGTCCTTTTGCAGTCAGTATCCTGTACTTTCACAAAATGGAATTTTAACATTTTGATATCGACTAGGTAGCGTGCCCACGCGTTGCTATGGGATAACTAACAATTTATACTAAAAACACACGGATCGCACGATAAGATAACAATATTGTTAAATTAAATATTAACGTTAACGTGTCATTTAATCCAAAAAGCAAAGTTTATGAATTTAACACAATCACGGAGTGCGCGGCGTCGTAGGCTCACAAACTCTAGAGCTTCCAGAGATTGGGTCGAATCCAACCTAGAGCCTCGGAACCCTGCATCTTTTCCTGGACGGACTTCACTTCGGATGCGCCGGTAGCAATATCAATAATATCCAGTCGATGGACCAAGTCGTATGGATCCCCATACAATGGCTCAGACATGTAGATTTTGTTCTCTTTGTACTTGGATACACTTGTTCCACTAAAGTTTTTATTGAAATGTTTAGACACGAATAGTGTCTGGTCATCGATGTCCCTCACCCTGGACCACCCCGGCGTACGGTCGTGGAGGCTGCACTTGTAGATCGCGCTGTCGTAGGTGAAGCTTTGTGTCTCGTGGAACGTGCTCACCATGGCACCCACAATGTGCAGCTCACCGTTTGATTCCAGGTAGCTGCGGTGGCAGAGCCCCGTAGGTGGCGACAGCAATGGCAGCAGCGTCGCGGTTGGAGTAGCGCCGGCGGCATTTCTACTACAGACGGAGATTTCTCCACTGCAGTCGATCGCCAAGAACTTGTCTTGGCAGTGGACGATGGACCCCACGGAGAACTCCGGTTTGGTGTCGAGCAGCGTCCATGCGCTGTCGACTCCAACCCGGCAGAACGCGACCTCCATGGAGCACCCAAGCATGGCCATAGCCACGCACTCACGGCCGGCGGCGTTAGGCGGCGCTGAGAGCACGATCTCACGGAAGAACATGTCCCTCATGTCTTCTAGCTTGATGCTCTGCCTGCGGCATCCGCGTCCCCGTAGCCGTTGGTGGGATGGAGGACCCACCGCCCGTGGACCCTAGACACGCGTTTCGATGAGGACGCCGCCGCGATGTGTTCGCCTGTTGGCGGGAGCTCAACGCGGGAACACGGCACCGGCGAATGGATTCAACAGCGTCACGGACACCGCCTCGTCCATGAGCGTCAGCCACCCACACGAGGAGCCGCACGCCACCTTGCCGTGCACGTCAGGCAGCGTCTTGGACAAGACTTTCTTCTCCGGGACGCAGTAGAAGCCGACGCGGTTCGAGTCGGGGTCGAACAGGAGCAGCAGGAGCGGCCCGAAGGTCGCGAACGGGACGGCGGCACGCCATGGGGAGCAAGCGGATCGGAAGGACGCCGCGTCGTGGCCTGACGCGAGACACTGCCCGATGGACTCGAGGAGATCCTCTGGCAGGCCGGATCTCCAGTCAGAGAGAGGTAGGGACCTTCTCTTGGGATTGGGAGGCGGAGCCATGGAAGACAGATGACATCAACTATGGTTCACGCAAGAAACAACAAGCGAGGGCGATGGAACACGTGAGCGTGAAACCAAATGAAAGGAGGAAAAAGCTGTCCCTTTTGCAAATGCAAAGAGGGAAAGTAATTAAATGTAGGCAAATTTGGCAAGGTTCTCAGAAATACAAAGAGGTTCCTTTTGTCTTAAATTTTTTTCCTTCTGTGTTAATTCTCTTTCCTTTTGCTCGTTGCTACACTACCGGACAGAGTATCTTTGCCGAGGGCCTGAGTATTTGCCGAGGGCAAATGATCGGGCACTCGGCAAAGACTCTTTGCCGAGGGTCAGACCCTCGGCAAAGACAAGCACACGGCAACAATAATTCTTTGCCGAGGGGCCGGCCCTCGACAACACCACCTGACACGACTTCCATCCCCAGCCGTCAATCTTTGCCGAGGGCATTACCGTTAGGCCCTCGGCAAAGACTTTTTAACCGTTTTTAAATTTTTTTTTAAAAAAAATTCTTTGCCGAGTGCCCCTAGCCCAGCATTCGGTAAAGACAGTCTTTGCCGAGTGCCAAGATGGCACTTGACAAATTTTTAGTTTTTTTTGTTTTTTTGACCCCAAATTTTTTGTTGGGCCCGCCTACATTGTTTACAACTTCATGTTCAAATTTGGTGCTTTTTCTAGTTTTTTTTGTTATATTTGGTTGATTAATTTGATTATGTTGAATTTTTATATATAATTCAAATTTGAACTGCAAGTGCATGGAATATTGTAATCTAGTGCTTCGAAAAATGTTATTCATGGTATTTGGTGTATGTTGAGTCTCTATCCACAAACTCGCATCAAATTTCGCGCATCTTCTTCACGTAACATGACGAGGCACTTACCGAAAAAGTGTTTTAAAATTATATAAAGTCCATACGAAGTCCGAAAATCACGAAACTTGTCGAGGTGTCATGTTATCGCATGTGTAGGTTGTGGTAAAAAATTGAGAATGTTTCGAGCAACCCAGACATGTCAGATGCATAAAACCCAGACATCGAAACTTGTGGCCCGCCCACCACGCCGCCGCTCACCTCGCTGCCCGCCCACCACGCCACTGGCCGCCCCGCCTACGTGCCGCCCCGCGCTTGGCCGCCCCTCCCCCGACCTCAGCTCCCACCGGCGGCCACCCCGCGCCCCACGCCGGCCCCCCTCTTCCACCCCAGCCACCACCGCTGGCGGCCTCCTGTAGCTGCGCCCGGCCGCCCCGGCGCCCGCCCTCGGCGTCCCGCACTGCCCGCCCCTGGCGTCCCTCACTGGGCTCCCCCGGCGTCCCTCACTGCGCGCCCCAACGTCCCGCACACAGCACAACCAGACTTGGGAAGCTGCGCGGCCGGAGCAAGTCCTGAGCGAGGAGCAGTGTGCCGCCGAAGCACCCCGTGGCCAAGGCCAAGAGAGCCGCCGCGCGCCTGCCCACACCAAGACCGAGAGCTAGCGCGCCGATCCGCTCCCGGTCGACGAGGTACGCCGCCGCTGCCCATCAATCTATAGTTGCTGAACTGCTGGTGGTGTCGCCCCAGTGGCGAAAAAAATAAACTTATATTGTCAGATGTGTATTTAGACTACTTGTGCATGAAACCTTTGAATCCTACTTACAGTATTATATCGATTGTCAAATGGAATTACACTTTAATCAGTATTGCTATGTTGTGGCCCAACAAACATCTTAGAGTTTGTTTTTTTAAGTAGCCTGGAAATATGCTGGATGTATGAAAAAAACACAAGAATACCAGTTTGAACATGGTACTTAGTAGTCCACATCCGAACATATGTATGTAGTTCTTTGAAGAATGAACGGAGAGTGGTTAAGTAAACAGCTGGTACATAGTCGGTGCCATTACACAGCCATAGTAGGCTACTTGTACTTGAAGCTGCGATATGATATACAAAGATCAGTTCGAGCGTCATTTTTTTAAGTAGCCTGGGACTGTTCCTATATACATAGGGTGGATATGGTAAGGGAACGACGGGTGCCTTTGCCGTTGGAAATATAACCATTCACATGTCTTGAAAACGCTGGAGCATGTCTTAACGTTTACTAATTCCTATAGCAGTTCAGAAATGCAACTGCTACTTGTGGTCAGTTGCCCAACAGTTGCAAGTAATCACACACACATTTGCAAGATGCCACCAAGAGCTCACCGTCTGAATACAACAGCTACAGACGGGTTCTACTTGAATAGATAGTATAGTAGTACCAACGCAAACTAGGAAAACTTTAAGATTTAATTGCAGACTTGTGGTCCAACCAACATTGCTGAGGTTTCCACCTTGGGTCAGATGGCAAGCTAAAGCAACATGATGTAGTGTTACGTAGAGTTCAGGATATGCTACAGAAGAAGCATATAGATTTACAGTTGCTCTGTTTACAGCATGCAAACAATCAACAAGTGTAGAGTTTTCGTGAACCACACAAAAACTAGATGGCCACACTGAAGAATTTTCCTTAGTTTTATTTTAGTCAGCCTAAGACAAGCATGTAACTATATCCGAGTGCTAGGAAACAAATAAACAATCAGAGAAAATGCAAATGTTATCTGCAATATTTCAAAGTTTAATAATCTGTTAGCTAGCTGCATGCTCTTAATCCAACGATTAAACTACCTGGAGCATAAGGAGGTGCAGCTGCAGCCCTCATCAGACAGACAAACTATGCTAGAGTCTACTCCTAGTAAGCAGCCGTCGTCGATAGAACTAAGCAAGAAAGCCTGCTAGTATATATAGAGATCCATATGATTCGTCAGCCATGGTATGTACTGACCGCTGCACGACAAGGGCTTAATTAACGCAGACACACAGGTGACAGGCTTCCATTTGGCAGAGAAGCATCAAAGTCACCGTTAATACTGTACACTACATACAGCAGGAATCTCACTTGCAAGCCCATGCAAACACAGCCAAGCCAATTAAAGCATTTATTATATACTGTACACTATATTATTAAGATTCATTTATATATATTTTTAATCTACAGTTGTGCAGATTTTTGCATCCACACATCCAAAGATGAATACATATTTAGGAGGTATTAAAGCATTTCTTATGTGTGTTATCTGCAGTGGTGCAGTCTTTTACATTAAGACATCCAAAGATGAATCTATTGGTGACAATACTCGTGTACACTTAATTAATTAGATATGAATACCTCAGGCCATTCCAAGTTTGTATGTCCCATGGCTAAAATCAAGTGGTGTGCAGCATAGAAGCCGGATCTGTTGCCGGTAATAGATTGTTGGTGGCACTGCAACAAATATATATAGAACATAATACACTTAATCAATTAGATGTGAATACACACATTATTTGAAAATGGAAGTTGAACACAATGCTGGATATACTAGAGGCACAATACTGAATTTTATTTTTGGAAGCACTTACAGCATATTTAGCAGCGTGTGTCAATGGCTTTGGTTTGTCTTTCGTCTTGCTTGTGTGTGTTGCAAAAGCCCTACATGGAAGAGTGCAGCACACATATATGGCTTATTATATTCGTTCAATGACATTGGCATTTATGAAATAAGTCAATAGTAGGCTAGCAAAGAACTCACTCGTCAATCAACAATTTTAACATGCTGAAATCATGGTTTCCAGATCTGTCGGAGGGGACCAGAGGACCCCGATCGTCTTTGTGGGCGTTGCGGGTCTGCCTGCACCGCGTCGCCTCGCCACTGCACCCACTCGACACCGCCCCGCTAGCCTGACCTCACCGGCACCTTAGGTATAACCCCTCTATCCGTATCATGGTCGTAGGTCGCGTAACCTAGTTAGGCGTCTCCCGTCCGAAATAGATACGGTCGGAGGTATGCGGATCTTTGCATATCTACGACCGTATCTGTTTCGGATTGTCCACATTTTTTGGACAGCCCGCGGATGCGTAGATGATGTTAGTTTCCATGGTCCGCTCCGGTCCAAGGCAGACTTTCGGCATCACCTCCTTGTTATTCTCTGGATACACACCCTCCCTTGCAGGACATGTATCGGGAGAACGGCGGGGAGGTGCTACCGAAATTCTATCTCGGATAGGGAGCGGAGCATGGAAACTAACATCATCTACGCATCCGCGGGTGGGATTAGGACCTATCCTCACCTATTAGAGAGTAGGAACACCGCGTAGATGCAATTGATGGTTACATTACTATGTGTTGTATATGTGGAAGGATGGAAGACCGTTAGTGGATGTACACGGGCGGAGAGAAGTGGAGTGACTTTGACATCGAGTGGGTGAATGGGATGAGATGCTTTCTTGGAACATGCATGGAGCTCGGGTGTAGCTAAAGGACATTCTAAACTTTGATGTCCCCACAGCAAATGTGACAACAATGAAGGGTAGACAAGGTGACCATGGGTAAACATCTTGTGTACAATGGTTATCTGGTGGCTACCACCGGTGGATCCACCATGTCAAGCAGATCGTATAAGAGCGGAGGTGGTGAGACCATGCCTATCCGAGGCTTTTGATGATGATGCCGGAATAGCGGACATGCTAGATGACACTTACCAAGCTCACTTGCGAGAGGGGCGTGAGAAGGAGGAGATGGAGGAAGCCGCTAAGGCCTTCTACGAAATATTGGACTCGACACGAAACCCCTTCATGAGAGTACAACGGTTTCTCATTTGGATGCCATTGGACGTGTTATGGGGTTGAAGGCCGAGTTAAATCTGAGTCATGAAGGCTTTGATAAGATGTTGGTCGTGTTTGGCAAACATGCTACCGGAGAAGCACATTCTACCAAAGAACTTGCACGAGTCACGAAACTACTTCAGATGCTTAAGATGCCATATGACAAGATACATGTTTGTCCGAAGGGTGCGTCTTATTTAGGAAAGATCACAAGGATGTCGGCATCTTGTCCAAGTGTAAATCCTCAAGGTACCTAGAGGTAGACTACGGAGATGGCGGAAGCTTACGACTTACGATCCCGTGAAAGTCCCTCGACACCTTCCATTTGTGCCGCCGAGGATCCAACGGCTTTTCATGACCGAGGAATCCACAAGCAGATGACATGGCATAAAGAAGGTGTACGGTACAAGCCATGGACGATGGTGCATCCGTCCGATGTTTGAAGCATGGACGTACTTTAATGACAAACATCACGAGAAAGCGGTGAGGCTCAGAATGTATGCGTGTCGCTACCGGCAAGCAGATATGGTTCAATCCTTATGGGACGGTTATACGCCCCATAGACATGTTGGCCCGTGTTTGTTATCCCCGAATCTCCCCGGTATCTCCTTTCAACGGCATAACGTCTTCTTGTCGTTGATAATTCCTGGACACCCGGGGAGTAATATGGGTGTGTACATGGAGCCTATGATTAATGAATTGATCGACGCTTGGGAGAAGGGGGTATGGACATACGACTAAGCTACAAAATCATCCTTCAAGATGCATGTTTGGTACCACTACTCCCTGTATGACTTCCTGGCGTATGGGTTATTCGCCGCCTGGTGTGTCCACGGGAAGTTCCCGTGCCCAATATGCAAGGAAGCTGTGAGGTTCATTTGATTGAAGAAGGGTGGAAAGTATTCGTCGTTCGACAAGCATCATCAATTCCTCCCTTCTAACCATCTATTCAGACAAGACATCAAGAACTTTACGAAAGGTGTTGCGGTGATAGACCCTAAACCGCGCATGAAGAGTGGTGCTGAGGTGCGTGCTCAGATAGATGCTCTCGTGCCCAATGAAGGAGGTGGTTTTGTGGGATATGGTGAGGAACATATGTGGACTCATAAGTCTGGCTTGACGAGGCTCCCCTATTTCGATGACCTTCTTCTGCCACATAACATTGATGTAATGCACACCAAAAATAATATCGTCGAGGCACTTTGGGGAACTCTCATGAACACTGACAAGTCTAAGGACAACGTTAAGGCTAGAGTGGACCTAGCGACGTTGTGTGATAGACCGGAGCAAGAGATGCGGCCTCCTAGTGGCCGAAACAAACAATGGAAAAGACCTAAGGTCGATTTCGTCTTGGAACCCGATCAAAGGAGGGAAGTACTAAAATGGATCAAGACGTTAATGTTCCCAGATGGATATGCAGCGAATCTGAGCAGGGGAGTGAACTTAGGCACTTTACGAGTCAACGGGATGAAGAGTCATGACTATCACATATGGATTGAGCGGCTTCTTCCGGCGATGGTCCGAGGCTATGTCCCTGACCATGTCTGGCAAGTGCTGGCAGAGTTGAGCTTTTTCTTCCGTCAGCTTTATGCCAAGGAGATATCTCGGACCGTCACTCAGGACTTGGAAAAAGCGGCACCTGTGTTGCTCTGTAAACTAGAGAATATCTTTCCACCCGGCTTCTTCTTGCCCATGCAGCATCTGATTGTGCACCTCCCGTCCGAGGCACGTTTGGGGGGGGCCGTGCAAGCCCGGTGGTGCTATCCAATCGAGAGATGTCTAAAGACTCTTCGCAAGAAATGTACAAATAAAGCCAGAATTGAGGCTTCCACTGCAGAGGCAAGTCTAAGGGAGGAGGTGGCAAACTTCACAACACTATACTACAAGCCGAAACTTCCTAGCAATTATAATCCACTCCCTCGTTACAATGTTGGCGAAAATGAATGGACCCATAGCCTGTTCCAAGGCTAACTCGGCAGCGCAAGTGGATCGACCAATAAGATATTGGGAAATGAAGAGTGGCGAAGTGTCATGCTATATGTGTTGACCAACCTTCCCGAGGTGCAGCCGTTCGTCGAGTAAGTTCTCAACGAATTTGTTTCAATACGCCCTGAATATTCTTCATGCAACCCCACTGATTCTCGTTCGGACAGGGAATTTGTTCGTGAGTCCTGGCATCAATCAAGGGATCCTACCTCACAGGAACATGACATCCTTCTTTCTCGGGGTGTGGGTGCGGGGAGGCCTGATTTCATTTCCTGGTTCAAACAAAAGGTAATATCCAATTTAGCTCCCACGTTCCATATTCCATATTAATATAACGACCTATCATGCTTGAGCTTGCAGGCCCAGACTGACTCGTCCATGAGTGAGGAGTTGAGACAGGTTGCAGGCAGCTATGACGTTAGGGTGCGATCATTTACGGTTATAGCGTGAACGGATATCGCTTCCACACAACAAGATATGAGCAGACTTTCGCCCAAACGGAAAACCACAAATAGCGGAGTTTGCACGCCCTAAGACCGATGGCCTCGGCTATCATGGTAGAGTTGAGGAAATCTATGAACTCTCATTTCATGGTCACAAACATAAACTCGTCGTGTTCAAATGCCACTTTGGTTTAATCCTCGAGAAATGAGACGGACCCCTCATCTTGGGCTAGTCGAGATTCGAGAAGATTCCGTCTATCCAGGAAAAGATGTCTACATTGTGGCTCAACAGGCCGTGCAGGTGTACTATACGCGATATGCCAACCAAGACAAAGAGGATCTTAAGGGTTGGGCTATTGTGCACCAGGTGTCTCCACACGGTAAACTACCTGCCCCAAACGATGACGATTACAACTTCAACGCAAACACATATGATGGACAGTTCTATCAAGAAGATGGGCTACCAGGCACGTTTGAGATAGTCTTACCCGAAGCGATCGAAATGGAAGTAGACAACGAAACGAAGGATGACGAGGTTGATGGAGATGTGGTGCAAAATGCCAAGGACATAGAAATGCTTGACCGATTAAGGCTAGTCAATGACGACGAAGACAACATAGAACCTTCAGATAGTGTTGCCCATTTGGACAATTTTGACAGTGATGACGACACCTATGATCCTAATCATGAAGATTATTCCTAATACATGTAATACTACGTTTGTTTTAGTTTGTGTTTTCTTTATTTATTTTGAATCTATTTCTAATATATATACTAATAAGTCTTGTTCATTCTTTGTGATTGCAGGTGATGGCGAGCAGCCGTCCACGACGTGAGACGGCCTCTCTTTACCGGAGACCACGCCCTCCCATTTCCGACGAGGGGTCAGGGTCAGGGGTAGCATCCACAGGAGGTCAGAGAAGGACCAGGGTCAGGAGGAGGAAGCAGACTCCTTCCCCGCCACCTTCAGACGAGGTGATGGAGGAGGAGCACGTGACGGCCACGCCCGAGGACGAGGACGTTCGACAGACCGAGGACGAGGCGGCTGAGGACGAGGCCACCGAGGGCGACAGTTCTGCTACCCCGACTGTCTACCAGCGAGGTCCCGCGAGCCTCCCTCAGCCTCCGCTTCCTCACAACCGGGCACTGATTCGTCCTATGGCAAAGAGGTAAGTAACTATAGATGTTATCACAACTACTTCATATGATAATGTTGGAAATCAAAAGAGGAACTGATAAATTTTCTTAATCACTTGTGCAGGGCCTGGTTGGTTTTGTCGGGTGCTCCTGCACGCTCCCCCGCGAGCATCCTTGGTGTTTTGTGCAGGAAATGGTACCCCGGCCTTGTGAACATGTCCGAGGACGTGCGGGAGCCGGCCTACATGTGGGATAGGTACCAGTTGGCCCTGACGGCGTGTACCGTAACAAGGTGAGCGGCAATCTTGGCGAGTTTTGGGTAAGTCTCTCTCGCACAACATTTTCATTGGGCAAGTCTTTTATTGAAATAATGAATGGATACATCAGTTTTGTATGCAGAGGTATTTCAAGCCGGAAGAAGGACTTGAGGCCCGGGTGGATCAGGCGGCTGCCGCCGCCTATAGGAAGTACGTCACCGACATGCACCACGAGGCGCGTGTGTAGGCCCATAGAGACTACTACGCCGTGGTGTTGAAGCAGTCCATCAGCAAGCCTGATGCAAGACAGGTGGAGCTGTCCCGGGCCCAGTACCTTGAGGTAGACAAAAAACATTAATAATGATTCGTTTTGAGATTAAGTCGGTTTAATTTTATCTTTTTCTATGTCAAATAATCGATGACTTGTAGGTGATTCCCTGGTGGTGCCGATCCCACTCCGTGTCTTTGGGAGATGATCGTGGGCCGTGTGGTTGTCCAACGACTTCGCTCAAAAACCACGCAAGGCGGCGGGACCCGGCGTCTCTTGGCGAGGTGCTACTCACCATCAAAGCGCACCATGCAGCCTCCCGCCTACAAACAAGCTTTATCTTATTTGACACTGAGTTCTGCCTTATTTCTCACCATCTTGCCGTCTTACTCGCAGGAGGTTGCACACCCGGGCGTGGAGGTCTCGGAGTTCTCTGCGTGGGCTATGTCCCACATGGGCAGGACGTCTTCCTCTATCTCCTTCGACCCGTCTGCCCCGCGCGAGGTGTACTCCGACCCGACCATGCACACTAAGGTCCAAGAGTACACCTCAAAGGTGAGGGAGGTCCATGGGGAAGATTACGATGTGCGCACTGAGCCCATTGATGCAGAGACCATCATGAGGCTAGGAGGAGGCAAGAAGCATGGGCGGTTGTGGATTACAGACGGCGCCATCGACTCCACCACTATTCCTTCTCTCGACGTGCTCCGAGCACGGAGCACGAGCTCTAGCCAACCCATACGCCCACGGCCTACTCCGTCCATCATGGCGGGTCGACGCTCTCGAGGTGCGCGCCCTGTTTTTAAAAGACGTTCATCTTTGCACACCTAAGTTACATTTGCATTACTAAAACATTGAAGTTTCTATTGCAGGCCGAGCTGCAGGCCCAGAAGCTCGTGGTCGAGGCTCAGAGCGCGCAGCTGTAGGCCCAGAGGGAAGCGTTCGTGGCCCAGGAGAGGAGGATGCAAGAAATGGAGGCCTTCATGCAGAGTGTCAAAGCAAGGGGTGTACTTTTTTGCGTTGGCGGCTCCTCCACCGCCTACTTCTCTGACCACTCTGTAAGTATGAAAGTTCACTCTTACTAGATGCTTCCTTGACATACAACCATGGTTGACATACAAACTTACTAGATGCTTGACATAGAAACTTACTACATGTTTGCACTAGCTATGACATACAACCACGCTTGACATTCTCAATTTACTAGATGCTTGACATAGAAACTTACTAGATGCTTGCACTAGCTATGACATACACCAATGCTTCACATAGAAACTTACTAGATGAATCTCACACATGCAACCTCTTATCCTTTTTGCAGCCTCCGTCAAGTGGGTTTGAATAACCCCACTCATGCGCCACCGAATGATGGAGCCTTTGCTTCACCATCGTGTCATAGGACGCCTTTTTGAGGAGTTGTGCCGTCATGTGCTTGGACTTGAGCTTCACTTGTGGTTGTGACTTGTGCTTGGACTTGATGGACTGTGGTTGTGAATTTGTGACTTACGGTTGTGATATTTGACTTGTGGTTGCGATATGTTGTTATTTGAGTTGTGGTTGTGATATAATGTGTGAAAATGGTTTCGTTGTGATATATATGTGATTATTGTGATGTTTGTGATATATATGTGACATGTGATATATATTTGAACTGTTTGTGTCGATGGAATGCAAAAAACAAAAAATTGCAATTTGGTTGATTTGCCGAGTGCAATGGTCATGGCACTTTCGGCAAAAGTGGGAAACTTTGCCGAGTGGCGAGGACATTGCACTTTCGGCAAAGATTTTTTAAAAAAAGCAAAAAATCTTTGCCGAAAGTGCCAAGTCGGGAGGCACTTTCGGCAAAGAGCTTTTAAAAAAATAAAAATGTCTTTGCCGAGTGCCTTGCCGCCGAGGCACTCAAAGAAAGAGTTTTTGAAAAAATAAAAAATGTCTTTGCCGAGTGCCTTGTCGCATGACACTCGCAAAGAGTTTTTGAAAAAAAAAATGTCTTTGCCGAAAAGCCTTGCCTTTGGCGCTTGACTCGGCACTCGGCAAAGAGTTTTGAAAAAAAAATAAGAATGTCTTTGCCAAGTGCCCTAAGCTCGTCGACTGCACGGCAAAGCGGCAATAATCAACGAGCAAGCGCCATTGACGGGTGGTTTTTTTGCCGAGTGCCGTCGTTGGCACTTTCGGGAAAGGATTTGCCGAGTGCCGACAAATGGCCCCTCGCAAAGAGCCTCTCTTGCCGTTAAATTTTTTTCCGAGGGCTCTTTGCCGAGGGCGGTACTCGGCAAAGCCTTTGCCGAGGGCTTTTGGGCCTTTGCCAAGTGCCCTGGGCCCTCGGCAAAGAGGGCGCCTCTAGTAGTGCTACGTATGGTGGTGCATGCAAACATGCAATGTGTATATAGATAGTACAATAATTTTCTACTTCCTATTTTGCCGTGATTCCTCTATCGCATGACAGGCAATATTCAATCAAGGAGAATAGCACGATCAATCAGTAATTAAGATGTCGTGGGATCGCAGGCGTGGACAGACGGACGAACCAAAATAAATGTTGCACCAAAAAATGTCCATACTTTGTTCTTTTTAGTTGTATGAGAAGGAGATGTGGTGAAGAATGAAATGGCAGTGCAGAAAACCACAATGTCCTGGTAGAATGTTTTCTGTAGTAGGCAACAATGGGATGCTGGTAAAATAGGCAAGGCATATCAGGAGTACTTGTTGCATTAAAAAAAAACTAGACCAAGTAGTTCTAGAAAAAATAACTGTACAATTTATTTCAGTAGAAAAATAGCCATGCAAATTGTTTCGGTGGATCAGCAAGCCCCTATAAACATCAGCGAGACTGCGAGAGCACTGGACGAGCGGGCGCCCTCGTTGTGCACATATGACACACTTCTCCAAATTGGGTTTATCTACGGCCCATGTACTTTGTTGTGCAGTCCAATTCATACGGCCCAATCCAACCCACGCAAACGATTGGAATTTCAATGCATCTAGCATCTTCCACTTGCAGCCTGGTCGTTTGGCTTGTGCTTGTCGTATACGATCGTAAATTTTCAGCTAGAACAGTATTTTTCTCTCATACAAACCAGCCAGCAGTACTTCTTTACGAACCAGCAACGATACGAACCCGCCAACCGAACATGCTGTGATCTATAAGTCTAACCCACATTACAGTGTTGATATCTGTGCTAGATGGATAATCTGATGAGAATGAGATAACATAGGGGAGGAAACAAATCAGCATTTCTAGGACATCTTACTATAAGATAGAGCAAGTGAAAGATGCTAGATGCATAGAAATTCCGATCATTTATGTGGGTTGAAACTGAAACCTCCAAGTTAATTCTCGCGAGAGACACTAGAAACAAAAAAATCTTTTAAAAATCATAAACATTTGGCCTTTCATTTAGTAGACTATCATCATTGCTAATAATAATAATCACTGAACCTATTCTGTTCTATAAAAAATATTCACCAATGAAATTCTTAAAAAATAAAAATACATAAACCCTTTAAATTTGCATCTAAATTACTTATTTTGGATATCGTAAAAGAATTTAAAATAACACCCTAAATTTGTGTCTTAATTTCCACTATGTCACTGTGTAAGATAGTTTAAAATAAACCCCTAATCTTTATCTAAACTATCCACTTATGGAAGATAATGCACAATGACACCTTAGTTTGTATATAAATTACCCACATCGGCCATTATGAAAGATATATAAAGTAACCACTTTAATTTGTATCCAAATTTCCACATCTACTTTAATTTGTATCCAAATTTCCACATTTATTTATGAAACAGAATCCAGCCTAACAGGCAAACAGTTTCACGAAGTGATTCTGATTCACCAAAACGTTTTCTTAGAGAATCTGGATCTGAAATGTTTCTACGAGAATCTGGAACACTACTAAACGCTCCCTTAATTACTCACGGACACAACTAAAAAAGAGAAAATAAAACGGTATGTATACTGCAGACTTGGTGATTTATGGCCTCCTGTCACCCGAGTGAGGCAAGGATAAAAATCACTCGATTGTGCAAGGAAGACAAAATCGAGTGATTTGAAGCCATCAATCATCCGAGTTGCTAAAACCACAAGATCCAAATCCAATAGACCAGATAAAAACAAATTAACAGATTATATTTATAAAAGGCAAATAGAATAAATTCAAATGAAAAACATATAAAACATACAAAATGCAAATAAAATAAAAAAAAATGAACAGATCTGTTCTATGGAAGGCAAATTGGAAGAAATTCAAATATAACAGAAAAAAATACAAATACAAATTGAATAAAATCAAATAAAACATACAAATTTCATAATAAAAGGAAAAACAACGAACAATCAGTTTACACCAATTGAACACATAATTTACACCCAGAAAGCAGTAGTAAAATATGATACAGCGAGATGTAATCTGTAACTAGATTGAATCCTTGCACAAGACTGCAGAGGCGGTCTTTCGGCGGCGCGGACGCTCGGCTGGGCGATGGCGACGACAGGACGGCCGCAGGGGCTCGCGGTGCGGCGTCTGCGGTGGCGCCAGAACAGCAGGGCCGCTGGGCGAGCAGCTAGGGGAGGTGGGTGGTGGCGGTTGGGAGCTCGGCGCCAGCCGGCCATGGCGCTCGGCACCTTTGCTCTGGAGCAGAGCAAGGAAGGGGATGGGGAGAGAGAGAAAGGAAGGGAGCGCTCGAATTCCACTTCACGCGTGCGTGCTACAGATATTGGTGAGATGGAAAGCATGCGACGAGGGTGTGGCCACGTGGCAGCGGCTCCTGCGTGCGGTCGACGATGGCCGCTTCATCACATCCGTCCGAAATCGATTGAGCAGCGTACAAATTTCACCCGAGTGAGCTGTAGATTTACTGAAATAAAATCGTCGGCTAACAAAAATAGTAAAACAAAAGCAAAAAAGTTTGAAACCAAGAAACTATTCGTGTGTTCAATATTAGGATAGAATAAGATAAGATAAGATGAGCTAAGACATAGACTATGTTGACAAATAATTCATATCTGATCTGCATGTCACTTCGGCAGGGATGTTATTTGGGTGCCGGTTACGTGGCTTTGTAGCATATCCTGCACCACTGCCTGCATGTCAGCGTACGCCGATCCGCCCTTCTCCATAGCCTTCCTGCATGCCGCCTTCATCTTCCTGGCCTTCTCCTTCGCCTTCCTCCCCTCCTCTGATCCGCCCATCAAGCTCCGTGTAGCTCGCTCCAGCTCCGCTGCCTCCACGAAGTTGTCCCTTTCCGTGCTGACCCTAAGCTCAGCAGCGACACCCATGCACGCGACGAGCTCGAACGCGTTAAGCGGCTGCTCGGTGTACAGCGGCCACGGCGCCATGGGCACGCGCCGTGCCACAGGCTCTCCAGCACCGAGTTCCAGCCACAGTGGGTAACGAAGCCACCCACGGCGGCGTGGGCGAGGATCTCCAGCTGCGGGACCCAGCTCGGCCACACAACCCCCTTCGCCTTCGTCCTCTCCAGGAACCCGTGGGGAAGCAGGTCACCGAGGTTCGCGTCCGTCGGGTTCTGCGAGCTGCCGGCCGGTGGGCCGCGCAGCACCCACAGGAACCTGTGCTCACTGCTCTCGAGGCCGGCGGCCACCTCGCGCGCCTGCTCCGCGTACATCCACCCCATGCTCCCGAAGCAGAGGAACACGACGGACGCCGGCGGCTGCGCGTCGAGCCACCGGATGCACTCCTGCGCAGACGACCGCCGGCGCCGAGCATCGACGCGCGGCTTCGGCGAGAGCACCGGGCCGATTGGGTAGACCATGGGAGCACGGCCACCGGGCGTGCACCGGCCGCCGGCGATTGACGCTAGAACGCCTGGCTCCAACTCGGCTGCCATGTTCACGACGATGCCTCTGGCTTCCAGGAAGCGGCGGCCGTAGTACGCGAACCACGCGTAGTCGTTCACGTCCGGAGACGGCATGGAGGCCACCGGCACCGGAGGCATCCCCGGCACGTCGACGACCCCTCCCTCCTCCCGCAACGTGGAAGTGATCAGCTCCTCCTGGATGGCCGGTAAGCGCAGCATGAGCGCAAGCGTGGCGCCGGTGGACGCGAAGTAGACGTAGGCTGGCACGGCGAGGTCGTGGGCGACGTCGAGGAGCGGGGTCCCGAAGAAGTCGACGACGACCGCTGCCACCGGGGCCGCCAAGCCCGCGATGGCCTCCTTGACATGCGGCACGTAGAGCCCGATGTACTCGGACGGGTGGACGAGGTCGGTGCGGTGCTCGATGGCGGGGAGGTGGTGGAAAAACGATGCCGTCGTCGCTGGCGGCCATCATCTCATCGTGTACCTGCAGGCTGGTGGTCTCGGACGACGACGCGGCCATCGGCGGGGGCGTGACGAGAACAGTGAGGCTGGATGCTGCAGTGCCGCCGGCGCTGCAGAACAACAGTCTCTTGCCGGCTTCGAGCATCGACGAGAAGTGGCCGGGAGCCCCCATCGGGAGGAGCACGATGGTTGGGCTCGGCATGTCGTCGTCTATTCCTCGACGAAGGTGGTGTTTGTCTTACCGGCATGGCGGCACCTATATGGCTATATGAAGGACGTGCGGCATCCGTGAAGTGCACGTAAGCACGTTGTTGGTCCAGACAAGGTAGTAGGTACAGTACAGTAGAGATTAGAGAAGGTAGTAGGTACTGTACGTCTGTACAGTAGAGACCTTCAGAGGCAGACCCCGAGCAAGAAATCTGACCGTGCACACCACTGTGGTCCAGATCACACATCGTATTCAGACACATGTCAGACTGTCTCCGATGGATAACGCATATGAACACCCAGACCAAAATGGATCTTGGAGGGTGCTGTATCAGCCTCCAACAGAGTACATGTCGGTGTTTTCGGACCACCGACGAGTAAATTTGTATTTACGCGTCTGACTCGGATGGTGTGCTCGGAAGACATAAGGGTTTATGCTGGTTCAGGCGAAACGTCCCTACATCCAGTTTGCTGCTGCTCGTGTTACCGGCACTTGGTTTGCAGTAGGGGTTACAAACATGCATAAGAGGGAGAGGATCCCAAGTCTCTGGTGGAGGGAGTGAACGGGTGCTGAGAGCTCGATTGCCGCTCAGCTATGTGCTCGTGTCGTGCTCTTGTGTTTTTTTATCTCCTGTCCGGATCCTCCGGTAGGGGCGCCCTGCTTCCCCTTTTATAGGCGAAGGAAAGTGCGGGTTACAGAGGAGGAAAAGAAGAAGAACGAGAGAGAGAAGAAGGCTTCCAGGATCGTCGGTCTTTCTTCTCCTTCATGCGGGTCCCGCCGATCCTGTAGATGTCAACAGGGACGGCTCTAGGTCACGACCCTGTTCGTCACTGGCGCCATACGCAGGAGTCATTTGCCGATTATGGCGTTCCACTCCGTCCCGGCGGACGTCGTGGTGAGCTGACGCGTCTGTCAGTATCCGTACGAGGATTAGGCAGAACAGTACCGGCACGCCCGACACTGCTTTTGATGTAAATCGCTAGGTATGGCCCGTCATGGCCACGGGTTACATCGAGGCGTGCCAGCTTCTTCCCTGGTGTCAGAGTTTTGACCAAGCCCATACGCTTAGACCTGAAGTGGTTGGCGGCGGTATGAGTCCCCGTCGGACGAGACGGAGCCCGCTGCCTTGGGGTCAGGCGAGACGGAGCACGAGCACAAGGGGTCAGGCGAGACGGAGCCCGCGGCCTTGGGGTCAGGCGAGACGAAGCACGAGCCCAAGGGGTCGGGCGAGACGGAGTCCGCGGCCTTAGGGTCGGACGAGACGGAGTCCGCACCCGAGGGGTCGGGCGAGACGGAGCCCGCACCCAAGGTGTCGAGCGAGACATTTCAATACATCTCGAGCCATCCGGGGGAGTCAACGTGGACGCTAACTTCCTTGCTTTGGGTATCCCTAATAACGATACCCTACAGTACCTATATGCGAGATTCATCTTGGGTTACAGCAGAGGCACAACCCAAATATGAGTATCATCTCTGCTGAAGAATTATTTGCAGAAATGGTTCTTTTTTGGGTCTTGTTGTTGGAGAAGACAAAAATAAGTATGGAACTCTTTACCTGTAGCGCTACCCAAACATGAAATGAGTCTTGTATTTTGGGTCATATTGTTATAGATAGCCTGTAAATATAGGTGCTCACACAATTAGCTAGTCAATTACTACTACTTGAGGGTTGGCTGTAGCACCGGTCGCTGGCACAGTCACTAAATTTGTGAACGCTTCTACTTCCTCCGACTTTATAAAGAATGTCGTTTTGGACAGCGACATGGTGTCAAAAAAAACAACTTTGACCGTTATTTTTTCTATAAAATATTTATAAAATATAGTCAATATATACTTTTATAAAACTATATTTCGAGATGAATCTACTTATATCACTTTTATATTTTCAAACTCAACCCAAAAAAATTTATTTATAGTCAAAGTTTAAAATATTTGACTTAAGACGACCTCAAAACAACGTACTTCAGCCAACCGGAGGGACTATACGCTAATGGAAGGCGTCAAGTGCATAAATGGCACACGGTGAAAAGCTGACATTTTGGCCGAAAATAGCGCTGCAGTGGGAGATGCTTGGTGATGACTATGGCCAAATGGATACCGATGATCTGGTTGTCCACACGAAGATGCCAAATACTGTAGACAGCTAGCTACCGTGGACACGGTGTCGTTGGTGAGACGGCCGGCCGGACGCGACTGAAGCGGGTGAGGTGGGCGTCGGGGCACTCGCCATGGGAGTCTAGAGCTCTAGTCTCTAGTACTTGGCAAGAAGATGGCCTAGGGCTGCCGTCGTTGGCGTTGCTGGAGATTTTTTTCTTATCTTTTTAACACGGCCGCAGGGATTTGGGGAGAGGAGAGAATAGAGATGTGGTGAAGAGAGAGGGGTCGGGGTCAACTCAGCTCGGGGCACAACGAATGGTTGTGCTTTGAGAAACGGCAAAAACCGTTCGAGCAAAATGTGTAACAGCGCAAGCTGACTAAATGGTGTCATATATAGCATACCCACATGTTGCTGTGGGAATTGCGGATTATTGGATCGCGTGGTATGATGACGTTGACAACAAAATGATTATGTGTCTTGATGATGTGGACATTACATTTGCATGTGCTAATGGATTTTAATTTTATGTAATAGTACATTGCCTAGTTGCAATCCTCTAGTTAATAATAGTTAGATGTTGTCAAGTTTTATAGCACGGACAAGTGGATGCTCATAGACGACTAAACACTCGATCTCCAGCTCAACACTGATTCTTGTGCTTTTCTTTTTAAAAATGGTTAGCTTTGTATGTAGCACATTCTTTCTTCACAGCCGGTTCATCCATGGAACTATACAAAATTCTTTAGTACGTAGTGGCATATATGATACGGAGTATGAGATCACAGTACTAGGGAACATGCTCGTATGTAAGCCAAAGAGCTATTGCACGATGCCACGAGCCCACGATCCATGCAAAAAATGCCTCATGCACCTGGTTCCCCTGCACCTACTAGTGCTACACTAGCAAAACCCATGCCTGCAGCTGCAGGATGCAGAGTCGCGCCTTCACGTCCCTCCGTGTCCCGAGATCTCCCGCATCAGTCTCTGCAACGCGGCACACGACGACCCGCCCTCCTCTGCCGCGTTCCGGCACGCGGCCTTCGCCTCGGCGGCCCTCTCCCTCGCCTTCCTCCCCTCCTCCGACCCGCCCATCAGCGCCAGCACCGCGCGCTCCAGCTCAGCGGCCTCCACGAAGTTGCCCCGCTTCCTGTCCACCTCCATCGCCACGGCGACGCCCAGGCCAGCCACAAGCACGAACGCGTTCATGTGCTGCTCCGCGTACAGCGGCCACGTCACCAGCGGCACGCCGTGCCACAGGCTCTCCAGCGTCGAGTTCCACCCGCCGTGCGACACGAAGCCCCCGATGGACGGGTGCGACAGGATCTCCTTCTGCGGCGCCCATCTCGGCCACACGAGGCCCCTCTCCTTGGTCCTCTCCAAGAAGCCTCCCGGGACCAGCTCCTCCACGTTGGCGTCGGTCGGGTAGGGCGACCCGGCTGGCGGCGGGCCACGGAGCACCCACAAGAACCGGTGCTCGCTGCGTTGCAGGCCCTCAGCGATCTCGTGCACCTGCGGCAGGGTCAGGTTGCCCAAGCTCCCGAAGCAGAGCAGGACCACGGACGAACGCGGCTGCGCGTCCAGCCAGCGCAGGCACTCTTGCGACTGCTCGGCAGGCGGATCAAAGGCGATCACGGGACCGATCGGGTAGATGGTCGGGGCGCCGCGCCCGGGCATGCACCGGCCGTCAGCGATGGCCGCGAGGGATTCCGGCTCGACCTCCGCCACCGTGTTGACGATGATGCCGGCGGCCTCTATGAACCGGTTGGCGTGGTACATGCTCCAGGTGTAGCCCGAATCCCTCTTCATCACGGCATTCGGCAGGAAAGCCGCTGGCACCGGCGGCATACCAGGCACGTCGAACGCCGTTTCCGCCTCCCCAAAATCCCCCGCCACTTCCTGGTCCAGCGCCGGCAGCCGCAGCATGAGCGCGAGCATGGAGGCCGGGGACGCGAAGTACACGTACACCGGCAGTGCCAGCTCGCGGGTGGCGTCGAACAGCGTGGTGCAGAAGTAGTCCATGACGACGGCGGCGACGGGGCATCCCAGGCCGGCAATGGCCGCCTTAGCGTTGGACGCTTGCAGCTGAATGAAGCTGGAGATCATGTCCTCCGGGCCGGAGAAGGTGGGGAGCTCCACGTCGGGGAGGCGGTGGAAGCGGATGTCAAACCCCGAGCCCGAGGAGGCCTCCTGCTCCACGATGTGCGCGAACCTGGCCATCGGCAGTGGCGCGAGGAGCACGGTGAGCGACATGGCGCGGTCGCCGCCGCTGCTCATCAGCATCCGCTTGCCGGCTTGGAGCATGGACGTCAGGTGGCCGGTGACGCAGAACGGGATGAGCACCACCGTTGGTGTTCCCATTGGAGGAGATGATTATTTGATTGGTTTCCCTTGGTCACCAAGAATTCCAGTACAAAAGTTCGGGGCTAAATGAAAATCGTCGTCAAGAACTAATCTTAGTTTCATAATCTCGCCTGATCCGAAGCACCTTTCTTGGTACTGCTAAATGAAGTTCACGGCAAATGTGCGCGGCTTGCCGCACGTAGCTGTCAAAAATACAGTATCCACATCTAAAAATAGAAAAAGAAAACCCAGCAACTCTTGAATGCCAACATATCAAAAAATGATAAAAACTGCACGCAACAACTGCCTGTCTCCTCCATGCATACTAACATTTGTGTCTCCAAATAGGTTTACTATGAAAATTTATTTCATGATTCATCTAATGATAATTATTCAACATCACACATTTCTTACAGATTTGGTCAAGCTTAAAATTATTTGACTCATCGAAAAATGAGAATTGCACTCTTTTGGAGGGACTACTTGTCAAAGCAGAAACAATTTGATTCGATGACCTTTGAATGCTTGTATTTTCCACGCCGTATATCCAACTCATGTTTTGTTTGCACCACTTGAGAGTTATTCTTGTTGGGTTGGTGTTTGAGGTAGAAGAAATGGCAGAACATAATGAAATGGGAGAGGATGCTGATGTATATATGCTTCTCAAAGATGAATGAAGATAGAAATTTGCAGGATTTAGGTATTCAAATGGGACAGGTTGATTTTGTAACAATTCAAGAGGCCACGGAGGAAATTGCTAGTGGCATGGGAATGCTGAATTCATGTTGAAAGAATGACTCAAAGACGTCGTTAGAGATGACAGTCCGACAGTGCATGATATGGAAAATAAATCAGTGTTGGGACCTGATGGTTTTTCAGTTCTGTTCTTTAGAGAATTCTGTCCTCAAATTAGACTAGAGGTATTTGAGATGCTTATAACAAACTACATGAAGGTAAGGCTTCGGGGACGGTGTCGGCTTCGGTGACGGCAGCTGGCTCCGGCGTCGGCGTCGGCGATGGCAGCCGGCAACGGGAGCGGAGTTGGCTTCACTGGCAGGGCGGCGGCTGGCACAACAAGTACGGGCCTTGGCCACCGCTGCGCACGGGTTGAGGTGCTATGGCGAAAGCTGTGTCCGTTGGACCGATGGCGGCGACGCCTTCGGGCACCGTATTCTTCCTTGGAAGCGTCATCGATCAGCCCTCTCCCCTTCGCGTGGCGTGTTCTTCCTAGGTGTAAAACCTTGACCTTTCTGGTCAGGCAACGGTGGCGCCATTGGTGTCGCGTCCCTCCTTAGAGGCATCGTCTTGGAAGCTTGTGCCTGTCAGTATGTGTCGGCCGCCACCGGCGTGGCGAGGAGGGTGGAGGCCTAGCTGAGGATTCAAGTTCCTAGTGTCTACTGCGAGGGAAGGTGGTCGGGAGGAGGCGTTGGCGCAGCGATTGGAGGGTCTCCATCTGTTTGGCAATTGGTGAGTTGCGACCACGAAGTTGGCGAGGATGCCGGCGGTGGAGGCGCCCACGGAGTTGGCGAGGAGGCCGACGTGGGAGGTGGTGGCCAATAGACTTGCGTTGCCGAGGTGACCTGCGTGGTATGGCGGTGGGCAGTCCTGCTCAGCGGTGGCTATTTCGGCGCAAGGAGGCTTCTGACCGGTAGCCGGAGGACGTGTGTGACACTTCTACCTTCGATGGCACGGCTAGGTTACTGGAAGCTGCGGTGTGCGCGCATGGATCTCGGTGGGCGGGGTTGGCTTGATATGCGCCTGAGGCAGCTCCTCTCGCGTCGGTTTGGCAGCTTGCAGCGGCCTGCGGGGGGGTAGGCCCACTTTGTAGTGGCTACTTCGGTGTGGGACAACGTTTTCAAAGACGCCGCAAGCGGATCTGATTGCGGAAGGGCTACACGACTTACATCGGATTGCAGCGGCTAGCCCTGCTTAGCAGCGGGCTACTCGGTGCGGGACAGCGTCAGCAACGACAGCGCAAGCGGTGACGAGGGCGTGTTCGTCTTGATGGCTTTTGTCTTTCAAAGGGGTGGCAGTGCACTGTAGTGACCAGTTCGTGGTGGTTTGGTGGCGGTGAAGCGTGTGTTTTATGTTGAGTCGTAGCTCGAGTCGATGTCCCATTCTGACCGGCTAGAGTTGTTTTTTTCCTACTTCTTTGAGTTTGGGGTTTCGGTGCATGTTGATGTCCCAATCCAACTGGCCGGAGTTGTATCTGCTCTATTTTTGCCCAGTCTGGGTTTCATTTGCTTTTTAATATAATCGGCAGCTCTCTTGCTTGATTCGTTTAAAAAAAATGTGGACTTAGCCAGATTAAACTATGGAGTGTTAGTGTTGATTCCAAAAGGCATAGGAGCCAATTTAATTCAAGCTACAAGTTAGCTTCAATTGCAGTTCATCATTTGCAATATGTTCTGTAATCTTCCCCTCAACTTGTTAATTTACCTACATTTCTTCCTCTGGTCACTTCGCTATGTAAATATGCTTATCCATGGATGTTCTTTTACATTAAGTGACCCTAGTGTGTCTTTTTCTAGGATGGTAAAAAACAGTTGCAATATTTAGGAATAACAGACATGAGCAAATGATGGAAAACAACAACTTGCTAAAGCAACTGTTTGTCAGTAATATTTGAACTCTACTTGAC
This sequence comes from Miscanthus lutarioriparius, assembly GCA_904845875.1. Classification (NCBI taxonomy): domain Eukaryota; kingdom Viridiplantae; phylum Streptophyta; class Magnoliopsida; order Poales; family Poaceae; genus Miscanthus; species Miscanthus lutarioriparius. The sequence continues at coordinate 19,978,949 of CAJGYO010000004.1, forward strand.
TTCGTACCCCTAATTACAGGTTCTGGAGAGCATAATGGATGAAGAAGGGGAAGAACTAGAGGCCCTCATTGGGCTTAGTTCACAAATATGTAAACTCATTCGTGTAAACTTTGATCAAGAACTAGAGAATGGTCAGAGTAAGGAAATGTTTGGGAAGATGCTTGTTAACTCCCTGAAAGCAAATATGGCCTCGTTAGGCTGGTGCTAAAAAGCACTGTAGCCGGAGGAAAAAACACTGTAGCTAGCTGATTCATCTCACATATTCCTCCCAGCGAACGGGGCCCATGAACCCAGCGGTTCATTGTCCTGGAACTAGGAGGGTAATAATTGAGTAAGCCAATATTTGATGAAGTACAATTCTCAGAATGCAGAGCTTTTCAACCAGTATGGCATGATGAAAGCATTATTGATGGTAGAACAAACACCCTCAAGGGTTGAGAGGTACACGATCTTCTTGGGGGAATGCAGGACTCATGGAGCACAAAAACTCTTGTGGCTAAAGCAAAAGAATTGATGCGCGTAGCAATGTCTTCTGACAGGTTAAGGAGGAAGTAGTAGAACTTGTAAGTGCGTACAACTTTGTCATTTCCATACCGAAATCGTACCGACATTATATGAACTGTACTCTCTCTCTCCACAAAATAATGTAATTATGGGTTTCGTGTCGGTCAAACTAGCTCAAGTTTGACTAAATTTATAGTAAATAATATTAGCATTTATATCTTCAAATAAATTTGTTATTAAAATATATTCTATAACTAATCTAATGATACTTATTTTATATCATCAATGTTAGTATTTTTTATATAAATTTAGTCAAATTCAAACTGTTTGACTCTTCGAAAAAAGAGAATTGCATTCTTTTGTGGACGGAGGGAGTATTTGTTTTCTTATCAAGGTGCTAATATGCTAAGATTCATCTTCACCTAGTAATACTGGTTTTATTATGGACGATCGTTTGTTATATTTTGTGTTCTCAAACATATGTCATTGTGGTTAGATTTGTTGTTTGGACTCTGGTCCGACGGTGATGTATATTTTGAGGCATTATGTATGTTCTGGGCCTGATGTAATCCAAATACTAATGGTATTATTATTTTGATATATTGAAATTATATTATGAAAAAATGCAACATCTCACCGCCGGCCTATCCAAATCGTTGGTGATATGATAATACGGTGTTGATGATAGTAGCAATACCGTCGGAAAAATGCCGCACCGGTGGTGATAGACAAGACATCACCGCCGGACCAAACTCAAGGGCGACGATGATGTCTGCTCGATCACCGATGGATCATATGCCAGAATGACGGTGATGTCTCCATCATTGAGATCGAACGCCAACCGGTTGCGATAGTTACTACATCACTGCCGAATCATACACTAGACCGACGTTGATGTCTCCATCACCGTCAGATCGTATGCCCAACCGACGTTGATGTCTCCAACATCACCGCCGGATCATATGCCAGACTGGCGTTGATGTCTTCATCAACACCACTATATCGTACGTCCGACCGACGTTGATGTCTCCTTCATAACCGTCGGATCGCTAGCTAGACCATCGTTGATGCCTCCATTGTTAACGCTAATGCTAATATCTCCGACCGACGGTGATCATCACCGTCGGTTCATACGTTCGACCGGTGGTGATATTCAATGTACTGTCGTTGGATCGAACTCCGGCGCAGCAGTGATGGTAACGACATCACCGCCGGATTGAGCGTCGATCTGGTGCTGATAACCGAGGTTATCACTAACGACTTTCACAAACAACCAGTGGCGAAGATAGAATAAATTAGAGGGGTGTGCTTCTCTTATAGGTGTGAAAATTTAAGCTACAGTCATGGTGAAAATTTGATCCTAATAGTGATTTTTTCAATTTTCTGTGGGTGCCACCTATGTAGCTTCGCCACTGCAAACAACGGCAATAACTGGCGGTGTTTGGTGTAGTGCTTATTGTTCAACACGTGTTCACACCGTCGCCTGAAGGTTATGTAGATTTTTTATGGGCCTGACTGACTTTTTTTTTTACTAATAATATGTGGTGTCCTGTTACAAACATTGCACCCAACTGATCACGATGCATGCCGACGGCCTTGAATTTTTTACTTTTTAGCTTTTTTTTTAAGTTTCTCACAAATAGTCCTCTGTTGGAAAGATTTTAGTATCTGGATCCTTAGTTCGGCGCCATCGATGCTGGCGCCGAGCTAACACGTCTCAGCACCAGCGTTCCTGGCGCCGAGCTCCTGGGCTCGTAGCGGACGTGTAAGATGACATGGCAGGAAGCTCGGCGCCAGTCACCCTGGCGCCGAGCTCGGCGCCGTAGATCTTGGCGCCAAGCCTTTATTTTAACCCCGCCCCAACCTTCCTGCTGAGCGTTCTTCCTCTTCTTTCTCCTCCCTCTCGGATTTTTTCTCTCCCCACTTCACCCTATCTCACAAATCAGCATATTGGACCTTAGAAACTTTGATTTGATCCGTAGATCTTCGAGAGCAAGGTATCCTCGCTTCCCTCCTAGTTTTTTCGCATCAATTCGGTATATATTAGTCGGATTTTTGAACTTAAGAATCGTCATTACTTAGGGTTTCATTATATCCCTCAATATATGTATTATACAACCATAGGATGATGCCAAGGCGTGGAAAAGCTAGCCAACCTAGGCGCATGTAGTTATGTTATGGGTTCATTGTTTGTGCATCAAATGGGAAACCCTAGGTTTAGGGTTTAATGTTAATTGCTTTCGGTTCTTAGAACTATGGTTCGCATTGACATTTATTTGTGATGTTTTGATTTTTGTTTGTTAAATTATATCAGTTTTGTTAGATGCAAGAAATGTTTCGGGAGGAGTTTTGGCGAAAACAGGATCGTCCTTGAGAATTATACCTCGACGCGTCTAGCAAAGATGCCCCCGTCCCTCCTAACCTCCCTGTCCCTAACTGTGACTGTGGTTTCCCGGCCCATGGTTTTCAATTGAAACATCCGGACACAGCGGCGCGTTGCTTCTACACATGCAGTCATTTTAATGTAAGAAATTGTTTCCACTATCTTTTTCTTTATTTGTGTAAGTATGCTACTAATATTTTGTTGGAATCTCGTTGTGTAGGACCATGAGAGGTGCTTTTTCTTTCAGTGGATCGACGGTGCAGACAAGTTTGATCCTAGGTACCTCCTTTTCGACGATTGGTTTAGAGGGAGACATCCACGTGAGCACTTCAAGCGGTGGGTTCCACCCCCCTAACCCTCCGCCAATGACGACTAAGGAGAAGCACCTAGCCGCATTTAGACGACTCGAGGAACCTCCTCTGTGCAATTGTGGAAATCGAGCTGTGATAAACCCTGAGAATACATTAGAGTTTGTGTGTCCAAACAAGCATGAAGTAAGTGCAAAGTGTATGTGTTCATGTACTAATGTCTACTTATTTAGGTGTTTTCAATGGTGAAGTATCGTTTCAAGGAGTGGTTGTATGGTCCTAAGAACCAATGGCCGAAAGAACCGTGAAAGGTTAAGGAAAAGAAAAAAGAAAGGGTAATTTACAAAGCACCTCCTATCATGTGCGAATGTGGTGTTAAATCCAACTATGGCCTAGTCCCTTCGGAGCTTGGAATGGGCCATTATTGCGGCCATATGCTTGAGTACGATGAGGTTAGTTATTTTTGTGGTAAACATGAAATCGTATTTTGTTTCTTTTGTGAAGACATATATAATATAATTTTTCTTTGAACAAAGCAGTAGGAAATACAAGTGGAAATGTTATGATGGTTAAGCTAAGTTCTTGAATGAACTAAAGAAGAGGCAAGTAATTGCACGGAAGAGGGGATATGGACCTGACTACGTCAACCTATTCGTTAAACATCACGAAAGAAAAGATGCGTGAGTTTGCTAGACAACGCGGTATTTGTAACCCGATCGATGTTGGGCTTAACAAATAGGGATTAGAGAGACGGACGACGTTAGAGGAGGAGAGGGCAAGGAATGAGGCAAGGAAGGAGACAAGAGTACAGATGCAGGTCTTGAACGGGCATGTTGTTGCATTATGTGCCAGTGAGTGCTTGAAAGTCTTTTATTTCATTGCCTGATTTTAAATGTAATATAATCGCGTTGCTAATTGCAATTTATACATGAATGGATTGGTTGCAGCGAGGAACATGCCACAGAGGTGGCTCGTGCAAGGTATGAGGAGAAGAAGTTAGATGAGCATAGATCGCGAGTTGGTCATACCGTTCAATCACCGATTGTGTTGTCTGATGAGGGGGACTAGGATGAGGACGACACTGGCAGACTGAGTGAACTCCTTGCTCTAGCAGAGGTGGGCTTGCAGGCGCAGGAGACTGAAGACGATACTGGCAGACTGAGTGAGCTCATCGCTCTAGTAGAGGTGGGGTTGCAGGCGGAGGGGGCTGAGGAAGACACTAGCAGACTGAGCGAGCTCATCGGTCTAGCAGAGGCGGGCTTACAGGCGGAGGAGGATGACGAATCGTTCTTCACTCAGGCCACAGCGGCTGTAGATGAAGCGGAGGCCGCTTACTATAGACGACAGGAAGATCAGAGCAACGCAGGTAAGCCTAGCCATAGTAACAGGATTGTGGTAGAGGACTGGTACTCGGATGATGAGTTGCTTACTCAGTATGTTTCAGACTGAGGATTTGAAAGTGCATTTGCCCCCTATGTCTACTGTCGGCACGTACTTCTAGTATTATTATGTTGTTTAATGTGGCATAGTATTAAACTTTTCATTATGTCGTTGTTTTCATTATTTATGGTCTTAATATTCCGCTTAATATTAAGGACGTATTGAAATGTGAACATGTGTTGCAAATAAAACCTAACGACGTATGGCATTATATAATTCAACACACAAAACACATGAAATGGCATATGAGAACATGTACCAAACTAGGGTATAGAGTTTCCTTTGATTAAACCTAATATGCCTTAGGTAATTAAACCAAACAACAAACACATAGATGTGGCATGGGAATAAGATAAAGTCATCCTAGTAGTGTGGCTACATAGCAAATTGTGTCGCACCTTCTCCATAGTAGCCTCCTGTTGTTGTTGGTGGTGGTGGCAGGGGTGACGGGGGAGGCCCCTTGTTCTTGTGGTTAGGGCAGGTGCAATATGGATCATTGCAGAGTGTCTCCTGTGAATCGGCACCATTGTTGTTGTCGTCCTGTCCGTCGTCCTTGTAACCGCTACTAACTTTCCTTTCTAGATCGAAGATACGGTCCTGCAGGTAGTAGATGTACTCCGCATGTGGATAAATAGGCCGAGGATCGACCTATCTAGTGAACCTACAGTTTTCTTCAGTCAAGAAAGACTACAATAAGTATGCCGTGTAAGTTATATAGAATAGGAACATATTGAAGAAATAAATAGTAATAGCAATTACCCATGCTCGCGAGCATTTGAAGAAACGATGACCTCCATCTATTCCCTTGGTGAGCATCTGCACCAGGCAGTCCTCACCATGCATGCATTTTTGCCACTCTTCTTTTTCTTTTATCGTATCCTCTCAGTGGTGCCTCTTTAGGGAAATCACTTTTGCTTTCAACTGGAAACCTCTCATAAAGAGCTTCCTCAAAGAAATCAGGACCAAGAGGACCCTCCCACCTAATGGTAGGTCCCTTCCTCTTTCCTCTCCCTCTGGACGACCCTCTAGACATTGATACTACAACGAAAGAAAATGCTGAAGAGTGTTATTCTTTCTTGTTGTGTGTGTGAATGAGAGGGAGTGAGGGGATATTTATAGGTTGAGAGGAGGAATGGAGGCCTCTCAATATGCCATGTCAGCGATTCGTGTGCCTCTTCACCTCAGCCCTTGGATCAAATAGTCATAAGATGGATGGTGGAGATATAGTGGAGTTGTGCTTCCTTGCATGCCAGTACTATGTTAGTGAAGTGATAAATCGTTGTTGTCCTTGTATCTGAAAAGTCTATTTTTATTGTCTGAAAAGCCTAGATTCGTTCATTGTTGCTTGGTGACCCTAGATTCATCTACAAAGCGTATGTATGATACGTTTAGATTATACGTGTTCTAATAAATTTACATTTAATCTGTGTACTACATTTGTGCCTTTTTAGCAGTGTAGTATGATTAATGATTCATGAAAAAAATTCGCAAGAGTTTTCCTTGTTTTAGGAGCACCCACAGTTACAAACAGAAACATCATTATATATCCCAAACATTTAATCATCCAAGGAGCAAAATGCAACCACAACGAACATCAGAACCAACATAATATGTCCTGCACAGTCCAAATAGTCCACAATATCCATACAGTCCCAAATAGTTACAGAAAAGTAAATACAAAATCCATAATAGTGCATACTAACAACTACCACAACCCTCACTGCCTCCTACTCTTGCCCTTACCCTTGTGACCGAGAGCGCTCGTACCTGGAGTGTAAGGGTCACACGGACGGCGTCGCCTAGTGCCTGGAGGCGGTGTAGGATGAGTCGAGGGAGCGTCATGGAGCTAAGAGGGGCTAAGCTCCTCATGCCTCTTGTCCATGTCGTCGTCGTCGTCTTCCTCGTCCCGTCCCGTCCCCGTCCCCGTCCCCTGTAACTGCTTGGCTAGAGGAACCCAAGCCTCCTCTACCTGCGGAAGGAACATACACGTCTTGCGTCGTGTCTGTCCTGCAACCACAACGACCAGCCGCACGGCGTAGCTGACGTGACAGCCTCTGTTGTACAAAATCATGTTAACTGAAAGAATCTAACGTATTAATGATATGTTTGAAAGAATATTTTTAATCTTACATCTAGGAAGCTAAGCATGTAGTCGTCCCTGACTCTCGGCTGAATGCGCTCAATCTCTTCAACTGAGCATTTGAGTGTATTGCCCTGCAACAAAGTTCTCAGTAATAATACTTCTGAACAGATAGCAATAGGTTTTATTTTCTTTTGTACAAGAATCTAACGTATTATAAGGGTGATACGGCTCGAAGGTGGCACTAACTAAAATAGATAACTTCTAATGTCGGTCCAAGAACGCCTAGTGTATTGTTATGCAACTTAACGTAGAAAAATAAGGCAATTGGCTTACCACTCTGTTCAAGATCGGTCCTGCCTCCACCTGCCTTCCTGCACGAGTCGATTGGTCGTACGTCGTGTCTTCATCGTCGGAGGACTCGATGTCGGCGTAGTCATCTTCTGTCCACTGTACCCTCAGCCTACAACGTGTCGCACGCTGGTACCAAGCTTGGTACCGCCTGAACTCATGGTTCATGTGCGGCTCGTTGTTGTCATCCACGTTGTCGTGCATCTCCTCCCATTGCTCAATGAAGGACTGGTGGTGCTTCTCCCAGTAAAAAATCTACCTGTTCTTCTGACGATCCAACCTGCACGTATGTCATTGTTACTTGAATCCATGTACATGTCACCATATTAATAGAAATGGACCATCACGAGATATTTGAAATATCAAAACACTTACTTGTGTAAGTCAACGTCAGTCGAGAACAGAGTCGTAGGCCAAAGCTGTCTCACTCCAAATTGGCGTGCAACCCTATCTGGCAGGTGAAACTCGACAGCATAGAAGCAGATTAGAGGGCACCTCATCCTATATATGTCATCGTCGAACCCACAAATGTTGCTCAACTGAAAAGGAAGTGCGCCCTCTTCACCGTATGGCTCCCACTCCACCTGCAACATGTCCAAACAAGATGTTAGATGGTATACTAATCCTTTTCAAACCAGCATGGGAACTAAAATTTACTTACACTAGACGCCGTCAGCGTGTCTAGCTCGTTCGTGAACTTAATGTACGCCTAGTCTAACCTCGCGTACAGAACCCTGATCTGGCCCCAAAGGTACGCCCACGTCGGCTGCCGACTTGGAGGCTGACCTTGGAACCACTCACGACGAGGCAGAACCTCTGGACGGCCAACTGGAAGACGAGCCCACATCCACAGCTGTAACAGGTACACGCATCCACCAAGTGACGCGTTGGACGAAGACTGACGACACCCCTCGCACAGCTGCCGATATAGAAAACACAAGACTGCAGAGCCCCAGCTATAGTGACCCACCTGGTCCTAGTCACTGAGGCAGTGGACCCACATCCAAGATGCACTGTCACCCATGGCGTCAGGGAAGAGAACGCAGGCAAACAGGTGTAGGATCCATGCCCTGCAGTAGTACCCAACTGTCTCCTCATCTGCCTCCTCGGGAGCACTGTGCGAACTCTTCCGTAGCCGAGAGATGAGAATTCCAGAAGTGCGAGCCCCTTGCTCGCCAAGCTCACGCCCAAGGAAGGCCTCCACTCGTGCTCTCCAGCCCTCTGACCTGCATTGCTCGGTGACTGGTTTGCCGTGAATCCTTAGGCCTAGCATCTTATGACAATCCTGGAGCGTGACTGTCATCTCCTCGAAAGGTAGGTAGAAGCTGTGAGTCTTCGGCCGCCACCTATATTTTAGACAAAGCAAGATTACTTGTCAAAAAGTCAATCGCATGAACAAATGGCCATGAATGGAGGCAATGATTTAATTTAATACCTTCAACCAACGCAGTTATGGCCGCTGAGTTGAACTTGGGCAACCCACGACAAACCTGAAAAGAGATGACATTCAGACCAGCTCTTTGCAGGAAAGAAGTGTACCTGTCGTCGTACCGCATGTCCAAGAACCCACTGTGGGTTCTAGGACAAAGGAGTGGAAGGTCCTGCATCGAATAAAACACAGTCTCTTATTACTTCACGAACACATGTACGCTCACCAAATTTTGAACAAAACCTATAGATTATTATCTGCCCCAGCGCTATGAGACGTCCTCGGTGGGTCGCCTCGTACGTCGGGTCGAGCAGGTGGAATTGCGCCATCCTACAAAAAAAGTGAATGAGTTAGAAATTCAATATACAATGAAACATGAACTTAGAAATGTATAAGTAATTGACACAAATACAAGCATAAATTGAGACATGCATAATTAATTAAATAAATATGACAAATATAAAATAATAAAATCAACCAATAGTCGCACCTCACTAATCTGCTAATGGCAACTTCGTGAATTGTGGCCAAGTCTACCGCACTTGCCGCACTCGTACTGCTCGAGGTCATTAACAAATGGAGTTCCTCTCCCACGCCTCGTTCTTCCGGGTATCTGATCCATAACTATCATGTGCCTCGTCCTCTGCCTTGATCTACGCTTGTTCCAACGGTAAGCTGGATCCGCAATGTACTTCGGCTCATCATGTGGAGGCTAGTCTCTAGGGTCCCGAAAAGGCACGAAGCGGGACGGCCTCGGGGCGGCCACGGTGGCGCTCGGCGGGCTCGGGGCGCGGGGCGTCCATGGTGGCGCGCGCGCCCTCGGGCGATGATGCGCGCGATGCATGTGTGGCCTTGAGCTCGACGAGGCGCCTTGGGTGAGGGAGGCGGCGGTGGAGCAGCGCGTGTGGCGGCGGCGGAGCTCGGCTCTACTCTGCTAGGGCGAGAGAGGGAGAGGAAGAGAGAAGAGAGGAAGAGAGAAGAGAGGATGGGGCCCATACGTATTAAAGGCTCGACGCCAGTCACCTTGGCGCCGAGCTCGACGTCAAGATCTACGGCGTCGAGCTCGACGACATGGTGACTGACGCCGAGCTTCCTGCCATGTCACCTTACACGTCCGCTACGAGCCTAGGAGCTCGGCGCCAGAGACGCTGGCGCCGAGACGTATTAGCTCGGCGTCAGCATCGATGGCGCGGAGCTTCTCCAGATGTCTATTTATGAGAAACTTAAAAAAAAAAGCTAAAAAGTAAAAAATTCGGCCGACGTCCCATCTTCGTCCGTAAAACAGCGAGCCTCCCCAGCCGTCACGGCGACGGTGCCCCACCGCCGGGGCAGAGACCGCGCATGAGCTCCCGAAGCGCAACGTACGATGACCCGCCCTCCACCACGGCATTCCGGCACGCGTCCTTCATGTCCGCGGCCTTCTCCTTGACCTTCCTGCCCCCTTCTGTCCCGCCCATCAGGCCCCACACCGCCGCCTCCAGCTCGGCTGCCTCCACAAGCAAGTCCGCCCTGGTGACGTCCATATTCTTGAGGTGGACGGCGACGCCCATGTCCCTGGCGAGCTCGAACGCGTTCAGGTGCTGCTCCGAGTAGAGCGGCCACGGCACCATCGGCACACCGAACCACAGGCTCTCCAGGATGGAGTTCCACCCGCAGTGGGTCACGAAGCCGCCGACGGCCGGGTGGGCCAGGATCTCCTTCTGCGGCGCCCAGGCAGGCCACACGAGCCCGCGCCCCCGAGTCCGCGTCAGGAACCCTGTGGGGAGAACCGTGTCCAGGTCGGCGTCCGTCGGGTGGCGCGAGCCGGCGGCCGGCGCCCCCCGCAGCACCCAAAGGAAGCGGTGGCCGCCGCGCTCCAGGCCAGCGGCGACTTCCCTGACCTGCGCTACGTCGAGGACCCCGTTGCTTCCGAAGCAGAGGAACACGACTGAGGCCGACGGCTGCGTGTCGAACCACTGGACGCACGCGTGCGGCTGCTGCTCAGGCGTGGCGGCGGCGAACCAGATCACCGGGCCGATGGCGTAGACGGTCGGAGCCGGGCGGCCGGGCACGCAGCGGCCGTCCGCGATAGCGGCCAGAACCCCAGGCTCCAGCTCGACCGAGGAGTTGATGATGATGCCGCTGGTGTCCATGAGGCGGCGCGCGCAGTAATCGGGCGAGTATGTTCTTTCACCAGCAGGTCTAGGATAAGATCGTGATGTGGGAAGACTTGAATGCTCTGAGTAATGTCCCGTCTGGTGGCTCCATATATTCTTGGTGAAAGTGCTCTAAGGCTAAGGTGGACGAATCAGATAGCAAAGATTTCGATGGCTTTGAACAAGGCCACCCCAAAGCCCTCGCTCGCGTCTCGCGACTCGGAGTGCCGTCGCTGTCGCTCCCTGCCTCCACCACCGCTGGTCCGCGGTCCCCTTCCTTTCCCCTCCGGCATATCGACGGAGAATGGAGGGAGCGACGATACATCGTTTTTAAAAAGTTTTTTTCCTAGCAAATCGAGTATTTAGGGTTAAGGTCTCTTTATATCAATTTTTTTTTTTTGTATCGGAGGTTTATCTCCTTCTTCTTCTCTCCGGCGACGGCAAAGGGTAAGGGTGGAATCGTTGGTTGCTCTGTTGAAAATGAGGACGACAACTACAACATCAGCATCTTCATCGGTATGATAACATGGAGACTTTTATTTTCGAACGGTGACATCAAGGCGGAGATGGTGTCGTCGTCATGGAATAATTTTCTTCGTCTCTTCTCTATTTTATCGTGGTTAGATCTGGCCACGATAAAGGACTAGAGAGAACAAGTTTCAGATCAGTATTCCTCATTCTTCGATGGTAGAAAGAAGAAGGAAGACAAGAAAGAAGAAGTTTCTTAACTCCGCCTACATGAATGTTGACCGTCGTTCGTTGGGCATCTGTTCTTAGATTTTTTGCTGAGTGTTTGCCTGTGTGATCATCCATACTGCAAAGCGTCGTACATGTTTGGTTTTGAGATCTGTAACTTTTTACGGCGTGGGTACAATTTAGATAAAAAAAAAGTTTGGAAACAACGATTCGCGTCTTTGCTCAAGTCCAATAACGTTGTGTTCGTCCGTGCCAGTTTCGAGAGGGTAATTTTCAGCAGCGACTTCATTGGTTTTTTGCAATCAGTACATATGGGGCCAGCCGATCAGCTAAATTAGAGACGGAGAAAACTGCAGCTGGCGCCTCCAGCTCGAGAGGCTACTACCAGAACCGGAGGAAATGGACGGACAAGGTAGAAGAAGGGCCAAGAGGGAAAGAGAGCGATGAGACAGTTTGGGAGCCGCATGTATTTGCGCATGCGTAGCCGGCCGCTCCCCGCGATTGTCGTCCAGCCTCTGCATACTGTTGCCTCCGATCCCCAAGGTGACCTCCCAAGCTCCGTCCAGTTGGCAAAGCCGGATCGAGCAAAAGCTTGTGTCTGGCTAGCTGTCTCCGGGTTTCATCTCCCGTTGTTGACGCCGGGCTTCTCGTACGTCCTCCGATCCGTTAACGGTCAGACCCTTTTGCTGGGTTCTGCGTTGCCGTGGTCGGAGGCAGAGAGAGGAGGAGAGGGAGATGGAGTGCCTGCTAGGGCTGCTCAAGGTGCGGGTGGTGCGAGGAGTGCACCTGGCCATCTGCGACCCCCTCACCCACAGCAGCGACCCCTACGTCGTCCTCCGCCACGGACAGCAGGTAAACTGCATGCCGCTCCACCAGCTTCGATCTTACTCAATAGGAAGCTAAGGGCAGGACTAGTGACCGGACGGACGTCCGCGGCTCGTTTTCCCCACGTAAGCTTCGTCTCGACCTGGACCTGAGCTTGCTGCGAGACCACCACGCAGGCAGCGCGCCGCCATCGGCCCACCGGGGCCACCACCTCCGCGGGCGTCTGCGCACTCGTTGAGTAGGGTTTCCCCGCCGAACTCGAATTACCGCGGCAAGATGGAGGGAAGGGAACGGAGGGGAGGGATAGGAGAGGAGATGGCGAGGCGCGCCGCACAAGGTAGGAGTTGAAGCCCTGACAGGCTGCTGTCCGCTAGCTACCGACGTTATTTCAAACATATGCAACACCGTATCTACTTTTAAAACATCCAATCAAGCATTTACGACGTATGTCTAAAAAAGGTGAAACGGTTGAAATATGTGCTTGAAACATGTGTATAGCCATAGCAATATATGTATGTGCTTGGAACATGTGTGTATAGCCATAGCAATATATGCTCATTCAGATGAAACACTTACAACATAAGTTTGAAACACCTAAAACAATACACTTGAAACATGCATGTATAGCTATAACAACATATGCAACACCTAGATGAAATACTTAAAATATGCGTCTGAAACACCTAAAACACTTGAAAACATACGCTTGCAATATATGTATATTATCATTGCAATATATGCGACATCTCATATATACTTTTGCAACATCCAAATGAAACACAAGTATGAAACGCTTGAAACACTTGAAACACGGTGTCGCCGGCGGCCACGATCTACCTGGTGGGGAACTACGGCAGCCAGCAAACTCGAGCCAGAGACGTCTCCCCGCGCGCTCGCGCCTGTCAGCGTGGCTCGTCGCTCCTCCTACGATTCTCCCGCGCTTGCTCGCGGCCAGGCTCGCGCCCATCGGCACGACCCCACTGCTGCTACTCTAACACCACTGCTTGCTCGGTCGTAGTCGTCCGCTCATGAGGGATGGGGCGCGACGTGGCCAGCGATGGGGTGCGGTGCGGTGGGGGACGGGGTGCGATGGGGAGAGGGGGCGCGTAGGGCTGGAGTGGGGCGGGCAGATGAACGGTGACTCCACGACGGGGTGAGGTAGAGTGGGGATTTTTTTGAGAGAGAGATTGGGGGCCGATCCGTTGCGCAGGCTTGGGAGCCGTGTCCGGTCGGACGGACGCCCATGACTGAGCATTACCGCAAGTCTAAGGAATATTTAACTTTTTGCTATTATAACGGTTGGTACCTCTTCAAATCTCACTCTTAGAATTGCCGTTACTTATTTGTCATTGGAGAGAGAAGATTTCATAATTTTAAGCCATTTTTGCATATGTGGTACGACACATAATGTGTCTGTGTGATGTGAAATGGCCGTTGCCTCTCATCTATTTCTTCTCCCTCCCTCCCTTCCTCGAGCTCCCGCCATGGCTGGCAATGGGGAAGAAGCATCCCCATTGCATGCATTTCTTTATATTCTTATAATGATCTTCCAGTTCAATTCCTATCTCCTTTTGCATCTTAGTCCTTTAATTTCTAATAATGTGGCCATTTGTTTTCATATATTGCGCAGAAAGTGAAGTCAAGTATAAAATACCGCACGTGCAACCCAGAATGGAACGAGGAACTCACGCTGTCCATCACAAACATGATGAACCCGGTCAAGATTGTAAGTTCATCGCGCGCCATGATCTTGATCTCCAAGGGCAAAATGCAGCGACCTTGAGCTTTGTCCAGGATCGCGCCTTTCAGTGCCCCTGAGCCTGAACCTGGACTCTTCCTCATTTTGGCGCTTCGACTGACAGGAACTCTTCGACCATGACACGTTCACCAAGGACGACAGCATGGGCAACGCCGAGTTCTGCATCCTCAACTTCGTGGAGATCGCCAAGCAGGACCTCAGCGACGTCCCCGACGGCACGGTGATGAAGTCGATCCACCCGGAGACGGGCAACTGCCTCGCCACCGAGAGCCACATCACGTGGAAGGACGGCAAGGTCTCCCAGGACATCGTGCTCAAGCTCAGGGACACCGAGACCGGCGAGCTCGTCCTGCAGCTGACCTGGGTCAACATCCCCGGCGTCGCGCGGTGAATCCCCTCGATCGGCGGGGACGGGGGCCAGGGGGCATGAGTCGGCGACGCCTGCCCAGCTGATTTTACTACAAATATATGATATGAAGTATATATGTATGTAAATGTTGCTCCGTTTACCAAATATTTATCTAAAAAAATGTATTGGCAAATAAGGAGACCCTTGCCTTGGATGTGTGTAATGCTTGCTTTGCTTGCAGTTTGGATAAGGTATGCAGAAGGCTCATGGTACTGGCAGCAATGCTTGTGTTCAGTTTTGCTTCTGCGTGATTTCTGCGGGTATTTTATCCACAAAAATACATTTGTTCTCAACATCTGTGAAGCTATTCCATACTGCAGTCATGGGCCGTCTTGATCACATTTCCATAAAGCCATTTATCAATAGATCACCCAGTAGAGCTAAAAAACTACTTGCTTCAACATTGCAGATAGGATGAAGTGGATATCCAAATTCGGCCTATTGGTTGCATGCACCAACGAATTTAACCCAAAATTTATACTAATAGGAAAAGGTGGAGAATCCACTTCAGATTTCAACACTAACTCTAATAGGAGTCAGCTGCAATTATATTTTATTTAATTGCAGCAGCTAGGATTCAAACTCGAGACATATGGCTCTGATACAATATTGAGTTGCATGCACCAACAAGTTCAACCCAAAAACTTAACCTAATAGGAAAAAGTGTGCAGTTCGCTTTATATTTCCACACAGCCCACCATGGGGCTCTAGCTTCTGGTAAAAAGAAGTTTTGCAGAACTTCAGACCACCGAGTACAAAACTGACAATAAGCATACTTGAACAGTGAAGGGGAAATAAACAGCAGTAGTCAGAACAGAAAGTAGGATGAAATGGGTAAATTTCTCTCATCTGATAGACTCATGCCTCTCCTGCACTGAGTTCTAGGTCACCAAAAATACAAGTATATACAACATTAATGACCTAGCTAGTATGTACAGCTTCGTCTTTCAAGCCTACGGAGGAGCATACAAAGAAGAACTGAGGAATAGATGGAAGCCGAGTCACTGTTGCAGTCTTTCACTGACCTAGGAAAGCAGATGCGGTGAGCTTTCATTGTTGCTGCTCCGAGCACTTTCATGTGTGCGTTGGTGCTTGGTCATTTGCACATCCCGAGTGAATTGGGTCCTTGATTTTGCATAAGGAGCTTCCCTTGCTGCAATGAAGGTCAAATGTAAATCCGTTACAACACAAATCTTTGTAATGCTTTTTTTCATTGGACAATTGTTCACATTTCTTACATGCAGCTAATTTTTTAGCACGGAGAATGTTTTGCCGTCTCTTCCACCAGCACGCAGCAAATACAACTAGGAACAGAATGGCTAAAAGCACACCAAAAGCCATGCCAATCTTCGCAGCCACGGATAGATGAGGGCCACAATCACGTAACCCAGGAATTCCACATAATCCAGCATTGTCCGTGAAGCTGCAGTTTTGTCACAGCAATCATTATGTTCCTTACCGTGAAAAAAAGAAAGAGAAGTTTTACATATCGAGTCATTTCTTACTTAAATCTAGCTCTGTGCAGAGGCCTTCCTCCCAGACTGGCTGGAACACGACCAGAAAGACGATTGCCATTCAGATTCCTGCATAGAACAAATTTTCTTAGTCTTAGGTTTTGGGGAAGGAAAAAACGAGTGTGAAAGGTCAACCTAAAACAGAGTAACTAGTGACTCACAGTATCTGTAACAATGTCAGCTCGCCTAGGCTCTCTGGAATAGATCCATTAAGCTCATTGTATGACAGATCCCTGCGAAGAAAATTAAAAAATATTTGTCAAATCTAAGTGACCAAATATATTTCCTTGAAGACAATTTAAAAGAAGAAAAACCAAAATAGTATTGACATGCTAACTACATGAGCTGAATCCTCCAATTGAAACAGCAATTGATTTCCTACTTGTAATGTGTCACAAGATGCATTTAAAAAGATTAGCTCCATGTGCACTGAGAAAAGTGATAAGCAGCCTGAAAAGTAACTACAAATATGAAGTATCATGGACATTGGCAATTTTAATATGATGATGCAAGATACAATAACTGCAATCACCGCTTCTGATATTCCGTATCCAGCTATTACTTAAAGCGCAAATCTTCAGCCAAACAAATAAATTTTCCATACAATCACCTATCCAAGTTCAATTGGTATTGCGCATTAACCAGCTGGGAACTTAATGAATATGGAGTACCAGTTACGAAATTTTCAATTAATTTCATCAGAAAATCATATTATGAATTAGGACGTCCTTGAAAGAACAGAAATATAACAGATACACTGAAGTGCACTTACAGTACTTGCACCGAAGAGATGGTACCCAGGGAGATTGGAATGTTACCCTTTATGCTATTGCCACTCAAGTTTCTGTTTCACAAGATAGGCAGTTACTTCTGTCAGAATAACCAGAAGTGCTAGCACTTTGGTATGAATTATGACAATAAGAACTCTAAATGACTACTTCAATCTGCAATCAGATTTAACTTCTTAAACAATACTGGATTACTTTACTCGGTATTCTACTTAGCCATGTGTCGGATACCCGAAAATAGGGTACCCCAAGCAAAGGTCGAAAAAACTCCTTAGACCCTAAGAACAGAACCAAAGGAATAAACGAACGAGGTCTCGGCCGAAATCTCCGATTCGCCCGAGACCCCGTCGCCGAAACCCAATGAGCGAACGATTCTCCGACTCGCTTGAGAGACCTCGCCGAGGGCCCCTCGTCGAGGCCCCTCGCCCGGACCTCGGAAGAAATGCCGATTCTCCGATTCGCGCGAGGCCGGCTCGGCACCAGCCCCGGGCGCCTCTTCAACCAAAGCTGCTCGACGAACGTCGCATCCAAGCACCCAACCACTCCGGACAGTGGGCTTACGATGGCACGATCTGTGAAGTGACCAACTACACGCCGGTCGCGTCAACCTCCCGCCATCTCTGCGGCAGCACAGCAGTAGGGGTTACCGACCACTATCTTTGCCTAACTCCCGCACCAAGGACACGCCATAGCGTGGGGGAGTCGAAGCGGGTTCCTGTAGCCTCGGAATCGGCGGACCGACCGCTCCGTCTCGCCGAGCCCCCCTCGGCGGGGCCTCGGATTCCCGATCTTACTCGCCTCGCCCGTCCTCGCCGGGACCCCGAGAGGGCCTCGGACGAATTGGCACGCTCCGCCTCGCCCGAGGCCGGGCACAAATCCGCAACCTCGTCGCCTCCGCCTCAAAAGTCTCTCTGGCGGTCGTCGCATCCGATTAATGCGCTTTCATTTGCACCCGCCACGTAAGCCACGATCGGGCGATGCGATGCAGCAGAGCGACAGGACAGCGGTCGATCACCTTTTCTACCATCCTCATCGACAATATGGTGTACAGTATCCACAGCAAGGCGCACGTCTCGCACTATTTCACGCGATGGGCTGCTGAGACCCGTGATCGCGCACTGGTCACTCGAGGCCTCGACACGGCAGGCCTCTAAGACAACAGCCTCGGCACGGACAGGCCTCGCAGACGGCCGGCTACGATGGCGCCGAGCTCTCGCAATCCACCAAGTCAACAAATGCGCGGCATGTTACTTGCGATGGAGACCATACCGATTAGACATCTACGGAACTCCCACGACAACGCCATCTTTGCTCCGAGGAGTAAATCGTCATCGAATAGTCCTTGCTCCACGTGTAGCTCTCTTATGTACTCTGGTTTCTTCCCCTGCGGCTATAAAAGGAGGCAGCCAGGACCGTTTCTAGGAGGACGGATAGAATCACGAATACTCGCACGAACAACACGCCTCATTCTGTAATTCATATCACCTCCCCTCACAGAGACACAGGGACGAACTCCCTCTCGCCTAGCTTGTAACCCCCTACTACGAGCACCCGGTGCAAGGAATACAAGAACATCTTCTCAGATCGGACGTAGGGCATCCATTGCCCGAACCAAGATAAACCTTGTGTCTCTTTGCATCTCCATCCGGAATTGGGAGCACATGGCACAAATTCACTAGTCGGTTAAGGACCCCGGTTCCGAAACACCGACAGTTGGCGCGCCAGGTAGGGGCCTCTGCGTGTCAGCTTAGTCATCCCACCAGATTCCGGATGGCAGATCCCGTGCGATCGTTGCGTCTCGGGACAATCGTCTGGTTGGGAGCCTAGAATTCATGTCTCTAGGGCACGAGTACGACATGGTACTCCTCTCACCCAGAGCGCCATCAACCGACGACGACGTCTTGCACCGTGCCGCAGCGGCGGCGGCGGCGCCGCCGCCGCTCCCGTCAAGCTTCGCGAGCGCTGCAGTGGCGAGTCCACCCCTAACACCACGCATAAGTCTGAGCGCCGATCTCATGCTCCACCGGATCCCATACCCGGCTGCGGCTGCACCGAGTCCTGCAGACGGGGGACTGTCCGGCTTAAGCCTCGGCAGGGAAAAAAGGCGGTGGCGCATGGCGACACCCCATCATCAAGCTCATCCCCGCCTCCCCGAGGAGCCGGCTCGACGGAGCGAGCTGGCGGACGCACCATCCCCGTACTTCTTCGGGGTGACCAATGTCGCCGCCTCCTCACGCCACCGCCTCGTCTCCATTCATCAACGTCATGCCCATAACCCCATAGTCACAACTCCAATCCACCCCACTCGACTCCTCGGAGGAGGACGAGGCGTGGTTTGGAGGCGACTTTCTCCGGATTCGCGACCACGAGGCGTCGCCGCTTCATGATCGCGGCGACTCATCGCCGGCTATTCCGATTCCGGACGGCGAGGGCGCTTACGACCCGACTTCGTGAGTGTTTCCACATCGGACTCGGAATACCGAGCACGGCAACAACGATGGAGGAAAGGCGATAGCGCCACACCACCCGCACGGGGTCCCCGCCGGTGGCGGCGGTGTCCCCACCCCGAGCAACTTCGACGATAGACCTAGAGCAGCTCCGTGAGCTTCAAGCCAAGGTCGAGCAAGATCGACTCCTCTGCTGCAGCAGCCCGAGCCACCCTCGAGTAAGAGCGTGATGGGCGGCGATGGCGGGGCGGCATTTGGGGGCTCGCGGCGTCAACCGCCGCGTGCGATGATGATGGGGGCGAGCAACCCCCGTCTTCAATCGCGCTAGCGAAGCGTCGTGCGCGGCGGCAACATTTGGTCCGAAGCGATGCCCGAGCCCTCTACCACGGAGGGGCGGCGAGTCCACGACGAACTCCGGGGCCTTCTCGAGATCGCCGCGGCGGCAAAGAAAGCCGAAAGCTCAGCGTCTCGACGACGCAGGGGCGCCTCGAAACAGCCCTCGGTGCACGACCGCCTCAGGCCCCCTCGGTGTGCACGACCGCCTCGACGACCAACGCGAGGCGCAAAGCGGCCACCACGTGGGCAAGCAGACGACGGCGCCATGACCACTATGGGGCCGCCCGGCTACCGAGTGCACCGAGGCGGTCGCTATGATGATGGGGAGGACGCGGTCCTTCTCCCTCGCCGCTGGCCCTAGAGTTTTCGATAAGGCCATCCGCGGCGCCCACTTCCCGACCGGTTTCGTCAACGGCCGAATCTCTCAAAGTACAACGACGAGACCAACCCCGAAGCTATGGTTGGCCGACTACCGTCGGCTTGTCGGCCTAGGCGGTGCGGACGATGACACTGCTCGTCATCCGCAACCTCCCCTATTCCCTCTGTCGGACTCGGCCATGAGCTTGGCTCGAACACCTTCCCCTATGCAAATCCACGATCGGGCGCGACTTGGTAAAGGTCTTCGTCGGAAATTTCGAGCACACCTACGCGCCGGGAACTCCCTGGGACCTCAAGAGCTGCCACAGAGAGACCGGACGAGTCTCTCCGAGACTTCATCCGAAGCGTTTCTCCAAGCAATGCACCGAGTTGCCCAAAGATCGACGACTCGAGAAATCGTCCGAGCATTCCTCTCCGACACACCACTGCCGAGACTGGTCGAGAATTAGGCCGGGCGTCACATCGACCCACAGCATCCGCACTCCTCGACATCGCCACCGGCTTCGCCTCTGGCGAAGAGGCCGTCGGGGCCATCTTCCCCAACAACGACTCAAGGGGAAGAGGCGGAGAGACCCGGGGCCTCGACGTCTCGCCCCCCCCCATGAAAAAAGAAGGGGCGCCAGGAGAAAGAGGTTCTCGGGCGCTCGAAGCAGACCGCAGGAGGTTCTCGAGGCCCGTGGCTCTTCGACAACATGCTTAAAAGACCCCGCCCATACCATCAGGCCCGGTAAAAGCACACCCGAGGAGTGCACCATGCTCGGCGATACTACGCCAAGCTCGGGCTCCCCAGCAGCGATGCCAAGAAGAGGGGCGGGGCAGCGGAGACAACGACAAGGACGACGGGTTCCCCGAGGTACACAATGCCTTCATGATCTTGGTGGGCCCCTCGGCGTGCCTCACGACGTGACATGAAAAAAAAGGAACGCCGAGAGGTCTTCTCGATTAAGGTGGCCTCTCCCGGTACCTCGGATTGGTCTCGGGAGGCGATCACCTTCGATCGGGATGACCACCCCGATCATGTCCCAAACCCGGCCATGACCAGCTTGTCGTTGACCCGATCATCGGGAACACCCGACTCACCAAGGTGTTGATGGGGAGAGGCGTGGCCTCAACATCCTCAGTATGCCAACACGCTGAGAGCTCCTAGGGCTCGACCGGTCACAACTCCGAGGCGACGCCGCCTTCCACGGCATCATGCTGTGGATGCGCGCACAACCCCTCGGGCGCATAGACTTACCCGTGCGCTTGGCACCCCCTCCAACTACCATGAGGAGACCCTCACCTTCGAGGTGGTGGGGTTCAAGGGGACTTATCACGCCATCCTGGGACGGCCATGCTACGCCAAGTTCATGGCGGTCCCGAACTACACCTACCTCAAGCTCAAGATGTCGGGCCCCAACGGTGTCATCACTATATGACTCTGCAGACGAGCATGCATACTGGCTCGCGACGTCGAGTGCATCGTCGCCGAGGCTATAGTGGAGTCCGAGGCCCTCATCGCCAACCTCGACCAAATTTCGGCAATGAGGTGCACGATTCAAGCGTCGTGCCGAGACGTTCGAGCCCGCGGAGGCCGTCAAGCTCGTCCGGTCGATTCCCACTTGCTCAAACAACCGAGTCTTTGAGGGTCGTCAGCGACCCTCGGCGACAAATAGGGGCCGTGTTTCACGACTTTTTCTTCGCATGAACGCCGACATATTCAGCGTGGAGTCCCTCGGACATGCGGGCATACCGAGGGAGGTCGCCGAAAGCGCGCCGACATCCAAAGCCGGCTCCGGACCGGTGAAGCAACGCTGCGCCGATTCGACGAGGAGAAGCGTGGGGCCATCGGCGAGGAGGTCTGAAGCTTTTGGCGGCCGGATTCGTCAAGGAAGTGTCCCATCCGGAGTGGTTAGCTAATCCGTATTAGTTAAGAAGAAAAAATGGAAAATGGAGAATGTGTGTGGACTACATCGGTGCGAACAAAGCATGCCCAAAAGTCCCGTTTCCATTAGCTCGAATCGATCAAATCGTTGACTCCACTGCGGGATGCGAGACCGTCCTTCCTTGATGCCTATTCGGCTACCATCAAATCAAAATGAAGGAGTCCGACCAGCTCGCAACTTCTTTCATCACCCCATTTGGCCTATACTATCTGACTATGCCGTTTGGCCTCGAACGCTGGGGCCACGTACCGGTGGTGTATGACCAGTCTTTGGCAAGCACATCAGGCGAACCGTCGAGGGCCTACGTGGGACGACGTCGTTGTCAAATCCAAGCGGGCCAATGACCTCGTCAATGACACGGAGGTAGCCTTCAAATGCCTCGGGGAGAAGGCGTCAAGCTCAACCCGAAAAGTGTGTCTTGGGGTCCCCGAGGCATGCTCGGGATTCATAGTCTCGAGTCTGGCATCGAGGCCAACCCGGAGAAGGTCTCTCTTGTGACCAATATGGGGCCGATCCGAGACCTCAAAGAGTCTGAAGGTTATGGGATGTCTAGCGGCCCCGAGCCGCTTCATCTCGCGCCTCGACGAAAAAGGCTTACCTCTGACCGTCTCTTGAGAAAATCGGCGCTTTTTCCGGACCCCGAGGCCGAGGAAGCACTCACCAAACTCAAAAGCCGCTCTCCAACCCCCGATTCTGGTACCACCGATCGAAAACGAGGCCCTCTTGCTCTACGTCGCGCAGAACGACCCAAGTGGTGGTGTGGCCAGTAGTGGTCGAGAGAGGGGAAGAAGGCACGCTCTACCGATCCAACGACACATCTACTTCATCGGTGAGGTGCTTTCCGATACCAAAACGCGCGCTACCCCACATCCGAAACTAATCACGCCATAATCTTGGCTCGACGCAAGTCGCTGCGTCACTACTTGAGTCCCACCCGATGATTGTGGTGTCGTCTTTCCCCTTGGGAGAGATAATCCATAACCGGGAGGCCTCGGGAAGGATTTCCAAATGGGCCGTGGAACTCATGGGGAAGCCACATCTTTCGCTTTTCGAAAAGCCATTAAGTCTCGAGTCTTGGCCGATTTTGTGGCGAGAATGGACCGATACCCAACTACCACCTATTCAAGTCCAAAGAATCTTTGGACCATATGTACTTCGGCAGGTCTCGATAAAGACCGAAGCAAAGGTGTGGTCCGCTCTTCATCTCACCCCTCGGAGTCCATATGCGCTACGTAATCCGACTACACTTCGCCGCCTCCAACAATGTGGCCGAATACGAGGCCCTCGTCAACGGCCTGCAGATCGCCATTGAACTTGGGGTACGGCGTCTCGACGTTCGAGGCGATTCACAGCTTGTCATCAACCAAGTGATGAAAGAATCAAATTGTCATGACCACAAGATGGAGGCGTACTGCACGATGGTACGCCGCCTAGAAGACAAGTTCGATGGCCTCGAACTCAATCACATCGCACGAAAGTTCAATGAGGCCGCGGACGAACTGGCAAAGATGGCGTCGGCACGGACCCCGGTCCCCCCGAACGTCTTCGCCAGAGACCTCCACAAGCCATCCGTCGACTATGACTCGGCGACGGTAGAGGGCCCATCGACCGAGCCCGAGGCCATGGCAATTGACACAGAGCCTCCCGAGGCCGACCGAGGAACGGACTGGCGAGTCCCTTTTCTTGATCGCCTCGTGCGAGGAGAGCTTCTCATGACAGACCGAGGGCCGACGGCTTGCGCGACGAGCCAAGACGACGTCCTCTGTGGCGGCGAGTTGTATAGGCGTAGCCCGTCTGGTATTCTCCAACGGTGCATCACCACCGAGGTGGCCAATCACTACTACGGGACTTGCATGCGGGAGAACTGCGGGCACCTTGGCGCTTCTCGGGCGCTAGTGGGAAACGCCTTCGCCAATGTTTCTCTTCGCAGCCAATGGCGATGGGCGATGCCACGGGCTAATACGCCCTGCGAAGGATGTCAAGACTACGCTCGACAGACGCACCTCCGGCCCAAGCCCTCCAAACCATCCCTATCACATGGCCATTCGCCGTGTGAAATTTGGACATGGTTGAGCCTCTGCGAAGAAGGCACCCGGGGCTATACCCATCCGCTCGTAGCCGTCGACAAATTCTCCAAATGGATTAAGGCTCGTCCAATCACCCAAATCAAATCCGAGCAAGCGGTCTTTGTTCTTTACGGATATCATCCACGAGTTCGGAATCCCAAATACCATCATCACCCAAACAGCGGACGCAATTCACCCGGCCGCAAGTTCGACGTTCTGCGACGACCACCACATCCGGTGTGGTGCGGTCGGGCCGTAGGACACCCTAGGACAAACGGTCAAGTAGAACGTGCCAGCGGCATGATCCTACAAGGCCTCAAGCCAAAAATCTACAACCGGTTAAAAAGTTTGGCAAGAAATGGCTTGCCGAACTCCCCTCGGTCATTTGGAGACTGAGGAATACACCGAGCCGAGCCACAGGATTCACACCGTTCTTCACGGTCTATGGGGCCGAGGCCATCCTCCCCACCGACTTGGAGTACGGCTCCCCGAGACTCTGAGGCCTACAACGAGCAAAGCAACATGACCTGCCCACGAGGGCGCCCTCGACCAACTTGAGGAAGCCCAGAGGCGTTGCCTGCTACACTCGGCCAAATACCAAGCCAAGCCCTCACGACGCTACCAAGCCCTAAGCACATTCGTGAGATGAGACACGAAGGTGGGCGACACGGTGTCGAGGTCGAGGCAGAGCGACAAGGGCCGCCACAAGTCGACCCCGCCATGGGAAGGGCCGTGCATCGTCGCCCAAATCATCAAGCTTCAAACCTACAAGTCGCCAACGAGAAGGCGATATCTTCACCAACGCTTGGAACATAGAACAGACTCGTCGTTTCTACCCTTAAATTTCCAAGCATTGTGTATATTGTTTCTCGAAATACATTAAAGAAGCGTTCTTTGGTTGTTACAATCTTTCGAGGACCCCCCTTAATAGGCAACTCGATTGTATGGAACCTAAGGACCAAAAGTTCGTCTCAAAGGCAAAAGACCCAAAATACCGAGTAGTGAGAACGCCCTCGCCTCTGGGCTATGGCAGCTCCTCGCCACCTTTTTCGCCCAAGAGGCGACTTAGGCTCGAGGAAGTTCTTTGCAAAGAGTGGTCTATCGATAGGGGCTCGACGTCACAATAACGCTACAAAGAGAGACTCGGCTCGCCTCTGCAGAGCCGAGCCTCTGAGGGGGCTAAAGGGGAACCCCTAAGTCTCGGAGACCGTTTCTTAACAAATCTTTCGAAAATTTCCATGTCAAGGCTCGGAAATGGAATAAGAAAGCGGTTAAAAACGCACTATATCATGCGAAGTACTTTAAAAGGCCTCGTGGCCACAAAGCGTCACAGTATGACAATTAAACCAATCCGTTTATGGCCCCTATTGGCCTGAGTCAAAACTTCGAGGATCGGTGGTGGGGCGCGGGAGGGACCACCTCTTCTTCAAACAGAAGTGGGCAATGCGTGTGGCGCCTCCACCGCCTCCATCGCCTTCGCGACCTCTGATCGGCCTCCTCGTCATCTTCCGGCAAAAAGCGTAGCCATTCTTGACAACCTCGAGGTTGTGGCGTAGTGCGAGAGAGCAGCGTGCTGTGGCGCTGCTGACACCCGTGTGCAATGCCCCCGGAGCCTCTCGTGGACGCTTGACCAGCTCAACGCAATCGGTGGCTCCCAAGGGAGTGGTGATTGGACTCCCTCGACCTCCGAGCCTCGCATGGCGAGGCAGGCAGGCGGCTGCTGCAGAGCCTCGTGCTCTCTGGACCTCAACGTCCAGTAGCCGCTTGCTGCCTGCGACGGAGGCCTCGGCCACTGGGAGGCCTCTTTCTCCAGACCTACACCACGACAAAGAGTCGAGGGTGAACGCAAACGAGCAAAGCGGAACAAGGGCGCGGTTGGTGAACTTACCCTCGGCTTTGTTCTTCCGGGCTAAAGCCTCGACTCGAGAGGCCTCGGCCGCCTTGGTAGCCTCTGCCAAAGCGACTTTCGTCGGTGATGTTCACTCTGCTCTGTGCCCGGTGCCTGGTGGTGACCTTGGCAGAGGTCATTGCTTCTTGGGCCGGGACTTGAGGGAATCCCGCTCCTCCTCCAGCTCCTTGATCTTCGCCACCAAAGGGCGATCGCTCCTTAGCCATGGCCACCTCGGCCTTGGTCGACACACAATGGCGGAGGTCCTCCACTTCACCTCCTAAGACCGACAAGAGAGCTCTGGGCGTCGGCAAGCGAGCCCTTTGTCACGGGAGCTGCTCCCAGACGCCCTCTCCTTCAGAGGAATAACGATTTCCCAAGGGACCGGGTCTCGAGCTCCTGAAAGCGGGCAAAGGCGTCACGTCAAACACCGCAAAGGGGCTCGGAGAAAAAACAACGCGACACGACAAAGGGAAATGCGTACACAGGTAACAAGGCGGAGTCATCATCGCTATCAGCATCGATCGCACCTTGATTGGCCAGTATTGCTCGAGGGTGTCGGCAGCCCCCCCGGCGGCGTCCTCAAGGGCAAACAGGCTCCCCCTCGTGGTCGGCCCGGTTTCCCCATACAACACGTGGGCTATCCCCCCCATGGGTTCGGGTCGGACCGGACAAGGACCGAACTCCCCTCGGCAGGGTCGGACCCGGCCGCTCGCAGTCTTGGCCGCCTCATCGTCGCCGCCTCCTTCCCACAGGAAGAATCCTCGACGAGATCGTTTGAACCGCGGGCGGTGCAGAAGCACGCCGCCTGCTCATCCCGACCACCTCGGCCTCAAGCGGACCCGGGGCTCTGGTCTCTGCCATCTCTACCTCGGTGGCCCGGCGTTCACCGCCCAGCCTCGGAAGGATTGGGGGCTCTGGCCTCACCCCGGACGGCCTCGGCGGTGGTGGGCGCCTCGGCCTCATTCGCCCAAGACCCACAACCTCATGGGCGTGGGCTCCCTCCCCGATCGTTCAAGTGGCCACCTCGGCGCCCTTTCCTTCAAGCAGGCTGGCTTTCCGGGGCCGACGCCATGTCAGACGGCAGCTGCTGCCCCGCCACCCGATGAGCGGTGAGTGGTGCTCACCTTGAGCGCCTTACGGGCGCCAAAGCGTGTTCCTCCACCCGACGCTTCGGCCGAAGCGAAGGCGCGCTCTAAAGGTCGAAGATCGACGACCGGAGGGCAAGGAAATACTACAAACTCCGCCAAAAATACACTTATCTGCGAACGAGGACACAACCGCTTCGGATAGCGCCTCCTCCAACGGGCTGGCGGCGGTGGCGGCGATACGGCTTCACCCTTCCGATGCCGGTATCGGCTGGTCTCCGCCGGACCCGGCACCCCCTCGACCATCCGCAGAGAGGCGGTTGAGCCATCCCTCGCTTGCGCCCCCCCTCCACCGAGCCCCGGCCGGGCGAAGCCGAGCGCTGCGTCTCGGGCGTGTCGCCCTCGACAACGAGACGGACGTCTACCGAGAGACACCCGGTCGCCACCTCCCTAACGTCGGGGAGGTGGTCCGAGTACCCTTCCCTTCCTCGACCGGCGCTTAGCGTTAGCAGGAGGAACCCGACACCGAATGAGGGAGACGACTCCAGCGGAGACCCGTCGAGCCTCTCTGCTGCGGCGGCGTCGTCTAAGCTTTTTCGCTCAAGGATCCTCTTCGTGCGCCTTGCCACCTTGGCGTCTTTCTTCTTCTTACGCTCCTCGGCGTGCGCCCTATTCACGGCTTCGCCATTGGGCGCCCTCGAGAGCAGGCGGTGGGGAGCAGACGCCCTTATCCCTGCGAAGCAGCGAAATAAGGCAGCGGCGAAAAAAGCAATAAAGCAAGAAGGCGCGAAGGCCTCGGCAACACCCAACTTACCATGGAAATGTACCCGCGGCGGCGCGCCGGGAACGACATCAAGCCGTCAATCTTGGTTTCCCATCCACCGCCTCCCTTACTCGACGAGGATCTCCTCATCGATGAAGGGTGAAGGCGGACATCTTGATGCCTTCGATCGGATCGCGGGGTCATCTCGAACAAGCGCCGCCGCCGAGCCATCGTGGCAACCCCTCGGCGTGTGAAAAGCCGCCACGACCACGGCCGGCCGCCGTAAGGCCGCAATCACGCTGACTTTCCAAGGGCCCTCGGGAGCGGTTCCGGCTGGCCGATCGGGCTTGATGACGCGTGCACCCACTTCTCCGGTGACTCTCCACAAATAAGGGGAAGCCCGCCCCAGATAAGGGGGAAGCCATACCCGTCGTTGTTTGAAGGTGAAGGTAGAACACAGAACCGGTCATTGGCCATACCAACGACGGTTGGATGATGCGAAACAAATGGAGCCACAGCCCCGGTTGGGGCGATCGGGATGTAGAGGATGGCCGCTGCGGTCTTTGGAGCTTTGAAGGCTCGACGGGCGTGACAACCCTCGCTCGTGGGGCTCTTCCGCGCAACCTTGCCGAGACCAGTGACCTAGGATCTGTAAGCAGCCAAGGGCTCGGCAAACAACCAACCCCTACTTCCGAAGCGAAAAGGATGCGCGAGGGTCGCACAAAAGCCAAGGGAACTCCCCGATCGCCTCTCGCTGCGGACAAGGTAAGGAGGGAGGGAGGCTCGGAGGGGGGCTCTTCTCGCAACCTCTCACATCCCGAGGGGTCATCCAGCGACAACGCGAAAAAAAAGGGCACCAAGCCCATTACGGTCCAGAGGTTCAAGGTGGGCCATTATGGTCTCGACAGGAACCGCCTCGGGGACGGTCCAGAGTCGGGGACAACTATGGATAGAGAGACAACTATGGGCAAGACATGGCCGAGGCCCGTGCAAGCGATTGCTTGGGATGCCCTAAGTCGTGTCCGAGACAAAGCATGAGTTCTCTAAAGGGATCCCACCATAGGGAGGCACCGAGCCCCTAGGGACCAATCGAAGCAGCCCCGACACCCGCTAGAGAAGCCTTCGGTACTTTTTGGGAGCGTCTACGGACCACTAGCCGACCCCTATCGAATGGGGCACGGGCCTCCACTCGGACTTACCCGATAAAAGCTCACGGAAATGTCACCGCTCGCGCCACCGAGGGTAGCCTCGACATGTTCCACCCTCCTTCCGAGCGAAAAGGATGCGCGAGGGTCGCATACAAAAGCCAGGGAACTCCCGATCGCCCTCTCGCCACGCGAGAGGCACGGGGGCTCTTCTGCAAACCTTGCCAAGACCCAGTGACCTAAGCTCACACGAAGGGCTCGGCAAACAACCCCTCCTTCCGAGCGAAAAGGATGCGCGAGGGTCGTACAAAAAGCCGGGAGATCTTCCCTCGACCGCCCTCTCGCTCCGTCTGCAGGGAGGCTCGGGGCTCAAACTGCAAACCTGCCGAAAAGAGACCCAGTGACCTAGGATCGCACGCGCGAGGGGCTCGGCAGGCTCGGGTGCTCCTCCCTGCACCCCAAACAAGCGACCCGCCGAAGCTCGCTCTCATGGGTCAAGCAAATGCGATAGAGCGCCTTACTCAACGAAGAAAAAGCCCCTAAAGGAGTAAACTCACTCCTCTAGGGCCTCAGGGGCTACACCAGAAAAGGCTTCATGCACCAACCGGAATCGTGTATGTATAAAACGAACCCGACAAGAGCCCCGAGAAACAAAAGTCTCGAAAAAACCTCGGGAGAGTATCCCACACTCCCCCGAGGCTCGGGGACTCTTGTCGGATACCGAAAATAGGGTACCCCAAGCAAAGGTCGAAAAAAACTGCTTAGACCCTAAGAGCAGAACCAACGGAATAAGCGAGCGAGGTCTCGGCCGAAATCTCCGATTCGCCCGAGACCCCGTCGCCGAGCCCCAATGAAGCGAAGCGATTCTCAGACTACTTGAGACTCCCTTGAGGCCCCTCCGAGGCCCCTCGCCGAGGGCCTCGGAAGAAGTGCCGATTCTCCGACGGCGCGAGGCCGGCTCGGCACCGACCGAAAACCCGTGGCCGCCTCTTCAACCAAACCGCTCGACCGAACGTCGCATCCAAGCACCCAACCACTCCGACAGGCCGACGATGGCACAAGACAAGTAAGTGACCGACTACACGCCGATCGCGTCAACCTCCCCGCCATCTGCGACGGCAGACAGAAGAGAGCGAGGGTAACCGACCACTGTCTTTTAACTCCGCACTCAAGGACATCGCCAACGTGGGGAGTCGAGCGGGTTCTGTAGCCTCGGAATCGGCGGACCGACCGCTCCGTCTCGCCCGAGCCCCTCGACGGGCCTCGGATTCAGCGATCTTACTCCGCCTTGCCCGTCCGCCGCCGGGACCCGGTGTAGGGTCTCGAGACCAATTGTACCGCGCGCTCGCCGAGGCCGGGGCAAATCCATAACCTCGTCGCCTCCGCCTCAAAAAGTCTCTCTGGCGTCGTCATCGCATCCGATTAACGCGCTTAATCGCACCTCCGCCTTCGTAAGCCACGATCGGCGGTCTTGTTGTAAGCAGGAGCGACGGGACAACGGTCGAGATCACCTTTTTCTACCATGCCTTACTAACAATACAGTGGTGCAGTATCCCAGAGGCGCGACGTCTCGCACTATTCCGCTCGATGGCTGCTTTGAGACCGCATACGCGCACTGGGTCACTTCTCGGGCCTCGGCTGTGAGACCTCGGCATAAGATGAGGCCTCGGCACGACCGGCCACGATGGCCGCCGAGCCTCTGCAATCCACCAAGTCAACAAATGCGCGACATGTTACTTTGCGATGGAGACCATACCGATTAGACATCTACGGGAACTCCCACGACAACGCCATGCTGCTCCATGAGTAAATACGTCATCGAATAGTCCTTACTCCACGTGTAGCTCTCTTATGTACTCCTGGTTTCTTCCCTGCGGCTATAAAAGGAGGCAGCCAGGACCGTTTCTAGGACGACGGATAGAATCACGAATACTCGCACGAACAACACGCCTCATTCTGTAATTCATATCACCTCCCCTCACAGAGACCTGGGACGAACTCCCTCTCTCGCCTAGCTTGTAACCCCCTACTACGAGCACCCCGGTGCAAGGAATACAAGAACATCTTCTCAGACTGGACGTAGGGCATCCATTGCCCGAACCAGTATAAACATTGTGTCTCTTTGCATCTCCATCCAGAATTGGGAGCACGCAGCACAAATTCACTAGTCGGTTAAGGACCCCCGGTTCCGAAACACCGACACCATGTCACCATGGACCATAACCCAACCAGTTCTGGCCAGCAACTCATATTCTTAAGAGCTAAAACTGTGTGCTGCAAGGGGTTTGCAGTTTCTTTTTATTATTACTCTCAGCATATGCCATAAAATCAGTCTCATAATTAAAACTATTGAAAGCATGTTAAATATGTGATCACCATATTAGCTGTTTTTCATGTATTGTGCAGAAAAACATAATTAAACACTAAAAAAATCTGCATCATCTACTTCCTGATGACGTGGAGCAATTACAGAGCAGCATTAAACTGATTCTTGATGCTTCAACCTGTTTCCAGTGGTCTTTTATGTTGCACAGGTTTAATAAGATACACATATTTAAAAAATAATTCCAGCTATTGTTGTGAAATGTTACAGGCTTTTCACTTTAACAGATAATGAAAACTACTGGTAAACAGAATAATATCAAGTGGTCATCCAGTCATGCCAGTGTTCTATACAGAAACTCACATGTTTTGCAGATGTTGCAGCTTAGATATCTCACTAGGTATGACCCCTTTTAAACCTTGGTTGTCAAGACCTCTGCACATTCAAGTAGTAGTATTAAAAACTTGCAGCAAAAAAGTATGAACTACCATTGACTAATAATTTTGAAATCCTAATGCATAACAGGAAGCAAAAACATTGTGGTTGAGCCCATAAATATGACAATACAACAAGAACTAAGAAAAAACTCTGTGACCTGTTAAGCAGACCTGACAGTTTTAGATGCATTATGCAACAAGACTAGAGCAAGATGTTGTAAGCCTTGAGATAAAAAAAGATGTTGTAAGCCTCAGGCCACTAAAATACTTGCTTCAACGTCCATTTGGGAATACTTTAGAACAGAAAATAAAGGATGTCAGCTGATGTCAGCTCATGGAAAATTTGGAAGTTCAGTTAGAGACTGTTTATTCATTAAATTTTTCCATTTGTACTAGTTTGAAGTTACTGGAATGCATCTGCTACATTTATTTTTATGCTTCAAATAAATAAGCAGATAGTATAATAGTAATATTGCTATCTTTTTATCTCAACATATACTAGCAAATTTGGGCACAGGTTTATCTTAGTTTCAAATGGTCAATAAACAAAATCCGTTACATCAATTCTGGCACGTGATGTGAATCGTAGAATGAGCATGATCTAGAGAACGTACAATCCATCAATGATCCAGTTCCCTTTGGTGTTATCAAACTGGCAATCAACTCCACTCCATGGATGCTGCTGAGGAACACAGGGGTCACCATTCCAGCCAAGTCGAAGAGGAAGACCAAGTGAACCCTTCAACGTTTGCAATGCACTCACTGTAGGTCATTGAAAACAAGACAATTAAAGCATAAAACTGATAGCCAGTTCCTTGTAGCACTCGTGTGAATTACTGTTCTATGAAAAACAAAAATCCATAAGTTGTGCTACTCGTTCAGACTTTGCAAGATTCTAAACAAAAGATTGAAACTTTACTCAATTTTGGTACACCTAGAAAAAAATTAAAGTAGCGAGTATGGAGAATTTGAATAACAACCTTCCTGAGGCAAAGTCTTCTTTTCAGCTGGGATTATCTCAAACACCTCAATGGCATTAATAATAGCATGGGTTCCTTTCACAGGTTGCAAGATGATTTTTAGTGTTGTTCCACTGACAGCAACAGTTTTATTCAGGACAAGTGCAGTAAAACGCTCTCCTGTCATGCGAATTATATCTACATCCTTAAAAGCAGTGTCTCCATTGATGAGTACATCAAATACTCTTTGTTCTTCTGCAGTTACCCCATTATCAATCTCTGCAAAGTGAAGCCATATTGAATAGTTCTTGTTAGGAGTAACATCCATTTCAAAAGACAAACTCGGTTGCCTATCAGTGCCCACGATAGCTGATTGGTATATGCTTTGAGGGTAAAAATTTGGTGCGAGCAATGTCTCTGCTATAACATTCTCAGTTGATATTGATTGATCATCAGAACTGGATGATAAAGTTTGCAATCCTAACCAGAATCTGTCCCCACCCCAGCGAATCCCATTAAGATCTTCATCAAAGGCAGGCTTTCCAGAGCCACATTTCAACCTTTTGGCTGTTCTAAGCACTGCCCCCTTTCCCCATGGTGGGCCAAAGTTATAGGCATTGTCATCTATTTGTAGAACTTCAATAGAAAGAATCGATGGATCACCATGACCTGTGCTATGGAAGCAAACTGATAAGCTTGAGTCCTGGACAAAAACCAAAGCTTCTGCAAATGTCTTCTCATCGTCGCTGCTCCAGCCCAGAAGCAAAGAACTGAAAAGAGTACCCTCAACAGAAACATCGAAAATCGGCTCGCTGTCAAGATTAGGGTTGTCCAGTAACGCAAAGAAAAGCCTAACTTGATAGTGGCCGCTGGGAACATTGTTGATGTTGTAGCAATTTTCAGGGCCATCAGATAGCGGGAAATATCGAAGCGTTTTCAGGGGAGGAATGATAAAGCTTGGACGAGTGGCATTTGCAAACCTGCCTCCAGTATAACCAAAGTCTCTGTACCACAATGTGTTTGTAGGCGCCGTCCGGACATCATCGAAACTTCCACAGCTTATACGGATAGTAAATGGTTCTGAAAATAAACATGCATTAAGAACTACAGGACAGAGAAATTAAACCAAACAGCTGCTGCAAGAGATGTAACATGTGAGTTATATGCACAGCAAGTGTTCCTTTGAATCAGGAATGTCTAGCGTACTGAATGGAAGGATTCCGTGTTTCCTTTTGTTCACCTATACTCCCTCCAGGTTGGTAAAAGAAGTTGTTTTGAACAACGACACGGTCGCCAAAGCATGACTTTGACTTCTTATTTTTATAAAAATATTTATTGAAAAGTGATATATGTATATATTTTTATGAAAGTATTTTTCAAGACAAATCTATTCACGTGGTTTTCACATTTTCAAACTCAACA
This sequence comes from Miscanthus lutarioriparius, assembly GCA_904845875.1. Classification (NCBI taxonomy): domain Eukaryota; kingdom Viridiplantae; phylum Streptophyta; class Magnoliopsida; order Poales; family Poaceae; genus Miscanthus; species Miscanthus lutarioriparius. Next base: position 20,012,747 of record CAJGYO010000004.1, read on the forward strand.
ACTTAAAAGTTATTCATGATTTATATTCCCATTGTTTGACCCAAACCTTGTCCAAAATGACTTCTTTTACCAACCTGAGGGAATACTTAGTTTCACATGCCCCCTTCCTCTTTTGTCCTAACTTGAGCAATTTTATCTTAAATATGGCAAAATAGTCAAATGTATGCACATGTCAGCAAGAAAAGAAAGGGCAAAAACTGTACTACTTACAAGTAGCTAAGAGGCGACCGATATCAGCTGAATGAACACAAAAGTTTCTAAAAATGGTTAAGACTCGGTTCTTTATCTGGTACTCCCCAGTCCCCACAGAAATGGACCTATAGCTAAACAGAGATGGATATTTTTGAGGAAAAACAAAGACGGATATTGTAGGAAAGCATCCAGGCTGGGACCAAACAACAACGAATTTGACCAAGAATGCAAACACCAATGAACGAAATTTCAAGAATTAAGAGGGGCTTCTCTTTCTTTCTTTTCTTGGGCGAGGAATTTGAGGAACCTAGCACTGCTGGATTACGAGGTAAGAAGATAAAAGAAAGGAAGAAAGACAAATAAACACAAAAAATTGACTAGAAAGTACTAGATTTCGCTGAAGACGCACTACCACCAGCAGCACAAATGCAAGGACCTGGCGGCCACTGTGCCGCATTGAGCAAGATTTTCAGCATGGGGGCCAAATCTCAAGCTACTAGACGCATGCAAAAGAGCTCACCTTTGCTAAGATCAGCCGCAAGAACACCAAGGGCAGCCGACGACGCGGAGACGGCGAGCAGCCACAGCCGCAGCTGCAGCACGGCAGGGGATCTCCACCGCATTGCGCCTCCGCCGCACTTGCCCTCTTTCCTCTTCGTTTCACTAGCTCTCCAAGTACGAGAGTTTATTTATTTTACAGCACGCTGAAAACTCGCACGGATTTACGGAAGAAGCTCCATCTCGGTACAAATCTGAGAGGACGCCCCCGTGTTTTCTCAACGGCGCCTTGCTCCTTCCTGTTCCGTTTAGAAAAAAAAAAGGCTTAAAAAATCGAAATGAGCTGTCTGGATTTGAGAGCAGAATTGAGTAGAGCAATGGCGATTAGACGGTGCTAGGGTGGTTGCTTTTATGACAGTAGTAACGGAGGCACCTGTATGCTGAAATTTTAGCTGATACTTATGCTAAAATATTGCTAGAAAAAAACATCGCTCGTAGCTGAAAGGCAAGCGAACAGGGTGAAGGAGTCGATGTGGTCGCAGATTTTTTTTTTCTTTTATTTTGGCCGCAGCCTCGCAGAGTCGCAGGGGCTAGACTTCTATAGTAGAGCAGCTCACGTTGTTCCTGGATCTTGATGAGTGATAACGACTCACGAGCCACCCTCGAGGATTTGAAAAGAACTGCACGGATTCTCCTGGTTGTGAGAATGAATGTCCCACTCCTACCCTGGCCTTGTTTAGATCACCTCCAAATTCCAAGTTTTTTCACTCTCTCCATCACATCAATTTTTAGCCGTTTGCATGGAGCATTAAATGTAGGTAAAAAAATAATTAATTGCACAGTTTAGTTGGAAATCACGAGATGAATCTTTTGAGCTTACTTGGTTCATGATTGGACAATATTTACCAAATAAGACGAAAGTGCTACTATTCATCGATTTGAAATTTTTTACAATCTAAACATGCCCCTGATTTTAAAACAGAAATAATAACGGAAGTGCCAGGATGTGGGTCAGGATTTAAGCTTAAACTCAAAAGAAATTTAGGCGGCACTCGGATGTGAGCCGATTTTCGAAAAAGCTTTGCGTTCCAAATAATAAAAAACTCCTTTTTGCATTATTTACTAAAAAGAAATGCCCGAATCTAGCCGGACGCCGAAGCTGCCAAGGCCAAAAGCTGGTTTTGGTGGGTCACGTGCGAACGGGCTAGAGAGGGGGACAGCCGGGCAAGGAGCTGGACGGATCGGCAGCGCGGGTGCGGCGCGGCGCGGCACTCACGTGCGACGCGAGCCCAGTAGATACTAGAGAGGCCACAGCACAAGATCACGTTAAAAAAAAAAGGGAACGAAAGCTCTGGGCGGAGCTGAGCTGACGAACAGCTGAGCGGGCGCGGGTGGCTGCTGGCTGTGCCGGACCGCGCCATCGGCGGCCCCTACAGCCGGTCGTTACGGCGAGTAATGCGCGGATTGCGCGCCCAATCAGTCGTCGGTCGTGCAGTGTCGTGCGCCTCACAACTTTGCGGCTAGGTGGTGCCAGAACCCAGAATCTGTAGCGCAACAACGGCAATGCAAGGGGACGAGAGGGAACAATGAGATGCGGCCTGCGGGAAGGCCGACATAGGTAAATGGCAACGAGATGCGCCCGTGCCTCCGGTTCGTCCGTATCCAACTACAACTGCCGAAAGAAGCTGGGAAAAATAAAAGTGACCAAGTGCTGAACTGCCCGCCACTCTGCACGTCTCGTACCTGAAAAACGTCAGGACGAACACCAGATCGAACAACTGGGTCAGCAGCGTGACTCCAGGGCAGAAAAAATGCTCTGCTCATTGTGTAGAAATGAGAATGCGTCCACCAAATCAAGAATGCACATCTGGAACTCTTTCAGTGTTAACAGCCTTTGTACAACGCTCAGACCAGAACGCAGGGCCGAAATACTGGTAGCTGGCAAAGGCATGCAACAGTGAAAACCGCATAGGCGGGGAAGGACGATTTCTCCGTGGGATGCTTGATACAATAGTTTGTACAACACAAGACCTCTTGAAATCAATAGCATAAAACTTTTCTACAGTTATGTTGATAGCTTTCATACGGTTGCAGCCTCACCTTGTTGTGCCTCAGTTCCCACCTATAAACATCAACGTACACAATAAATGGAGGGCACGGAAACTAGATTTTCTGGGGGGGAAAGGTACAGGATGTCATGATCCCTTGTATAAGCTGAGCTACCAACCTCTTGTTAACTATATGGTACAAAGCCTCATCTAAGCTGGCGGTAGGGAGCGCCTGCAAGTTGGGCACTCCATCTTGATGTCCATCCAACGTTGTAAACAGCCTGAGTGAAATATATGCTCGCAAGGCGCCACCTGTGGGAGGGAGGACGGTGAGTAACCAGTAAAAGCTGCCTGCAAAGTGAAATGCCAAAAATATTGCACAATTTACCATGTATTCACTTGTTCTTTGGGTAAGGTCGATTGTAGTCATGCAAATAACACAATCGATGGGCTGATTCGTGCTATCCTCTACCTTCCTGTGGTAGCAGTATTTCTCAGGCAGTATCTGAAAAAAGTAGAAAGTGGACACAATAGATTACTTCTAAAAACTGATACTAATAAAATACACTACGAACATCAATATAAGGAACAGCTCGATACAGCAGTGGCAACCTAAACAGCCTTCGAAGGAACAGATTAGCTGCATGAATGGCAACTAAAATGCATCTATGATACAGCAGAACACAATGCATGCGCGATGGTAAACCTTATATAGTTAATACCTGGCGAGGAATAAAGCAGCGAGAACCAAGATAGTGCTGAAGCAGAAGCACTGCTGCTTGGATACCCATGAATACTGTAACAGCTATGCACCATTTCTTGTCGGGCTCAATGCGCATGAAGTTACTAGGGCATCCAAATATGTACAATGGAATAGCAAGGCGGGTAACTGTCATGCCTAAAATATATTGCGGGTGCAGAGGTTTTCTTGTGTCCCTGATGACATTTGTGATAATTTGAGGTACCCAAAAGGAGTACATCAGGAGAAGAAGTGGGCGTAAGAAATTGTGCAGCTCATACATTAGAAGGATTCCTCCCAAAAGAATGCCATCTGCAGAGCACAAAGCAAATTAAAGAATACCTTAAAGTTGGATAAGAAAAAGGTAAAAATTTGTACCGTATGTGGAAGATGCAAACAAGCTCACATCTCTTGAAATAATGACATACTACTATAAGTTCTTTCAAGTGTTTTTTTCCCCTTGGTGGGGAGGGGGTAAGATATCTTGTATCAAGTTAACAAAGGAAATGAACACTCTAAAAGCTCTAACAGAATATCCAGGTTTCCATTTATAGCAAGCACCAAGTACTTCACCTACCAACTAAAACATGGGTAAATGTGATTTACATGCAGCAGGTAAGTGGGCAACAAAGGTATGCTGTAGACAAGAACCAGCTAACAGGGGAAAGGTCAGATTGATTGCACATGTAAGTTCTAATAGAAACAAATATATGGCAAGAAGCATGCCACCACTCTGTATGCAAACTATGTTGATTAGGATTCATTCCAATCGGCGTGATTCTTAGTGAAAAGAAACCAAATGAGCATAGTTACTACTTACAAAAGCGGCTGTAAAGTACAGACAGCTCTCGCCTCATTATCTCCCAACCTTCTCCACTGTTTAAAGGCCTACTTGCTTTCCATATGGCGAGAAGGTACCTCATTTCAAAAATAGAAAATACAACAAATTTGAAGAATGCAGCCGTTGCGAAGGCGTTAAAGAGTGACTCTGTAGAAAGTTAAACACATAAGAGTGTTATTCGAGTCAATTATAATCACAATGCAGAAGTGGTAATAAAAGTTAAGCAGGCCAATACTCCCTCCATGTCCCAATATAGTTCACTTTAGCTTTGTCCTATGACAAATTTCTCTAACTTTGACCAGGTTTTTAGAATAATGCATTGAGTGACTGACCAGAAGGGAACTGAACATTGAAGAAAATATAACCAAATACAGACCACAAAGGCACAAATTCTTGAACAAAAAAAAAAACTGAAATCCCACTTGGTCATGTTTTAGTTTATTAGCAGATGTTACAAGTCAGAGAACAGAGCACAAACAAATTATGCAAGTCACAGTACTCACCAACCAATATCCCAGCAGTCAGGTGAAGTAGACAGAGATATGCATCCATGATAGCTTGTTGGCCAATCATTAAAATAGAAACCTTAGCAGCTCCCTGTAAGCAATACATAAGCAACCCAAGCAAATGAGCTTGGAAGCCATGTAATGAAGTGGTTTTGTTTTACTAAATGTTTCACAAAGGGAAAAGTGCTTACGGATTGAGTGTTGCTATGCTCCATTTGTCTAATCAGCAGCAAAACTTGAAGGAAAGAGATCTACCATACCCTAGTTAAGGAATTCACAGACTGGACAGACCAATAAAGATAAAATCAACATAAAAAAAAACAGCCACAGAGGATACAAAAGTGACCATCAGTGTGTAGCTAACTGCTTTGTTGTAATAAACTTCAACATTCAAAGAAGTTGCATTCAATAAGATAGGAGAGAAGCATTCCCCATCATCATCGACAGCTGGACTCTCCACCAAACCCTCCAAACGGTACTTCTCGTGTTCTCCATCTAGTTAAACAAAAAGTTTTTACAAAAGCACATACTGTTTCATCTGTAACTGAATATGAGGAAATTACCAACTAACAGTTTAGTATTGCCACATGTAAATTATGATGAAACACAACAAATTGATTGTGGAATAAAGGAATTACATACCATTTGGGTTAGATGACACACGAACAACCTTAGCAGCTATTTCTGTGTTGCAATGTTTCTCCATGTCATATGTGAGAGCTGGTAAGGTGGAAATAACACACATCAAAAATTGCAGGAGGCGATATATAGTATTTGAGTGTACAATTTGAATCTTACAATTCTTCCTTTGGTTCTTCTCTTCAGAAGATTCTTGGAACACTTGAGAGGAGAAAATCCGCAGCTGTTACAAATCAACCAGGTAAAAGTATATTTCATAAACATGCTCATTAATTATAAGAGATCTTCTGGGTACTAGATAAATGCACATTTGATTTGAAGACAACTTAGACAAAGGTATGATGGATACCAAGAAGCTTGTGAAAACTCAGGAAGCAACAAAAGAATTTTGAACGATACATTATGAAATAATATCCATGTACTACTCATCAAAAACAAAACAAGCTAAATTTGTGAGCTTACCAAATGGTATGGATTTGACAAAAAGTAATCCTCTTCCTGAAGTGGTTCACCATCTGCACCACTAAAAAGTAAAAAGGACAAAATAAAGTTTCACTAGGTCATACAACAAAAGGAAGGCGTCTAAAATATTTATATTTAACAAGAAACTTTCCACGGGAGAATGAAATTCAAACAGACCTTCAGTTACAAAGAGAAAATAAGGCAGTTACCTGTTTGCTACCATGCGGAGTTGTCTAAAAGGCCATATGTACACTCCTTCTAACCTTATTTGAGCCACTCCACCATCGTGGGCATTGTCAATGACATCATGGAATGTAATTGAACCCTGTCCATGTAAGGAAAGTAATCAGTGAGTACAGCATACTGAGGAAAAGGATCAATCTTGCAACAACATCCATAATCATAGTTAGCTCAAGGGTTGGTCATTAAAAAGTGTCATTTTATTTACTATAACCCTAAACAAGAGCAACCTCTGCATACAAACTAGGCTTGCAATAGCATTCTTGATTACAGTTAACTCAGGTTGAAAATGAAACAAACACCTGATTTCTTTCATGTGGGCTTAACTAGAATGACAAAAGAAAAGCAAGTATGGCCAAGGCACAACACTTGGTTCATGTGATAGTTTTTTTTTCAAAACTAATATAGTAATAAGAAAGGAGCTCAATCTACCTGAACATAATGCACCCCACTTATCTTTGTTGGAGTGCTCAACAATTCAAGAACTGAGTCACCTTTAGATTCCACAAACTCAAGAAACCTAGATGAACCATTTGTGGCACCAGCAAAGGTCCAGCTCCCTAGACCATAAAATGGTTATGTTAGTACACAAATTTTTTGAACCAGTGTTATACACAAATTGAAGTGATACTGACACAAAAACAGTAGTAATCAATATATAGCAAAGCAATAATAGGGTACACTCAGGGGAGGAGGGGGCACAGTTGTGTATGTTTTATTAAGGTTATTTCAAGACTATGGTAATTGAGCCAGTGCACTTAACATTGGATATATATATATTCATAAATATTCACACGACTACTTTTACTGGGAGTGACCATGGCTTCAATCTTTCTCTGAAGTCATTACAGCATATGAGCATAATATTGAAGAAAATGTTAAAGATTCCAATATGTGTACTGTAGGACATAGCAGCAATAAATGGACCCTAAGAACAAGACATCTCTAGAGTCTCAGCAATATTATCTGCAAACATGAGGAACACATTAGGCACAAGGACGTCTCTAAACAATATTGACAGAAAAAATAAAGAAACCACACAATTTTGGAAATATGGTAGTGGTACTAAGAGTAAGATTTGATGCCACTCAGTTGTCTGGAATAGCACAATAAAATAAATATCATTTGGTTTCTTAAGAATAAAATCAGTAATGCCAAAAGAAAAGACATCCCAGATAATAGAATTTCAAAGACTGCAACAGTGAACTCTTAAGAATTAAAGGACATACTCCAATGCTTTAAATGGTATATCTGACTATTTGTCCGCCAGCCAACTCTTTTGATGGCCCTTTGCTGGGTTTTCATCTATAGTCTACCCTAACTAACTTGGATTTGTCTACCAGCCAACATGGCATATCTAAACCTGAAGGCAGGTAATCATCCTAATTTATGCAGTTCAAAAACAATGGTCATTCATATTGAGTAATGAACAGAAACATAAGCTAACAAAACACAATTTTAAGAGAAAGGGAAACCAAAGCTAATACTCAAAAAACAAGTATCGCATAACCATCACAGGACTATGGAAATAACAGAGGTTACCTTTATACGTTCCCGTAATATTCCATGAATATGGGCCAATATCGTTCTCATCCCTTTTGAAGAAGGCATGCTGCACAAACACAGAGATTAGCAACTAGCTAAGTCACAAACATACCAATAGAGTTAAAAGTTCAAGAGCAACAGATGCTAGTACTAGTTATCTCAGGACTACAATCAGCTAGCATCCCTGCCATTAACAACCAAAGACTACCAACTAGAGCTGGCATTCAACTATCTCCTACCCATCATTCAAAAGTAGAAATGGCATGAGCGATTGGGTACTCCTAACTCCCTAGACTCTTTACAAGCACTTGGGTCTTACAGTCAAGTGAACCCACAGCATAGGCAGTTCAAATGACTATTTGGATTATATGCACTAAGTTGATTCCCAAACAAACTTCGACTCGAAACAGCCAATTCCTATTCGTAGCCATCCAACCGCAGGCCATGGGAACAGTCTCCAGTGCAAGTCCACAAAATGAAACCCACCATCATCACAGAATTAAGTCAAAACCAACCATATTCCAAATATCGTCCAATCCGATCACCGAACCTTAAGCTCTCAATTCGCTAATTTCACATAAGCTCCCTTGCACGTTATATACAAAAAAATGGGGGAAAGGGCTTCCAACCCATCAATCAAAGTCCCGCAGCACCAGTCTCACCTCATCGCCCCACGAACCGGCCGAGGCGGCGGCTCCGACGGACGCGACGCGCTCCCGGAGCGGCCGCAGCGCCGCGGCCAGAGGCGGGGCCAGGGCGATGCCGACCAGCACGAGCCCTACCACAGCAGCCCTGATCACGACGCCGCTTCCGGCGGCGGGTCCCATCTATCTCCTCCCGATATACAGCACGAGCGCGCGCAGCCCTCACGCCGACGCGGGGGCCACCATATGGGCCCGCAGCAAGCGGCAAGGCAACTGCTCTTCGGGCGGCGGCGGCGCGGGGGGTGGTGGTGATTGGGTTCTGTGGAGCGCTAAACCTAGGACGGGGACGGAGGAGCAGGCGGAGGAGGGGAACGAGCGAGAAGGGGAGAGGGTCAAACGGGCCGGTGGAGGGGTGGGGGGAGGCGACGGCGGAGGTGAGGTGAGGCGACGAGGGGAGGACGGACTTTTGTTTCGGCAGACGGACGCCAAGCAACGAGGCAAACGCTTCCGCGTGGGGAATTTCCGCCTTGCGCCCTTCCGTGTGGTGGGGGGTTGTTGGTGCTGGGGGCGGCGGGGCTGGACTTTGGAGACGATGGGCGGGAGTGAGAGCATCTCGGGGCCCGCCTGTCTGCGAGAGTGGTACTGGTAGGCTCCGTGAGGTTGGGCCTGTCATTATGGACATTCGAAAGTGTTCCCCAGCGCCGGAGAGAACATCCGAATTCCGAACTTGCACGAGGGGGCGTTCGTTCTCGAGGCGCTCTAAAATTCATATCACGTCGAACGTTGAGATACTAATAAAAAATATTAAATATAAATTAATTATAAAATTAATTATATAGATGGAGGTTAATTTCTGAGACAAATTTTTAAGTCTAGCTAATATGTCATTAGCACATATTACTATAGCACCACATTGTCAAATCATGGACTAATTAGGTTTAAAAGATTCGTCTCGTAAATTAGTCGCAGGCTATATAATTAGTTTCGTAATTAGTCTATATTTAATACTCTATACATATATCTAAATATTTGATGCGACAGAAATTTTAGAAGTCCTGAGTCTGTGACTAGAGCACACCTAGCGAGTCATTTTGCCTTGGCTTGTACTCCCTTTACGAGTCAGCACTCAGCACAGCAAGCCTAGTCATTTTGCCTTTATTTATATTCCCTCTATCCTAAATTATAAGCTATTATAACTTTTTTATAGAATCAAATCATCTCTAATTTTACCAAATTTATATAATAAAATAATAAATTATACTACAGCACGGCCGGCTGTGCTATTATTCTTCGGCATGCACACTCCTTATCCGAAAAAAAAATTAATCAGACTTTCCTTTTCTAGTAAGCTGCTACCGCTGCTTTTAATGGCAAATCTACAACTGCTACTGTCGCACCAGAGCACGGGTCGGATGTTTCTAGCAGTCGTGGCGGTCCCATGGTAGCGAGGAAGCTCGCACCTTTTGAACAAAAGCCTTTCTATTACAAAACCATATATTTTATATAGTTTCAACACATAAATTTTTTTATACCATAGGATTAAGATCCAACAGTCTCCACCTTTTTCTACCTCCAACTTCTAGCCTCCATAGATCACAGATTATAATTTTTTTTCTATATAAGGACAAATCACAGATTCACTGCCGCCGCCGACACTGCCATGGCCAGCGAGCTCGCCGGTCGCTGGCGCCGGCGCCGGTGGTCATCGGTGAGAAAGAGAGAGGGAGAGAGATAAAAAAAATCCATGTGTTTTGCGTTAATGAGTTGGTCCCACCTCATGGATGGAAATTACGGAGGTCGAACACCGGAACCGCATGGCAGCGTAAGCCCAAGAATAAAAATCAACGGTAGATTGGATGTGCATGCGAGGTCGCTAGATCCTGCGCGACCGTAAAGAAGCATTAGGGTAAAAGAATAACATTTACTACATGATTTCTCATTAGATTAAAAAATGTTTTTATTTTTAATACATGTTTTAAATTTTTAAAAATATCTTTAGACGTAGTTGGTGTTTTTCACCATCCCTAAAAATTGAATTATAGATGGTTGTATTTATGTTCCTAGAGAATTTTTAGAGACTCTTGAATAGAACCGGTTACTACAACTCATGATGACCTAGCCTTTGACGACGACGAAGTCTTAGCAAACATAACTTAACTACTTTCAGGAATCCCTAGCCTCTGAGCACCTCCTCTTACTGTTCATTAGTGTTTAGTTTTTCTTTTTCTTCGTTTTTTTCCTCCTCCGGGCTTCGGGCGCTGTTTGATGCTATTCAACTTTTTCTTTCCCCGCCTACACGCGCAGCGGAGCGCGCGCCATCTACCTAGTGTCATGTTCATGACTCCTCCTTTGTGAGTTTCTACCTCTTCAACTAAGCAAAGGCCCTCTTTGGAAGACTGAATTTCACAAGTTCTCATTGGGAGTTACATTGTTTCTGTGAAGTTTCTTATCCAAGACAAAGGGGGGGAACTACTTCATAAAAACTATGTGGTGTTACAATCTCCGTCCCCAAAAGAATGCAGCTATAGTTTTGTCTTTAGTCAAACTATTTTTTAGTTTAACTAAATTTATAGAAAATAACATTAACATTTACTCCAGATTAGATATAAATGTTTTAGATATATTTTATTTAAGAAGACTATGCCTGAGTTGTATTCTTTTTGTGATGAATGTACTATCATCTACCTGTTCTATCTAGGTTGGGGAGAGAGAAAAAAATAAGTTGCAAACTATTGTTTACTTCCTCCGTGCCAAATGGCCTCTAGTCCAACTGGTTAGAACGTCTCCAGCGGCACTCCTTAGGTCCTGGGTTCGACTTCCCGTGAGAACGAATTTTAGGTTGGGGTTAAAAAAATCCCCTCGGCACTCCAAAGCACAGGTCTAAGGAACGGCCCTGTCCTCATAGGGGTACGGTGCCACTGTGTATGGGTGGAGCATTCTTCTTCTTAAGAGCAACTCCAACATAGATGCTATTTTTGATTTTGAATCCAGTTTAGATAATTTGTGGTATAAAATAGACTTCAACAGATATTGTATATATGGCTTTCTAAAATACCCAGCCGGTGTCTGGCTTCGACCCTTCCCGTCCACAACCACCGTCGTGCTCTACGGCGTCGTCGCTTCCCTCTAGGTGCCGGTGCTCGTCAACATTGTCATGGATACGCAAATTCACGTAGTTGCGTGCCTGCGTTCGTCATCATCCTCCCTGTCCCTGTGCCGCCCCAGTGCCCCACACCGGCTGAGCTGCAGGAGGCGGTCATGGCGGCGTGTGGTGACGGTGGGGAACAGCATAGCTTAACTAGTCATCGATCACCCGCACCCGCACTGAGGGCTCTGTGGAGGCCGCCGAACTCTGGCGCCTGTGTAGCAAACTCAGATGTCTTGCTGGTTTCTGCTGGCCACCTTGCCGCTGCACCTGCACGGCTGCCCAGAGTAGTAGCAGACTAGCAGACAATGTTGTTCTTTTAATAGAGTACTAGGCTACTACTCCGAGAGAACAAATCGAAGAGATCAGCAGCTAGCTCTGGAAATTGCAGTGATCAGACTTGACAAAGTTCATCTATATTGTGCCGGAATATACAGTTTTGTGCTGAGCCATGTCAATGATCTGTACTTTGCAATGTCATCGATATGAACTCTGTAAAGGAGCTGCTTCTAATGTGAGCATGATGAAGATGCTACTACCTGTGTTTCAGGCACCATCACGGTAGTTTGCCCGGTTGGGATTTGGGCAGGTGACTTCGAACTTTTCAATATAGAAGATGAGAAATAGCTAGGCTGTTGTAGAGTCTCCTTTTGAGAAGTTTTCTATTTTACAGAATAGCTAAAATATGAAATTTGGCAACTAATTTTAGACAATCTCTTGGAGATGCTCTAATGCAATGCCCGGGGGTGGCTTTCCCCATGCAGGTCCAGTTTACTCCCTCCGTCCCATAGCAAGAGTTATTCTAGCCTTCTATAGTTGTTTCAAATTATTTTCCATTTTCACTTACCAATACACTTTTCTCTTTTTCCAATACATTTCTCTCTCGTTTTTTACTATACCTTTTTTCACTCCTCTTAATTTCATGTCTAGAACTAAAATGAAAATTAATAAGAGATCAGGACTGAGAGAGTATGCAGCCAAGCAGTAACAAAGCAGGGAGGAATCTCTCCCGCCCATGCTTGTGCAGCTAAGCCCTTGAGAAAATTCATAGGAAGCTTAACACCACAGCACATGTCCTAGCCAGTAGCCACTGAGGCCTTTAGCTTCGCAAATAGGACTCACTTTGATTTATCAGCTTCCTGCACCAATCCAACACATGTAAACAGATGTCCCTCTTTGACAGCTTTGAGCTCTGTAATTGGTGATTGTTTCACCATCATTGCGGTATCTTGCCGCTAATAAATTTGCTTTTCAAAAAAAAAAAAACTAACGCCATTCCTTGACAGACGGAGGAAGACATCACAGTGTACCGTACTCCCTCCGTCATATATTAAGTGTTATTTTAGATCTAGGCACAAAATTAAGCAGACGTGAAAAAGATATGGTACACAGGAAACGGCAAGAAGAGGAATAGAAATAGAGATGTTTTGAGAGAATAGAAAGGTGTGCGAAAAGTGATAATAGTAATTTATGAGACAAAATTCAAATGCTAGAACAACAATGCTTGTGGGACCGGGAGAATATATATAATAACTTTTTTGTTTTCAGGAGTGGATCTAGCGGTGGGGCGGGTGGGGCTCAAGCCCCTCCTACCATCTTCATGACAATGGAGCCCCTCCTTGAATCCCTCCTAATTTTTGTAGATATGAAAGAGAGAAAGAAGAGGCTCTAGACGTTGAAGATGACTTCAGCCTTTCTTCCATCAAATCCTAGATCCGCCGCTGCTTGTGTTCTAAGTAAACACAACGTCACCGGGATTGTTTTAAATCTATGGACTTTTCTCTTTATAAAGGTTGCGCTGTCAGTGACCGATGAAAAACTGAAAATGAAACAGATATTTCTGACCATCTATTGGTCCGAAGGGTTTTGTATATTAGCACTGCTACATAAAATTTTGGGAAACGCCTCTCTTTCAACTATGATTTGAGAGGCCTTAAAAAAGATAGCTACTGTTAGAGCAACTCCAAGAAAACTCTCTAAATCATTTCTAATTGTTAGGAATATAGATTTCAATAAAAAATACTCTCCAACAAACTCTTTAGTTGGTTATCAAAATATAGTCATATTCTATTTCGGATTTCTTGCTTGCCAAATATAGAAAATAAGAATGGCACTCTAGAGTGCAAATAAAATATAGAAAATTTGTTAGAGAGTAAAAAGATATATAAAATAATTTTTATATAAATGACGTTTTTCAAATGATGATTTAGAGAGTGAGCTTTAGAAAAACTCTTGCAGATGCTCTTAGCAACCGCCTCTATAAATTGCCCTTAGATATAAAATCCCTCTTTCTTTCTCTGAGACATAAATGCCAAGAAGATGAAAAGTAGCTCCTAGTAGCCCGAATTTTTTACTTTTTAGCCATTTTTGAAAAAATTTCATAAATATGCTCCTCGAGGTATGTTTTCAAAATCTGGACCCTTAGCTCGGCGCCATCGTTGGTGGCGCCGAGCTTACATGTCTCAGCGCCATAGATTCTGGCGCCGAGGTCTTGGGCTCGGCGCAAACGTGGCGGTGGCTTGGCAGGCACCTCGGCGCCGTAGATCTTTGCGTCGAGCCTTGCCTTACGTATGGGCCCTCCATCCCTTTCTCTCTTCCTTCCTCTCTACCGTGCCCGCGCCACCGCGCCGCCAGCGCTGCCGCCCCACCCCCATGCTCGCACCCGCCCACGCCGCGCCGCGTCCCGCGCCGCGTTTGCCTGCATTCTCTTCCACAACGCCATGGGTGACACTACATCGTGGATGTGGGTCCACTGCCTCAATGACTGGGACCAGGCGGGTTAGTACAGCTGGGGCTCTATAGTGTTGGGTTTTCTTTATCGGCAGCTTTGCGAGGCGTGTCGTCGAACTTCGTCCACAGCGTCACTTGGTGGATGCGTGTACCTGCTCCAGTTGTGGATGTGGGCTCATCTACCAGTTGGTCGTCCCGAGGTTTTGGCTCGTTGTGAGTGGTTCCCAGGTCAGCCTCCACATCGGCAGCCGACGTGGGCGTACCTTTGGGACCAGGTTAGGGTTCCGCACGCGATGTTACAACGGACGTACATTGACTTCACGAACGAGCTAGACACGCTCATGGCATTTAGTATAAGTAAATTTTATTTCCCATGCTGGTTTGAAATGGTTTAGTATAGCATCTAACATCTTGTTTGGACATGTTGTAGGTGTCGTGGGAGCCGTATGATGGAGAGGGGCACTTCCTTTTCAGTTGAGCAACATGTGTGGGTGCGACGATGACTTCTATAGGATGAGATGCCCTCTAATATGTTTCTATGCTGCCGAGTTCCACCTGTCAGATAGAGTTGCACGTCAATTTGGAGTGAGACAGCTTTGGCCAACGGCTCCGTTCTCGACTGGCGTTGACTTACACAAGTAAGTGTTTTGCTATTTCAATTGTCTCGTGATGGTCCATTTTCATTAATATGGTGACATGTACATGGATTGAAGTAATGATGACATACGTATAGGTTGGATCATTAGAAGAACAGAAATATTTTTGATTGGGAGAAACACCACATGTACTTCATTGAACAATAGGAGCTGTTGCACGACAACGTGGACAAGAACAACGAGCCGCACACGAACCGTGAGTTTAGGCGCTACCAAGCTTGGTACCAACATGTGACACGTTGCAGGCTGAGGTTACAATGGACAGAAGATGACTACGCCGACATCGAGTCCTCCGACGATGAAGACACGATGTACGACCAATCTACTCATGCAGGAAGGCAGGTGGAGGCAGGACCAATCTTGGATAGAGTGGTAAGTCAATTGTCTTATTTTTCTATATTAAGTTACATACTAATACATTATGCGTTAGAGATATCTATTTTAGTTAGTGGCACCTTCGAGTCGTAGTATCCATATATTTAATTTAATCATGCAACATAATCATGCCTTCAGAAAGAGGACTGGATGGAGTTTGATGCATGACCAAATGGATATTGTGATGACATGTAGGTGACGGTACAAATTCGGATGGGTTTAGTCCTATTAGTTGTTTAGTGAATTTTTCTTCTACAAAAGAAAATAAAACTTGTTGTTATCTGTTGAGAAGTATTATTACTGAGAACTTTGTTGCAGGGCAATACCCTCAAATGCTCCGTTGAAGACATTAAGTGCTTTCGTCCGAGAGTCAGAGACGACGACACGCGTAGCTTCCTAGACGTAAGATTCAAAATATTCTTTCAAACATATTATTAATACGTTAAATTCTTTGGGTTTATATAATTTTGTACAATAGAGGCTGTCACATCGGCTACGCCATGCGGCTGCTCCTTGTGGTTGTAGGACAGCCACGACGCAAGACTTGCACGTTCCTTCCGTAGGCAGAGAAGGCTTAGGTTTCTCTAGCCAAGCACCTATAGGGTCCATAGGCATTGCGTACGAGGACGAGGACGACGACGAGGTGGACTAGAGGCACGAGGAGCTTGGCCCGTCTCAGCTCTAGGATGCTCCCTCGACTCAGCCTACACAGCCTTCATGCACTAGACAACACCGTCCACCTGACCCTTACACTTCCGAGTCAATTTATGATAGAGGAGTGTATTTTGATTTATCATGTGAAAAATACATTGAATGGATCATAAATTAACCATTGTTATGTAAGCTCCAAATAAATAGATCTCTCTCTCTCTTAGTTTAATTAATATGAATGATCTTGGCTACTAAGTTTTTCCATTCATCGAGTTTATCCCCAACCAAAGCTCTCCGGAATGAAATATTCAGTGGCGTTGATTTTATAATATTGGTCACAGTATCATGGGGATGATTTGTAATATTATATATACAGTGTGTGGAAATAAAGGTCTTTGAATGAGCGGTTGCCTACCCATGTATCTCTACCTAATAATAAAGAGGCAAAATTTCTTCCTATTTTTTATGGCGTCTCCTAACTAACTCCGTGAATATGAAAACTGGTGACACGATTTTTTTCTTCTTCTATTTTTTCTCGGACGTACTTACCTATATGATGATTTCATGTTTGTTTCGTGTACGAAGGATCAACACTTTTTGCTACCTTTTGCCCCTATGAAATAGGTAAGTCGGAGGTAATGAATTTTTTTGGTGTTTTTTAAATAGTAAACTGGAAGTAATGTTTTTTAGTTGTAACTTTTCTCATTTTGAGCTTAGAACAGTAAAACATTCCTTAACAACGCACTATTCTTATCGTGCTGTCCGAACCTATTCGTGGTGTTTGTGTAGGCGTGTGGCTCACCTTCAACCTTTGTAAACTCATATAAATACACATAATGGTCACCAATTTAAATTGAGTTAATCTCTTATCAATTTTTTATATGGGATTATTTTTATTTCATTTAAGGTTGTACCAAACTCATTTGAATTTTACAAAAAATGTACAATCATCGAGTAATAAATTGTATGCCCCGTTGCAACTCTCGGGCATATTTTGCTAGTCTTCCTAAAATCTTGTTTCTGATCCGTCATTAATTTTGAAGGGACCACAATCCAAAACTTAGTCTTTTATTTTTGCCAGACCCTTCCAGAAATTAGAGCTTTGGTTTTGACATGGACTTGTCGGAGAGATTTTCAGCTCAAATACTTGTTTCTAAGCAAGGTTTGACAAGTCCTTCTTCATTAAGCAAATTTATAATCCACTTGCTTAATAGACATTTATTTTGGACTTGAGGTCAATGATCTTAAGTCCTCCTTGGTCTTTAGGATGGCACAAGATGTCTCATTTTGCTAGGCAATACTTCTTTTTATCTTGAGTTAAATGCACCGTAGGTCCATTAATTTTTGTGGTGTGTCATCTAGGTTCATCAACTTTCAAACTGTATTTTTGGGTCCATTAACTTTTGGTGGTGTGTCATTAAGGTCCATCAACTTTTAAATTGTATTTTTGAGTCCCTAAACTTTTTAACTGGTTCACCATAGGTGTCGACGAAATACGTCCATTTGTAGAGCTCGTCACCGAGCGCGATGAAGGTCTTGGCGCATCGAGCGATCCGTCAGGCTTCAATCCTTTCGGGCAGGAGAACCTCCTCGAGGAGGTAGGTGAGTAGCGGCGCTCGCTGGTCGGTTTGATCGAGTGCCAATATGGCGACGTTTGCGGATGACGTCGTCATAGAGGTACTGGGATCGGAGCCCCTGAGCGCCGGCTTGGCGTTGGGGTCGAAGCCCTCGGGTGCTGGCTTGGCGTCGGGGTCGGAGCCCCCGAGCGCCGGCTGGGCATCGGGGTGTGTCTGGATCGGACCTTCTAGGATGCGGGCTGACGGCTCGTGGAAGTCGTTGACAAAGACCCCGCTTGGGGATGGATCCCTTCTGGTAGCCAATTTCTCAAGAAAATTGGCGGCATCGTTGTCCCTTCGAGGGACGTGATGTAGCTCGATCCCCTAGAATTTGTCCTCGAGCTTGCACACCTCTTGGCAGTATGCTGCCATGAGGGAGCTTTTGTAGGAGGACTCCTTCATGACCTGATCAACGACTAGCTCGAGTCACCACGAACGTAGAGTCGCGTAGCACCGAGCTCGATGGCGATGCGTAGTCCATTGATGAGGGCTCGTACTCCGAGGCGTTGTTTGAGGCTGAAAAGTGGAGGCGGATGGCGTAGCGGAGCCTACTCCCATCTAGGGAGACCAGAACCACTCCAGCCCCCGAGTCGGGCGCCATTATGGACCCGTCTAAGTACATTGTCCAGTACTCATGGGTGACGTCCGGGGTCGGTAGCTGTATCTCTGTCCATTCGGCGACAAAATCCATGAGAGCCTGAGATTTAATGGCGGTACGGGAGATGTACCTCATGTCGTGGCCCATGAGTTCGAGTGCCCACTTAGAGATTCATCCCGCGTCGTCGCGGTTGCAGATGATGTCCCTGAGTGGGTATGAAGTGACGACCGCGACTTCATGGTCAGTGAAGTAGTGTAGGAGCTCGGGTCGCCATCAGCACGGCGTATAGGAGTTTCTGCATTTGGGGTACCAAACCTTAGGGTCGGCGAGTACTTCACCGACGAAGTATATGGGCCGTTGGACCCTAAGTTGGTGTCCCGGCTCCTCCCTTTCGACGACTAGCGCGGCGCTTACCACATGATTGCTAGCCGCGATGTAGAAGAGAAGGGGTTCTCCTCGTTCATGAGCGACGAGGATCGGGGCTGATGTTAGGGACGCTTTGAGGCTCTCTAGGGCCTATTGGGCTTCCTCAGTCCAGACAAAAGTGTCCATCTTTTTAAGGAGCTTATATAGTGGCATCCCCCGTTCGCCGAGCCGGGAGATGAATTGACTTAGGGTAGCCAGACAGCCGGTGAGCCTTTGAACGCCCTTGACATTGCATATGGGGCCCATGTTGGAGATGGCCATGATTTTTTGGGGTTAGCCTCGATGCCGTGCTCGGACACAATGTATCCTAGCAGCTTCCCCTTTGGAACCCCAAAAACACATTTTTCGAGATTTAGCCTGATGTTGAACCTTCAGAGGTTCATGAACGTTGCAACCAAGTTTGCGATCAGGTCATAGGCTTGAGCTATTTTGACCACTATGTCATCAACATAGACGGCGATCGTTGGTCTTGGCCGCTCGGTTTGGTCAAGCTGATCGAGCGGGTTGATTTGGTTAGCGAAGCATTGCTGCATGCACCTTTGGTAGGTGGCACCAGTGTTCTTCAAGCCGAATGGCATGGTTACATAGCAGTACGAACCATACGGGGTGATGAACGAGGTTGCGAGCTGGTCAAACTCTTTCATCGTGATCTGGTGATAGCCTAAGTAGGCATCCAGAAAGGAGAGAATCTCACAACCTGAGGTGAAGTCGACTATCTGGTTTATGCGTGGCAAAGGAAAGTGATCCTTCGAACACGCTTTGTTGAGGCCAGTATAGTCAATGCACATTCTCCACTTCCCGGTCTTCTTTTTAATAAGAACGGGATTGGCAAGCCAGTCGAAGTGGAATACCTCTCTGATGAATCCGGCTGCCAGAAGTTTGGCGATCTCTTCGCCTATGGCCCTGCGCCTATCGTCGTCGAAGTGACAAAGGCGCTGTTTGGCGGGCTTCGAGCCCAGGATGAGGCGCACTGCATGCTCAGCGACCCTCCATGGTATGCCCGGCATGTCAAAAGGCTGTCATGCGAAGATGTCGCGGTTGTTGCGCAGGAAGTCAACGAGCTCGCGTTCCTATTTGGCCAGGAGCTGGGTCCTAATCCGAACCGTCTTGGTTGGGTCAGTGGGGTCGATTCCCACCGCCTTGGTTTCCTCGAGCGGTCGGAAGGCCATCTAGGAGGTTGGTTTGTTGCAGTCTGGGACTGCCGGGATCGATGATTCCCCGAGCCGCGGGAGCTCGGACGAGTTGACGACCGTAGTGGCGAGCTCGTAGTGCTCGTGGTCGCACGTGAAGGTGTGCAAAAAGGCGCTGCTCATGGTGATGACGCCGTTCGGTCTTGGCATCTTCAGCTTGAGGTAGGTGTAGTTAGGGATTACCTTGAATTTGGCGTAGCATGGCCGCCCCAAGATGGCGTGGTAGGTTCCTGGAAAGTCCACCACTTCAAAGTCCACCACTTCAAAGGTGAGAACCTCCGAGCGAAAGTTGGCTCGGCTGCCAAACGTGATAGGCAGGTCGATCTGTCCGAGTGGGTATGCCTGCGCTCCCGGGATCACTCCATGGAAGGGAGAGCCCGCCAGGCGGAGCTCCGATCAGGGGATGCGCATGGCGTCGAGGGTGTCGATGTAGAGGATGTTGAGGCCGCTGCCTCCGTCCGTCAGCACCTTGGTGAGGCACTTCTTGTGGATGATAGGATCGACGACGAGCGGGTAGCGTCCTGGTCTCGCGACATGGGAGGGATGGTCCCTCTGATCGAAGGTGATCGGAGATTCCAACCAGCTGAGGAAGGAGGGGACGACCGTCTCGGCGGTGCACGCCTCCCTATAGCGTACCTTATGCTTTTGCTTAGACCAGATGATGTCGGATCCATCGAAGATCATGATGCATTCATCGGCATCGGGAAAACCGTCTCCATCTTTGCCCGATGTGCCTCCTTTCTTGGCAGCCGCCTCTTTGCCGTCCCCTTCTTTCGGCCCGCCGGCCTGTCGTAGGCAACGTTTGAGGAGCTCGCAGTCCTTGTAGAGGTGTTTAACGGGGTAGGCGTGGTTGGTGCACGGGTTATCCATGAGTTTGTTGAAGTGGTCAGGCAGGCCCTATTGGGGTTGCTTGCCCGTGCTGTCAGTTGCAGCAACCAACGCGGTGTTGTCCGGTCGGCGCCGGTCCTTTTTATTCTTCTTGCCCCTTTGAGTGGAGGGGCCCTCATCTTAGTCCGTGCGCTTGGCCTTGCCTTTGTCCTAGCCTCCATTGAAGACCGCTTCCTCGCCGGAGGCGTGGTTAGTGGCGACGTTGGGAGAACCTGCGGATTAGGGATCCTGATGAGGACATGCAACCCATGCATATGACCATGTTTGGCACATGGTATGGAGGGGTAGGAGGCCAGCAAGGGTGTCCAAGTCAAGAAGGAGGCCTGAGGCTAATTCGGTTCGAGTCTCGAGGTGGAGGCCCAAAGCAACTAAAGTTCGAACCCGTCTCGGAGTCCAGGAGCAGCAAGTACTAAAAACGATGCCTAGGTCGCATATAGTGTCCGTTTTGGGCGTTCTTTATATGGATGGAAAGATAATTTCATGGAGCTTCCAATGGCACCAGTCCCACCTTAAAATTCGATCGGAGTCCATGGGAATCATAGAAACAAGTGGAAGTCCAAAATCTGTTAGGGTGCTGCTCCACCGTTGGCGACAACTTAATTTAGAGGTGAGCTCATTCTTAAGTGATCATTTTTGTACTTTTGAGAATAGATTGCTACCTAATGATGTTATATTAATTAGGAACATTGGAGAGTGTCATGAGGGACTTAGAGGAAGAGGTGGAGGCGATGATGACCAGCAAGGACGTCCAACAGAAAAGGGAGGCCCGGTCCAACATGATTTCGAGTCTGCCTCGACCTCCAAGACCAGTCTGCCTTAAACTGGCCACCCAGGACGCATTCGGACTCTGTTTTCGATGATCCACATATGGATGGAAAGCTAATTTGATAAGGAAGCCAATCCAAGTCGTCTCATGTCAAAAGCCCTTCAGAATCAACAGGAATCATCAAAACAAGTCAGCGTCCAAAATCTGCTAGGGTGCTGCGACACCGTCTTTTGGTCCGTTGGACCGTGTATCGTGTTTGGGCCCATTAGGGGGCGCGTCCAGGGTAGGCGACAACCCTAAGACCTTTATAATCATACACCATCACCATCATTAGGTTTTGGATTTTGCTTATATTAATCTGTCAAGAACAGTTTCGCCGTTCATCGGTTTGTGAGACCCCAACTTCGTGAGATTAATCATTCATCTGCAATTTGGTTGCTTTCTTTTTTGTTCTTGCTTGAGTTCTTCGTTGCGCAGGTAGAGATTAGCCTTCTTAGCGAGGTCAACCGGATCTGTGTCTTGGTTGATAACCAAAGGAGTTGTGGTGCTAAGATTGCAGGGTTCGATCTTTCGATCGAAGCCGGATCGGTGTGTCATTCTCCGCCACAACGATAGTTACCAGTACCTGAAGGAAGATCGGGATCCCCGTTTCCATTAAGTGGTAATAAAAGCTAAGGTATATCGTTAGGTTCACATTTATCCCCTAGTTTTGAGTGTTTTGCATTCGTCCCATAGTCCAGTGCCATATTTTTTTTCCTGTCCTAGAACCTTTCGCGCCATAGCCTTTGCATATTTCAATTTCAGAGTCCGTCGTGTTGAGTTTGTGTCCCTGGTCGAGGTCTTGTTGCTAGTTAGGTCATGTTAGAGTCTAGTTCGTGTGTTTTCCCCCATCGTTTCCATCAGATCCTTACTACCGTGACCAGTTTTGCGCGCATTTTTCTGTTTTGTCCTCTAATTCGGAACCAATTCTTAAAATTGGTTTAGTTTTCTCATACGAACTTAGATTTTGATGTTCCATATATCAAAATCGATCAGAAAAAATTGAGGATCCGCCCATCTTTGCTGGGGTCAAATTTTTTATTTTGGTCAAAAAGTGGTCACAAGATCCTCTTTTCGTGGATCACAAGGTTTTTATCGATTTTGAGCACGTATTTTGAAAATTCCACAGGCCACGTCTTTTACTTGTTTAAGCTCATATTTTCTGTGGTTACTTCTTTTGTGCTCCTAAGTGAAGGAAAAATATCAAAAAATAAAATAAAAAGTCGAAATTTCCCAAAAAAACAACGACGGTCCAAAAAATAGAAAAAAGAGAGGGGGCAAAAGAGGAACGATATCTAGAGGAGCACATAGAGAAGACCAAAGTGAGCTATGTTAACGTGTGCTTTCTGGTTCTTTGTTTGTGTTGCTGTTTCCATCCACCATACTTGTTTTTCACACACCTGTCACCTTGCTATCCACCATACTTTTTGTCACACACCTGGTACTTGGAACATTTTAGACCAGCAACGAGAACAAGTACTTTGAACTATAATTCAGTATTACTTTCTGTTACTGACTTGTGTGCTAGATATACATATTATTCTTTATGAGCCTTTTAAGCTCCACAAACTCTTCAGATCAGTACAAAAAAATGGTCTTGCAATCTCAGTACCACTGCCTCACAGGTATCACGAACCAGCCACCGATTGTATCATCCAATGCTTGCGTTGGTAAGAACTTTGTAAGAGCTTGGTAAGACGCTTTCACTTGCTGTAAAAAGTGACACCACTGCAACCACGTACTCATTTGATAGGGATAATATTTTTGTATTATCTTTTGCTGTCTTCTAACAATGATAGGTTGTTCGTATCTATCGACTTATGATGGTATAGGTGCTGATGAGTACATGGAGTGGGAAATTGCCATAGATAACATATTTGCTACTCGCTTTATGTGTCCAAGGAGTAAGGTAAAAATACAGCTAGTGTTTTGAGACATTCTGCTTTATCTTGGTGGGAGTCTTTAGATCCTTCTGATAACCCTCAAACTTGGAATGATATGAAACTCCTTATGCGAGAAACCTTTGTTAATCCACCTTCTGTTTTGACTTCATATGCTGAGGTGCACCATTTAGAGGAAGAGTCTATTGTTATTCCTCTTGCTATGACTAACCTTCTACAGGATAATGTACATAAGCGAGAGGATGACATGGAAGAAAATGAGGAGCTCACAACCTCATATGCAAATTTAGAACCATCACTTTATAATGCACCTATTACTCCTGCTGAGAACACAGGTAATGCCCATGGTGCTACACTCACGGAAGGTGAGATTTGTTTTAATGTACTAAATTTTTCCACAAACCATGCTATCATAGAGAAATTGTTAGTGGAACCCTCTCTTGATTTGTCTCTGTCCCATGATAATTTGCTTGAAGTTCCTTGTGATAAAGATGAATTGGTTGATGATGCTTCAATTTTATATGTTTTGGAACCAGTCACTTGTGCTAAAAATAAACTTGTTATTCATATTGCTACTAAAACTGATGAGCTCAAACTGTTGTCTTCTTTACATACTTTGGGTTACATTGAATTTAATGTTTTATGTAACCTAGATTGTTTGGAGGAGAGGCTTTTTAAATATGCTGATTTGCCTTGATTTTCTAAACACACATATCATGTTATTGGCAAATATAACAACAAGGGACAATATATGATACATCGAGTATATATTTGTAGTAATTTGAATTTTCCTTTTGTTGTACAAGATTATGATCGTTTAGAGGGCAGCCATAATAATACAAACATTTTCTCATGTTCCTCAAAGAAACAACTTCACTTCCAAGAAGGGGAGCATTGTTGGTTGCTACCTATGTCTGCTATACCATTTATTCCTGCATTGTCTTTGGTTAGTTCTAATTTTTTTCAGGATAGTGTTGACATACATCATGTGCATTCGAATCATGGAGTCTACATGCTTGCTGAAATTTTTATGCGAGATGATATGCTAGAAACTTGGAAACATGGTCACGTTCCTTCTTACAATTATTTCAGTTCCCTTTGTATTTGCAACCCTGTTCTCCTTTGTGTTGTGCAGGATCAGTTTCAAGCACAATCGACGCCGAGGACGGCTTTTCGTCAAGAAGGGGAGGATGATGAGGACATGACACCCATGCATATGACCATGTTTGGCACATGGTATGGAAGGGTAGGAGGCCAGCAAGGGTGTCCAAGTTAAGAAAGAGGCCCGAGGCTAATTCGGTTTGAGTCTCCGAGGTGGAGGCCCAAAGCAACTAAAGTTCAAACCCGTCTCGGGATCTAGGAGCAGCAAGTACTAAAAACGATGCCTAGGTCGCATACAGTGTCCGTTTTGGGCGTTCTTTATATGGATGGAAAGATAATTTCATGGAGCTTCCAATGGCACCAGTCCCAAGTTAAAATTCGATCGGAGTCAATGGAATCATAGAAACAAATGGACGTCCAGAATCTGTCAGGGTGCTGTTCCACCATCGGCGACAACTTAATTTAGAGGTGAGCTCATTCTTAAGTGATCATTTTCATACTTTTGAGAATAGATTGCTACCTAATGATGTTATATTAATTAGGAACATTGGAGAGTGTCGTGAGGGACTTAGAGGAAGAGGTGGAGGCTATGATGACCAGCAAGGACGTCCAACAGAAACCGGAGGCCCGGTCCAACATGATTTCGAGTCTGCCTCGGCCTCCAGGACCAGCCTACCTTAAATTGGTCACCCAGGACGCATAAGGACTCTGTTTTCGATGATCCACATAAGTTTGCCCCTCTTGATAGTATGGCCATCTATCTTAAATCCAGTCATAAACTTCTCTGCACACCTATGACCGGTGAAATGAAATGCCCTAGGTTATACCTTTGCCTTGCGCATTCCATTCCTTCTCCTCCAAACTTGATGCAACACATGCACCAACACGATCAATAAGGATATAATCCACTTCATATCATCACATGATCATATTGGTTCATCGATCTTGACTTCACTTGCTTTTCACCGTCGCCTTCGTCCATCGGCGCCAAGTCTTGCTTAAGCTTCACTGCCACACGGTCCATCGCTCCAAAGCCTACAACTTGCCCTTCACACTTGCAATCGGTCCATCAAGCCAAGTCATGTCTTGATCTTCTCCACCTTGATCACATGACTCAATGTCATGTCTCATGCAATGAGCTCCTTCATCATCACATGTGTGAGCTTTGCAGCATCTCCAAGCCATTTTCACCTTCATGGCATATGTTGCTCACACACATGTACCTGTGGATTAATCACCTGTGTATCTCACATAAACACAATTAGTCCACCTAGGTTGTCATTCAATTACCAAAACCACACAAGGATCTTCCAACAGGTTCAGACCATCAGCATGACGTAAAACCCTGCGTATGATTCGATATATCGTCTAGGGGACCCCTATCCCTCCTTATATACTCTGGAGGGGTAGGGTTACAAGAAAAATATTCTATTTGGTATTATAATATCTTTTTGTACCCTTACATTGCACGCCGTCCAGTGCCGTGCGCCGCATGCCTTGATCTTGTGGGTTGTGCCACCTCTGATAGTGCGGCCCATGTCTTGTCCCATGGACACCGGGGGTCATACCCCCACAGTGGGTCCATACCCCTTCGTTTAGCGAATAGATCTGACATGGTATGTCAAATAGGCAGCCACTGTAGAGTAGGTGATGAGTCCATAGCTCCTCAAGATGTTCATGGAGATTTGTCTAGCAATAATTCAAATGTACCGGTGGTAATTTGTTAATATCCTCTGGTCTTAAAATTAGAACTATTATTTTTAAGGATAAATATATTGTGGATATGAAGGAATTTACAACTGCTAGACTGTCATCAAAGATATTTTATAGAGGTGCCTTATTATTGTGTGGAAAGTCGGAGAAAATGAAGCCAACAAAATACATCAGGACTAATTCTAAAGAAGTGTAGATAATTAATGGAATTTTACCAACGTGATTTGCATTCTTGCTGTAGTATTTTATTATTTTCATGTATTAGTGTCGGGTTCATAAACCCGGGGTCCCTCGAGGACCGGCTTCCACGCCAAGGCTCGGCCCAAGCAGACAGCACGTAACTCATGGGTCGACCCAAGAGTCTAAAACAACAGACCGGAAGGGTGGTCCAGTCACCGACCGGAAGGTCTGGTCGAAGAGGAACAACGCCCGCTCGTCGACTACTTCAGCCCACCTCTCCGACCGGAGCGCTTGCTTCGGACTCCAGCCGCCTCCGGATGGCCTCTCCGATCGAAAGGCCTGGCCCAAGCACTACTTCCGACTCTGACCCCGCGTCTCCGACCAGGGTTCGCAGGAACCCTGCTCACCGCTCTTCTCCGACTGGCGCGACCAGAGCCGACTGGGGCCATCCGATCGGGGACGCCCGCTCGGAAAGGAACAAGGGACGAACGGAGAAAGCAAGCTAAGGCGCACAAGTCAAACCACAATGCCAGGGACCATGCCCTATACGCCTGTAGGAACAGTACTCTGCAACCGCCCTGACACAAACAGTATTGTAGGCGCCGACATTTCCCTCTACAGTATTATGGGCGCCATGAACTCCCATACGGTAAGGCCCCCCACATGCCTCTGTGCATCGATAGTGTTGTGGGCGCTGGGATTTACCATACCAGGTGAACGTGGTGAAATTCCTCACATGCCTCTAGGCATCAAACAATATTTGTAGGTACCGACATCTACCATTCCTGAAGAAGGCAACGCAATCTCCCACATGCATATGATATTCTACAGTGACACCAACAGTGTTGTGGGCGCCTACCATTATCTTGTACCCGTCGGTATGGGCAACAAAGCTCAGTAGCATACGTACCCTCACCCTTTCACTTGTAAAGCCAACCCCTTTATCTATAAAAGGGAATGCGCTCACTCCAACGAAGAAGGGCTTTTCTAGATTCATTAGATCGACCAAGTTCACTAGCTCACAACCTCAGAACCGCCGGGTTCGGTCCCCAAGCACACGCTTGAACCCTTCTGACCGGAGCCGACCGAACCTCTTGTACACCCCATCTTTCTCCTTCTCGTTTGTAACCCCACTATAAACTTTGAGCACCTAGGCTCAGAAATAAAGTCACTGGCCGACCCAAACTGGACGTAGGGCACATTGCCTGAACTAGTATAAACCCTATGTCATTGAGTGCTAGGCCACCTCCGATCACAACGTACGGCAAAACTATAAATATTCACTAGTTGGTCACTTTCTGCACCAACAGTTGGCGCCATCCGTGGGGAAGACGCTTTACATTCAACACTTTTTGGTCATCGGATGGCCCACTTTTCCACCACCCTCGCCATGGCGGGCTCGGGCGATACGATTCGCTTCGGCTCGCTAGAGTTTCCCACACTCACACCTATTGGGATGTGGGCTCCACCCGTCTTTGAGCCATCCCAGGCCTTTCTCTTTGGAAGTCTTGACTTCATCGCCAACCGGCTCGGTGTACTACACCTCCGCGAGGAGGCTTACGTCCCGGCACCCATCGGAGGGGCATCCTCCATCAACTCGGGATGCACGACTTCAATGACGTGGCATCTGCGCTTCTTTTCGAGCAAACTCTCTGATCAAACCCCGCTGTGAGTAATGTACACGTTGTTATTTACTTACTATTCCCTATCTTCCGCCAATTACCCGGAGGAACCCCGTTGTCCCCGACGCGACCGCCGTACGACCGGTTCCCCTACGGCCTCGCGTCTTCCACGGACACATATGCCCGATGGCTCCAAAGGATGCCAGCGTCGCCCCCTCTCACATCCGAATTCATGGGAATGGCGAGCTATGCTCCCACCTGTTGCCTTGACCTCATGGATGATGATGGCGAGAGTGATGGCTCCAGCATCAGTGACATGGCGCCTAGCCACCGTTTGTCCTGGGAGTGCGCCATGGCGGACGCTCCGGGACACCCACCGGTGGAAGCAGAGTCCTCACAGACTCACACCTCACCAAATTCTTGTGCGGAGACCCCCGAGCTCACACGGGAGCATGACGAGGCACTACGACAACAGTGGCTGCACCAGCCACCAACTGCGCCAGCGCGCTCGGTGCACCACACTGCGCCCCATGCGCGTAGACCGACGAGCAGTGCCTGGGGTCGTGCCCGTTAGGTCCAGCACAACACCATGGACAGGGGGATCGATCCCCCACAGTTCGCTCGGGCCGGTCAGAACATTGCCGCCGCGGCAATGTTCCTACGTGGCCTATCCAAGCCAAACGACCCTCATGAACAGGTGATCCACCGGAACCTCTGGGCACTAGTGGAGATCGCCGCTGTTCAACAAGCGGATAGCTTCGTATCGCGATGCCGATTCACGGCCTCGCTCCCCGTTAGGGGAATGAGGACGCAACAGATGGGTCGCTCCACCTGATCGTCGCTACAATCGCCGAGCGTGACACAGGAGGCCGCATTGGCACCTCATCTTGACTGGACGACCGCTCCGCACCAACCGCCTATATACGCGCAGCTCGGACTAAACCAAGACACACACAGCAGCGACCAGAGTCCCAGTCCTGATGGCCCGGGACCACGGACCTTTGTCCAAAACATCCAACAAACGCCGCTCCCGCTGTGCTCCAACAGAGGCCGGGGCAAGGGCAAGGCCAAGCTCTGGGAGCAGGACGAGGGCCCCACCACGCAGAGGGAGAAAAAGAACAGAAAGAATCGCCGCCGACCGGCCAACTCCACGTTGGTTGACACGGCTGATCACGCGGGCTCGCAACCCCAGCAGGACCCTCCGGGCCACTTCCATGAGCTCATGGAGAGTCCATGCACCAACCATGACTACCCCGTAAAACACCTCTACAAGGACTGCTAGCTCCTCAAGCGCCTTCTGCGACAGGCCGGTAGGCCAAAGAAAGAAAAAGGCAAAGAAGCAGCAACCGAGAAAGGGGGCATAGCGGGCAAGGATCCGGACGATTAAAGAACGAAGTGATCCAACTGGATGCCTACTGACCAAAGGACAACAACGATGCCATTCTCTCCAAACGCTTGGAATAGCTATGTCGCTTTTTCTCCTAAGTTTCAGTCTTACCATTGTTTACTTAGTGTATGCTCCTATTAAAGCACCCCGACCCGAACACTTTTTTGGCCTGGGGTGCTTGGGGGCTCCACTAGGGTACACTACTACCTCTCTGTTTCATTTACTATCATATGGTGAAATTCCTTCCTACCCAACCAAAAGGATAGTTTGTTCCTTTAATTTGCCTTACGTAGCTTTGCTTTAAAAACATTCCAACCGATCGCACCCTGCCTTTCCCTATGGTTACGAGCAGCCGAGCCTCGTGGGCCATGCCCCGGGCTCCCAAGGTCACAGCCTATGGGACAAACGGGCAGGTATGGCAAAGAAAGAATAAAAAACAAAATTATGCTAAGGAAAAAACTAAGGAACAAAAGGGGAACAAGCTTCCCGAACGGAGTGACTCCATTATAGAAAAACAAAACAGTAGTCATCAAGCACACATGAACATTTACATGAGGGCTCCCCCACGAACTTAAACTTTTTATGCTCACTAAACTACTTATATTTTATAAGCTATTGGACAAGCCCAGGCGGCATCTGCTGTCGGTGCGATCGACGAGGGCACGGGCTGCTCACTCTCGGTGACACGACATTCGGCTCGGTCGAAGCCGGGGCGACATTCACCTCCCACCTAGGCTCTACGCCATCCATAGGCTGGGTAGCATCCTCCCCACGCATGCTTCTAGCCATGTCTTCATGACAGATGTCCATCACCCACTGGGCAGAGACTTGCTCTGCCATCGACCTTGCGTGCGGCAGCAAGCTCTCCCCAATCGATTGGATGTCCTCCATGCTCAAGCCTTCGGCATACCCACTGCAGATAGTAGCGAAGTCCAGGTTTGGGTGGTGCGTCACCACCGAAGTCAGTACCCCCGATGCTCCATAGAATAGCCCGCTCCTGATAAGGTCCCGGACCTCATCCGGGACCTCCGCCAGCTGGACGGTAGGCGCGCTAGTGCTTGGCGCCGACCCAAAGACTTCGAGACAACGAGCTGGGCAACGTTGTGGATCTAGTCAAGATCCCCTTCGAGAGCACGTCGCTCTTCACAGGACTTGGCCAGCTCCTTCCGCATTTCGCTGAAGGTCACCTTGATCGTCTCCAGGTCCGCTCCAGCGTCTTCACCTTTCCACCTAGCTCTAAAAGAAGAGTGACAAGATCAGAAATATGCTAAAGGAAAAACCAACACAATGAGAAACAGAAAAGGTACGTACCGACACAAAAGTTCTCAAGGGTGGAGAGATCCTCTGCATGTTGGCCCACCTGCTCGTGTGAGCCAGGCGCTCACGTCCTCCGTCCCCATCACCCGGCCCTGGAGCGCGAGCACCTCCTGGTCGGCCTCCGACCGGGCCTTCCGCTCCGCCTCTAGGGCCTTCCGTACCGACTCCAGTGCGGTCCGCTCCGATGCCAAGACACGCTCGCTCCGACTCAAGGGTCTCTAGGGTTTTCTAGAGCGCCACCTCGGTCTCGCCAAGGATGTCCACAACCCCGACTTAGTCTCCGCCTGGAGGGCCTTCACCACCTCGAGCCCTTGCTCGGCGATAGTCGCCCACTCGGCTGCATGCTGTCCCTCTGCCCGCATCGTGGTCACCTCGACCTTCTGGTCCTAGGACTCACGATGAGCGGACGCCAGCTGCGCTCAAGCTCAGCCATCCGGGCATGGTCCATTCGGAGAAAGCGGGACTTGCGGGACGACATCCCCTTAAGACTCTATGAAAAACAAGCATGCTAAGGCTACCAACAAAAGATTCAGAGGTCAAGGACAAGTACATGAAACTCACCTCCACGGTGAGCTGCAGGTCGACCTCAACTAACTACTGAGTGGACTTAACTCGCTCCTGGGTGTCTTCGAGCTTCACGGATAGGTTGGCGAGTTTGGACACCATGGCGTGCCCTTGCTCCCCAAGGATGTCACAGAGCTGACACTCCTAGGAATCCTGGAGGACAAACCACACCTTCGCCGGGTCCTCAGGGTAGGGCCACTCTAGGTCACCCTCCGGTAGCCCACCGGAGGGCCTAGCCTCTGACTAGACCACTGCCAGCTCCCACGACGACACCGCGACACCGCCATATCATCTGCCTCATCATTAGATGGGATGTCCACCACCACGGTTGCATGGACCACCTGCTGGGCATTCCGACTCTGTCCCGGCCATGCTTTCCCCCGGCGCTTTTGGCTCCGACCATGAGGGTGACCCGTGTAGCCCTCCGCCGGCGAGGCAGGGAGCTCGGTTACTTCCGACACAACCTCCGTTGTTGGCACCGAATCACCGTCAATGCCACCGCCGCCGTTACTATAGCAGCATTTGCCCCGGAAGGGAAGGGCTCGCCGCCGCCACCCTATTCCCTGCGTCGCTCGCAACGACACGCTGCAAGGTGGGCCTCCATGACTCCTACACGGGAGTTGGGGCAATGCTCAACTCTGTCACCACCCAGCCACTAACAGAGGGCGTAGGTAAGTCACACTCCAAAAAGACTCAACAGCAAAAGATTGAAAAGAAAAACATACTGGGTGGTGAGCGGTATGACTCTAAAGGCAAGACCCAGGCGCCAATGGGCCTGCAGGGCATAAGCCACTCCCGAGGCTACGACCCACGCCCCCTCACTTTGGTCGGGGGCGAGTCATCCCAACCGGCTCCTACTCATCCTACGTGTCGCCGTGACCCTCGGCTCAGGACTCCCCGACCGGAGCAGGGGGCGGGGCATCCTTGGCTACGAGTCGCGCGATGAGCGTGAGTGCTAGTCTGCTCCTCAAACCACCCGGCTTGCTCGACTACGTCCGTGGCAGGTGGGGCCTCCCTCGGCTACGAGTCACGCGTCATCGTCGGTCCCAGCGACACACAAGTGCCAGTTCGCTCCTCGGACCGCCCGGCTTGCTCGACCGCGTCCGCGACAGTCGAGGCCTCCCCCGGCTACGAGTCACGCATCGTCATTGGTCTCGGCGATGCACAAGTGCCAGTCCGCTCCTCGGATCGCCCGGCTTGCTTTCGGCCACATCCGCCATAGGCGGCGGCGGGACCAACGATGCCGCAAAGGGCGCGGTGACCGCGTCTACTTTGCCGCTCGTTCGCCGACAGCGTCCACGCTCACCGCGAGCTTCCTCAGCGTGGAAGCCACCGCGTGCGTGGCCTCTCGCTCCTCACCAGCGGACATCGCCGGGGTCACGACGCTCCGCCGAGGTCACAATGACCTCCCAACTTTCCTCCTCCTTGAAGAAAACCATGTCGTCCACATCCATGGGATCCTCCGACTCGAGCTCGGACTCACGTCGCTCTTTCTCTCCCCGTCTTCACGCGTTGGGCAACCTCCTTCTCCTTCTTGTACTTCCGGTGGGCCACCTCGGCCTTCTTCTTCTTGCTGGCGTCTGCCGCCTCCTTCTTAAGCGGCATGTAGGCCACGCCCTCTGGACCCTTGGGAAGGTGTGGTTGGGACATGTAATTTCCAAGCCCTACGGAACGTGTGGCTCTCAATCAAAAAATAGGAAAAAAAGCATAGGAAGAAGTGCGGACTAAAGAGAAGGGAGCATACCAGGCTGGACATGATTGAGGAGTTGAAAGACACGGGCTTCCCTTGACCCTCTCTTTGGGCTTCAGCTACAGACCAGGCCAAGGCGACTCCAGACCTCATCGTCCGGTAGATCCTCCGGCGATGCGCGGTTCGGGTCCGACGGGCCGTTGTACAACCACATCGACCGCATCCTCTCCGCTAATGGCATGACCCGGTGACGGTACAGGGTGTGGAACTCCCTTACCCTATCAAGGTCGCGCTTCACGAGCTTCCGGAGCTTCTCCTCGATGACCCCCACCTTATGCTTCTCCTTATGGGAGCAACCCCACGACCAACTGTCCTGCTTCTTCGGCCTCCCGTCGGTGAACGCCGGGAACGGCGCCGCCGCTGGATTCCTGATGTAAAACCACTCCTCATGCCCCCCCCGGTTGGAGTCGCGGGGAGGTACACGGGATATGAGCCTCCCATGCTCGGCTTCCTCTGCAGGGTGAAACCCCCCACCGGCGCGATCTCGGTCGGGTTCCCCGCCGTCAAGGCTCTCCTGAAGAAGAGCGCCGAAAGAAATCCACGTGCGGCTCCATCTCGAGGAAAGCCTCGCAGATGGTGGTGACAAAACCGGCGATGTGCAGCACCCCTATCGGATTAAGGTGTTGCAGCTCTAGACCCCACTCATTGAGGAGCCCGCGTAGGAACCAGTGTGTGGGGTATCCTAACCCGCGCTCATGGAAGGTGATAAAAGAAACCACCTCATCGGGCCGAGGTTGCGGGAACTCCTCCCTCTCGGGAACCCTCTAGTGCGCCACCTCCTTCGGCGGCAGGAGCCCCTTCCCAATGAAGGCCTTCAACACCGGCTCCCTCATGGTGGACGACCTCCAGTTCGACATTTCACTCTAGGATCGCAAAAGGATTGGTGAGTTCTTCTCTTCTCCCTCGCTCTCTCCCCTTTCTTTCCTTGAAACCACCGCAGCTCTTAGGAACGCTCATGGCAAGAAGGAAGAGGAAAGGCGGTGGCAGATGAGGAACAGGCAAAAGAACAGAGCGAAAACCCTCTTCCTTCTCCTACTTAAGGAAAAGGGAACAACAGTTAGGGAAGCGTGCGCCGATCAGGGAAGGCAAAACAGCGGAGCGAGAAACTCTCTCTTTCCCATTTAATGCAGATGAGATGCACCCTGACTGATGAGACGTGCCCTACCCGACGGAACGGCTCCTGATCGGATGGGACATGGCCTGGGCATGGCCCACCACTATCGCACGACCAACCACTACCGCACGTCGAGCACAA
Organism: Miscanthus lutarioriparius; assembly: GCA_904845875.1. NCBI lineage: Eukaryota > Viridiplantae > Streptophyta > Magnoliopsida > Poales > Poaceae > Miscanthus > Miscanthus lutarioriparius. Next base: position 20,046,971 of record CAJGYO010000004.1, read on the forward strand.
GAACCAAAGCGCCACCGCATGCGGGTGGCTCCCCGCCTCCCAAGGCCAGACCTAGAAAAACCCAAAACGAGATCTCCGCCGGGAGAGACCATCGGACCCCCTGAGTCGATCGAATCACTCAGGATAGACACCGAGAGATAGGTAAGGAGCTAAGGGATGCCCTATATAGGCCATGCCGACTCCGTCATGAACGATGAGCACGGGTCCCGGTCGGATGTTTCCGACTAGAGCTCTCCGAACCCCGTCACTCGAGTCGTCAAGGTAAAAACTACCAACCCCCTCTATTTCTTTATAATCATTTCATACATCCATACACACATTCATTCCATAAGCCCGTGCCTCCCGGACGATTCGGGCCCTGAACTGCCCGGGGGCTCGGGAACTAAGTATCGCACGTGCAGCGAAATGCATCACAACGCTCCATGTTGCGTCACGAAGCGGCGGTTGCCTCATTCGACATGAGCAACCAACAGAGCCAGGGGAGAAAAATGTAGATGAGCCCTGTGCGGCCCTCGCCCAGTCTAGCAAACTAGGTCATCTCAACCTTCTCGTTCGATCCTGAACCTCTCGCCAAGACCACATAATCTCCATCGAGGGGAGGCCGTTAGGCCACCCGGGTCGGTCTCCGGAACGACCTAGGCATCTACCAGATTATAGGTAAAGGAGCAGTGGAATGTCACAAGAGGGCTATGCCGAACGATAGACCCCAGCCGATCATGGCCAGCTTAACTCGACGGACCCAGATTTCGCTCGATCACCCGTTAGCGACCGAGGATGGGAAGCGCGTCGAGCCCGAGGCAGATTGATCGGGACAAGCGACAAAACTCAGCCCCTCTAGTTGTGAGGGACCAAGGATGGGGTAGCGCACACAACTCACACCGACCCCTACTAAGGCCCAACGAGGCTCGGGGGTTCAACCACACAAAAATCCTAGGTCTGTGACCGCGACCCCAATCTCCCCTGAACTCGATCCGCTTCTAGGATCCCTACGCCCGACTCCCTCGCTCGAAACACACTCGGTGGATCGATGACTCGTCTCGTATAAACTAACCCCGATCTCGCCTCATCCGCGAGCTCCTCTCACCCAATCTCTCAAACGACGCTCAGTGCCTGGTCAAACACTTGGGTCTCGACCCGATCTCACACCCATCTAGCTACACTCGATTGCGCTCTAAACACGGGGTCTCGGGGCGACCTCGATCTCGCCCATCCGCTATGCTTCCCCCGATGCGCCCAAGCACCTAGGTCCATGACTCGATCTCGCCCGACGACTCACTCACTCCATGATCAACCGCAAAGGCGATCGGCGACACCGAGATCGATGAGCTCTGTCTCGAGCGCTCGCTTGGACTCCAAATCCTTGGCTGACTCCTCGCGCCGATCCCACCATTTGAAAGGCGCGACCGGCGACGCTAAAAGGATCGGTGAGCTAAATGCGAATTCTCGTCCAAGACTAACTAAGTTCACGCACCTTGCGCCCAATCCTAGCTAGAGACAATTCTAGGAGCAAGGTCACCAAACCTATGCCAGATCCGCGAGCTCCCTCTCACCCAATCTCTCAAGCGACTCAAAACGCCTCGACTTCACAACGACGCCTTGGTTAAAACAAACTAACAATCTCAAACTAAAACACACACACCGCTACACAAGCAAGAACGAACCAAGCTATCTAATTACCCCATTGCAAGCTTGTGTTCTACAGGAAGAACCGCCGGGATTTTTCTCGAGGTTCACGTGTTTACACTTGTGTCGACCCGCCACTTGGTGGTGTGGCTAATTAGCATCACCCGCTAAGCCCCACCAGCATGAAATGGAAAACCTTCTCCATTGACAACATAGAAAACCCCCCTGAGACGCTTCTTGCGGCTTCAACGGAGACCAACCGCCTAGGAGGGGCAACCTCAAGAGTAACAAGCACCAGCTTGCAACACTGCAACCTCACATGCAACCATAGAATCGTGCCACAATCGAATGCGCTCGCGCACACCACCAAGAAGATCAAAAATCCCTCCGGATGATTCGCCGAGGGTACCCGAATCATTACCCGGGGCTCGGGGGCTCTGTCGGGTTCATAAACCCGGGTTCCTCGGGGACCGGTTTCACGCCAAGGCTCGGCCCAGCAGACAAAGACGTAACTCATGGGCTTTCGCTTCTAACCAAGCTCCAAGTCTAAAAACAATAGGCGCAATAGAAAATAGGCATTCTATTTTTCCGGTCCGAATCACCTCATAAGTTTTCGGCAGGAGGGAGAGAGGACCAAAAGGTCTGGACACCAAGTGTACACCAATGTGTATGTGTGTTAGCATTTTCATAATCATTTCCCAAAGGATGTTAGCCACTCAACTTGCCACGCCACTCGATCCTAGCGACAATGCAAAGTTAGATCACTCGAGTGGCCTAGATCTTCGACAAAGAGTGCCCCTCGCCGGACTAAACCCGGTCATAAACTTCTCTACACACCTATGACCGGTGAAATGAAATGCCCTAGGTTATACCTTTACCTTGCGCATTCCATTCCATCTCTCAATGTCGATCAACAAGGCACCAACATGCCAACAATGATAAGATCCACATATCATCACGTGATCATATTGGTTCATCGATCTTGACTTCACGCAAGTCTTCAAGCTTCACCGCCACGGGTCCATCACTCCAAAGCCTTGACTTGCCCTTCACGCTTGCAACCGGTCCATCAAGCCAAGTCTTGTCTTGATCTTCTCCACCTTGGCGTGACCAAGAGCCGATGGCAATAAGGGCCATCCGATCGGGGACGCCGCCGGAAAGGACAGGACCAGAGGCTTCCATCCGATCCTCAAAGGAAACTGAAACAAGAAAGAAAGCAAGCAAGTCCATCATGGCATATGTTGCGCACAAGTCAAACCACGATACTAGGGACCATACCTTTCAAGACACTGATCATCCGATCGGGGAAAAAGACCAGAGATGATGAAGAGAAAGCAGCCAGGCGACAAGTCAAACAAAAGGGATTGTGTGCGCCTGTAGACATTTCCTCTACAATATTATGGGCATCATTAACTCCCATACGGTAAGGCCCCCCACATGCCTCTGTGCATCGATAGTGTTGTGGGCGCCAGGATTTACCGTACTAGGTGAATGTGGTGAAATTCCTCACATGCCTCTAGGCATCAAACAATATTTGCAGGTACCGACATCTACCATTCCTGAAGAAGGCAACGCAATCTCCCACATGCATCTGATATTCTACAGTGACACCAATAGTGTTGTGGGCGCCTACCATTATCTTGTACCCGTCGGCATGGGCAACAAAGCTCAGTAGCATACGTACCCTCACCCTTTCACTTGTAAAGCCATCCCCTTTATCTATAAAAGGGGATGCGCTCCCTCCAACGAAGAAGGGCTTTTCTAGATTCATTAGATCGACCAAGTTTAGTAGCTCACGACCTCAGAATCGTCGGGTTCGGTCCTCAAACACACGCTTGAACACTTAGCTCGTAGCGTAGCTCGTGTCGCTCTCGGCCCTTCCGACCTCTTGTACACCCCATCTTTCTCCTTCTCGTTTGTAACCCCACTGCAAACTTCGAGCACCTAGGCTCAGGAATAAAGTCACTGACCGACCCAAACTGGACGTAGGGCACGTTGCCTGAACCAGTATAAACCCTGTGTCATAGAGTGCTAGACCACCTCCAACCACAACGTACGACAAAACTACAAATATTCACTAGTTGGTCACTTTCTACACCGACAATTAGTTTTCTATCCAGTTGTGATACATGATCTTTTATCTAGCATCTAGCTTTTAGTGCCTGCGTGCACCTTTGTGCGTGAATCAAATTGGTGGCTGCGTTTGGACGTGCCATGCATGTTAGCCGAATCAGGGACTCAGGATCAATCGGTCCTAGTTGGGCTGGTGGAGTCCGAGTTTTGTTTGGGTCAGGTGGCCTACGTGCCTATACCTGTGGCCTTCGGCCTTGTACCGGGTAGATTAGACTGAATTTTATTGTAGAGTTTATTCCCCGTTGAGCCGCCGCTCGAGAAACCCTAGATGGTGATCCTATCAGGTTCTTCGTATTGAAGATTATCTCCGGATGGTGATCTCGTCCTGTACTCCACGGTGGCTGCTTTTTTAGCATGCCATGTCAGATCTATTCGCTAAACAAATGGGTATGGACCTACGATGAACCAGTTAAAAAGTTTAGGGACGCAAAAATATAATTTAAAAGTTGATGGACCTGGATGACACACCACCAAAAGTTAATGGACCCAAAAATACAGTTTGAAAGTTGATGGACCAGGATGACACACCACCAAAAGTTAATGGACCCAAAAATGCAGTTTGAAAGTTGATGAACCTAGATAACACACCACTAAAATATAATGGATCTACGGTGTATTTAACTCTTTTATCTTTGTTAGCTTGCAAAAAAAATCTAGATTTGAAATAATCTAGTTTTTTAAGAACACCTTTTGATATTAAAAAAGGACATCATGAATATGGATACACTAGTAAGCACTAAATTTAGAAGGATTAATCAACCCCCATAAGGATTACTAGGTTTGGAGTACTAAGCCGTGTACTCTTATATCTTGACAATTGCACATTTGCATTTGACCAACTAGGTTTCTTTTTGAGACTCTTATATTAATTCTCATAGGATGTACTAGTAAAAAAATCTTTAAATTCTAGAAAACAGATAAAATTTTGCCATCAATTCGGTACTGCTAGTAATCCTGATTCATAAGAGAAATACTATTTTAGAGAGAATCTGGATCTGAAACTTTTCTAAAAGAATTTGGATTCATGCTAAATGCCTAAATGGATTTTTGGCTAGGCATTTTAGAGCTCTGTTTAGAGTTAAACTCAATTTAAAAAAAAATTGATGGCACACTCGGCCTTTCGCTTCAGATGGCTTTAAGCCACAGCAGTTGTTAGGATAGTCACTACACCGAGAAAGAACAAAGTAAAAAGCTATAGACTGCGTTTGGATCCACCCGGATTGCAGAAACTAGCTTCTTAAAAGCTAGATTCCAATAAGCTGGATTATAAAAGAGCTGAAATGAGAGGTTGTTTGGATTCATCACTGTTCGTTTGGTCGTAAACAATCGTAAATTTCCAGCCAGAATAGTACTTTTCTCTCACACCGAACCAGCCAGCAGTAAATAATCCACGATCCTTTACGGTCTCCCGAACAGGCTGCATAACTTCTAAAAACTGGCTTAAAGCACTGTACAGAGTAAATTTACCAAAATGCCCTTACTTTTTTGTTTTTTTACTATGCTTGCTGTTTAGAGAAGGGTAGACTTGTCTTTTAACATCCAGAACTGCAAGAAGCTTGGTTGTATTAGCTTGCCAGATTGTAATAACTCTCTAGGTTTTATAAGCTAATTTAAAGTTGGGCTGTTTGGATTCTTTGGAAGCCCGACTGTATAATCCATGTCAATCCAAATGGGCCCATAGCTGTAGCACCTACTTAGTGCTACTGAACACTCCAAAAATGGTACGAAAAGACACGATATTAATGCAAACGGCGTAGTAAGTGGGTAGGGCAGTCAATTTGCTGTGGCACGTGGGACATGTGGGCTAAAAAATGGTCTGTGACAGTTTTGTGCTACACTGCTGACGCTCCTGCTGTGTGACAAGCTAGTACTACCTCTGTCGAAAAAAAACTACGAATTATGTGCCATCTAAACTGGTTTATGTTTAACCAAGTTTCTAATAAATAATATTCACACTTATGACTCAAAATTAATTTATTATGAAAATAAATTTCATTCTTAATCTAATGGTATTTGTTTAGTATCACAATTGTTAATAAATTTTTTATCTATAATTGATTAAACTTAAGATACTAAAATATGACACTGTGCTAGAATTATATTCTTCCTAGGGAGTAGTCCACAAACAGCAGGACAACACGGGGAAAAAAATAGGGAGCTGCCTTGCCAGCAGTCGTCGTAGGGCTGCTAAGGGAAAAGCTACACAGGAACGCAGGAACGTGTTCGGCTGATGGTTTTGGCGGATGATAAGACAACTGATGTTGTTTTGTTGTGAGAAAAAAATACTATACGGTAGCTGATAATTCGGGCTGATAGCATAGTTCGTCCATGGTACATCGGCGGTCGACAGCTCAGCCCCAAACCGTACAAGTGCAAGGCACGGTATCAACATGTACCCCTCTATCCCAAATACTTTTAGGATTCAAATTTTGTCGGCGAGGGAGGTCGGTGGGGGTATCAGTGTTCTGGGTGGTGTACCAGGTGAGAGCTAGCGGTGCTTGTTAGCGGCAAGCATGCGAGGTGGTAGCGGTGGCGGTGTCGGCGGTAATGAAGTGTGTGACGACGGCGTTAAGGTGGATAATCAAGGTGAGGTCAGGGAGCAGTGAGAGGGGATAAGTATTGATGGAGGGAGAACCAGACCTCTGGTGGATGTGCTGGGCCAAAGACGACACTCCACTGCAGAAGATGTCCGGACCCGTGGAAGTAGATATCTGGGCCATGGTAGCCTTGAGGCTCATTATGGAGAGCAACCCCCTGGAGCACCGACCATAGTCAGGGGGGTTTGATGATTGCGCGGAGGGGGTTGGTCTATATCTCTTCATTTAGCGAGTACCCTCTCCGTCCAAGAAAAATCCATAGTTGTAGGTTTTGAATTTTGTCAAAAAAAACCGTTATTATAGGACTAATGCTCCAACCTTCGTCTAAAAAAACGTAATTCTACAGTTTAAATTTTGTTCCATAAAAAATGCACATGTTGACCACAGGATAGTGTAGGACCCATCCATAACAAAACAAGCACACGACTTCAACTCATTTTATCTCCCGTGAAAAAAAGTTGCCAAACTCGGATTAAAAAATCGGCCACACCGGTGCCCTCCGGTCCACTCGTTTGCACGTTCCACCCATCTCCCAGAACAGACGAGAGAGGAGCCGGGCCGAGGGACAGAGGGAGCAGTGAGCCGGTGACATGTGAGATGGGATAGAGAGGAGCGAAGGAGAGGGTCAGTCCGGCTTATTAGATAGGGTATAATATTTTTTTCTTTTAATAAAATAGCATCAGCTGTATTATAAACAGTAGAAATCATCCACTGAACAGCTCATAAACTATATAGAGGTATTTTTATAATTTGCCCTGCATCATTGATATGCGTGCCCTGTTTCTACAATTGTATTTTTTTCGGCACAAAGGGAGTAGCCTATTAGCCTACTAGGTGGTCATCGGCCTGGTACGTGCCGTCGCTCCGGTAAAAAAAAGGAAAAGAAAAAAACTCAACCACGCATCTAACGAGACTATCCACCTGTGTTCTGGCCGCAAGAACCATCTAGCATCCCTTTGTTTATTATGGTATTTGCTAAAATTCATATTCCTGAATTTTAGTTTTCCTTTTAGACCACGATTATTATATATATTTTATATTAAAATTACAGATTTCGTTCACTGCAATTTTGGTGGGCATAATCCGCAATCTTTGTACCGAGAATGAAAAAACATTAGACAAAACTACAAATCCAACAAAATATGATTTGTGTTGGCACAAAGACAATTAACAATTTATAATTATTTATATAGGAAGTCAAGGACAAAAATTTACTGTGTTACACAAAGACAAATAACAAATAACAAATAACAAAAATAACAATTTACTTATATCAGTTGATAGTACAAGTATGTTGCCTGAAATCAATTTAAAATTCAGACCCTGAAATATATAGGAGAAGTGGTTTATTATTATTTGTATCTTCTAGAGTTACCAAGCCACGAACCCTATAATTGGATGCATTTTACTGAGTGTGATACTTCAGCTGCTACCACAATGATTATTATAAACTACTCTGTACAATTGACAATGCATCAGTAACTTGTTTATAGGGGTATTTTTGTAATTTCCCTCTACCTTGGTTTACGAGCCTAATCCTACCACTACGGTCTTTATGGAAAATTTATATTAAAAATTTGTCCTACAAAATGTGATATTTTAATTAACTAGTTAGTGATGGTATTTATACTTTGATTTATTCAAACCTTAGGCATGCATTATATATACTGGTAAAAAAAAATGATGTTCTAGAATTCAAAATTTATCCCGAAAAGAATGATGTTCTCAGATTCAAACCTCAGGCATGCATAATCTGCGCGTTAATCTCGTGCATGCATGATTAGATGGAAATATTTAAATGGAAATATATTTTCTCTGCCTTGTGCATGCAACTCAACTAATTAAGGGCACATGCGTCTTTCCCATCCACCCTTAATATGTCTGAAAATTCCTAGAACATCATTCGTTTAGAGACAAATGGAGTATTTTTCATGTCTCTTGTTCCCCACAATAACCCTCTAATTAGTACTTAAATATAATTAGCGCTTTCTTGTTTACTCTCTTTCTGAGTTGATCACCATTAACACCTTTTTTTTTCTTTTATATATTATAACATAAAATTTTTTATTTAGTTGTTATGTATACTTTGACTATATATGTATTTTGTCATGTGTGATTGTTATCTGTTGGACGGATGTTTAAATCTGGCACCGCCACTGTACGTGGCACACCAAGTAAGCAGCCAAGCCAAAGGAAGAAAGCTTAAAAATGCAATGACAGTATGACACCCTTCCTTTCCTTATTACCTCTACTCTTCTATTCGCATCCTTGGTGTGTCCTCCTTGGACGGCACGAGCATGGGCGACGACGTGGTCCCGGCCGGGGACCGTCAACAACGATGCCCATGCGTGGCGCTGCTGGCAGCCACGTTGATTGCTGCGCCGCGCTCGCACCTGCCACCCCGTCCCTGCGCTTGCTGGCTGCTCGACTCCGTCACGGGGTTGCCGGCGGCGCCTGGAGTTTGCGCGTTAGCTACGGGAGATATGTGGTGGCCATGCTTGAGAATATACCACATGCTGATGCCAAACTCTGCGCCGAGCGTGCCCAAAGAAGCAACTCGACGACATAAAACCTATGCAGAAAACGGCAAGAGCCGCATGGTTGATCATCTCCTTTTATCAACGGCGAAAGCTAATGTCACCGACTTGGATCACCATATGGTGGTTTGGATAGATTGGACTCGTTTTCGTCGGACCAGGCGGAGCCAAATCCGCGGCCGCCGCCATCGGCACTGTCGCATTGTCTCAAGTTACGAATATACAACAAGGAAGAAACACCTATCGCCGAAGTTCTTTGTGACTAGGTCGTCGTATGGGAGAAGGTTGCCAGGGTGGTTCTTGGCGACCTCACAAGCGACAGGTTCATCTCGCGCTGGATGACTGACGGGTCGTACTCCGCCTCCTCTGCATACAGAGCCTTCTTCATTGGTATGACATCCCTAGAGGCGCAAAGGAGCTATGGAAGGCTCGGGCTCCGCCCAAGTGCAAGTTCTTTTTTTGGTTGCTATTGCACGATCGACTTTGGACAACGGCAAGAAGGAAGAAGGAAGCGTCGAGGGTTGTAGGACGATGATGTGTGCGTTCTCTGTGACCAGGAGCAGGAAACGGCGCAACACCTTGCGGGAGGTTGTGTCTTCGCCAGAGAAGTGTGGTACAAGGTGCTTGCTCCCATCGGCCTTGATCATCTCGCGCCACAGCCTAGGACATCCTTTCTTGATCGGTGGCTACTGAGCCGTCTTCAGCTTGGGATGGTGCGTCGCAAAGGTTTTGACTCTCTCATAATCTTGGATCGTGGTGTCTATATATAGAAGGAGTGGAACCATAGGGTTTTTGATAGCATCGGTCGGACGGCCGTCGCGGTCACTGTCTCTGTGGTGGACGAAGCGGATCGGTGGTCTCAAGCGGGGTTCGGCCACCTCGCCGCGCTTTGGATGGCCGCAGGCAGCGGTTGATCTTCGTCAACCCATTTTGTCGTAAAATTTTATGTCATGTAATATCAGTTTAGCTACGCCGCTTCTTATTACTTGGTTAACTCTGTTTGGCCGTAGTGTGCTACTCGCGTCCTAGCCAACCGGCGTTTACATATGTAACAACTCCTTTTCCTATTTAATGATATACATGTCATGGTCGTGAAAAAGAAGAAACACCACGCTCATAACAAGAAGATTTACATGGGCTTGCGAGGTTCAGCTCAACATCAGTCCGGCCCAACAACTCTTGGATTGGGCTTCGAAGCCCGCTTGGCTTTAGCTCCTCCTCCATCCTTGTCTGAATCGGAAGCCCCCGCTTTGCCTGATAACGCCGTCACTCCCGTGCTGCGTCATGGATAGATATGGCGAGTCAGAGGAAGCGGCGTGCATATCTGGACAGTATAGCTGAAGACGCATACAGTCCGGTAAGTGGTGCGCCGTGCGCGGATCAGATTCTTGGCATGTTCCTTGGACCTTTCGAACTAGTGTACGTTTTGACTGGCCTCTGGATCTATCGATTACTCCGTCCCGAAATAAAAGCACATCTAGATTTCAAAGAGGCAACTTAAGACATGTGCAAAATGAAAGAGCTACCCCTATAGTAAGACACTCATCTGGCGTTCCATGCATCTGGAGACAGTTAGCTTGTGGCCAGGAATTATCGAGAAAAAAAAAACTTGTGGCCACGAATGCTCCCATGCGCTGGCGCTGGTGAAAAGGTACTGTAGCTCTGTCCGCTAGGTTAGGACTGGAGACCAATGATCGATTAAATTGGGAAAAAATTTGAACTCCAGACGTCTCTGGGACGGAGGGAGTACTCGTTCAGCGCTCGTCGTGTACGGCGAGATGGGAGGAGCCTTGGCAGCAGCCGACTGCTACATCACCCGCGACAACTACCCGGGGAAACAGCTGGACAGTGCGCCTGCATCGTCTGCGCGCCCAAGAACGGCGTCAACTGCGTGCCCCACGTACACCCTGTCCGGCTCCACTTACAAGTGCAGCAACAAGACGGAATAGTGGACTCAATCAATAATAATGCTTCAACCTGTACACGTTGTCGTATATTAGTCGAGTTGAATAATGCTAGCTTTGGGTACGTGCCCCAAACTATGTGTTTATTTATTTTAGGGTGAACAAAGCTGATCGATCGACATGATCAGATGCATTCATGCATGTCGCATAAGAACGTGGCTTTTTGTTTCCCGCGGTTCTCTGAACTCGTATCCACAAGTGGCTCAGCCCTCCAACGCGGCGGCCACCATCTCCCGTAGCTAACGCGTGGGCTGGCGGCGCGGCGGCGCCGGCAGCAACCGCGTGACGGAGTCGGGAAGCCGGCAAGCGCTGGGACGGGGTGGCGGCAGCGGGCGCGGTGCAGCGGCAGGTGGGCGACGTGGCTGCGAGCTGAGGCGCGACGCATGGTGGACGGTCCCTAGGACCACGCCGTCGCTCACGTCCGTGCCGTCCGAGGAGAATGACACGATCACACGAAGTATGCGAATGGAAGAGGTAAAAAAAGAAGGGGTCATTGCATTTTTAAGCTTTCCTCCTTCATGTTGTCTGTTTATTTAGCGTGTCATGTTGGATCTGTTCGCTATACGAAGAGGTATAGATCAACGGTGGAACACTTAAATAGTTTAAGGACCATAAATACATTTTAAGAGTTGTTGGACTTGGAGGACACCCCAAAAATTCATAGACCTACGGTGCACTTAACTCTTAATAACATCGGTCACTCCTAAATCCTTCGTCTCAAAGTTATTGAACAAGAAATCCTTCGTCTCAATCACATGAAGGCTGGTTGTAAAGATCAATATACCATCAACATATAAACACAAGATCATATACCTTCACCTCCATCATAGCAATAATACACACATCTATTAGCTTCAGGGGCGTTTGGTTGGTCGGATCCATTCCGATTCTTCCGAGAATCGGTTGGAATGGTGCCAAATGGGTGAAGAGCGTAACATTTGTGAAACGTTTCATGCACCTATTGTGCCTGACTTTCTGAATTGGCTGAAGGGTGATTTCGCACCGATTCTCTTATGTTTCTCTTGCCTCCCATATGCGTTATTAGAATCTAGCCTACCAGCCAAACGATTTACAAAGTGATTCAGATTCAACTCATGAAACGTTTCTCGAGATAATCTGGTTTGATCTGAAATATTTCTACAAGAATCTGAATTCCTACCAAACGAAGCCTCATTCATGACAAAGCCAGTAAATGTTAAGGTTTCGTCGAACCTTTAATAACAAAGTAACATTACGGGACAGTAATCGTAGAGTGACAGACATGAACTCTTGCAGTGATTACTCCCGTAACTTTCGATCCATGATCCCGTAACTGTCCGTTTAATGGCTCCATCCAACGCTTGAGTGGCAAATAAAATCCAACTCACCACGCACCACACATGTCGCGGCCTAGCCTGAGTGGGCTCATGGCGTGCGTGTACGAGGCACGCCTTCACCTCTCTCAACTTCATAACATGTGTTCACACGATTCACTTATTTAAGTTGAGTCAATATTATGTTTAGACAAAATCCTATACAAAACTAAGACTTTATTACACCTATCATTTAATGTGATTCTTAAAAATTATTAAATTTAATTAAATTAAAAATAGACCAAACCCAATTATAATCAAAGATGGCGTCTAGACCACACCGATGAGGCGACAACCTTTTTTTGAGGTCAACTGGAGGAGCAAGGAGCCCCCAACTAGGGATGAAAACGGTCGGGAACGGTCGGGAAAATGTCTTAACCATTTTCGCTCCCGTATTTTTTTGGCCGGGAACGGGAACGAGAAGGACGGACGGGAAAACGAACCATTACAGTATATCGAACGGAATATTTCGAACGGAACGATGTCGTCTGAGAAAAACACAAAACGGGAACATCGATATATGTAACCACTTGAAATAGTGAGCTCGCATTAATAGCAACCATGCATAATCCTTATGCAAACAATAGCAACTAGTGAGCTCGTCAGAATATTTATGCAAATAAAACTACAGAACTACCAAAAAAAGAAAATGGAAAAGAAAAATGAACAAAGGGCCAAACCTTGCTGCTCCTGGAGATCTACAAAGGAAAACAACAGATGGGGAATAAAAGAAACAAAAAAAAGTTAAAACCAGCGCATCAGCTCGTTTGTCCCTGCCTCTTTTCTGGCACGCATGCACAAGGCACAGGCAGGCATGCCGCAAGCAGCAGCAGTGCACAGAGGCACTGCAGCACACTGCACACCGCACTCAGCAAGCATTAGTCCCACCTCGTCCTTTGAATCCGCACTGGCACGGAGGTAAGTTATAAATGAAGCCAGGCTAGTGGACAGGAAACGACTCATCCTTGGGCCGAAGTTGTGGACTAGCGGGCTGATGGGCTGGGCGCCTGCAAACACGGGAATACCGTCGGGATTTTTCCCGTTAAAATCCGGTAACCGTGGATTCGGTCGGGAAAATAGCTCGCCCGATTCCGATCCCGGTTCCGCCCGTTTTCCTGAATAATTTTTCCGTTTCCGAATTTTCCTGTAATTACGGTATACGGTTGGTATTTGCGGAATACGGTGTCGGTCGGTACGGGATCTTCCCGTTCCTGGTTTCATCCTTACCCCCAACTGGTCACACCACTCACCACCAGTGTCTGATGTCTGAGCCAAAAGCCCAAAAAGCATGCTCTCACTCTTAAGCCCCTTTGGCACGACTCATCTAAAACGGCTAAGCCCCTTTGGCACGACTCATCTAAAACGGCTAAGCCCCTTTGGCACGACTCATCCAAAACGGCTGGTGAAGCCAAAGCCGATGAAGCTAGAAAAACTGTCTTTTCTTAGCTTCTAGTTCATTTTAACCTCGACTTACAAAACGGCATCACGCTACAGTGTCTCGATTTGCGTAAAATAGATGAAGCCGAAGCCGGCATAAGCCGTGCCAAAAGGCCCTTACTCTTCGTCTGTAGGGAGGATAAGGCGATAACAAGTTTCTGTTCTGAATGGATTAGGGCGTCATTGTCCATGTACCGCGTGCGACTGCTCTCGGTGTCGGTGATGAAATGATCGACAAAGGCTCAGTGCTCTAATTACTTGAATGGCATGGAGTAGAGAAAAATAGATGGAAGGTACTATTAGCGATGGAAGTGTACTGGACAACGATGTATCATATGATACCACCGAGCGAGTAGACATGATCACATATGAAGATCATTACACAAGACAATAAAACCATCTCTCTCTCTCTCTCTCTCTCTCTCTGTGTGTGTGTGTGTGTGTCTCGACGAAGCGGACACCGTCGATATGGACGTGGGAACGTCTGGAGTCTGGACTCATTCAAATGAGCGGCGCTTTCGAATGAGCGGCTGTCGCACTTGCACCCTTGCGAATCGCATCACGCAGCCTCTCCAGCGCCATGTACGACGACCCGCCCGCCTCCACGGCCTTGCGGCACGCGGCCTTCATCTCCGCGGCCTTCTCCCGCGCCTTCCGCCCCTCCTCGCCGCCGCCCATCAGGGCCCTCACCGCCCGCTCCAGCTCCGCGGCCTCGACGAAGTTGTCACGCTTCCTGTCCACCTCCATGGCCACGGCCACGCCCATGACGGACACGAGCTCGAACGCGTTCAGGTGCTGCTCCGAGTACAGTGGCCACGGCACCAGCGGCACGCCGTGCCACAGGCTCTCCATCGTCGAGTTCCACCCGCAGTGGGTCACGAAGCCGCCCACGGCCCCGTGGGAGAGCACCGCCTTCTGCGGCGCCCACCGAGGCCACACGAGGCCCCTGTCCTTGGTCCGCTCCAGGAACCCCGCGGGGAGGAGCTCGTCTAGGTCGGCGTACGACGGGTGCCGCGAGCCCGCCGCGGGAGGGCCGCGCAGCGCCCACAGGAACCGGTGGCCGCTCCGCTCCAGCCCCGTGGCGACCTCGCGCGCCTTGGCGGCGTCGAACCAGCCCAGGCTCCCGAAGCAGAGGAACACCACCGACGCCCGCGGCTGCGAGTCGAGCCACCGGACGCACGCCTCGTCGTCGGACGCATTTTCCACACCGAGGTTCAGCACCGGGCCGATCGGGTACAGCGGCGGCGCCGGTCGTCCCGGCATGCACCGGCCTTCGGCGATGGCGGTGAGAAGCCCCGGCTCGAGCTGGGTCACCGTGTTGACGATGATGCCGTCCGCGTCCATGAAACGTCTGCCGTGGTACACGAACCACGTGAAGTTGGGGCTGTCCTTGCGTCCCAGGAACCCGGGGATGTTTCCCGCGGGCACGGGCGGCAGGCCCGGGACGTCCACCGTGCCCTCGAACGTCTCGAAGTCGACGGCGACCGTCTCGTCGAGGGCCGGCAGCCTCAGCGTGAGCGCGAGCAGCGCGGCGGTGGAGGTGAAGTAGACGTACGTCGGCACGGCGAGCGCGCGCGCTACGTCGAGCACGGTGGTGGCGAAGAAGTCGACCACGAGCGCCGCGGCGCCGAGCTCCCGCGCCGCGGCCTCCACGTGGGGCTTGTAGAGCTCCAGGTAGCGCGACTTGAACTCCTGCAGGTTGCCGGCGCAGTCCGCGGGGGGATCCACGGCCGGGAGGTGGTGGAACCGGATGCCAACGCCGGACGCCGCGACGCGCCGGACGTGCGCCCCCACCTCGGACGCCGACTCTGGCGTCGGCGGCCGCACGACGAGGACGGTCACCGTGAACTCTCGGCCGAGGTCCTCGTCGTCTCCGCCGCCGGCGCCGTGGCCGAGCAGGCGCTTCCCGGCTTCGATGAGCGACATGAGGTGGCCGGAGCCGGGCTCAGGGAGGAGCAGCACGTTGAGGCTCGCCATTATATTCCACCCTCCTGACAAAAGAGCTTGTGTTGCTGCGCTAGCTAAGTGTACGAGCTCCGACTCCAATTGTGCGTTGTGGTTGAGTCTGAACATGCTCTATAAATTGTTGCTCGCACAGGCCGTAGCGAGCGAGCACAGAGCAGAAGGGACACCAAAAGTCTATTCTGGATTGAGGCCGGGGAAAAGGATTGGCCGGTCTCTGCAGAGTCTAGTGCGGCGTTGACAGTCCGGTCCCTTTCGTTATTACATTATTAATGTCAAATAGAGTTTTATATTTTGGGGGCTACGGCCGGTGCCAAGTAAGCGCACGTGTAACCAAACTCGTTTTGCTCTTCTTCTGAACACAACAACGCGCAAGCCTCCTGCGTATTGAAGAAAAAAGTAGTCTTCTATTGAGGTCCAGAAGGAATCAAAGTGGAAGCAGCATCAAATCTCTCATTCCGGAAAGGATGCAATCTAGAATAGTTAATCAGTATGAAATTTGATTAATTTTTTTCTAAAAAGTAATAATATTTATCATGCAAAATATTTTTGTCGTCAAATATATTTTCATAGCATATCTGTTTAGGGTCAAACATGGTGCTACTATTTCCTATAAACATGATCAAATTCAAGATAGGTAGACTTCCGGTTCGCAACCCCATTCACTCCTGGTTTTGGAACCGGGAGCATGAATCCGGGACTAAAGGGCCCCTCCTTTAGTCCTAGTTTCGCGCTCGGGACTAAAGGTCCACCTTTAGTCTCAGTTGGTAATACCAACCGGGGCTAAAGAGGCCTTTCGGCCTGACCACATAGACCGGCTCTTTAGTCCCGATTGATACAACCGGGACTAAAGTTTTTTTTTCCTTTTTTTGTTTCTATTTTTATTTTCCTTTTTTTTTCTATTTTCACGCTGCTACCAGGGTTTTTTTTTTCTATTTCTATTTTCCTTTTTTCCTATTTTTAATTGATGATTCGTTTTGGTTTTTGAATACGCATTCTACGCTGCTAGAATATACGTACGTTTATAATGTTTAACATTTTGTATAAACTATAGTACGAAGGATCTTTAGTCAAGGATCAGCGGTACAATCCTATAGAGCAGATCTTGTTCAAGTTCGTGCTGCATGGTTTGAGAGCTGAGCTTTTAAGTTAGCTTTCACTCTTCTGAGCAAACGAGGTGGTGCTAATAGGTGGGATTGGCCAGCAATTCCAGCATATTGCGTACTGGGCCACTCCATTATAGTATATGCTCTCTCCTATGTGTGGGCTTCAGGTTGAGTCGGCCCATCGAGGCTCCTATAAACGCTCGGGACTAAAAGACCTTTAGTTCCGGCTCGTAATACCAGCCGGGACTGATTGATTTGGTCGTGTTCAAATCAATTGATTTCCTACGTACAATACCAGTCCTCCATGGTCAGCTGGGACTAATTGATTTCCTACGTACTGGTGTAGCAGCTAGCTTGCAGTCCTCGATGGTCAGCCGGGATCAGCCGGGACTAATTGATTTCCTACGTACTAGTGTAGCAGCTAGCTAGCAAGAGAGAGACTGTTTTGTTGGCTTAGCCTGTGTTTAGTTCCAAACCTAAATTCTCAAAAAGTGCTACAGTAGCCATCACATCGAATCTTGCGATATGTGCATGGAGCATTAAATGTAGACGAAAAAAAACTAATTGCACAGTTTGGTTGGAAATCGCGAGACGAATGTTTTGAGCCTAATTAGTCCATGATTGAATACTAATTACCAAATAAAAACGAAAGTGTTACGGTAGCCCAAATTTCAAAATTCGGCCAACTAAACACGGGCTTACACGTACTGACGGTGAACAGCTAGCTAGCTAGCTAATGTAGCAGCTACTCCTACGTACTAGTGTCTCGATCGACTCGCTCCCGTACACGTACGCCCAGCTCGCTCCCGGCCGGCCGCAGGAAAGAACATACACACGTACTGGTTAATAATAATACTCGCTCTGAGCCGTCACGCGGCCAGCACTCCACAGAGCTCAATCAGTTGGAGACCTTTAGTCCCGGTTGGAGACAGCAACCGGGACTAAAGGTCCCTTCCTAATCTCGGACGGAGACTCCAGCCGGGAGTAGACTTTTACTCTCGGTTGGAGGGACCAGTCGGAAGTAAAAATTAACCTTTAGTCCCGGTTAGTAGCTCTAACCGGGACTAAAGGTCCCCTGCAACAAAAGCCTGCCACAGTAGCCGTTGGGCAGGACCTTTAGTCCCGGTTGGAGCTACCAACCGGTACTAAATGTTTCTCTAGTCCCGGACGCGAAAAATATCGAGACCAAAACTAAATTTCGAAGTAGATCAAAGGTCGTTTCTCTAGCAGTGGGTTGAGTCTGAACATGCTCTATAAATTGTTGCTCGCACAGGCCGTAGCGAGCGAGCACAAAGCAGAAGGGACACCAAAAGTCTATTCTGGATTGAGGCCGGGGAAAAGGATTGACCGGTCTCTGCAGAGTCTAGTGCGGCGTTGACAGTCCGGTCCCTTTCGTTATTACATTATTAATGTCAAATAGAGTTTTATATTTTGGGGGCTACGGCCGGTGCCAAGTAAGCGCACGTGTAACCAAACTCGTTTTGCTCTTCTTCTGAACACAACAACGCGCAAGCCTCCTGCGTATTGAAGAAAAAAGTAGTCTTCTATTGAGGTCCAGAAGGAATCAAAGTGGAAGCAGCATCAAATCTCTCATTCCGGAAAGGATGCAATCTAGAATAGTTAAACAGTATGAAATTTGATTAATTTTTTTTAAAAAGTAATAATATTTATCATGCTAAATATTTTTGTCGTCAAATATATTTTCATAGCATATCTATTTAGGGTCAAACATGGTGCTACTATTTCCTATAAACATGATCAAATTCAAGATAGCTAGACTTCTAAATCTAGTAGAATCATATCTTTGGAGACAGCGAAGCTTCTTTTATGCCATCAACTAGAATGGATGTGAACGGCGATGACTAGCTCCAAGATATATAACCCAATGAACGAATGACACCAATCACGGTAGTTGCAGCGGGCTCTACTAGTAGGACTGTATAGTACTCGCTTCCGAGCTGCCATGAACACCACCACAGGTACCTTGCGCTTCGTGGGCGCTACACGCTACCTCATGCACAGCTTGAAAGCCGCCGCCTGCTCACATTGAGAAGGACGACGTTAATGTTCCCCGTGGGAGGTTGTCAAAAAAAAAAAAGTTCCCCATGGGCCATGGCCATTTGACACTGCCTGGCGAGAACTGAGAACAGAGAACCTAACGCAATCTAGACAAGCTACCGATCACACTAGCTCTGTTTAGTGCATGATGACTGTTGTACAACATGTGATGTGAGTGGATAGAGTGTACTACGGGCGAATTGTATTCTGGTTTTGTGCCCTAGCTAGGTCCATTATATTCCTGTACGTGGATAGATCGATGTAGGCAAGCAGTCAGGCCTTCGTTGTGCGCAATATAATGGATGGAGGGGGATATATCCTAGTTAGGCACACCATGTGTATCTATATGCATGGCTGGTCTAGCTAACCCTTCACCCTCGGCATCATATCACTGCAAACCACATGCCGTGGGCCCGTGGCTGATTTCGCGCCACACGTTCTCGTGGCATACATACGTAGCGGATCCACCGAAGTACTGTAGACGTTGAACTTTGCAGCAAGAGGCCATCTGCGAACACAAAGTTGACACGTGCCCTTGTGGTTCGATATTGTGATGATTGATTGTCAACGAGTTGCGCTTCAGGTTGAGTTTGTGAACTAACCAGGGCGTGAGTTGTGTTGTGCAATATGTTTCTTGGCTTGTGGTGCGTAGGTGTGGAGCTCGGAGACGGTAATCGACAGTGAAGGTGAAGGTCAAGCGGGTCCGTGCCGATGGACTGGGAGCGGTGAAGGACGGATGCTGGGCTTGGACCAAGGGACCAGGAGGCCGGATGACCAGCCGCGGTGGCTGACAGTCTGACACCTGGGGACATCGACAAGTGCAAGTGTACATGGTGACCGTGTTGACCAAGTCAAGACGGCGGTCGAGCAAGTCGGGCGGAGGCTCTAGAAGACTTGGCAGCCGGGCGATCGAGGACGGCGGTGACACGTCTCGAGGTACAGGGGATACATATAGAGTACGGTACTCGCGAGTGGTTTGGTCCTCAAAACCACTGGCGGAGGGTTTTCGCGGGTTTGTCCTCAAAATCCGGGTGCGGTTCCGGCGGGAATCGGGGCAGTACGTGGCGGAATCACAGAGGTTGCGTCAAGGCGAAGCAAATCTATGAAGGAAGCGTGGCCGTTTGATCGACAGAGAGAGAGTTGGACCATAATACCTTTGGGGTTAGCTGGTTCGCGCAAAATATCTAGGGGCACTAGTAAAATTGTGTAATAGGCCTATAAATAAGATGGGCTGCCTCCACTCAGTCTTATCACTGTAGTTCTATTTCTCCAGTCAGACATTTCTTTTATCCTTGTTAGGGTTTCCTGCCTCTATACTGCTGTAGTGATCCACAGATGATTTAGCCAAATTATTCAAATGTGTAAAACAACTTTGTAGACCTGATCTAAGTGGGAATGGAGGCCTTAACCTCCTCTTGTCCTCCGAGATTCAGATCCTTGTCTCATGCTCTTGTGATTTGATTTTTGGTTTCCTTCCTCTCTCGGTATCCCTTTCTCTTGATTTTGATGGTTTCCTTGAATATGAGCTTTTGAGGTCTTTTGAGTTAGATCAAAACATGCAAGGACACCTGAGAATCATTCCCACCAAGTGGTTTGGCTAGATTCAACTCGAGCACGAAAATCCACTCTTTTGAGGAATTTTGAGAAATCCCCATCCTTCTTGATGGATTTTGAGATTGCTTGAGATTTGTTGGGTTTTGGGTGTTGATGCTCTGGAGATATCTTCTCAACACTCCCTGGAACATCCCTGCAAAGTTTCAAGTCAATCCGAGTTGATTTGGTTGAGTTTCGGACTTCGAATCGAATTTTCCTGAAATTTGCTCGTACATACCGGACATGTCCGGTAGGCAAACTTTCGAGTTTGGAGCTAAAATTTGGTGGAGAGATTTCTCAAGGTGTCTAGAGGCTATGTTTAAAATTTCATAATTTTGGACACCGTCTTGTAGGGTTTTCGATTTTTCTCGTAAAGTCACTCTGTGCTGTCCAGTCCATACCGGACATGTGGTTCTGAGTTTGGTTAGCGTGAATACCGGACATGTTTGGTAGGCTCTCCATACATGTCCCGTAGGGAGTTTTGAGTGCTGTTTGTTTTGTTTCTTGCGCGTTTGAGCTTCGTTTTACGTTCCGTTTCTTGCGTTGGTTTTCCACTCATCCTATCTAGGTACTCTTATCACCAGTTGGTTTGGGTATTTTAGATTCGGGAACTCGCTTCTTCTCAATAGTAGTTAATTATCCTATTTTCGCCCTTCGGTTCGGTTAGTGCTTCTCGGTTCGCTTGCTTTGTGGTGTCCCGCTGTGTTCATAGGGAACATCCACCCTCTCTTTTGGATCGTGGACATCATGGGCTGTTCGCTTGAGCTTATCAGCCGGGAATCATTCCTACTTTTCAGCCATGGAACAGTATATTTCTCTCATAACAAATCAGCCCTACAAATCAGCTGCAGCCGCAATAAGTCCTGCCGAATAGAGCCCAGTGTTTGCGTCTTGCGTTTGACGGTGATTTTGGGACAGCGGTCGAAAGTTTCGAAAGAAATTTGAGACCGCCCTCTGGTCACCGTTTTTGGTACTTCATCATCAGAGAACTAGGAGATGAACGATGTCTCGTTAAGTCGTTAGATATGTATTGAATATTATTTAGAAATCGGTTACTTAACTTTGGGTTATATTTAGCACTATAAGGTGGAATTAAAGTCAGAGTTTCATGTAAACTAGACTACTTTATATACATAGTAGTATGCCCGTGCTAACGCTACGGTAAAAACCAAAAGACAATATTTTTCTACGCACATAATTATTTGTATCACTGGTGCATTCATCGCACATAATTATCATTTGCATCGTTATTTTCCTTGTCTGTATGCTCCATGTTTGTTAAACTGCTGAAGACCCTCATCCAATGCTTACATAATTATCATGTTAAAAAAATATGATTTGTCATCTATTATAGGACCTATATCATTTCGAACTGAATATACCAAACAGTAAATGCCAGTCGTCTTCCTGACATTGAAGGACCAAAATGTTTTTCATACAACAATTTTATAGAACTAAAACGAAACATCCAGTTCATCGCCATCGCTTAGAGGTCTGGTAATAGCATACATCTTCTTTCAAGAGTTTGTGGAGCTCAGCACGGTAATCATCAAGCCTCCTAATGTCTGAACTATCATCATCAAGCCTCCTTGTGCCTGAACTATCAACAATTGGCAGGGTCTCATACAAATCACAGAGGATATCATTCAGTGTACAGAGAAAATGTTGGTAGCACTATTACTGAAAAAAAAGACAAAAAAAATGTGTCCATCTGTAATAGAAAAATTTCTGACTAAGAAATCAATTTATGATGGATATTCAATTTACCGCACATCAAAGTGGAAAGAAGCATCAAAAGTATCTGATATGGTACCACACAGGTAAAGGGAACACAGGAAGAAGGAAACATCAAATTACCTGATCTTATTTCTTGAACATTCCTTGAACAAAGGTAAAGGAAGATGACATGACAGGAAAAAAAGCAAGTGCACTAACTAAGCATATGGAACCAAAACTCTATTCGAGTTGTTCTGCATCACAGAGCATTGAAGTTTTCAGTATCATATACTGAATGGTAATGCTTCTGGAATGTAATAACTGAATATATATCTGAGACTTGCACAATTAAAAAAAAGTTAAGCATATATATCCACCGAGAGCATATCACTGAGTACATGGGTAGTACTATTACAGAAAAAATTATGTCCATCTATAATAGAAAAATCTCAGACTAAGAAATCAATTTATGAATCTATAGGTTTATATCGATAACACCATGGAGGATCTAGGTGCTAACAGCATGAAGACAGCAAGATTGACCTTGCAACCAAGTCCTAAGGGCTCTACAAACTCTGTAAACTCCATCTCACAAGTACCTTGAGGACATCATCAACGCCCATGGTTTTTGCCTCTTTGATTCCTTGCACATATGATTGGTTGATTATACTGGCACTGGAAGTTCTTCTCCAACTGCAAAAATCAGGAGCTTCCCGATTACAGTATGCAAGACATACAACAAAACTTCGTGTATCCACCTCAGTTCCATCATTTGGAACACTATCTTTCCATGAACCACAATTTTGAAAGAACTTCCCAGCGGGGCAAGGCACTTTGCCCACACAGTAGATAACTTCCCAATCCACAATTCACCATCAATCAAATCGTTTCTCAATCTATTGGAAGATAGTAATTAATTTGCACACAGATGTGTCGATCCATTCTAGTGAAGCACATAATTCAACTAAATTAATTGCAACATATTTTAGCTAGGAACAGATTAATTACGTCCAACAATACTCGCATTAAGGGATTGGTATGACAAGGGAGAACTATGACATCTGGGTAGGTTTTTGATAAATTATCAAAGCAGTAAAATTACAGTCACACTAATGCATTGAAGTAATTTTGATACAAATATCTTTAAAGAAAGTAGACTCAAGAAAGAAGATCAGCAATGATGGATAACCTTCAGCAAAGCCATCATAGTTCACATGAATGATTCGATCTGGGAGCGACGTATCAGAAGATCTAATGCTAAATGTCCAAACTTCTCCATCCTGCAAAATCCAAGAGAAGAGTAAATTCTGATAAGCTATGACCGACAAGACTCGGTTCTAAAACTTCAGTACATTTGTCTTCTCTGTCGTCAGAATTTAGTTGTTATTTTTTATGCTAAAATAACAACTAAAACAAACAATAATATGGTCTCTACTCTCTAATTTAGAGAACTTCAGTAGCTCAATTCAACCCTCTCACGTTCCCTGACAGAATACACACTACTATATCAACGTATAGTGGGAGACACGAATTAAAGGAAAACAGGGTTAATGAACAAGGTTATTACTCCTATTGTAGTTAACTCTAGTGCTTTTGAAATATGAAAATTTTAGTCATTTGTATAAACACATTTAAGAAGAGAAACATAATTTCAGGACACATCTTAGTAAATGAAACTCAAGAGTGCCATCGGACAATTTCTCCTTAGATTTTACATGCTAAACCCATGCCAATGTTACCGCAAAATACAAAACAAGATAAAATTTGTAAATAATAAAACGAACAATCCACACATTTTTGTTCAGTTATAGAGTATATTACTTGAACTTGACAAATAAATCACACCTTTTCTTATCGATTAGCACAGAGTGAGGTGAATTTGCCATCTTTAGATTAAACCCTAATAAAAGGTTAATTAAGAACTTGCCTTTGTCATATGTTTATGATGAGGATGCAAGCCGAGAGGAAGGGCATGACAATGGTATGCGTGAATCAGTGATGCTGGGCGGAGTCCCTCGACCTCAGCCAGCAGCCTGAAGAGCACCCCCTTGCCGTCCTCGCAGTGGATCCTCAGCATCACGATGTGGCCGTCTGAGATCCTCGCCTCGATCTCTGGCAGCGTGTTCCTAGTGGCCAGTGCCCGGCGTGGCCTGGTGGCCGGCGCCCAGTCGCCTGCCCTATCACGCGCGTGTGTGGGAGAGATCGTGGCCTCGTCCCCGGCGGCGGCGGCGCTCAGCCTCCATCCCTCCATCCAGGTGACGCGGTGGCAGATCCAGGCCGCCCCAACCTCCTGGCCGCGGCACCATCGCCTCGCCCGCTACTTCTCCAATGGCGTGGAGGCGCTGCCGCCGTCTCCTGACCCCGCCTTACATTGAGTTTTTTTTGGGGGGGGGGAGCGTGGTGGCTGCGGGAAAAGAAAACCTGAGGCGGGATCGAACCGTGGTCGGGGAACGCGGGCGTTGGCAGCTGGGGCACAAGGGGTTGCTGGTTCCTGGAGATCCATTGAAGGATGACCGTCGGATATGGTTGAGTAAAGAGAGAGAATGGAGGAGAGTTAATCTGGTTCTTACGTTTTTAGGGTGGTGTATTTCTGGGTGCATATATTGTTGTGGACGTAGTTAAGGTTATGACTGTAGAGTGGGTAATTGTTGGGTGGATCTAGGATAATTTGAAGTGGTGTATTATAGCAGAGCGTGCTGCTACTGTAGCACCGAGGCTTCGATTCGAGGCACGGCGTGCCGGACAAGTAGTCGTTCCTCTATTGCCTTGCTTGCCAAGAGAGATGCCCGAGCTGGGAAGAAGGCGAATGGAGGGTGCACGGGAGGGACGGAGAGAGTTGCTTGTATCATTATTGTAGTCTTGTAGATGGCCAATTTAATATAAAATCAATTGGAATTTCTGCTTTTTTTACACTTTGGTTTATATATATTATTTTTATGTTCTTGGTCTGTTGTTCATATATTTCGTACAATCGTACTTGGCAAATGAAAATCAATACATTTTGCATGTGTATAGAACAATTTTAATCTTAAATCCTACATTGGTACCTATGTTAGCTACTTTACCAACTCGCCACACCTTATTTTAGTTGCTTCCTCCTTCACTATTTATCTGCTAAAAAACCAAAACGAATTACAATTTAGAACTAAGGGAGTATTTCCTAGCATAGAATCACCATTGTCTTCTCTCTTCGGTAGCATAGGTACCCTGCTTACAGATCATGCATCTCCATGGGTGCTGGTGCTCGCGCGCCATGGTCCGAAAGGCTGTGTGCCTACCGTGCAAGGGGCCGACCGAGTGCGTGACCACCCGGCCGATGTAGCCGCTGAAAGCGAAATTGCATGTCCTCGACTGCATATTTTGCATGCATCCGCGAAACCCATCTGGATGTACTCAAGTCGAGGCAAAAATGATAGGAGAGACAACTGCTCATTTCACGTGGCCGGAGAGAACGGTGACAGTATGGGTCTGTTTGGAATTTCTTCGATCCACCAAAATTCCAGCTCCAGCAATTTCTAGGATAGTGATGCGGGTTTGGAATTTTGGGTTGATCAAAGCCTCTTGCCGGGTCTCTGCCGGCGTCCGGCCGTAGTCAAGACTAGCGGATATGATTTCCCCGGTGGAAAGCCATTCAGGCAATGACACGAGGACAAAACCACCCCCACTTCAAAGCATGGACAGCGACGGTCCAAGCTGCAGCGTTGCAGCGTGGCTTCAACTGCGCTGTCTGGCGTCTGCGACGACACCCGTGAATTGCGATGCCTCGCGATGGCATCACTTGGCCGCAGGCGTGTTGAGCTATAGCCTATGGATCAGAATTTCATAAGATCTTAGCGGATTGTTTAGAAGAAACATCTGCCGAATCTGCTGAAGAAAGCACGGTTCCAAGTCCCGTGCTCGCCCATCCTGCCATCCTTGGGGGACTGATCTGGTCCCCTGTGTGGTCACCCTCCACCGCCGAATCAGTGCCAGTCACTATCGATTGGCTATGCATCAATCATACTGTTATTCGTTTCACTTTAGCTAAGGCCCCGTTTAGATCTAAATTTTTTTACGTAGCATTTCGTTTGTATTTGATAATTAGTGTCTAATTATGGACTAATTAGGTTCAAAAGTTTCGTCTTGTGATTTCTCATCCAACTGTGCAATTAGTTTTTTTTTTAAATACATTTAAGATTTTCATGATATAAGAAGATTCAATGTGATGAATATCGCTATTTTTTTGGAATCTAAACAGCCCTAAGACCCGTTTAGATTCTAAAAATTTTACGCAGACCGCCACATCGAATCTTTGATATATGTATGGAGTACTAAATATAGACGAAAAAAAAACTAATTACACAGTTGGGTGAGAAATCGCGAGACGAAACTTTTGAACCTAATTAGTCCATAATTAGACACTAATTATCAAATACAAACAAAAATACTACATTAGCCAAAATCCAAAAAAAAAAAATTGTATCTAAACGGGGCCTAATACTGTATATTACTCCAGTGGAACTCGCCATCCAGTGCACTGCAAGCAGTGTCGTGTTGGGCTGTTGGCTGCACTGAAAAGGAAAAAGGAAAAGCAGCGAAGTTACGCTTACAGCCAAACACCGACGGTTCCAATGTCGCCGCCCGCGCTGGTGCTCCTGCCGGAGTGGGGCTCCGGCCACCTCATGTCCATGCTCGAGTCCTGCAAGCGCGTCCTCCTCAGCGGCGGCGGCAACGCCTTCTCCATCACCCTGCTCGTCATGCGCCCGCCCACCTCCGAGGCCACCTCCGAGGTGGAGGCGCACGTGCGCCGCGAGGCCGCGTCCGGGCAGGACATCCGCTTCCACCGCCTCCCCGCCGTGGAGCCCCCCTCGGACGCCGTCGGGGTCGAGGAGTTCATCGCGCGGTACATCGGCCTCCACGCGCCGCACGTCAGGGACGCCGTGGCCGCCATGGCGTGCCCCGTCGCCGCGCTCGTGCTCGACATCTTCGCCGCGCCCCTGGTGGACGTGGCGCGGGGCCTCGGGGTGCCGTCCTACGTCTTCATGTCGTCCACGGGCGCCTTGCTCGCGCTCATGCTGCACCTGCCCGTGCTCCACGACTCGGTCCCCGTGGAGTTCGACGAGGTGGAAGGGGAGGTGCAGGTGCCGGGCCTGCCGCCGGTGCCGCCGGAGTCCATGCCGTGCCCCGTGGTGGACAAGAAGAGCCCCAACTACGCGTGGTTCGTGCGCCTCGGCGATCGCTTCATGGACGCCACGGGGATCATCGCCAACACCGCGGACGAGATCGAGCCGGGCCCCCTAGCGGCCGTCGCCGGGGGCCGGTGCGTGCCCGGTCGCCCCGCGCCGCCGGTGTACCCGATCGGCCCCATGCTGTCGCTCGGCGACCGCTCGCCGTCTCACGAATGCGTCGCGTGGCTGGATGCGCAGCCGCCGGGGTCAGTGGTGTTCCTCTGCTTCGGGAGCATGGGCTGGTTCGATCCGCCGCAGGTGGTGGAGATCACGGCCGCGCTCGAGCGGTGTGGCCACCGCTTCCTGTGGGTCCTGCGGGGCCCACCTTCGGACGCGTCGGGCGCCGGCGCCCCGGACGGGTCGGAGCACCCGACGGACGCGAATCTCGACGAGCTCCTCCCGGAGGGGTTCTTGGAGAGGACCAAGGGCAAGGGTCTGGTGTGGCCGACGTGGGCGCCGCAGAAGGACATCCTGGCGCACCCCGCCGTCGGCGGCTTCGTGACGCACGGTGGCTGGAACTCGGTGCTGGAGAGCCTGTGGCACGGCGTGCCGGTGGTGCCGTGGCCGCTGTACGCGGAGCAGCACCTGAACGCGTTTGAGCTGGTGGCCGACATGGGCGTGGCCGTGCCGCTCAAGGTGGACAGGAAGCGGGGCAACTTCGTGGAGTCCGCGGAGCTCGAGCGCGCGGTGCGGTCCCTAATGGACGCCGACGGCGAGCTGGGGAGGAAGGTGAGGGAGAAGACCGCGGATATGAAGGCCGTGTGCTGGAAGGCCGTGGAGGAGGGCGGGTCGTCGCACGCAGCGCTGCAGAGGCTCGCCGAGGCGCTCCACCACGGCGCGGTGATCCCGAAGAAGTGAAGCACGGCCACTATGTTCTTGTGTGTTTTTTTTAGAGTGAAACAGGAGGGGTTTTGGGCCCCTACTGTTATTTTGTTGCTAAAGATACAAAGGCTATGTTCGCTTGGGCTTATCAGCCATACTTTTCAGTCATGGAACATTGTTTTTCTCTCGTAACAAATCAGTCCTACAAATCAGCCGCAACCACAATAAGTCCTGCCGAACAGCCCGAAAATCCGATACAGAGCATCATTCATGAAACCAAAAAGGTTACAAAGAAAATAAGAAGAACTACACATAGACTTCTATCCATAAATCAATTAAGAGATGATGTGTGATTTTTCTCAGAATAACTAGAGCAAACTCAGACTTGAAGATGGTCTTGCACGGTTGCACCGTTGCAAAGAAGCCTGAAAACCCTAAAGATGATATCATTTCTGGTCGCCCAAATAGACCAGCACATGGTAACAATTATCTCCATGAAGAAAGGAAGGTGTGGCTGTCGTCTGAAAATTGTCTAACACTTGGAATAGATCACCATCAGATGGCACAACGAGGTTGAGTCTATTCCAGCATGCTAGATCAAAGGGGCAGCCTACCAGTAGATGAAACAAAGTTTCAATACTGTTCTGGGAGCAAAACACATAGGTGTAATCTGGAAGAAACAACCCTTTCCGCTGCAGGAGATCTCTTGTGCTCAATCTATCTTTTAGCACTAGCCAGAAGAAAAACTTAAGCTTTTTTTGGCAAGCGGACTTCCAAAGCCATGAAAAAGCAATTGGGATTGTATGGTGACCAATCAAGACTCGATAGGCCCTCCTTGATGAGAAGATCGACGAGCCCCATAGATAAGTCCATTGATCAGGATGCTGAATAAGATGGGTATCGTTGAGCAGGATCTGTAGCTCCTGTAATTGCTCATAATAAGCTTTGCTGGAGAGAGGTAAGTGGAAAAGAGAGTGAAGAACCGGTATGTTTTTAGCCATATTAACTGAAATAAACTGATTCTTGCCAAATGAGTTCAATTGAGGATAATCTTGGAGCAGTAATCTCCCATTCTAGAGGTCTAACCACAAATAACTTGACTTGACATCTTTGATTGACACCGTTGCCATACCTTTGAAAGAGTCTAGGAGTTTCAGAAGATCTCGCCACCAGAAGGAACCATGAAAATTTGCAGAAAGCTTGGGAAGTCTATCATTTGTATAATATAGGTGCCAAACCAACTGAACCCAAGGGATATCTTGACGGTTGTAAAATTTATGCAGATGTGTAAGAAGTAAACACTCGTTGTATGTTCTAAGGTTCAAAACACCTAAACCTCCTTCATCCTTTGGAACGCAGACCATAGGCCAAGCTACCCTGGATGGCTTACGATTATTGACATCAGAGCCTTGCCAAAGACAATGCTTCCTGAATTTGTCCACCTGCTTGATGATTGTCTTTGGCAAAAGAAAAGTGCTCATAGCAAAAGTGGGGAGGGCGGTGAGAACTGCATTAGTGATTTCCAAGCGACCTGCCTCACTTAGGAAAGATGCAGTACTAATGAGTCAGCATTCACATCTCGAAACAATTGGCCAGAAGTCGGCAACTGAAGAATTGGTAATGCTCAAAGGTAAACCCAAATATGTGAACGGTAGAGAACCTTTGGAGCAGCCAAAGGTGGCAAGCATATGAAACTTATTTGCAGGAACATTGATAGGCACCATGAAATATTTGTCAAAATTCACTCTTAGACCTGTAGACTCTCCAAACTGGTGTAAGAGATTCTTGAGAAAGGGTAGCTGGTTTACTTCTCCCTGCATAAATATTAAAATATCATTGGCATATTGCAATACGGGGAAATCTTGATCATGCTGCAGAGGTAAAGGGAGATGGAGATCCCTAGAAACTTGACCTGCATTGAGCAAAGTTTGAAGAAAATCTGTTGTGAAGACAAAGAGTAATGGAGATAAAGGGTCTCCTTAACGAACACCTCTTCTACAGTGGAATACCTTCCCTGGAACTCCATTTAGAAGCATCGAAGAATTCTTGATTCGAAAATAAGCTTCATCAAAGCAAGCCACTTAGTTGGGAAACCTTTCTTCTCCATTATCTGTAACATGAGCTGATGTTCTATTTTATCAAAAGCTTTTTCAAAGTCAAGCTTTAAGATGATTAATTCCTTCTTAGAAAGGTGACACATATGTAAATACTCCAAAGACCAAGCTAGGCAATCCTAGACGCATCTAAGCTTAATGAAGACATACTTATTTTTATGAATTAGAGCAGGTAACACTCCTTGCAGACTATTGACTAGAATTTTGTGATAACTTTCAATGAGGTGTTGAGCAACGAGATGGGTCTGAAGTCAGACACCTTTTGAGCATCATCCTTCCTAGGAATCAAAGTGATGAATGAATCATAAAACTTTGGCTTAATTCGAATGGTCCAAAATATCCCTATACTCTTTCCCCCTCTGTCTCACTTACAAGTGGGCCCCACCTATCAACCCTTCATCTCCCTCCTCAATCCATTTTCTTCTTCCTCGCTCTCAATCTCATGGCAGCGGTGAACGTTCCAGTGGCGCGGTCCTGGTGAGACGTGGGTAACTGCAAGATGAAGGCACAGCGCGGCAAGGTCTTAAGGCTGCCGCCTGCCGGCCAGTGCCGCTCGTCGCCCGGCCTTCTCGTGCTTGCCTCTGTGCCACACATCACCCTCCTCGCTCGAGGTCGCCTATGTGCCGCACGATGCCCCACCGCACACTGACTCGCCCCCCTCCCTTGCTGTTGTGCGCGACGGCGAGCTCGCCACCAAGGCCGCACCTTCCTACTTGCCTTTGTCGCCTCCTGCCCGCACCGTTATCATGGCTTTGCGCCTGCTAGCCATTGAGCTGCGAATGTCTTGGACCTCACATCACAGCCTTGTGGAGGAGGCCGCCACCAGGGTGCAGCCCACCACGGTGAGCATGAGCCACCACCGCCGCATCCTTCGATCCTCGGAGTTCTATCAATTGCAGGGTGCGCCGGCAATGGCCAGGCATGTCCATGAGATTGAGAGCGAGGAAGAAAATGGATTGGGAGGGAGATGAAAGGATGACAGGTTGGGCCGCTTATATGTGAGACAGAGAGGGAGGGAGTCTAGGGATATTTTGGACCATACGAAAATACTATGGGATACATACGCACATGGGTCTGTTGTCGCCGAAGACGTATAAAATGGCATGGTTCAAACGGAGGTTGAATTATAATAGCATATCTACAAATGGACTAATAGTAATGGTTGATCTCCAAACCGTGACATTTGTAATGGCATGGTTCGTATTAGTTCTAAAACTTTTATGTCTGTGTTGAGAACAAGTTGGCCCGCGCAAATTCAAACGTAGCTAGTTTGTTTGTTGTACTATTAGTTCTTTATTTAAACAACATTTGAGTTTTGCTCTGGTGATCATCTTTGAAAAAGTTACACAAATCTTAAAGCACCGAGATAATTACAATTAAAATTAATTTTGTTTTGGATGCCGCGTCGCCTGCTAGCTTGGAGACCACGGAGGCGTGGGCAGCAAAGCGCGTTGGACGGCCATGTGGCCTCCTCGTGTGCGATTGTGGGGTGAGTTGTCACTAGTTGCTGAGGTTAACAACAAATGAAGTGAATAACCCATGTAAGGAAATTAATAAAAAGATGAACTAATTAGAGATATTTATGGACATGCGGGACATAATCCCCAGGTACCCCGTAAGAAAAGAAGAAGATCTAGTCTGACTAGGATTCCCCACATGTAATTCTAGTAACATTGCTATCATCCTACTATGACTCTTACATTGTAACCGACTAGGAGACTTGTCTCCTGGGATATATAAAGGAGAGCAAGGCTCCCTAGATCGGCATAACCTAGTAGGAACAGACCTCACGGTCTAAACCCTAAGCGCAGGGCGCAATATACTATTCACCCCACACTGGACGTAGAACGCTATTCCGGCGGACCGAACCAGTATAAATTGTTGTCTCTGCGTTCACTGTCGAGTTCTGTATACGCTGAAGCCCACCAACCATCGTCCCGGGTAACTCCGTGACAAGTTACCAGTATGGATGGCAACGGGGATGTACCCGTCGGGTATCGCCGGAACGTTCTCTTCCCCGCTATGGAGAATTCATCCCGTCCCCGTCCCCGTTAATTGTCTCGGGTATAGATTCTTGCTCATCCGTACCCGTCGGGCATCCGTCGGGTAACAGATACCCGACGGGTACTGCATACCCGATAAACAAGGACACTTGGGGTCACAGCTTTGCAATCGGAGACGTTTCTTCACCCGGGTATAAGTGTCGGAGTCTCGGAGATGCTGAGAAGAAGGAGCGAGGTTGCGAGGAGGACGAGCAAAGGTAGCAGAGAGACCGAACTGAGGAAGCGAGGGGCACGAGCGCTCGTGAGGCAGGCGGGCTTGTGCTGCTAGCGGAGATGGTGAGGAAAAATTGAACTAGGGTTCCTAGAACACAAACTATATATATGATTGTTCAGATTTGGGCCAAAATACCTATGTTGAGCTTCTTTGGACCTAATACTCGCATGACAACTCAAATAGTCGGGTTCCCAACGGGTAACGGGGACGGGTAAACAGGGAACGTTTCCGTACCCGCTATACCCGTCGGGGATGGATTCTTGCCCATTTAGATACCCGCGGGTAAATATATGATCACATCCTCGTCCCCTAATGGATCAAATACCCGTCGGGTATCGGGTATCGGGGCCCCGTTGCCATCTTTAGTTACCAGTCATCAAACACCGACAGCTAACGTGTCAGGTAGGGGCTTTCGGCGTAATTGCGTTCGAGAGCTCGACGGACCTCAAGATCGACGCCATCCGTGGCAACGGCTTCTCACGGCAACATCCTTCATCAGCTTACAATGGAATCACCGTCTCAAGGCATCTCGTGGTTGCATGCTTTGGAATACAGAGTCAGGCGGAGCCTCACGCCTCTCCTCCATGTCCCAGAGCATCCTGGCAGATCTAAAGTCGCTGTCCGCAAGTTCAGCGTCAAGCACCGCAGCCATGATTGTAACCTACTGTGATCTGCGCATCTCAATTACGACGAGTGAAGCTGGCCGTCGCACACGTCAGCGACCGTAGATCCTGAACAAATTTGACTCCGACATGAGTTGGGAATCTCCTATCACAACGCCCCGGCCGGCGGGTAAGTTTAAGTCAACTTCAAAGACAGACATGCAAATCGCGACATCAGGGCCGATCGAGCAAAATAAGGTCGTTTCAAGTCGACGCCATCCATGATGATGCAAACAAGCAATCTATTGAGGAAATTGCATGTACGTGTTACCATCTATACGGCATGCACGTATACAGCTCATGTCCGGAACAACTCGGCCTCTACTACAACTCAAGTGCCACGTCCAGGTGCGCCACCTCGTTCCGCTCGTGGACCACTTGGTCGGCGGCATCATCGACGAGTTCTGATCGAGTCCGAGTATGATTCGACTCCTCGCCGAGTCCGAGTACCCACTCCGACGTACTCCCAGTCCCGGACGACTTCACCTCCCAGAGTAGCGGCCGTCGCCGAGTAGCAGGCACTCGGCTGTTACTTTCTGCAAGGTTCTCGGCGTCGAAGACTAGCGCAGTCCGCCCGTAGCCAACGACGGCTTACTCGGATCAAGAAAGCAGTTTGCATGTGTGCATTAGTTGACGACGACAAGCAAGGATAACGATGATCGTCAACATGCAAAGGACCTACCCACGTACTCGTACGATGGTTCCTACAGGCAAACAAAGGCCACGTACACGTACGATGGCTCCTACAAGCAAACAAAGACCACTCTGCCTCCGGACTCTGCCGATTCTGTTCCGCTGAGCCCTGACTCTGTTTATACTCGGCAACTACTCGGCCTGTTCAAGAATCTACCTGGAAGCAGTTCAGGCTACTCGTCTGCGGTGTCTGACTACTCTGACGCAGTGTCCGACTACTCTGCAACGCTGACCGACTACTCAGTCGCGGAAACCGACTACTGACAACAAGCTAAGTCATGCTTTAATATTTTTCTAAATATTCCTTAATTCTTATATATCCCCAAATATTACACATGCACCTCCACAGTCATACAATTGTTTCATTTCGACTACCATACAACTCCGAGCTTGTAGTCGAAACTACACCTAATGGATGTACGACACGTGCTCTACATGCATTCTTTTTCTTCACACAACGCCGATTGTTCCAGCCTTCTCTTAACGGTTGTACAAATACTTGAGCAATACGAACTCACATCTGTGACGCACTATTTACTCACACGGCTCACATGGTTACGGTCATGAACCTCACGACCATACGCCGGAGATACAAGTGCTTACAAATACGGGGTCAACTACTCCTGCAATTTACACAACCTAGCAAGAGCAAGACGCAAAAAATCCTATATGCATTTTATAATGATGGGATCCGCTCCCGACTTGTTATTTTACATGCATACATCTTATAATACTGGGACCAACTCCCAACTTAATATCCTAAATATCAATAACTACAAAATTTTGTATATTTTGCCTTGCAGGGGACCAGGTCTACACCACGCCGCTGGGTGAGGACGAGACACATTATCCGGGTTAACTCTACTCGGACGTCGCTCATACCACCACCGGGCAACCTTGTCCCCGCGCTGACTACTTCCGTCGCTTCGATGAGGCTTCTTCGCCTCCATGGCTTAGTCACCACTAGGCTCGGGGGCTCGGCCATCGTCATGGCTTAGTCGCCTCCACTCCGACTGCTCTCGCGAAGATGAAATTCTAGGAAGGAGTTCACCCGGCATACTACATCTGGACGAGGCAACATGCCACGCTCTTTGTAGACTTTTCATCAACGACCAGCAAACAAGCGAGGATTCCGTGATCAACGTGGCCATGCAAGCTAGTTGAGGCTCGCATGCATGCATCAGATATAGATATATTGGTGAGACCTGCATGTACGTCCATACAAGCAAAGCCATATATAATCTACTCGGCAAAGCTTCCTCGACGGCAAGCTACTCGATCACGACGGTCGACATCACACCATGGGCTTCCAGCTCAAACAACGCTGGCTATTTCGACTCCTGACTCCTAGTCTCCTAGAGTAGCGGATCCACCAGCAGCAGCATATTGAATTCAAGTGGGATCAGATGGAGGCTGCTACACGAAACCCACTCGGACTACTCGTCTTCGGGCAGACTTGCTCTAGTCGGATAAGGAGCCGATCAACAGCAGCAAACATGAAGACGCACGGTTAACAGCAGCATGCAAGAAGAGGTCATGCAAGCCAGCTAATTATGGAAACCATAAGGATATGGAGGCTTCCACGTACAACAAGCTAACAAGCTAGGGTCCAGACAAGATCCGTACAAGCTAACTGTGGACATTCATGATACTCCAGCTCGCATACATGCACGAACATCTAAGCATACACGTACAAAACCAAGCCACCAAGGCATGCACATACAGGAATAAAGTCCCTCGTTGCTGCTGCCGCACGGCTTTCATCAACATGAGATCAACATCGGCTACTTGGCAACAATGAGCACTAGGAGTCTCAGCTGGGCAATATTATTCGGTCGATCACCTCGAGAAGCAGCCGATAATGCACAGGAGCGGACACGGCCGTGTCCAACTGGCCTCGTCCAACTCCGACTACTCCCGCCCTCCACTACGTAAAAAACGGTTTTTAGCAACGGTTCAATTTTTTTTTGTAGGGGCGGCTGGTGATGGAGCCGTCCCTACAGTGGTTTGCTCGGGTGCCCAGACACCAGCCGCCCCTACAAATAGAACAGCAGGGGCGGCTGGTGATACGAGCCGCCCCTACAAATGGAGTATGATTTTTAGGGGCGGCTCAATCACCAGCCGCCTCTAGAAATGGTATTTGTAGAGGCGGCTGGTGATTGAGTTTCACACCTAAAAATGGCCGTGATTATAGCTTCTATTTGTAGGGGCGGCTCAATCACCAGCCGCCCCTACAAATGACCCCCATATAAAACTGAAGCAGCACTTTCTTTCTCCTCGGGTCATTCACTCCAACCCGTGAAAGAAAGTTGGGGAGGGCTTGGGCACCTCCCAAAAATTGCTCTACTAAGGGGGGAAGGTTTTGGTCTCAAATTCTTTGGTGGAGAGGTTGTAGAAGGTAAGAAAATTCTATTCCACACTTTTTTTTGAAGTTTTAATGGTTGATTAGTGAATAATTAGAGTTTTATTTTTCTCTCTCTTCTATGGTGCTTGAGCTATTTATGAGCAAATTAGACCCAACTTTTAAATGTACTAGGGTAAATTAGGGAGGGGAACAAGATCATACCCTTATTTGGTCCATGTTTCTTGATTTTAGTGAACCATTAGTTAGTTTTATGGATGTTTCATGTGCATGTGATCTAGATCTAGGGTTTGGTTTTTTTATTAATTTCGTTTTTGTAAATTTATGTTTGATAAAATTGGACTAAGGTTTGTACGAAAGATATTGTGTAAAGTATAATTATTGTTAATTGTTGTCTTTGAAATTGCTTATTGTAATCAATAAATATGTATTTTAATTATTTATGGATAAATGGGCCATTAATTAATTTTCCTCTACCATGGTGTGTTTGTATGCTTCATGTAATTATATTAGATTTATATTCATATATATCTGAGGTATATACAATTATTCTCAAATAATTATTACTTTGATTAATTTTTATATATATCTGAATAAGTAGTCCTTTAATGTTTATTTTGTTGTTGTTGTAAAAGATGGAGTACAGGAACTCTTGGATGTATGGTTCGTTAAGGTTCAAAAGGGTTTAGTGAAGAGGTGGATAAATTTATTGAAGCCGCATAGCGAAGCATGCAGCGACATTGAAAGAGAATAAGGATACAATTATTTGCCCTGTAAAGATTGCAAGAACCGTATGGCATGGACAGATGTGACTATTATCATATCACATTTGATTATACGAGGATTTGTTGAGGACTACGGTGTGGATTCATCATGGTGAAAGCGGTTATTGTTAACGACGAGGATGAGGAGGAATCTGACGATGAAACCATAGAATCCTGTCCCAATATTCAGCCGAGCTTGATGCACAAATGGATTTCGAGTTTGGCAATGAACAAGGTGGTGATCTTTGGTGGTTGGGATGGTAACGACGAAGGTGGTGCCAATAATGATGGTGGAGCACGTGTCGGAGTTGAAGATGATTTAGATGACATGATTCAAACCCTTGGACCAGAGATTTTACTAAATAGCCCGAAAGGTCTAGAAAATTTGGAAAGAGTGACAAAAGCATCGAAGGAGACCGTGTATGGTGTTGAAAAGGGTTGTCCGACACATTGGACATTGCTACGTTTCGTGCTTGAGCTGCTCATCACGAAGGCTAAGTGCAATTTGGTCGATCAGTAGTTTCAATGATCTATTGCATCTCTCCTGTCATGGGGTCTGCGCCACAACCAAACTCGGTTCCCGCCAACACATACCAAGCGAAGAAGATCATAAGTCCATTGACAATGGGGTTGAAAAAATACATGCATGCCCCAACCACTTTGTATACTTTTTCGTGGTGAAACGTTCAAGTCATTGGATAAATGTCTCTGGCGTGGGGCGGGCCGGTACAAGAACAATGACCTTTACGGTGGGGACGAACCATCCACACGGGAAAAAGAGGAATAAGAAGGGTACAAAAAGGTGGTACAAGAATCTCAGCCCCCAGAGGACACTCCATTAGGCAACGATGCAAAAGAGAGAAGAATTCACCTTACGGTAATGGGTACCGCCCGGTGACCGACCGCTTGAGGCGTATGTTCCTAAACCCTAAAGAAGCCGCACTCATGACATGGTGGGATGATGAGCGCAAGGTGGATGATGATAAGATTGCACACCCGGTGATTGTAGTCGATGGCAAAGGTTTGATGAGAAGCACAAAGAATTCAAATGATGACCCAAGGAATGAACGGTTTGGCTCGAGCACCGATGGAATGAATCCCTTCAATGAGAGGATGAGCAACCACTGACATATGGCGAGTGATCTTGACCATGTACAACATCCCAACATGGTTGTGTCAGAAGAGAAAGTACCTTCTCCTCACTATTCTTATTTTTGGCCCTAAACAACCAGGCATTGATATAGACGTGTTCCTCGAGCCCTTGATGCAAGAAATGGAGAGACTATGGAGGCATGGGGGGAGCAGATGTACGATGCGTTCGAAAGGAGGACTTCATATGTAGAGCAATAATATTTGTTACTACCAATGATTACCCCGTTGTTTGCTTTATGCGGGACAGATCAAAGAGAAGGCAGGATGCTTGGTTTGCTTGGATGGTACTACATGGGTGTACTGGATGCATCCAAGAAGATAGTTTACCTAAGGAACCGACGCTTCTTAAAGACAAGTCACAAGTACGCATGCAAGCAAATTCTTTAGATTTTATGACAACGCATACGGAGATTGAACCCTCCGGAGAGGCGTCATAACGGAGAACATGTGTATGAGAATGGTGAAAAATATACGGCGTCGTCTATGGAAAGAAGAATCCAGATGGGGACGAACAGAGATAGAAGCACACCTCCCTATCGAAGGCGTACCTTTCAAGAAACAATCGATCTTCTTTCGAAGATCTCGCCTTATTGGCGGACTTGGAGGTCCCCATGCCATTGATGCTATGCACGCATGAGAAGAATGTCTTTGAGAGTCTCATTGCTACCTTGATGGACACGGGCAAGTCAAAGGGTGGTGCGAAAAGCACGGAAAGACATGGTGCGACTAAACATGATGCCACAGACTTCACCGGTACACTGAGGCTAATGGAAAATACACTCGCTGCATGGCGTGCTTCAACCTAACACCGCACGAGAAAGAGCTATATGCACTTTCCTTAGGGGATCAAAGTCCGGTGGGTTTCAAAGCAAATGTGAAGAAGCTAGTGTCGATGAAGGACTTGTCGGTAACACCTTTGCAAGGCTCACGATTGCCATGTGATGTCGACAATGTTTCTACCTATTGCAATCAGGGCTATAAAGCGAGTTCTTGAAAATGGCCATCACCCGCATGTGCTACTTCTTTTGAAGATCTCAGAAGGCGATTGGCAAGTAAGAGCTGAGTGACCTACATGAATTTGTGGTGGAGACACAAAACCAACTAGAGATGTGTTTACCTCCCGCTTTTTTGATATAATGCCACATCTCATGATTCACATGGTTCATCGAATCTGGTAGCGCTTGGCCCTTGCTACTTGCATGAAATGTGGTCCTATGAGCGGTTCATGTCGGTTTTAAGTCGACACGTGCATAATCGAGCATACCCAGAGGGCTCCATGATAGAGGGTTACTGATCTTGAAGAAGTCGTCGAGTCTTTGTCAAGAGTACCTAAAA
This sequence comes from Miscanthus lutarioriparius, assembly GCA_904845875.1. Taxonomy (NCBI): domain Eukaryota; kingdom Viridiplantae; phylum Streptophyta; class Magnoliopsida; order Poales; family Poaceae; genus Miscanthus; species Miscanthus lutarioriparius. The sequence goes on from CAJGYO010000004.1 coordinate 20,086,437, forward strand.
GTATGAAAAGGATTGGTAAACCCGATTCTCATCACAAGGGTAAATTTGGTGGGAAGGGCACCGAGTGGTAGAAAAGTGTTCATCGACCATGATTACAAAGAGGTGAGTCGAGGCGTACATCGGTTGTCTTGCAGAGTACACAACCGATGCAACCGTATATTGATGAACACTTGGCTATCATTATGGCGGAGAGAAATGGCCGTTCGGATGATTGGGTCATGAAACAAGCACAAGCAACGACTAACTATATGGTTGAAGGACCAAAACATACCACTGGAGAAACCATAGACTCTATTACCATCGTAGGTTGGCGGAGGGGCCATCGAGACAAGTTACATCTTGGAATACTTATGACATCAATGGGTACACGTACTATACCCACGCAAAGGATAGTAAATATGTGAACCAAAACAATGGCATTCGAATAGAGGCTCTCGATGGATTAGGCGAAAGATCCAATACTTTGGCATCATTGAAGAGATATGGGAACTTGACTATGGAAGGGATATAACGGTGGCCCTGTTTCGATGCATTGGATCAAACAACACCAACCGAACGAGATCGGATTGAGAGTCCCGGACCTCGAGAATCTAGGCTACCAAGATGACCCTTGGGTGCTCGCTTCACGTGTCGCACAAGTTTTCTATATGTCGACCCACAAAGTAACCGCCCAAGAAGAAGAAGACAAAGCACGTGGTTGCCTCCGGGAAACAACACATTATTGGAGTTGATGGCGTGGACGATGTTGAAGCTTACAATAACTATGATGAGATGCCGCTATTCAGACTTTCCTAAGAAGATCAGTGTTGTGGAAAAGAACCTCCCCAAAGATATAATGCCATGGGAACGAAAAGGTGTCAAGGGGAAAGTCGTTACAGCGGGCTAGCTAGTTGTTGAACTTGGAGTGTTTGTGTAAGTGTGTGTTTGTAAGGCTTCATTTATGCATGCGTGTGAGACTATATATTTTATGTATGTGTGTGAGACTACCCTAGGGTTCCGAAAACTAGTTTGTAGGCGTTGAAATTTAAAAATCATAAATCTGAACCGTCCAAACTTTCTCAAATGGAAAGTTGACCAAAACAACAATTGTAGAAATTGATTCTTTTAACAAACTTGGTATTCAAAACTTTTCAATTTGAAGTCATTTAGAGTTCATAATACTAGAGTCAAAGTGTTGTTTTTTCATTTGACCAAATTTGACTTGGTCAAACTTGCTCAAATGAGACACTACATGACCTCAGATGAAAAAACTCTGAATACCAAGTTTGATCATCTTAGCAAGATCTACAATTGTTACATAGCTCATTTTCCCATTTGAAAAAGTTTTATCAAACACTAGTCACAAATTCTTGAATCTCATATAGACTTTCTGAAACTATGTCACACACTTGTGAAATTTGAACTACATTTTGTTCAAACTTTCTCAAAAAAAAATGGAATATATAAGTATTGTAGATCTTGATGAGCTGAACAAACTTGGTATTCATGAGTTTTTCATGTGAAATCAATTACTCTTTTAAAATATTGTTTCAAGTTAAAATTATTTGAATTTCAAAATTTGAATCATTCAAACAAAGTCACATGACAAGATGACCAAAATAAAAGTTATACATGTTGATGAGTTATACAACTTTTATGTTTACAACATTTTCATTTTATTTCATTTAACGTCATAAAATTGTATTCGAAGTTTTAAAATTCAAATTTTTAAATTTTGTTTTTTTGTTTTCTATATTGTTTTGACTACAATTGTTTATATATATATTTCTTCATATATAGAATAATAAAAAATATTATATTTGTGTATATACACAAATTTTTTATATTACTTTGTGTTTTTATGATATAAAAAATATAGAATTTATAATTTTAAAAAAAAATATTTGTAGGGGCGGTTGGATCAGGAACCGCCCCTAAAAATTCATTTGTAGGGGCGGCTGGATCATGAACCGCCCCTACAAATGGTACCTAGTATAAATAGGAGGGAAGCGCACGGGAGTCATCGTCTGGGCGCTGTCTTCTTCCTCCGACGCCGTCAGGCTGCCTAGGGTTTCCGCCGCCGGTCCCGTGCCCTGACACCACTTCCCCCCCCCGGCGCCCGCCCCACCGCCGACCCCGGCCGCGCCCGCCCCGGCGCCCTCCCCCGCGTGCCACCCCCGGCGTCCCGCGCCCGGCCCCCGGCGCCTCCCGCCGCCGACCCGGCGTCCGCGCCCGGCCCGGCGCCCTCCCCCGCGCGCCGACCCGGCGTCCGCTCCCGGCCCCGCGCCCGCCCCCCCCAAGACGCCGACCCCGGCGTCCCACGCCGACCCCGGCGCCCGCCCCACACGCCGACACTTTGCACCGTCCTCGGTGCCCCCGCCCTCGCCGCCGACCCGGCGTCCGCGCCCGACCCCGGCGTCCTCCCCGTGTGCCGACCCGGCGACGACGCCGCGACCCACGCCCGGCCCTCGGCGCCCGCCCCCGCACGCCGACGACCCGTGCCCGGCCCTCGGCTCTGGTTTGTTCCGTCCCTTAACCTTCTTCTTGTCTTCAGTTCCTATCGGTACATTGTTACCGTGCACACCGAGGATCTTTGCACACACGCCCTATCGGTACATTGTTTTCGCAATTTCGGATGAATTTTTTGTCATTGGATCTATTTCAACGCATGTGATGGCCATTGCTTGTTCTCCCCATATGTTTGCGAGCACGGATGGTTCGCATTAACTAGCAGAGTATCAGGTCAGGACAAACATGATAGAATAGAGATTTGTGTTTAGTACTCTATTGTCATGCTGACCTATCAGCTAATGACCTTCCTTCCAGCATGTAAGTATTTCTACCTAGCCAAGCTATTGGTCTGTCAGAAGAACCTAGCCAAGCTTGAACTTCTATGTTCTTCGGTTAAATTAATCCTACGTGTCCTCTAAATATGCAGTACCTTTTGAGCTTAAGTTATCCTAGTTAAAACTGAACTTTATATCTGTGTGCTTCACTGCTTGTCTGCTTGTATCATGTCCAGGAAACTGAATTTCACGGTATGTTCAGGCAATATGGTTAGTAGACCTGTGACAATGTGTTTTAAATTCAAGGTTTGCACCAACAATGGATCCTTATCTCATTCATACGTTGGTACAAAGGTTTGATATTTATATTTGCTTAGAACTCTGCACCAATACTAAGTTACTCTAACAGCATTACTTCTTGGCTGTTGACTTTGTAATGATTATTGGATAATATGCATAGATTGAGTTTGTTGTGCAGGTAGAACAACTGTTGTGTAGCTAGTTTCGTGATTGGTGATTTTTTTTGTCTTGAATAGTTCTGTGAGGCAATCTCTTGCTGGCAAACTTTGCAAGCTACCAACCGGCAAGAAAGTTGTAGTGCATTTGTTTCATGTCCCTTTTGTGTCTTCTTTTTGTTTTTTGAAAATAGAAATAATTAGCCTATCTAACTAAGTGCTAAGTGTATGCAGTAGTGTTGTGTCAATTACTATTAAATTTCTAAAACTGGATAGTGGTCATTTCAACTAAGTGTCGGTGCTCATTTCAGGTTAAGTTTGAGTGCTCATTTTAGTTAATTTTCGGTGCTCATTTCAGTTCAGTTTTAGTGCTCATTTCAGTTCAGTTTTAGTGCTCATTTTAGTTTCAATTTCAGTGCTATTTTCTGAATGTGAACTACTTGATGTTGTGATCTACCTAATGTTGTGATCTCACCGGTACCCGAATCTTTCTTTGGTTGGTCAGAATCGGGCTTATTTGTCGGTCATTGGGTCATTGGTTGGTACCGATGGTCATTCTTTAATTTCTTGGTTGGTCTCCTACAACTCCTATTACTACTACTTGCTAGTCCTACTACTCTACTACTATACTCTCCTCTACTCCACTCTACTCCTCTCCTCTCCTAAGCGACTTTTTGCTACTTCTACTACTTCCTTAATACTCATTTACTATTATTTCTACTACATCTTCTATCAACTATTGGTGGTCTTTGGTCATTTGGTCTCCTACAACTCCTATTACTACTACTTGCTACTCCTACTACTACTCTACTACTATACTCTCCTCTACTCCACTCTACTCCTCTCCTCTCCTAAGCGGCTTTTGCTACTTCTACTACTACTCTACTACTTCCCTAATACTACTTATTTACTACTACTTACATCTTCTATCAACTACTTGTACTTCTCATCAACTAATTCTACTACTTCCCTACTACTACTGCTTCTACTATTTACGATTGTCCAATCTGCCTATTAGGTTTCGGAAGATATTAAGCATATGATGTTCATGTGGGATCGAGCAAAAGTCAATATGGCAATTGTTGTTTTTTGGGAAGCAAAGACTGCTTTTTTTTTGCCAAATCTCCCTCTCCTCTATTTTTGCCGCCTTTCCTATCCTCTATGTTTGGGAAGCAACAGTGCTTTTTTACACCTTTTCCTCTCTATGTTTGTTAAGCAATTGTTGCTTTTTTTGCCAAATCTTCCCTCTCCTCCCCTCTCCTTTGTTTTGTCGATGATGAAATTGTCCAAGTCCATACATTATATGGAATATGAGCTGATGATCAAGAACTTGTGAGGAACTTGGCATCATTAGCAGCCCCCCTACATTACCTTCTCCTCTCTCTTCTGTTGTTATGATGCCTTGATGCTCCAAGTTCAAGATCGGATGATGATTGACATGTTTCGAGGCCTCTACCACCGCCACTTCTCGTTTTTTTATATTGTTGTTTTATAGGACTACTTTGGTTTATAGACCTTTTTGATTTCTTATACCTTCTCGCGTACCTAAAGCACACTTTCTTGCATCTTTTAGAACAAAGCGCGAAATAATATCGCGGACAACAGACCGTGCACTCGATGCCCCCGAGCATGATGAGCGACCAACCCTTGAGGAGCAAGCACTAGAGGACCGACTTACTCGAGAGCAGTTCGATAACGAGGTAGAAAAAGATCTAGAAGTGATGCTTACTCGGGAGGAGTGTGACGAGGAGGAAGGCCCTCAAGGAGAGGTGCTGGCGAAGAAGAAGAGGATGATGAGTCGAAGAGGGATATGAAAGTCCCGAGGATCCTTTCCCACTGAAGCAAGAAGGAGGCCAACGGAGGAAGATTTGGACAAGGATTTTGACCCGAACGAGGAGGTAGGGAAGAAGCCTTAGCTTGTAAATTTTGCTAAAGCTTTGGCTATGTTACCTCTGCTAACACTTTGACATCCTATATACTGAGTCCCTCCTGAAACTTCGAAAAGAAGACGGCGTCGGCGTCCGTGACATCTCGCTAGACAAGACGGAGTAGAGGAAAGGAGAGCAGAGGCAACAACCACAGAGACGGGTCATGATGCCTCTGCTCCACAAACTCAAGACACAACCACGACTACCAAACCTAAGAGGAAACGAGGGGATAGAAAAGGAAATCTATATCCAGATAAGGCTTGCTATGTGATAACGGAGGTTGGGCCAGCAGGGGAGATCCTTGAGCCGAAGGAATTAAGAGGACGATTCCGTAATGCGATCGGGGCCCTAGTAAGAGATAAATTGAACCCAGCAATCCCTAACTGGAAAGAGGTACCAGAGAACATAAAGAATGCACTATGGGATAGGCAGCTGAAGGTCAATTTTAGATTTCCGGAGGGTAAGCACGAATTGGTAAAAAAAATGCTATCAGGATGATGGGAGAGTCATTGCGACGTTGGAGGTCGGAGCTTAACACGAAGTATATCCAAAAGGGGTTAACTCCCTTCAATGAGTTCGGCAAAATAACTCCTAGTCAATGGGAGGAGCTCGTGGCTCAGAAGACTTCAGCGGAGGCATTGGAGCTCAGTGCTCGTAACACCGAGCTAGCGAAGAGGAACAAACACCACCATCATCTAGGCCCCGGTGGCTACTATGCCAAGGAAGAGCAGTTTAGAAAGATGGATGAAGAGGCCGCAGCTGCTGGGAATATCGATGTGACGAAGTTGAAGGTACGCTCAAGGAACTGGATATATGCGAGAGTCTGAGAACCATCCGGCAAGTAATCTTAAGTTTGATAAGCCGGAGACCCAAGAGGCGGTATCAAGGATCTTGAAATATATCTTTGAAGACAAAGAGAAGGGCTCATTCAATCCTTCCAGAGAGAGGGACGAGCTTAGCCTTGGCTTGGGAAACAAGGAGCACACAGCCGCACTGGGGGGCTAAGGAAAAGGATGACTTGGAAGCAAGGATTGAAGAGGACAGCACATGTAGAAGAAACATGGCCGAGACCGGGAGACTAGTCTTGAGCTCCAAGTGAAGGCTCTAGTTACTGAAGGTCTTTGGAGGAGCAAGGAATGTCTATGGAGCCACATATATTAGTGACGCCACCGGAGAGGCGGCATTAGTTGGCAGCCCTCGAAAGTTCCTAGCGACCAAGGTTCCATTTGTAGCCACAACCTCGGTCGATCTCATCACGGGAACCTACTAGTTGCACCTTGGTGTTTCTCGTGGCCGTGAGAACAACTTGTGATGGAGGTGGCAACGGTGTTGCACATCCTCCCGTGTGCTTACACCACAATAATAACATACCGCCGGACTACACTAGGGTCGAGGTGCATACAAGTGAAGCCCGAGTTCATGCAAAGTGGAGGATAGACTACTTAACTCCCGAGGGGGTGGTGTTACTCGGAGGCGTTATGGGGGCGTTCATCCTCCGCACAAACAGGACATTATATTGATCGCTTCTTCACCGCCTCCCCCTCTCCCAAATTTGGAGCGAGTTGTTGACGCCGGGGAGATATTTTCACCGTCTTGTGACCCCCACATTCCTAAGATGCCACATTCTTCCCCGCCTCCTATCGAGCATGTGCCTGATGAGATGCCACAACCTTCTCTAGCTCATACCGGGCAAGTGCATCATGAGATGCCACAGTCTTCTCAACAAGCACAACCGATACATGAACAACGAAAGTGCCTCTGAAGAAGGTGATGCACAAGAAGATGAGGGCGTGCTCGAATGGGAACTCCGAAGAAGATTCCAATCCACATAAGGCCAGTTTATGTTCCGATCAAAGACGTCTCGTCGGTGTCCAAGTGGTATTCCCATGATCAGTTCAAGCCTGAAAACCAAGTTAAAAAATTCCCATCACGGGGTTCTGAGGAGGCCGTCAGTAGCAAACTTCACCAAATTGCAAAGCAGTATCCAAATGTTGATGCCATCGAATGGTCAAAGGATTGCCCAAAAAAATATAAAAGAGGCAAGCCCTTCCTACCAAACCAGGACATCCAGCGCCTACCACTTGGAATGAGAAGGTTCCATGATTGGTACTTGCGTGTTCTCCCAACGAGCATAGATATCATACAAGCATGCTTTCCCAAGCACATTTGGAAGCCAGTAGGAAAATTGTCTTTGACTTCAATGACATGCACACATGCTTTCACACAGGAGAAATGGAGATGAATCTAATTCGCACGTGGTTCCTGTAAGTCCTTGTCCTCCCGATATGATATGAATGTAATCTTTGAATTTTGTTGTAACTAACCTATGCCGTGATTTGTAAAATGCAAGTGCACATTGTCAAACAAATGCCAAGTGTGAAAGCCGGGTATGTAGACCCTCAAGCTATAGCCCAAACAAATTTTAATTACCCTAAGCGGTGGACCTTTGGATGCCAAAGAGCTAGCAGTTGCAAAGACTCTTCGGGAGAAAAAGCGCATCCAGAAAAGAAGCTAAGGAAGAGTCCCTTAAGGTTGCGGCATACATTGCTCTGGCTTTCAAAAATCTCCAACAACACTCTACTATATGGCTATCATACAACTTCAAGTAAGTTCAACTATAACTTAAAGCTATGTTCGATATATTTTATTCGATGTAAAAGAGCTTATCTAGTTCTATGATTAAATCCATGCAAGCAAACCATGGATTTGTATAGCCGTCGATGTCGGGAAGAGCATGGCATGGGTCTTTGATTCAATAGATAAGGACCCGGCGACATACAAAGACTTCATATCGATTCTCAAGACGTATACATATCGACAATCCTCATTAGCTTATATATCCGTATACATACTTGTAACGTTTACTTATGCATACTAACAAGTTGTATTTGCTAAAATAATTGAGCAGGGCATTTAGGTTCTATGTCTCTCATCATCACGGAAGGCATGATCCAATGAGGAAGGAAAAGTGGCTATAAAAACACTATGTGCGGTAAGTGTAACTTACTTCTTTACTCCGTTACATGGTGTCAAAAGCATTACCTAATATTTTCATATGCAAAACACACGCGTACCCCAAGCGAGAGGCACGGGAGTGTACATTGTGGATACTATATATGTTCTATGATGAGTAACACGGTGCCTCACAGGAGACACCCCTTAAGGGTAAGTTTGAACCTCTTCACCCGTAGTATAAAAACTTCATAAATGGTATGAAATACTAAGCTGAAACTTGTTTTCTTGTAGTGGAGAGAAGAGAAAGGAATGAAAAGAGACCCATACAAGGATGACCAACTCTTAGAGCTCGTCGGCGACCTTTGCAACTTCATATTGGACCAGATTGTACACGTCAGAGGCGCCTACCATGATCGAGAGTCTGACTTAGGTACAAATCCTCGGTACCAACACCTTCGTGAGACCGAAAGGCTAGCTCTAGGACGTTGATAACAATGTGTATGAAATTTGTATATTTAATGATGGATATATATATATATCATTACGAATTGGACTTGTAATTGTACTTTATATAATACTATTGTGCTTGTAGTCGCAGCGTCGAACGTTGGTCGGCGTGGCGTTCGGCAACACGATCATGTTCGGAACGTTGGTCATGAGGCGTTAAGCAACGCGGATGCTAGATGGAATACGCAGAAACAAACAGTTCTGGTCGAATTTGAATTGTAAATTTGATTTTTTTTTTGCGGGAAAACGTACTGTAGGGGCAGTTCTAGATTGAACCGCCTACAAATAGGTATTATAGAGGCGGCGCTTTATAGCCTCGCCCTACAAATAGATTTATAGGGGCGGTTGGTTCTTGAGCCGCCCCTACAAATAGATTTATAGGGGCAGTTCGTAATACCGCCGCCCTACAAATCTATTTGTAGGCGGCTCAATCACCAACCGCCCCTATAAATCGATTTGTAGGGGCGGCCTAGGAATCGCCCCTACAAATGCATGATTTGTAGAGACGGTTCGGTAGGGGCGGCTGGCCAAACCGTCCCTACAAAGGGTTACCAGCCGCCCCTAAAAATGCTTTTTGTAGTAGTGCTCACAACAACGGCTCCCGCCCACGTTGTCAGCATATAACAGCTCTGGCTGTTGTTTCAAATATAAGGCACACAACCTAGTGTTGTTCACGCCTTAGACAGGTAGTCATGCTGCTACGTCCGCTAACATAGATAGGCCTGCTACCACGTTCCACACATCTCTATGTTCCTTCCTCCTATAAGGTACACAACCCGGCGGTTGTTTACACCTTTCCCGGGTACTCATACTGCTACCCTTTACTTATACGAGATACGGCGGCTGTCCACGCTGCTACGCATCTCTCTGACTATGATGTCGTCACTCGGCACGCAATCCTGACAAGTTGCATACGCTGGATACTCGGCTATATCGCCTTTTTGCGAGATACGCCTCCTACTCGGACGGCCTACGTCTCTATGGCCGGGAGCCAATTACCAACATTTAGTCTGACTATCCTATGTCATCCTGGGTAGCGTGATTCCCGGAAGTAAGGTACCTGATTCGTTCGCTAACAATCGCTACAAATTAAAGGCCCCTTGAACAAGTGTTATCACACACTTAACGTCGACGAAATGGTCAAACATGATTTAAATCATAATGACTATGTTGACTACTTTTTAGCTTGGCTAATCCGTCTTAAGCACCTTTTCCAAAAGGACTATACAAGACAATACAAGCCTCGCATGCATATTACAATCTTACTCACAGATTAACAGTCTAAACAACTTTTTATAAAAAAAAGTTACTTAAACAAGCCAACCCCTGGGGCACTCCACTAGTACAGAAACAAGCTGTACTCCCGGTTGAGAAACCCCTTCAATCCTGGTTTCCCAACCGGGAGCACGAATTCAGGACTAAAGGGCTCCTCCTTTAGTCCCGGTTTCTCGCCCGGGACTAAAGGTGTCCCGGTTGGTAATACCAACCGGGGCTAAAGAGGCCTCCCGGCCTGGCCACGTGGGCCGGCCCTATTACCAACCGGGACTAAATGTTTTCTTTTTTTTTCCTTTTTTTGTTTCTATTTTCAATTGATGATTCGTTTTGGTTTTCGAATAGGTTTTTTAATACGCATTCTACGCTGCTAATAATATACGTATTCTACACGCTTATAATGTTCGAACATTTATATATTGTACGTTATTTTATGTACATATAATATGTATATGTATATATATATATATATATATATTATAATAAAGCTTGCATTGTATATTCTATCATATCTTGGGACTTCCAAAAACTGTTGGAGATAGGAACCGGGACTTTCAAAAACCGTTGCTGGCCATGCGAACAACTACTAGCAAACACACTGTGGGTTGCGAGCTCATCGCTACAGCCGGAATCCATTGATGCATCCCCCGCACAAAGAATTGACCAATCTGCATAGAAGGATTAGCGCAAAGAATTAACCAATCTCCCCATAAAAAATGAATAATCTTTCTTGTTCTTCTCATTAAATGTTTCATTCATTCATGCAACCGCAACAAGAATATAAAGGAAAAAAATACATTACTCTGACAAAGTTTCAAAGTTTTGGCCAACGAGATTAGGAATTTTACTGGTGTACTCACCTCACTTATCCAAGCATGACTTCAAGGCTCCACGGGGCTTTATCTTCTTGACTTGCCGTAAGCGCTGCATGCATGGACTCCGTGAGAGCGACCACAGCGCACATCACCTGGCCAGAAATAGCCAGATCCACTACACCTAGAGTGTCGCTGCCGCAAGAGCTTGCGCCACGAACTCGCTGGAGACGCAGCTCCTAGGCCCGCGTGACGCCACCGCTGCACGGCTGGTGCGCCGCAAGCCGGCGTGCAGCCATCGTCGTAGCTCGGCTCTCACAATGGCGCACAGCTTGGAAAAGGAGATCCGGTGGATTGGAGATTGAAGAGAGAGAGTGAAGACTGAACAGAGGATGAGATGCAGCACTGGCGTGAGGATGTTGAGAAGATAAAGATGAAGAAGAGGAGAGAGAAACTGTTGGAGGCGGCAAAATTTTTGCCAAGGAAATTTTTGAAAGTCCCGCGTTTAACATAAACTGTTGGAGACAGCAACCGGGACTAAAGTCACTTTCTAGTCCCGGACGGAGCCTCCAGCTGGGAGTAGACTTTTACTCCCGGTTGGAGGGACCAACCGGGAGTAAAAGTTAACCTTTAGTCCCGGTTGGTAGCTCCAACCGGGACTAAAGGTCCCCTACAGCAAAAGCCTGCCGCAGTAGCCGTTGGGTAGGGACCTTTAGTCCCGGTTGGAGCTACCGATCGAGACTAAATGTTTCTCTAGTCCCGGGCGCGAAAAATATCAGGACTAAAGCCAAATTTCGAAGTGGATCAAAAGTCGTTTCTCTACTAGTGCTCGGCTTACTAATAGACTAACAGAATCTATTGACGATTCAATACGGTCTTGCATTGTCTACAGGCAACGAGCTAGTCTATTTCTAAAAAAGTCTCGAATGACTCAAAACAAAGTCACGGCTTAATGGGCACTAAGCTTGAGGGCTACATCATTGCCTCAGCTTAGTCGGCACTAAGCTCGGAGGCTTGGTTACCTACGGCGGCCCTCGCCGCTCACCAACATCATCTGTTGTCAACGAGATTCCACGACAACTCGGATCTTCACGATTGCCTCCTACGGCGGTCTGCGATGAAACGCCACGGTGATATCCCTCGGCGACAACATCTCCAGCATGACTCTGGGTTTGCAATGAGCTCCGACTCACTCAATCTTCATAGAAACCTACAGCTGTAAGCAGTGGCGTCCAACACACAACATGCAGCACACGGAGTCTCCAAGAGCCAACCAACGTTAACCACATGCTAGCTGAGTTCTTCATGAAAGCAAATCTGCATGCATGCACGACAAAGTCCCAACCAAGCACACGTCGACCATCAGGGCCTTGCAACGTGGATGGATCACGTCGTCGACTAGCAAACAAGGGATGAAGGGAAGACGTGTGATCTACAGCACCATGCCTTTCCATATGACAAAAGCACAAAGGCCACGTTCACCAAGATCAGACAAGCTAAGTCATGGTCCGAAACGCTTAGTGCTGGATAAAATACTCATGGCTCGTCAACTCGCTCGACTCGTGTCCGGCTCGGCTCGGCTCGTTTTAACTTTTTCACGAGCTTAGCTGGAAGTCTAGCTCGATGTTTTAACGAGCCAGCTCACGAACTGCTCACGAGCTCAAACGAGCTGAGGCCTATCAGCCCAAGATCATTAATCCAGAAGATGATGATGCTGACCTAAAAGTGTACACCTATTCCATTGATATGTAATCCTTATTTTCAGCTGCTTCGTATGAATTTTGATTTTATAATTGTTGTGGTACTTAAATGTTGATTTATGGATTGTTTTTCAGGGAGAAGATGATGATGCTGACATTGAATTTGTGGACTTTTCTAAGTCTGTGGTGGCAAACAACTAGTAAGTATGCTGGAACTGCATGGATCATGGATGGACTAGCTATGTTGCATGATTGATACTTTTGATGAACCTGATACGTATTAATCATGTATGGTTGCATAATGGTGAACGTCACCTTTTGAAATTATTGTGGCATGAATATTACGAACGTGTGTGTTCTATTTTTTAGTAGCTTCCGAGTTAAATGAGCCAGCTCGAGCTCGCTAACGAGCCAAGCTGAGCTGTCCCTCTAGCTCGTAATATTAACGAGCCGAGCCGAGCCGAGCTGCTGGCTCCATATCCAGCCCTAAAACCCTGCCGGCGAGTGACGTCAGCACTTTCACAATCGCGTGCACGGACTGCTACTCGACGCTGATTGACAAGAGACAACCATCATACGCCAGAATTCATCATGTTCTTGCAAGCCTCGACTGGTATGACTGTTCACGCACGGCTACGGGATTCTGTTCGTCCAGCAACACGAAGATGCATGATGAGGACAAGCTAGCAAGCTGTGTGATTTAAATCATGCATACATACATACTCGTGCCCGGCATATGTGCATCTACATGAAAGCTTTACTCCGATGATGCATCTCTTATTATCAAACCGGGAGAGTTTGGCCGCCAACCAGCGTGGCCACGTCGTCCGAAATTCCCTCGTCCGTCGGATCTTCCATCGGATGGCCACCGTTGCTTGAAACGGATTTTGCCGGGAGCGGATTCTGGGTCGGCTTCTTCTCTTTTCCGTGCTTCCCTCTGCTGCTGTCCGGATTCTACTTCGGAGCCAGCCCACCAAATATATATAGCCGCTTCCGATCCCCCTTCCCGGCTTCTCCCCCTTTCTTCCTCTCTCTTCATCGCTCCCTCGTCCGCTCCCTCCCGCTCTCCCTCTCCGTCCTAGTCGCTGGCGGCGGCGGCGCATGCCGCAGCCATCGCCGCCTGCGCTGGCGTGGCGGCGCCCCCAGCCTGGCGGATCCGGCTCAATCTGGGCCACCCGCCACGGCGGGGAGGGCTCGCTTTTGTCATTGTGGGACCTCTTTGTTGCGGCCACCAAACTCTAACTCCGTCGCTTTTGTGGCCCTGCCGCTCCGCCGTCCGCCTCCGCCTGCACCGGCCTCCATTCGCCGGCTACGCTCCTCCGCGGCCTTGCACGGGAAGGAGCCCCCGCCAATCTTGGCATCGGCGACTCCGCTCTGTCAAAGGGGCCCGTCCACTGGGTCCTTGGGGGCTCAAGGCTGCTCCGTCGTCTTCGACCTCTGGGCGCCCTCAGCAAGATCCAGAAAGGCACGCGCTCTCCCCAATCCCTTGCCGCCGCCTCCGAACCCTATCTACCTCTCTCTCCTCTGACTTCCGCTGCTCCTTCCTTTCGCAGACATTGCCAAGAATCACCAGGTCCGCAAGCAGTACACCATCCAGGTCGGCGAGAACGAGCTCGTCCTCAAGGCACGCACCGCACCCCACGCAGCTTCCTCGCCTCTTAATAACTCTCAAGGTTTTGGTGATTTCTTCGCCGTGAGTGGCTTAATCGATTCGCGGCTGTGGCTGCTTGCTTGCAGGAGCTGGAGCTGCTCGGTGACGGGGCCAACGTGTACAAGCTCATCGGACTGGTCCTGGTCAAGCAGGACCTCGCGGATGCCAAGGCCAACGTCAAGAAGCGCATCGAGTACATCTCCGCAGAGCTGTGAGTCGCTTTCATTTGGCCTCATTTGTGGTTTCATCAGCTCACACAGTGCCGTCATGTTGTTGTCTTTGAGCTTGTGGGACTGGCTATTTTGCAGGAAGCGGATGGATCGGGCGCTCAAAGACTTGGAGGAAAAGCAAAACAGCAAGAAGGTATCGGTATGTTATTGCGCCTTTATCTTTACTGTAACTTTTATGAGGTGCTATACAAAATTTGGTATCTGCAAATAATTGCTGTGCAAATCTTTTGAATTTGATTCGAGTTCGATGGTCGAGAAGCATGATATGATATGCCATCTGTGTGATTTTGTGATCCACTAGAATATCTATTTATCCTGAACATTCCAGATGTTTACACTTTTTTAGAATCAGAATTGCAAGTTCCATTTCAGTTGTATCCTTAGTGTGGAAATTAAAGCATGCTCCCTAGTCCCTAAAATCCCCATTATGAGTCCAGTTGGCCTTGGGCATAAGAATTAGGTTGAGTGGTACAATGACTATATTGCACATCTATCTTTGCTATAGTTAAGATAAGTGGAAAGTGTGCTGCATGGATTAGTATGCATTTTAAGTAGGGGTAGACATGGAAGATGAAGCTAGGAGGTGCACTAGAGTTATCATGGACCCCTGGTGCATTTGGAAGAATGTTAAATGTACTTAAATTTGGGATCGGACTATCGGAAGGAGTATTTAATTAGATGTGCAACAATTGTGATAAACATTAACTATGTACACAAACAAGTCTGGCAAAGAATAGTTCACTGTGGTAGGATCTGGATAACATGGCGTAGTGCTAGTGCTGTAGTATGATAAAATGCTAGTGCTAGGGCTTATTAGATCTCCATTTGCCATGCAAAACTGGTAAGTTCAATGAGTTTGGTTTGGCTGCCACACAACACAGGAGGTCGAAAATCATTCTGTTTTTGTGTTAGACAGTGTCCAAGTATCATTTTGTATCTGTGCAACATTGGTGTTGTCTTATAGGCGGTCTCCATGTAATATTGAGTCTACTTATCAGACAAACTGTACAATGAACTGTGTTTTGGGCTGTCTTATAGGAACTCACAATTTCTTAGTTTGTGCATAGAACAAAAAGGAATGTATAGTTTCTTATTCTTTGCTTATTCAAATGAAGATTCCCTATGTCTTAATTTGAGATCTGTCCAACAGCAGCATTGGCCTGCCAGACATAAGCCGTGCGATGGGTTCATCTATCTCCTGCTCAGTCCATTCTCTTTGCAAGAAGAGGAAGCAGCAGCACCTTGACTAAACAAAACATGCGATGACTTCATCTCAGAATACAGCTTGAAGTACAGAAATGCTGACAAGCATGCTGGTCAGATTTATTGCCTTGACTTTGGAGCAGATACTATGGCTCGGGAGAATGATTCAGTTGTGAGAAACCACTATTGAAAGCAATGTTAGGTTAGCAGTTGCCTAAGCAGTATGCTATTGGCAACCGAGGGAGCTGCATCCTGCTAGATAATAAACTTTTGGCAAGCTGCAGCACCGAGGCACTTATCTACTATTCTTCTTAGGCAATACAATATGTTTGTATGTATTGTGCTGACCAATCATACGAGTAAAATACACAGACAAGCCTAATAGTCTATACTCTCAACCTGATCGGCTGCAGCTGGAAAGAGTGCAGCCGATCATGCCCACTGTAGCTAGAGTTCTTAAGAGATTAATCTAGTATTGGTTAACTTGCATGGATCGGATAATTGAATTGAAATAGGATCATTAGTTGTGGCTCGAAGAGTGAATCCTCAATAAACTTCATTTAGGATGACAAAACCATCTCCGGCTCATTTTAGGTTTCTGCTTTTGCCTTGTATTACATTCCATAGCTTGATCCTTTACCCCAAATTGGAAGAACGCCCTGCCAAAATTCACTGCTTATTTATCGAGTTCTTTAACACTATTTTTTACAAGGCCAGTTCTTTATCGCTAAAGGAAAAGTTGTTCATGTTATAAAGCACTGCATTGCAACCTGGGCTAGCTGCTTGTGATGTGGTCAGCGTCATGTTAATTATTTCGCTTTAGCTTAACTAATATTTGAGTTACAAACATGCAGACATTTTGTCCTTTCTACATAAATTACTTTTGTCATGTATCTACTATCTATGTATCTAAAAAGCAAAAACGTCTTATAATTTGCAATGGAGAGAGTAGCTTACAAGGTGGATACGCTGATTTCCAAATTATTTTTACATATCTCTCTCATTCGAAATCAGTGTGCTTGATCACTAAGAACACGGCATGGCTGTTATCCTATTGATGAGTTCCTATTTATGATACGTACAGTTCTGCTTGCAGGTCTATGATGAGGCTCAAGGTATGCTAATTATTGTGCTCCAATCTTTCGTTTTTTTACCTGACATATCTACATTAGACTCCTAATATTGTTTTCATGTAAAGATTAAACATATTTTTTCCCTACGCCTTAACCAGGTGATTTGCCGGCGCACGCGATGACGCGCGTGATGGACTAATATATATCTAATCGGATACATAAGAGCATCTGAGAGTAACTCAGCGGACAGCTGCAGACAACTAAGGCACTACTAGGCCTACACAAAGTTAGTCGGCGGACAACAAGTATGCTGATTCAAGTCGGATATAACACAACCATGGGCAGTGCAGGACACATCCCACACAAAGCCAACTGCAGCAAGTTCTGCAGCCATCCGTGTGTACGCATATGCAGCTTGTTCGGTTGGCTGGTTTGTTTCATTGCTGGTTCGTGAAGAAGTACTGCTGACTAGTTTGTGTGAGAGAAAAATACTATTCCGGCTGAAAATTTACGATCGTTTACGACAAGCCACAGCCAAACGAACAGGCTGATGAACTGCTGCTCATTCGTAAACCCAACTCTAAGGCAAGATCAGCATACTGTCACGACACGTTGGCTGTTCCACTCGGCATTATCACGGTCTACTCGGCTTCACTCTAACTACGCTCGGGGGCTCGGATTTAAGAATGAAAGATCAAATTTACAAGCACTCAACCACTTGATGACAAGCGGTCATTGATCATTGTCTTCGGGGGTTTACTCGCCTGCACCCTTGAGGACGTCTATAAGATCCTATAATCGACTACCGAGTAGTCGGATTGTAGGATCGAGGGCTGCGGGATACATATTCTCAGAGGTTGTATTCGAATTTCTTTGAAAAGGAATTACAGACAAGACCCTCAAACTCTTTGTTCCAAACAGTAAGAGGCTCAGGGGCTACACTGAGTGCACTTTTTTCGAAAAGTGCACACCACTCGAAGATTTCAAGAAGCACTATATGGTTTCACTCATGAAAGCACTTGGACAACGCTGGTTTCTACTCGACAAGACCTAGAGAAACAAGAAGGCTTGCAAAGTTCAACCATACAGTGCTCGGGGGCTTGTGGGACATAATCTCCGGGTACCCTGCAAGGAAGGGAGAAGATCTAGTCTGACTAGGATTCTCCACATGTAATCCTAGTAACTTGCTATCCTATAATCCTACTAGAACTCTTACATTGTAACCGACTTGAAGACTTGCCTCCTGGGATATATAAAGGAGGGCAAGGCTCCCTAGATCGGTATAACCGAATAGGAACAGACCTCACGGTCTAAACCCTAAGCGCAAGGCGCAATATACTATTCACCCACACTGGTTGTAGGACGCTATTCCGGTGGACCAAACCAGTATAAATTGTTGTCTCTGCGTTCACCGTCGAGTTCTGCATACGCCGAAGCCCACCAACCATCGTCCCGGGTAATCCCGCGACGAGTTGCCGGTCATAAAACACCGACAGAACATTTATGTAAGAAAAGAGGGATTAAGAAGAGCTAACTAGAGATATTTATGAGCAATTCTTGCGAGAAAAGGGAGCTTAAGAAGCTGACATGCATAGAAGAGGTTCACGAGAGGAAAAAAAAACTTCAAATCAGCTAGGCAAGGAAATAACCACATGAAAAAGGCTAATTAAAAATTCAATAATACATTAGTAACCCGTGTGCTTCTGTGCAGCTATGCAATCTATGACCCTGTTCGTTTCGCTGAAAAGTCATGGCTGAAAGTACTGTTCGCTGATTTGTTGTGAGAGGAAAACACTGTTCCTTCGCTGAGACAGAACGGCTCATAAGATAAGCGAACAGGACCATATCTCTGATATGGAGTGAAGTGTGTGACTGTGCGGCCATTGGACACGTGGCTGTGTTCATTGGTGAAGCAATTTTTTGACAACTTCTACAACAGTTTCAGTTTCACCGGTGGGGAGAAAGCTGTTTTGGTAAAACATCGAGTAAAACTGCTCTCTCGTGGTAGATAAAAATGTGAAATGTAAGAAATACACCACTTTCCCTCTTTTTTTCTTTCTCGTACTTCTTGTTCTTATCTCTCGTCTCGTTATCCGCTCGAAAGGGGCTCTGTATGGATGCACCTTTCTCTGGCTAAAGGTTCGGCGCCCGGGCCCCTCCACGCGGCTCCGTCGGCGGCCCTCCCTGCATGCCCCCGTGACCACAATGCCATGGCAGCCGTGCACCCCCATTCCCCCCCTCGACTGCACGCGACTTCGCCCTGGCCGGCTACTCTCGCTCCGGTCCGGCTACCCTCGCAACCGCACGCTACTCCACCTAGACGCAAGTCCACGACGGCCGACTACTCCCGCTCCGGCCCATTTGTTCCGGCGACCGGCATCTACATCTGTCGCGCCTTGCTCGCACGGCCCGTGCGTTCGTACGGAGGAGCTGGGCGAAGCTAGTTGTTTCAGGTTCACTAGTCACCGGGCGCTTGTGTGACCGGATTTTCCAGAGATTCACGGGAGGAGCAGCAGTTTCTTTATCCATTTGGTACGCCAACGCGTATAATAGCTCCAGAACGATAGGAGAATCTGTACCAAACGGACTTAGTGTAATAGATGCCGCTCAATCATGTTGTATTCGGATTCTTTGGGGAGACGACGCCAGCAGGGCCTTGGAACCAAACATACTGTTGGAGACCGACATTTTCCAACTTTGTAGCGGCGTGACACTGCACCTATCCAACACCCATTTTAGAGGCCCACATTTTACCGTGCTTTGCAGGCTTCCGATCTGTTAGGGCTTCCCAACGCTCCATCACGACCTGTCGTGCTGCTCCAGTGTCCACGTATGCAGTAGAGCTCCATGTCACATCAACTTGTTGCCTTGCAGAGCGTCAGAGGCTCCTGCAGAAGAGCCAACAGCCTCGTCTGACGCAAAGATGGAGGAGCAGTGAATCGGAGCTGCGTTGTGGCGATGAGGGAGCAGTTGCGGAGACCACTACAGAGAAAGAAAAACACGTTAGGTCCTTGTTTAGATCCCATTAAAATTCCAAGTTTTTTCACTCTTTCTTCATCACATTAATTTTTAGACACATATATTTAGCATTAAATGTAGGTAAAAAAAATAATTAATTACATAGTTTGGTTGTAAATCACGAGATGAATCTTTTAAGCCTAGTAAGTCTATTATCGGACAAAGTTTGTCAAATACAAACGAAACATACTACAGTGTCCGGATTATAAAAATTTACAATCTAAACAAGGCCTAAAATAAATTTCAAGAATAAAGGTAGGGACCAGAGATAGTGGTAGGACCATAAGAAGACCACAGTATGTTGAGTTGAATCCTGAAGAATGTGTGAGAGGCTGTAAGAGAAAATTTATGAGAGAAAATTAGCTGTAAATAATAACTTTTAGCCGTGAACTGTAACTTTTTTTTTTTTTGCACCACGGGCCCATACGGGCTTCGGTGTTAGCTCTTCTTTGTGGAACAGTAACTTTTTTCTAAGGCTGTGTTTATTTTCTCCTTATAAACTTTAGCTCCTGTCACATCAGAGGTTTGATACATGTATAGAATATTACTCATAATTACGAAACTAAATATACATATTGAGACTAATTTACTAGATGAATGTTGTAATCCTAATTAGTCCATGATTTGATAATGTAATGCTACCGTAAATATATGCTAATGATGAATAATTAGACTTAATAAATTTATATAGTAGATCACCGAAGACTTGTATAATTTATTTTATTATTACTATTAAATATTTAATATGATACACCAACCAGCCAACCGACTGTTTGCGTGATGCGGCACGCTGAGGGTAGCGGTTGCCAGGTTCTCTGATGTGACTTGTGATCTGTCACAGCTTTGCCTCTTGCACGTTTTGCCACCGCATTGCTCCACTGTCCACTCGCCTCACCAGCTACGTAAGTACACAATAACTCTAGTACTACAATACTAGTATTTTAGATGGAGCTCGTGTCTCGGACGCAACTATTTTAAAATGGAAATCTCGTTCGCGATCGTGCTGGAAAGAACGACAGCCACCAGTGGAGCTCAGAGCACTTCACTCTCTTGCAGTTTCCACATCCAAGCACAAGCACCTCACCTTCCTGCCCCGTCCCCATCCATCCATGGCAGCCCCTACCGTCGTCTTACTGCCCGTGTGGGGTGCCGGCCACCTCATGCCGATGCTCGAGGCCGGCAAGCGGCTGATCACCCGCGGCGGCCGCGCGCTCTCGCTCACCGTGCTCGTCATCCCACCTCCCACGGAGGAGGTCGCGGCCGACGTCGACGCCCACATACGCAGGGAGGAGGCCTCCGGCCTCGGCATCCGCTTCGTCCGCCTCCCCGCCGTCGAGCCCCCGGACTTCCGCGGCATCGAGGACTTCGTCTCCAGGCTGGTGCAGCTGCACGCGCCCCACGTCAGGGCGGCAATCTCCAGCCTGGCGTCCCCGGTGGCCGCGTTCGTCATCGACTTCTTCTGCACCACGCTGCTCGACGTGTCCCGCGAGCTCACCGTGCCCGCGTACGTCTACTTCACCGCCAGCGCCGGGATGCTCGCGTTCTTCCTGCGCCTTCCGTCGCTCCACGAGGAGGTGACGGTCCAGTTCGAGGAGATGGAGGGCGCCGTGGACGTGCCTGGGCTGCCGCCGGTGCCGCCGTCTTCCCTCCCGACGCCAGTGATGGACAAGAATAGCCCCAACTACACGTGGTTCGTGTACCACGGCAGGCGGTTCGCCGAGGCCGACGGCATCATCGTCAACACGGCTGCCGAGCTCGAGCAGAGCGTGCTTACTGCCATCGCCGACGGGCGGTGCACGCGCGGTGTCCGTGCCCCGACGGTCTATCCAATTGGGCCGGTGATCTCGTTCAGCCCGCCCACCGAGCAGCCGCACGAGTGCGTGCGGTGGCTCGACACGCAGCCCCCGGCCTCCGTGGTGCTCCTCTGCTTCGGGAGCGTTGGGTTCTTCGCCGCGCCACAGGCGCACGAGATCGCGCACGGCCTGGAGCGCAGCGGTCACCGCTTCCTCTGGGTGCTGCGCGGCCCACCGGCACCCGGCGAGCGGCTACCGTCGGACGCGAACCTCGCCGAGCTGCTCCCCGAGGGCTTCCTCGAGCGGACCAAGGGCAGAGGCCTGGTGTGGCCGACGAAGGCGCCGCAGAAAGAGATACTAGCCCACGCCGCCGTGGGTGGTTTCGTAACACACGGCGGCTGGAACTCGGTCCTCGAGAGCCTGTGGTTCGGCGTGCCGATGGCGCCGTGGCCGCTGTACGCCGAGCAGCACCTGAACGCGTTCACGCTGGTGGCCTACATAGGCGTCGCCGTGGCGATGAAGGTGGACAGGAAGACGAACAATTTCGTGGAGGCCACGGAGCTGGAGCGAGCGGTGAAGGAGCTGATGGGCAGTGGCGAGGAGGGGAGGAAGGCGAGGGAGAAGGCCATGGAGATGGGGGCCGCCTGGAGGAACGCCGTGGAGGAGGGTGGCTCATCCTACGCTGCGCTGCGGAGGCTATCAGAGGAGATGTGCAAAGTCGACACGAACCACTGATGATGAGAGGCAACTCTACACATGTCAAGTGTTCTTTGATGCTTTGTAAAAAAAGGTGTTCTTTGATGCTTGGACAATAGCGCCTTGGTCCTGTGTTATGTCAGTCATCACGTATTTCTTTTTTTTTTCATTTCATTTTTTCAAATAAAAGGTGTAATTAGTTAGTACTCCCTCTGACCCAATATAGATGTCATTATGATATGTGTGTTGCTTAATCTTTCTCAACTTATAGCAATGCGGAATGAATTGGAGGACGACGACAGCACCTGCGCCTCCACAGCCAATGCCTTCATTTCATGTGTCCTCAGAATATCGCTAGGTGTCGGTCGTGCCTCTACTAGTGGCGGGCATGGCCGGTGACGGGTTGTGGTGCCTACGTGTTCGCCTTCATGCACCGGAAAATGGATCATCAGTGTGCCATAAACGAATCGGATACAACGAAGTTATCCACGCGGACGTCGTCTCCTTGCTTCCTTGCTGGTAACCTCGCCTTCTTTCCTCTGTCACATCACCTCCTCTGCCTCTAGCTTTGCCCCGGCGCCTTCTCCATGCCTCGTTCCTTCTGCCCTCGCCCCGATGGATCCGCAGCCACTGCCCCTTCTCCTCCTCTTATTATGTGTTCAGTTCCGAGTCAATGAGGGATGGGATAGCCCCAACCCTGTTTCTAGGGAAGGGACTACCGTGTTTGGTTGCAAGGGTTCAAACCATCGATGTTTTGTGTTTGGTTCTAGTACATCTAATATGGGATGAGCCATCTAACACGTAGGGTCCATTCGTCTCTCTTCATCCCCCAATGGGGCCCACTCATCCCTCTCCAACCCTCTGGTCTGCTCGTTGAGGAAACGCCCTCGATCCGCTAACCCGCCTCTCGTTCGACTAAACCTAAGCCCTAGCCCGCTGCACCCCTCCGCAGGACCTTCGACGTGGAGCTACGCATTTGTCGACAAGGCCACCCGCGATTTCACCGGGCTCGCACGAAGACCTTCGTCGCCAACACCACACCGTGGAGCGGCGATCGTCTATATGGACTTCCCCAACGGTCCGGCTCGCATGGCCCTCGCGTGCCCTCCCAGTAGACCTGGGCATTTTGCGGGCCGAGTCGAGTTCGGGCCGAGATGAAAAAAAGCCCGGCTATTTTGGGCCGAAAAAGGCCTACCCATGACCGTCGCACTGGGCAGCTCGGGCCTAATTTTTTGGGCCGGGCCCAGGCTGCCCGCGCATTTTATAGTGTAAAATAGCAAAAAATAGTATTTCGGGCTAGGCTAGGGCCAAGAAAATTTTTTCTGGGCAGTGGGATCTGTGCCCAGGCCCTGTCTAGTAAGGTTCGTGGGCGGGCTAAAATCCATTGGGCTTGGGCCGGGCCCATTGGCTAGGTCGGACCAGGCTCAATTTGCTCAGGTCTACCTCCTAGCCAAAGGTACTTCGTCCTCCTATTTTAAAGGGTCCAGGGCTATCTGCGGGGTGGGACGCGAAGGAAGACCCTCGGGTATATCTCGCGGACCCTTGACACCGTCCCAAGAACACCGCTGCAGAACATGGCAAGAAGCGGTCCCCCTGAAGGGAGCCTCGATGGCGTCAAGTGGGTAGCTGAGGGCAGGGTGTAAAATGCCTTTCCTGCCCCAAGTGTTTGTAACAAACCTTCCCAGCTTGTTTGGTTGTAATTGTAATTTTGTCGCGCCCCCAGTATATATGGCTATAAATACCCGGGGCACAATTATAGAGATGATGAATTGATGTCCATTCACTCCTGAATTTACCGCACTTGTTCTCACTAACCTCGCACCCATTCTTTGTCCCCTCTCCTGTGGGTCACCCTCGGCCGCTAGCCAGCTGACCCTCGGTGAAGGTGAGGAGGCAGAGCGAAGCCCCCACAAAATCGTACCACATTGATTTTCCAACCGGATAAGACTACCTCTACTCTATATACAATATGGGGTACACAGTCGGTTGAGGTATCCAACATCTAATCATCAAAATTACATTTAATACCCTTTTTCCTTAACCTTTTTCCAACCCTATGTTGTTGTTCATCTCTTGGTCCAATGACTAAGGATGGATCCCTAGGCTTGCCATCCAACCTAGGGCAACCCACCGATGACCTTGCCCCACGGGGTCCCTCCCGAGCAAGAGCGTTGATGGTTCCTTTGCTAGTTTGCCTGAAAACTAGTTGTTCTTTGTCATGTTAGCACGATTGGTTATCCTTTGCTGGATATCTTGTAAACCTACCGCTCTTCACTGCGAAAGCGTGATAGTTATCCGTTGCGTTCTTTGGTTCGTTTGCTACACGGGCGATCTAGCCTTTGGTAGTGTGTGATCGATCTTTGCATCAACACACTTTGCTTCAGCCCACCCGTCCTACTTGGGCTCTTCTTCAGGCGGTGAGGTATACCTTGGGTCCATAACATCGACAAGTGCACCATCTGTAGCTTCCAAAGGGCGCACTTCTAAAAGGCCCTAAGTGGCTAGAGAGGGTGAATAGCCTAAAAAAATTCTACAAATTGACTAGAGCAACTTGTTAGACAAGAAGATGGTGAAATAACAATTTTCTCTAGCTCTACTTTTACCATTGCAAGCCACCTACACAAAGCTAGTCACTATGATCTCTATATCAATATCACACAATCAATTAAGCTATGTTGCAACTATACTAACTAGTGAGCTAGTAAGAGAGCTAGTTACAACTAATTACAACTAAACAATTTAACTAGCTACACAAGGTAAGCAAGCAAGCTCTACACAAATATACTAGGAATTGAAATAAAAGTGGTAGTGTGATATACCGAACCGGGCAAGTGTCAATATATAATTCCAATGAGACAATGTGACACAAAATATATCCCCGTGGTTCGCTGGCCTGCCGACAACCTACTCCACGTTGTGGCGATACACTCACTTGGTGGCTCACGCGCTAATAGGATCACACTCCTAGCCCTACACAAGGGTGCCATAAGAACCAACACAAATGAGGATCCACAAGCCACGAGCAATCCACTAGAGTTGTCTTTTGCGAACTCCGACGGAGAATAGGCACAAAAACCCCTCATAAAAATCTTGATTGGGGGCGGATACAATCACCAACTCCCCTCACCAATCACCAAATCACCAACTGTCTAGGTGACGGCAAACACCAAAGTAATAAGAAATCCACAATCACAATCACCGCCTAGTGTCACAAAATGTAATCTCAAATGCACAACACTAGGGTTTTCCAAGTCCTAGTGTTTGGATTAAAGCTTGCACATATGCATGAATTGTAGTTGTGGGAGAGTAACTAGTACCAAATGATACTAAGGTGTAAAGAATAGATCTTTGAAGTGTGATACCAATTGAAAGGATCAAGATGCCCAAGAGGGTGGTGAAATGGGCTAATTCTAAATTTCTTGCAATAATTAAGCCCTACACTTAGACCATTTCACCCTCTTGTGCCTAGAAGTGTTTCTATTGTTCTACCGTACAAAAGTTTTGTGCATTAGGTTCCAATCCTACTCTAGCTTGGCAATTCTAAGAATGTAAAGATATGAATTGAATTGCTTAAATGTAAATGCTCAAAGTAAAGAGAAGGAGAGGAACGCGGCAATATTTTTCTGAGGTATCGGAGAGTCTCCACTCTCCACTAGTCCTCGTTGGAGCACCCGCGTAAGGGTGTAGCTCCCCCTTGATCCGCGCAAGGATCAAGTGCTCTCTACGGGTTGATTCTTTGGCACTCCGTCGCGGTGAATCGCCCACAACCGCTCACAGCATGACTTGGGTTATCCACAAGCTCCGCCGGATGATCACCAAGCCGTCTAGGTGATGGCAATCACCAAGAGTAATAAGCACAAACTCTCACTTGACTAAGACAAGCCTAATGAGAAAGGTGGATGCACACTTGCTACTCCCTATGCACTAATGAGGCCCTTAATCTTGGATTATCGAATCTCAATCATCCTATTAGGCTCTTGCTCTTCCTTGCACTCCAAAGGTGTTTCTCAGCTGAACAAATGGGTAAGAGAGCTCAATTGGATGAGTAGGATATGTATTTATACCCCCATTTAAAACATAGCGGTTGGGGTCCAACTCAGCATCTTTCGGGGTGACTGGACGCGTAGGTCCATGTGACCGGACGCGTCGGTCAGTAGCCAACGGCTAAGTGGCGTCGCCCTGTCAGAGAGGGCCGTTGAAGTGACCGGATGCATAGGAGCGTCCGATCCTCCTATACCTGACGCATCCAGTCCTCAAGTTTCCTCTCTGGAACTTTACTGATGTTGACGGACGCTGCAAACACAGCGTCTGGTCATCCACTGTTCATCGTCCGATCCTTCATCAACACTGAGACCTAGCTGCTACAGCTAGTCGGTACTAGCGCGTCCGGTCCCAATCAATGCGCAAACGTCCAGTCTCTCCTCGGCTTATGCTGTGCGCACTGAACACTGACCGGACGCAGCACCTATGAGTCCGATCAACATTAAATCAGCATCCGGTCAATTATTTAACCCTCCATTCACTTCCGATTCAAAAACCTTCGTAAAAGAAGTTGACTTTAATCGATCTTAGGGCTATTTCTAAGCTAACTAGTGCTAAGTTTGACAAGTGTGCACCACACCAAACCTATTAAACTCACCTAGGTCAAGCTACTAGTTCAAATCTCCCTTAATAGTACGGTCAAAGGAAAAATAAAGTCATAAACTACTCTAAGTGTCTCTCCAACGCCAAACAACGCTGGATACTGGGCTATACTGCCTTTTTGCGAGATACGCCTCCTACTCGGACGACCTACGTCTCTATGGCCGAGAGCCAATTACCGACATTTAGTCTGACTATCCCATGTCATCCCGGGTAGGGTGATTCCCGGAAGCAAGGTACCTGATTCGTTCGCTACAGGGCAGGATCCTGACAGTGAACAATCGCTACAAAGGCCCCTTGAACAAGTGTTATCACACACTTAACGTCGACGGAAGGATTGATTTAAATCATAATGACTATGTTGACTACTTTTTAGCTTGGCTAATCCATCTTAAGCGCCTTTTTCAAAAGGACTATACAAGACAATACAAGCCTCGCATGCAGACTACAATCTTACTCACAGATTAACAGCCTGAAACAACTTTTTATAAACAAAAAGTTACTTAAACAAGCCAACCCCTAGGGCACTCGGCTTACTAATAGACTAACAGAATCTATTGACGATTCAATACGGTCTTACATTGTCTACAGGCTACGAGCTAGTCTATTTCTAAAATAAGTCTCGAACGACTCAAAACAAAGTCACGGCTTAATGGGCACTAAGTTTGGGGGCTACACCATTGCCTCAGCTTAGTCGGCACTAAGCTCGAAGGCTTGGTTACCTACGGCGGCCCTCGTCGCTCAACAACATCATCTGTTGTCAACGAGATTCCACGACAACTCGGATCTTCACGATTGCCTCCTACGGTGGTCTGCGACGAAACGCCACTGTGATATCCCTCGGCGACAACATCTCCAGCACAACTCCGGGTTTGCAATGAGCTCCGACTCACTCAATCTTCATAGAAATCTACAGCTGTAAGCAGTGGCGTCCAACACACAACATGCAGCACACGGAGTCTCCAAGAGCCAACCAACGTTAACCACATGCGGGACCGAGCTGCAGCTCGGATGGTGAGCTCTCCTGGTGTGGAAGCCACCGGTCCTGAGTTCGAGACCTGCTCGGCTCAGTGATTTTACCTATTCCCTATAAATAATCTAGCAGGTCTTGGAAGAAAAACGTTCCTACCGTGGGGATTTATTCCCTATAAATAATCTAGCAGGTCTTGGAAGAAAAACGTTTAAGGTGTATAGGTTCTAGTTTCTAGAGGTATGCGTGTGTGGTGATATGTGTTGTCTAGAGTATAGATACTCTAACTTATACACTACGAGTCCAGGAAAAAAAAAACGTTAACCACATGCTAGCTGAGTTCTTCGTGAAAGCAAATCTTCATGCATGCACGACAAAGTCCCAACCAAGCACACGTCGACCATCAGGGCCTTGCATCGTGGATGGGTCACGTCGTCGACTAGCAAACGTGTGATCTACAGCACCATGCCTTTCCATATGACAAAAGCACAAAGGCCACGTTCACCAAGATCAGACAAGCTAAGTCATGGTCCGAAACGCTTAGGGCTAGACAAAATATTCGTGGCTCGCCAACTCGTTTAACTCGTGTCCGACTCGACTCAGGCTCAACCTGTTTTAACTTTTTTATGAGCTGAGCTAGAAGTCTAGCTCACTGTCTTAACAAGCCAGCTCGCAAGCTGCTCACGAGCTCAAACGAGTTGAGGCCTATCAGCCCACGACCATGAATCCAGAAGATGATGATGCTGACCTAGAAGTGTACACCTATTCCATTGATATGTAATCCTTATTTTCAGCTGCTTCGTATGAATTTTGATTTTATAATTGTTGTGGTACTTAAATGTTGATTTATGGATTGTTTCCTAGAAAGAAGATGATGCTGACATTAAATTTGTAGACTTTCCTAAGTCTGTGGTGGCAAGCAATTAGTAAGTATGCTGGAACTGCATGATCATGGATGGACCAGCTATGTTGTATGGTTGATACTTTTGATGAACCTGATATGTATTAATCATGTATGGTTGCCTAATGATGAACGTCACCTTCTGAAATTATTGTAGCATGAACATTATAAACATGATTGTCATATTTTTTTAGTAGTTCCCGAGCTAAATGAGCCAGCTCGAGAAGCTGAGCTGAGCTGTCCCTCTAGCTCGTAATATTAACGAGCCGATCCGAGCTCGCAGGATATCCAGCCCTATAAACGCTGCCGTCGAGTGACATCAGCACTTTCACAATCGCGTGCACGGACTGCTACTCGACGCTGATTGACAAGAGACAACCATCATACGCTAGAATTCATCATGTTCTTGCAACCCTCGACTGGTATGACTGTTCACGCACGGCTACGGGATTCTGTTCGTCCAGCAACACGAAGACGCATGATGAGGACAAGCTAGCAAGCTGTGTGATTTAAATCATGCATACATACATACTCGTGTCAGGCATATGTGCATCTACATGAAAGCTTTACTCCGAGGATGCATATATCTCTAATCGGATACATAAGAGCATCTGAGAGTAACTCAGTGGACAACTGCAGACAACTAAGGCACTACTAGGCCTACACAAAGTTAGTCGGCGGACAACAAGTGTGCTGATTCAAGTCGGATACAACACAACCAATTGGCAGTGCAGGACACATCCCACACAAAGCCAACTGCAGCAAGTTCTGGAGCCATCCGTGTGTACGCATATGAACTGCTGCTCATTCGTAAACCCAACTCTAAGGCAAGATCAGCATACCGTCACGACATGTTGGATATTCCACTCGGCATTATCACGGCCTACTCAGCTTTACTCTAACTACGCTCGGGGGCTCAGATTCAAGGATGAAAGATCAAATTTACAAACACTCAACCACTTGATGACAAGCGGTCATTGATCATTGCCTTCGGGGGTTTACTCGCCTGCACCCTTGAGGACGTCTACAAGATCCTATAATCGACTACCGAGTAGTCGGATTGTAGGCTCGAGGGCTGCGGGATACATATTCTCAAAGGATGTATTCAAATTTCTTTGAAAAGGAATTGTAGACAAGACCCTCTAACTCTTTGTTCCAAACAGCAAGAGGCTCGGGGGCTACACTCAGTGAGTGCACTTTTTCTGAAAAGTGCACACCACTAGAAGATTTTAAGAAGCACTACATGGTTTCACTCAAGAAAGCACTTGGACAACGCTTGTTTCTACTCGGCAAGACCTAAAGGAACAAGAAGATTTGTAAAGTTCAACCATACAGTGCTCGGGGGCTTATGGGACATAATTTTCGGGTACCCCGCAAGGAAGGGAGAAGATCCAGTCCGACTAGGATTTCCCACATGTAATCCTAGTACCTAACTATCCTATAATTCTATTATGACTCTTACATTGTAACTGACTTGAAGACTTGCCTCCTAGGATATATAAAGGAGGGCAAGGCTCCCTAGATCGGCATAACCCAATTGGAACAGACCTCACGGTCTAAATCCAAACGCAGGGCGTAATATACTATTCACCCCACACTGGACGTAGGACGCTATTTCGGTGGACCAAACCAGTATAAACTGTTGTCTCTGCGTTCACCGTCGAGTTCTGCATACGTCGAAGCCCACCCACCATCGTCCCGGGTAATCCCGTGACGAGTTGCCGGTCATCAAACACCGGCAGAACATTTATGTAAGAAAAGAGGGATTAAGAAGAGCTAACTAGAGATATTTATGAGCAATTCTTGCAAGAAAAGGGAGCTTAAGAAGCTGACATGCAGAGGAGAGGTTCACGAGAGGGAAAAAAACCTTCAAATCGGCTAGGCAAGGAAATAATCAGATGAAAAAGGCTAATTAAAAATTCAATAATACATTAGGAACCCGTGTGCTTCTGTGCAGCTATGGCCCCGTTCGCTTCGCTGAAAAAACAAGCCGAAACATTGTTCCGACTGAAAAAACAAGCTGAAAAGTACGGATTATAAGACACACGAACAGGGCCTATGCAATATATGGCACTGTTCGCTTCGCTGAAAAGCCATGGCTGAGAGTACTGTTCACCGATTTGTTGTGAGAGAAAAACACTGTTTCTTCGCTAAAACAGTACGTCTCGTAAGATAAGCGAACAGGGCCATATCTCTGATATGGAGTGAAGTGTGTGACTGTGCGGCCATTGGACACGTGGCTCTGTTCATTGGTGAAGCAATTTTTTGACAACTTCTACAACAGTTTCACCGGCGGGGAGAAGCTGTTTTGGTGAAACATCGGGTAAAACAGCTCTCTCGTGGTAGATAAAAATGCGAAATGTCAAAAATACACCACTTTCACTCTTTTTTCTTTCTCGTCCTTCTTGTTCTTATCTTTTGTCCCGTTATCCACTCGAAAGGGGCTCTGTATGGATGCACCTTTCTCTGGCTAAAGGTTCGGCGCCCGGGCCCCTCCACGTGATCGAATTTTTTATTTTTTAGCCTTTTTAAAAAAAAATTCACAAATATGCCTCTGGAGGTAAGATTTCAAAATCTGGACCCTTAGCTCGGCGTCATTGTTGTTGGCGCCGAGCTTACACTTCTCGGCGCCTTCGTTGTTGGCGCCGAGGTCTTAGGCTCGACGCAGACGTGGCAGTGACTTGGCAGGCAACTCAGCGCCGTAGAGCCTGGCGCCGAGCTTGTCACCGTAGATCTTGGCGCCGTGATTATTGGCGCCGAGGTGGTGTTTTACCCCCACCCGCAACCTTGCTGCCCGACCCTTCTTCCTCTCCCCCGTCTGCGACCTCCACCGCCTGTGCCCTCCGCCGAACGCTGCGCGGCCCGCAGGGCGCGGCGGCACTCCGGCCCACCTCCGGCCAGCTACGACGACACCACGCTGGAGCGCCCCCCTCCCCTCCCGCCTGCGCCCTCCCCCGGCCGCACGGCGCGGCACGCAGGGCGCCGCTGCGCCACGCTGCACCAATGCGGCCGGGGCACGCCGCAGCCCCGCAACAATGCCAGCCCGCCTCCGGCCATCTCCCTCGCGGCGCTTCGTCCTCGCGTACTCCTGCAGCAGCGACGGCCGCGCCCACCGCCCGCAGGCGCAGGGAGGCACCAAGCGTCCTCCGCTGTCGCCCAGGGAGATGCGAGCAGCAGGTAGGCTCTCCTTTTTTCTCTCCTTTTATTTCCTCAATTTTCCCATATGATATATTGATACGCACATGAAAATTCATTTGTAGGGCCACTCCCCCTCGCTGAAAGTGTCTACCACCTCCTCCTGCATCATGTGACAGGCACGAGCAAACCACTTGAAGTATATTGTTAATTCTATGAAGATAAAAAAGGGAAACAGAAAGATAAGGTGCATATAGGTTACTGTTATTACACTATCTCAGGACTTGATTGTTTACTGCGCTTTCTGTAAATAATGACATAAGGATATAGATGGATTTGATCATAATACCTAATACAGTTTGATATTACTGTTAGATCTTTCATCTGCCGTCACACTGCCTATTACTCAATTAATCAACCATGAAATCACAAGTTCACAAGTTGCGTTATTTCCAAAAGATATATGACAAAATTTACAAGCTCACAATGTTAATCAACCATGAAATCAGGTTGGTGGTGAAAAGATGTATGACAAAGCACGGAGGGGTGAAACAGTAGAGCTTTCACCAAGACGTATATCAATATACCAATTTGATATTGAGCGCAGTTTGGAAGATAGGTATTCTTACATTCCTCTTTTCCTACTTTTGAATTCATAGCAGATAATAAATATCTGGTCAGTGTTCATATAATTACCTGTACTCCTCTTGATGATGTTTTTTTGGGTTGCATTCTACAGACAGAATTTGATATTTCGTGTTACTTGCTCAAAAGGAACATACATTCGGTCCCTATGTGCGGACTTGGGTAAAGCACTTGGAAGGTTTGCACAATTATTCCTGTGTTAGCCTTATTTTCTATTTTCTTTTTGTGTGTGCAGTCTGCATAAATGAACATCAGCATGTATAATGTGCTCTAAGTGATACAGTGTCAGGATTACATTTAGATTTCTTTTTCAGGTTTGGATTACATTTAGATTTCCTTTTCAGGTTTCTATAAATGTTTCAGTTGTTAGGATTGTGCAATATCCTTTCACTTATTGTCATCCTTTTGTGGTGGCAAGTTACTTTATGTGTCCAACGGAGTTCTAAATTTCATTGAACACCATAAGCCTAAAAGTCTGCGTAGAGCCTAGCCCCTATGTGTTTTGGGCCTATGCTTATGCACCCTGCTTATACTTGCTCTGCCAAAGTTTTAACCGAGTCTACCATCTTGGCCAATTGGCATACATACTAATAGTACTCACTTGGAACTTACCCTTACTAACAGGCCCAAGTTTGATATTCATATTTCACAAGTATTATTTTCATGTCTTTGGGCTGGAAGCTTAAAAAAAATAACTTAGTTATTTTACTGAAGTTGGCTAGTTTCATGTATTTGTTGCACTGAACCCAAATACTTGTTCCTCCTCTTTTTTCTTGATGTAGTTTAAGACATTACTCTTGTCGTTTAATTGTAGAATAACCCCATGCTCCTTTTTCCCTCATTTTCATTTTAGTAACTGTTCTTATCCATCGACATCTCTTTTATGCTAATATATTTCGGTGACCAAATTCAGTCTATACATTTTCCTGCAGCTGTGCTCATTTAACTGCCTTGCGGAGAGACTCAATAGGTAATTTTCTGTTCTGTGACTCTTGGCTACTGTCTACATGGTTCAGCTGTAGTTCTAGTCCAGTGAAGATTTGTTGCTTGTGAAGGTTTCTAAGGCTTATTTTGCAGGTGAATACTCGGTCAATGATGCTTGGAACTTCAATGAGCTTGAGCAACAAATCACCAAGGGATATTTATGATCATTAATTAAACCTTCCTTCTGGACTCTGGAGGATGCGAGCTAGGTAGCATGCCGCTTGCAACCAGTGGCCATGTCATTTGCCACCAATTATATAGAAACTAGCGGGTAACCCCGCGCTTCGCGCGGGCAGGAGACTAACAATGTATAACAGTTTTAGATGCAGTGGCAAAGGTGGTATATATCAGTCAATTATGATTTAAACACTCCATTTTAACACGTTGCACGGGCTAGAAATGCAGAAGCAATAAGTCGTCCTTTTATTGCCTAATAGCATATAAGCACGCACAAATGTGTGTGTATTTCCTCTTGCATACCAAGCCGCAAATAAAGTCTGCGTACAAAGGTGAGCAAACATACTGCTGTTACATATGAATAGTATAACCAAAATAGGTAAACTTTGCTAAGCTGCTAAAAATTCGCTACCCTTGTCAAATTGGAGAAGCGTGAAGCACACATGGTGGAAGGATGTCCTGACGATGATGCCAAGAGGTTGGAGCTATGAGCACTATAAGCCTTTGATGAGTTGACTGATCGAGTCTGACACACTGTGGTCATAAGAAAGATCAAACTATGAATTGACAGGTGTGGAAAAAAAACTACAGCAAGACTGCAGAGATGAGTATTCAGTAAGAGCATAAGGCAACAGGATTATGATAAAGCACACCGCAAAAGTTGCAAACTTTGCATAATGATGGATTACAAATAATAATGCCGTTCTTGTTAATGATCTGTTGCTTTCAAACCTTGAATTTGTGAACCAAAGATGAGATAGTGGCAACCGCATGATCACCTAAAAATATTATTGGAATAAGGGAGTATGTAGTGGCTACTGGGCACTATATAACATTTTGCTCTACAATCAACAGGTGATGGCTGCAAAATGTTATATAGTGCTCATGTGATAGCTGCGATGTTTAATTGGACCCCTGTCGCGTGCCGGCTGCGCACTGAAATCTACGAAGTGGACACCTGGGAAAAAAGAAATCATTCTGTAGTAAGCATCAAAACCAAGATGAGGGGCAACAGGTTACTCTTGTGATCGTAGCCCAGCATGACTTTGTCGCAAATAAGAAGTTATGTAGTGTATGAGAAGGATCATCACAATTTTTTCTGTGCAGAGAAAATACATTGTCAAATTCAGTTCAGCAACTGAACAAAACATGTTTTTTTCGGTGAAGAAACATTGCGTTAGATTATCCGGTAGAAGATGAAATTGCACTGCAGCAATGAACAAAACTAATGGATATGACAGCTAAATGAAAGGAGAAAGTAATTTATTGGCTAATGGACAACTAACATCTATGTGTTTGAATGACATACACAAAAAATCATTTTTCTGAATGCTCAGAGATGTAAATGAGCTTGCAGAACCAAAATGAGTAAACATGATTTTCCTCGTGCCTGTCACATGATGCAGGAGGAGGTGGTAGACACTATCAGCGAGAGGGAGTGGCCCTGCAAATGAATTTTCATGTGCATATCAATATATCATATGGGAAAATTTGGGAAAATTGAGGAAATAAAAAGAGAGAAAAAAAGGAGAGCCTACCTGCTGCTCGCATCTCCCTGGGCGACGGCGGAGGACGCTTGGTGCCTCCCTGCGCCTGCCGGCGGTGGGCGCATCCGTCGCTGCTGCAGGAGTACGCGAGGACGAAGCGCCGCGAGGGAGATGGCCGGAGGCGGGCGGCTATTGTTGGGGGCATGGCGTGCCCCAGCCACGTTAGTGCGGCAGTAGCAATGTGGCGCCAAGCGCTGCGCCGCAGGCGCGGGGGAGGCGCAGCGGGAGGGGAGGGGGGGCGCTCCGGCGTGGTGTCATCGCAGCTGGCCGGAGGTGGGCCGGAGCGCCGCCGCGCCCTGCGGGCCGCGCAGTGTTCGGCGGAGGGCATAGGCGGTGGAGGTAGCAGACGGGGGAGAGGAAGAAGGCTCGGCAGAAAGGTTGCGGGCGGGGTTAAAACACCACCTCGGCGCCAGTAACCACGGCGTCAGGATCTACGGCGCTGAGCTGCCTGTTAAGTCACCGTCACGTCTACGTCGAGCCTAAGACCTCGGCGCCAGCAACGATGACGCCGAGAAGTGTAAGCTCGGCGCCAGCAACCGATGACACCGAGCTAAGGGTCCAGATTTTAAAATATTAACTCCAGAGACATATTTGTGATTTTTTTTTAAAAAAAAAGCTAAAAAATAAAAAATTCGGTCCACGCGACTGCGTCGGCGACTGCACGCGACTTCGCCCTGGCCGGCTACTCCCGCTCCGGTGCGGCTACCCTCGCAACCGCACGCTACTCCACCTAGACGCAAGTCCACCACGGCCGACTACTCCCGCTCCGGCCCATTTGTTCCGGCGACCGGCGTCTACATCTGTCGCGCCTTGCTCGCACGGCCCGTGCGTTCGTATGGAGGAGCTGGGCGAAGCTAGTTGTTTCAGGTTCACTAGTCACCGGGCGCTTGTGTGACCGGATTTTCCAGAGATTCACGGGAGGAGCAGCAGTTTCTTTATCCATTTGGTACGCCAACGCGTATAATAGCTTCAGAACGATAGGAGAATCTGTACCAAATGGACTTATTGTAATAGATGCCGCTCAATCATGTTGTATTCGGATTCTTTGGGGAGACGACGCCAGCAGGGCCTTGGAACCAAACATACTGTTGAAGACCGACATTTTCCTACTTTGTAGCGGCGTGACACTGCACCTATCCAACACCCATTTTAGAGGCCCACATTTTACCGTGCTTTGCAGGCTTCCGATCTGTTAGGGCTTCCCAACGCACCATCACGACCTGTCGTGCTGCTCCAGTGTCCACGTATGCAGTAGAGCTCCATGTCACATCAACTTGTGGCCTCGCATAGCGTCAGAGGCTCCTGCAGAAGAGCCAACAGCCTCGTCTGACGCAAAGATAGAGCAGTGAATCGGAGCTGCGTTGTGGCGATGAGGCAGCAGTTGTTGAGACCACTACAGAGAAAGAAAAACACATTGGAACAAATTTCAAGAATAAAGGTAGGGGATCAGAGAGTGTGGTAGGACCATAAGAAATAAGATGGCAGTATGTCTGGATTGAACAAATATTGGCTTCGGTGTTAGCTCTTCTTGGTGGAACAGTAATTTCCCCCCCTAAGGCTGTGCTTATTTCCCCCTCTAAACTTTAACTCTCGTCACATCGTATGGTTGATACATACATCGAGTATTAAATATAAACTAATTACGAAACTAAATATACAGATTGAGACTAATTTGCGAGACGAATTTTTTAATCCTAATTAGTCTATGATTTGACAATGTAGTGCTATAGTAAACATATGCTAATGATGGATAATTAGATTTAATAAATTCATATCGCATGTTACTGACGACTTATGTAATTTATTTTATTATTACTATCCAAATATTCGATATGATACCCCTAAACTTTAGCTCTGGATTTAAGGCTACTTTAGCCTCTGGATTTAAGGCCATTGTTGTTGTCTGCCTGCGTTGCTGCTGCCCTTGATCCGGCTTGGCCATTTTTTGCTTTGTTCGCTTGGCTTATAAATCGTATTTTTTTAACTAACGAATAATATTTTTTTCTCACAATAAATCAACCATCAATCATTAGTACTTTTAGTCATGGCTTATCAGTCCAGCGAACGTGGCATTTGCCTGATGCGCACGCTGAGGGTAGCGGTTGCCAGGTCCTCTGAGGGCACTCCCAATGCTAGACTCTATCATGGTTTCCATAGCTTTAAGACTTTATCACTAGAAACCATCCTTCCCAATACAAGTTTATACAAATAGTTTTCATGGAGAAAAAAATTTAATGAGCATCTACATGCCCCCACAAACAAAGAAGATCGTCTGTGGCAACGTGAGCCATAGTATGCCCTGCAACTCACTGTTGAAGGAGCACAAGTGCTAAAAACACCTGTCTGCAGCACGACCAGTAGCAACACTGCAGCAACAATAGATACTGTCGTCCATTACAATAGGAATAGAAATATAAATACCAGTGGCATGCACCTAAACAGGCATGACATAGATACCGTCGTCCATTACAATAAGAATAGAAATATAGATAGCAAAGCCAAAATAATTAGATAATAGTATATATTAAGATAATCTCCGGCCGTGACTTCAGAAGTCTTTCTGGAAGTCGACATGTCCAGCATCCTCCAGATAGAAGCCATCAACATTCTCAAGTCCTGATCATCAACCTGTAAAATAAGATGAGCTAGTAAATTAACTTTGTTGTAAGAAAAAGAGATGGACAGTTAACAGAACCACAGTAGTATAGTGATAGGAATGTATTTATGTAAGAGGCTAGTATATAAATTAATATTTCTACCTAATTAGTTCAATTCCCAAACTTTTGCCAGATGTGATCAATAAAATCAGATTGAAGTTGCCTGTGAGCTTCACGATCACGAATATCGGCATTTCTTTGTAGTACTTCTTCCATCACTGGGTCATGTCCTTGAGAGATTGTAGATGCTTGAACAGTCGACGTGGTTGCTTCCTCGTTCAAGTCAAGAGAAACATCCTCTATATGCTTCTCATCCTCAATTATCATGTTGTGAAGGATTATACAAGCTAACATGATATCCTCAAGGTCCCCTTGTTCATATAGACGTGCCGGCCAACGCAAAATGCAAAAACGAGATTGCAAAATCCCAAATGCACATTCAACATCTTTTCTTGCCCCCTCTTGATGTTCTGAAAACAGCTTGTGCTCAGCTGATTGTGGTGCACATATGGACTTAACAAAAACAGCCCACTCTGGGTATATGCCATCTGCAAGATAATAAGCTTTGGTATATTGCCTTCCATTCACAAAGTACTGCACCTGGGGAGCTTCTCCTCTTAACTGATCGCCGAACAAAGTAGATTGATTCAGCACATGATGTCATTGTTGGATCCTGCCACTCCAAAGAAAGCATGCCATATCCATCGGTCATGTGAAGCAACGGCCTCTAGAATGATTGTTGGTACACCATGATCACCACGAGTATATTGTCCCTTCCATGCGTAGGGACGTTTTTCCCAATGCCAATGCATACAGTCAATGCTCCCTATCATGCCAGGAAAACCACGACGCTCATCGATCTCCAACAATCGTTCTACATCTTGTATTGTGGGTCGTCTCAAGTATACTTCACCGTATACTTCAATGACACCCTTAACAAACATTTTCAAGCACTCCACACCAGTACTTTCTCCCATCTGCAGATACTCATCATGCTAGTCTGCAGAACCGCCATATGCCAGTTGACGAATCGCTACTGTACACTTATGAATTGGCGAGAATCCAGGGCGATTCAGAGCATCCAGTCGTAAGGTGAAATACTCAGACCACCCACTTAAGGCCTCAACAATCTTCAGAAAGAGGGGTCTCCTCATCCTAAATCTTCTACGAAAATGTGTCTCATTGTAGACTGGATTAGGCGAGAAGTAGTCATCCATTAATTGTTGGCTGGATTAGGCGAAAATGTGTCCATGGATTACAGATCAGTGGGCAGCAGTGGCAGAAAGAGAGTAGCAGAAAACAGTCCACACTTGCATGCGCAAAAACTAGTGGAAACAGTGCGCACTTGCATGAAAATAATAGTGAAAGGAGTTTCACACTTGCATGCAAAAAGCACTGATCACATGAATTAAAATAGCACTGATCATAGGAATTAAAATAGTGGAAGGATTTCAGTTACCTTATAGAAATTATTTGGATGGTCTCATTTGTTTGCATACACTTTCTACTGCAGAATCAATTTCAGAAAACTACAAGTTTATCAGTTAACACTTCCCAGCAATTAAATAACCAATTGAAGAAGGGTCGACAATATCATACCTTAGGAAATAAAGCAAGTCTCAGGCTCTCTAGTGCCAACTTTCTCTCGGCCAAAGCATCTGCACTAAGTTGATCAGTAGGCGCAAGCATCAGCTGTGTGTAAGTTTGTAGCATTTTACACTTAGTTTGTTCATGGGCTGCTTCATGACTAAGCTTAGCTGCTTCAATCTTCTTATCAGCCAAACTTTGCTGAATTTCAGTCATCTTCTCTCTCTTCGCTATTCCTCGTGCTTGCTTCAATGAACTTCTCAAGTTTTCCACTGAAATCAGACAAAGCATCAGTTGCCTTCTTTTTGCCATTGCGTTCCTTTTTTGCTTTCTTATGTCTCATAGGTCGCTTTTCTCCATCTAATTCCAAATTCACCACTGCAGATGGGTTAGCGTTAGCCTTTGCACTCTTTTCCTTTTCCTTCTTCAACCTATTCAGATATGCTGACCACTTCTGTTCACCACGTACTACCTTCCACATATGCACTAGAGTGAAGGCCTTACCATCATGTGAACCGGCATAATACTCGCATGCTTTGTCAGTCAACTGGTCGTCGCTCATCCCACTTTGCCACACTCTATCAGCATTTACCCAACAGCCATGGAACTCAGTTAATGGTTTCTTAACACGATCCCAACGTATTTTCAGTTGGTTCCGGTTCCTCTTACGGCTATTTTCTGTGTTCTTGTTGTATTCTTCAGTAACATCTGCCCAATACTGCTCTGCCTTTTTGCTATTTCCATCGACTGGATCCTTTGAATTACGCAACCAAGCACTGGCCTACAATTACAAAATAATCTCAATGGGCATACATGGACATAGCTCTCAAGTTGAAAAGTGAGAAAGGGAATGTACCAATCGTTTATCTTCATCAACCGACCAGTTCAAACGCCTGTCGGTTCTAAAATCCTCATCGACGTTAATTGTTTCAGTTTCTTCTACATCTACATCATCCACTAGATCATCAGTTTCTTGTGCTGGAGAAGGAGTTCTTCTAGCACCCAAATCAATTGGAGACATTGAAGACTGACCCATTGCAGCACCAACAAAGTGAAAATTTTCTGGAATATTATTTCCACTAGGATGGTTAGCAAATGGATTTGACTGTAGATAATTTGTGAACCCTCCTGGTGGGTATAACCTACAAATATATGAATTCCCATGCTCTAATTAATCATATCTTCACCAAAATAGCACAGTATGCCATACATCACTAGTGACTGAAAATGAAACACTTTGCACTGCATATGCAGGTAAACAATCTATATCCACAGAACACTTCTCTGATGACTTACCCTTCACTAGTAGATGACGTTGACCACCATGCACCAACGGGAAAAGCACCAATTTGAGGAGCACAAGTTTTAGGAACACCAACATCTTGAGGAACACTGGTGGCTCCAGCTTGAGCACGGGGTGCAGCAGCTCCTCTAGGAACACCTGCATCTTGAGGAACACCGGTGGCTCCAGCTTGAGCACGGGTTGCAGCAGCTCCGGCGACTGGAGCACAGGTCCCAACAGCACGGACGGATGGAGAATGGGTTCTACGAACACCTCTGCCTTGCCGAGAATCAGTCTTTGTTAATCGATTCATCTATGAGATTTGGGGATATTTTTGGGTCACAGTGGATGGGGGAGGAGATGGAATCGAAGGGAGCTATGGATGGACCTCGATATGAATCGAAGGGAGCTATGTAGAGATTTGGGTATGGATTTGGGTTAAAGATTGTTGTCGGGAGGAGATCAGTTGGGGATGGTCATGGAGCTTGGGGGCGTACCTCGATTTGGGCCTGGGGACCTCGATCTGCAGCCGGCGCGGGAGAGAGCAGAAGGCGCGCAGGAGCTCGCGGGACGGTGCGCGGGAGAGGGCGGTGCAGCGCGCGGGAAAGGGAAGAGCGAGCGCGGGAGAGAGCTCAGAGCGCGCCCGCGGGAGCGGGGTCGAGGGCGCGCGCGGGAGCAAGGGTGGCGGCGATGGGAGGGAAGGGGAAGGCGCACCGGATCCATGGAAACGATGGACAACTCCGCAATGCGCACGGGGGCTGGTTTCTTCGGCATCGGTCGAAGCGTAGACTCAACGTCTATCAGCCTGTTCGCTTGCTCGTAAACGATCGTAAATTTCCAGCCGGGAACAGTGTTTTTCTCTCACACCAAACCAGCCAGCAGTAAATAATCCACGATACGATACGGCCTCCCGAACAGGCTGTATGTTAGACGTCTTTTCTTGTTTCTCCCATCTCTTTCTTCAATAAATATATTGTCATGTCAGTAAAAATCAATAAATAGAAGGTAATAAATAGACATATAAATCATTGTAGAGTCTGTATTGGGAGTGCCCTGACGTGACTTGTGATCTGTCACAGCTTTCCCTCTTGCACGTTTTACCACCGCATTGCTCCACTCTCCGCTCGCCTCACCAGCTCCGTAAGTACACAATAACTCTAGTACTACAATACTAGTATTTTAGATGGAGCTCGTGTCTCGGACGCAACCATTTTAAAATGGAAATCTCGTTCGCGATCGTGCTGGAGAGAACGACAGCCACCAGTGGAGCTCAGAGCACTTCTCTCTCTTGCAGTTTCCACATCCAAGCACAAGCACCTCACCTTCCTGCCCCGTCCCCATCCATCCATGGCAGCCCCTACCGTCGTCTTACTGCCCGTGTGGGGTGCCGGCCACCTCATGCCGATGCTCGAGGCCGGCAAGCGGCTGATCACCCGCGGCGGCCGCGCGCTCTCGCTCACCGTGCTCGTCATCCCACCTCCCACGGAGGAGGTCGCGGCCGACGTCGACGCCCACATACGCAGGGAGGAGGCCTCCGGCCTCGGCATCCGCTTCGTCCGCCTCCCCGCCGTCGAGCCCCCGGACTTCCGCGGCATCGTGGACTTCGTCTCCAGGTTGGTGCAGCTGCACGCGCCCCACGTCAGGGCGGCGATCTCCAGCCTGGCGTCCCCGGTGGCCGCGTTCGTCATCGACTTCTTCTGCACCACGCTGCTCGACGTGTCCCGCGAGCTCGCCGTGCCCGCGTACGTCTACTTCACCGCCAGCGCCGGGATGCTCGCGTTCTTCCTGCGCCTTCCGTCGCTCCACGAGGAGGTGACGGTCCAGTTCGAGGAGATGGAGGGCGCCGTGGACGTGCCTGGGCTGCCGCCGGTGCCGCCGTCTTCCCTCCCGAAGCCAGTGATGGACAAGAATAGCCCCAAATACACGTGGTTCGTGTACCACGGCAGGCGGTTCGCCGAGGCCGACGGCATCATCGTCAACACGGCTGCCGAGCTCGAGCAGAGCGTGCTTACTGCCATCGCCGACGGGCGGTGCACGCGCGGTGTCCGTGCCCCGACGGTCTATCCAATTGGGCCGGTGATCTCGTTCAGCCCGCCCACCGAGCAGCCGCACGAGTGCGTGCGGTGGCTCGACACGCAGCCCCCGGCCTCCGTGGTGCTCCTCTGCTTCGGGAGCGTTGGGTTCTTCGCCGCGCCACAGGCGCACGAGATCGCG
The DNA here is from genome assembly GCA_904845875.1 of Miscanthus lutarioriparius. Lineage (NCBI taxonomy): Eukaryota > Viridiplantae > Streptophyta > Magnoliopsida > Poales > Poaceae > Miscanthus > Miscanthus lutarioriparius. Next base: position 20,129,235 of record CAJGYO010000004.1, read on the forward strand.
CACGGCCTGGAGCGCAGCGGTCGCCGCTTCCTCTGGGTGCTGCGCGGCCCACCGGCACCCGGCGAGCGGCTACCGTCGGACGCGAACCTCGCCGAGCTGCTCCCCGAGGGCTTCCTCGAGCGGACCAAGGGCAGAGGCCTGGTGTGGCCGACGAAGGCGCCGCAGAAAGAGATCCTAGCCCACGCCGCCGTGGGTGGTTTCGTGACACACGGCGGCTGGAACTCGGTCCTCGAGAGCCTGTGGTTCGGCGTGCCGATGGCGCCGTGGCCGCTGTACGCCGAGCAGCACCTGAACGCGTTCACGCTGGTGGCCTACATAGGCGTCGCCGTGGCGATGAAGGTGGACAGGAAGACGAACAATTTCGTGGAGGCCACGGAGCTGGAGCGAGCGGTGAAGGAGCTGATGGGCAGTGGCGAGGAGGGGAGGAAGGCGAGGGAGAAGGCCATGGAGATGAGGGCCGCCTGCAGGAACGCCGTGGAGGAGGGTGGCTCATCCTACGCTGCGCTGCGGAGGCTGTCAGAGGAGATGTGCAAAGTCGACACGAACCACAGATGATGAGTGGCAACTCTACACATGTCAAGTGTTCTTTGATGCTTTGTAAAAAAAAGGTGTTCTTTGATGCTTGGACAATAGCGCCTTGGTCCTGTGTTATGTCAGTCATCACGTATTTCTTTTTTTTTCATTTCATTTTTTTCAAATAAAAGGTGTAATTAGTTAGTACTCCCTCTCTCCCAATATAGGTGTCATTATGATATGCGTGCTGCTTAAACTTTCTCAACTTGCACAAGGTTTATACAAAATATTAGCAATATTTATATCTTTAAATAAGTTTATTATTAAAATATATTTAACGCCTCATCTAACGATACTAATTATGCAACATAAATATTAATATTTTCGTTTAGTCAAAGTGAAAAACGTTTGACTTCTCGAAAAGTGATAATGACACTCATTTTAGGACGGATGCAGGGTAGAGCCAGGAAGTTATTTTTTGAATGTTAGGAGGGACAGCAATGCAAAATTTTCAAAATTTATCTGAATTTCAAAAAAGCAGTGGAGATTTCATATTCATAGGGGGCCTAGGCCCCTGCTCTCCCCCTTTCTCCACCCCTAGATGGAGGGAGTAAGAGCATCTTCAGCACTTTTCCTTTTCTAACACCAATGAGAAAAAACTGTTATTTTGAAGGTCTTGTAGCTCCAGCAGTTCCCCAAACCTAACCCTAATAAGAAAAAAATTCTCACTCCCTCAAATCATAACCTTCCACCCCTCAAATTAAGGGGAGACCTCTCCTCCCCTAATCCACTATTTTTCTCACTGGAGATTGGATTTTCTCATTCTGTTAGAGAGAAGACCTTCAAAATCCCAAAAACACGTTTTATATCTCCCTCAATAACTTGTTTTTGGGTTGGAGTTTTCTACTAATGCTGGAGATGTTCTAACTAGATCTACAACATGGAAAACATCAACCGGCAATGAGCAATGCGGAAAGAATTGGAGGACGACGAGAGCACCTGCGCCTCCACAACCAATGCCTTCATTTCATGTGTCCTCAGAATATCGCTCAGTGTCGATCGTGCCTCTACTAGTGGCGGGCATGGCCGGTGACGGGTTGTGGTGCCTACGTGTTCGCCTTCATGCACCGGAAATGGATCATCAGTGTGCCATAAACGAATCGGATACAACGAAGTTATCCACGCAGACGTCGTCTCCTTACTTCCTTGCTGGTAGCTTCGCCTTCCTTCCTCCGTCACATCACCTACTCCGCCTCCAGCTTTGCCACGGCGCCTTCTCCATGCCTTGTTCCTTCTGCCCTCGCCCCAGTGGATCCGCAGCTTCAGCCACTTCCCCTTCTCCTCCTCTTATTATGTGTTCAGTTCCAAGTCAATGAGGGATGGGATAGCCTCAACCCTGTTTCTAGGGAAGGGACTACCGTGTTTGGTTGCAAGGGTTCAGACCATCGATGTTTTGTGTTTGGTTCTAGTACTTCTAATATGGGATGAGCCATCTGACACATAGGGTCCATTCGTCTCTCTTCATCCCCTAATGGGGCCCACTCATCCCTCTCAAACCCTCTGGTCTGCTCATTGGGGAAACGCCCTCGATCCGCTAACCCACCTCTCATTCGACCAAACCTGAGCCCTCGCCCGCTGCACCCCTCCGCAGGACCTTCGACATGGAGCTACGCATTTGTCGACAAGGCCACCCGTGATTTCACCGGGCTCGCATGAAGACCTTCTGGGTAGTGGGATTTGTGCCCAGGCCCTGTCTAGTAAGGTTCGTGGATGGGCTAAAATCCATCAGGCTTGGGCCGGGCCCATGGGCTGGGTTGGACCAGGCTCAATTTGCTCAGGTCTACCTCCTAGCTAAAGGTACTTCATCCTCTTATTTTAAAGGGCCCATGGCTATCTGTGGGGTGGGACGCGAAGGAAGACCCTCGGGTATATCTCGCGGACCCTTGACACTGTCCCATGAACACCGCTGCAGAAGATGGCAAGAAGCGGTCCACCTGAAGGGAGCCTCGACGACGTCAAGTGGGTAGCTGAGGGCAGGGTGTAAAATGCCTTTCCTGCCCCAAGTGTTTGTAACAAACCTTCCCAGCTTGTTTGGTTGTAATTGTAATTTTGTCGCGCCCCGAGTATATATGGCTATAAATACCCAGGGCACAATTATAGAGATGATGAATTGATGTCCATTTACTCCTGAATTTACCGCACTTGTTCTCACTAACCTCGCACCCATTCTTTGTCCCCTCTCCTGTGGGTTACCCTCGGCCTCTAGCCAGCTGACCCTCGGTGAAGGTGAGGAGGAAGAGTGAAGCCCCCACAAAATCGTACCACATTGATTTTCCAACCGGATAAGACTACCTCTACTCTATATACAATATGGGGTACACAGTCGGTTGAGGTATCCAACATCTAATCATCAAAATTACATTTAATACCCTTTTTCCTTAATCTTTTTCCAACCCTATGTTGTTGTTCATCTCTTGGTCCAATGACTAAGGATGGATCCCTAGGCTTGCCATCCAACCTAGGGCAACCCACCGATGTCCTTGCCCCAAGGGGTCCCACCCGAGAGAGAGCGTTGATGGTTCCTTTGCTAGTTTGCCTGAAAACTAGTTGTTCTTTGTCATGTTAGCACGATTGGTTATCCTTTGCTGGATTTCTTGTAAACCTACCACTCTTCACCGCGAAAGCGTGATAGTTATCCGTTGCGTTCTTTGGTTCGTTTGCTACACGGGCGATCTAGCCTTTGGTAGTGTGTGATCGATCTTTGCGTCAACACACTTTGCTTCAGCCCACTCGTCCTACTTGGGCTCTTCTTCAGGCGGTGAGGTATACCTTGGGTCCATAACATCGACAAATGCACCATCTGTAGCTTCCACAGGACGCACTTCTAAAAGGCCCTAAGTGGCTAGAGAGGGTGAATAGCCTAATAAAAATTCTACAAATTGACTAGAGCAACTTGTTAGACAATAAGATGGTGAAATAACAATTTTCTCTTGCTCTACTTTTACCACTGCAAGCCACCTACACAAAGCTAGTCACTATGATCTCTATATCAATATCACACAATCAATTAAGCTATGTTGCAACTACACTAACTAGTGAGCTAGTAAGAGAGCTAGTTACAACTAATTACAACTAAACAATTTAACTAGCTACACAAGGTAAGCAAGCAAGCTCTACACAAATATACTAGGAATTGAAATAAAAGTGGTAGTGCGATATACCAAACCGGGCAAGTGTCAATATATAATTCCAATGAGACAATGTGACACAAAATATATCCCCGTGGTTCGTTGGCCTGCCGACAACCTACTCCATGTTGTGGCGATATGCTCACTTGGTGGCTCACGCGCTAATAGGATCACACTCCTAGCCCTACACAAGGGTGCCGTAAGAACCAACACAAATGAGGATCCACAAGCCACGAGCAATCCACTAGAGTTGTCTTTTGCGAACTCCGACGAAGAATAGGCACAAAAACCCCTCACAAAAATCTTGATTGGGGGCGGATACAATCACCAACTCCCCTCACCAATCACCAAATCACCAATTGTCTAGGTGACGGCAATCACCAAAGTAATAAGAAATCCACAATCACAATCACCGCCTAGTGCCACAAAATGTAATATCAAATGCACAACACTAGGGTTTTCCAAGTCCTAGTGTTTGGATTAAAGCTTGCACATATGCATGAATTTTAGTTGTGGGAGAGTAACTAGTACCAAATGATACTAAGGTGTAAAGAATAGATCTTTGAAGCGTGATACCAATTGAAAGGATCAAGATGCCCAAGAGGGTGGTGAAATGGGCTAATTCTAAATTTCTTGCAATAATTAAGCCCTACACTTAGACCATTTCACCCTCTTGTGCCTAGAAGTGTTTCTATTGTTCTACTGCACAAAAGTTTTGGACATTAGGTTCCAATCCTACTCTAGCTTAGCAATTCTAAGAATGTAAAGACATGAATTGAATTGTTCAAATGTAAATGCTCAAAGTAAAGAGAAGGAGAGGAACGCGACGATGTTTTTCTGAGGTATCGGAGAGTCTCCACTCTCCACTAGTCCTTGTTGGAGCACCCGCACAAGGGTGTAGCTCCCCCTTGATCCGCGCAAGGATCAAGTGCTCTCTACGGGTTGATTCTTCAACACTCCGTCGTGGTGAATCGCCCACAACCGCTCATAGCATGACTTGGGTCATCCACAAGCTCCGCCGGATGATCACCAAGCCGTCTAGGTGATGGCGATCACCAAGAGTAATAAGCAAAAACTCTCACTTGACCAAGACAAGCCAAATGGGAAAGGTGGATGCACACTTGCTACTCCCTATGCACTAATGAGGCCCTTAATCTTGGATTATTGAATCTCAATCACCCCATTAGGCTCTTGCTCTCCCTTGCACTCCAAAGGTGTTTCTCAGCTGAACAAATGGCCAAGAGAGCTCAATTGGACGAGTAGGATATGCATTTATACCCCCATTTAAAACATAACGGTTGGGGTCCAACTCAGCATCGTTCGGGTTGACTGGACGCGCAGGTCCATGTGACCGGACGCGCCAGTCAGTACCCAACGGCTAAGTGGCGTCACCCTATCAGAGAGGGCCGTTGAAGTGACCGGACACAGAGGAGCGTCCGATCCTCCTGTACCTGATGCATCCGGTCCTCAAGTTTCCTCTTTGGAACTTTACTGATATTGACGGACGCTGCAAACACAGCATTCGGTCATCCACTGTTCATCGTTCGATCCTTCATCAACACTGAGACCTAGCTGCTATAGCTGGTCGGCACTAGTGCGTCCGGTCCCAATGAATGCGCAGCGTCTGGTCTCTCTTTGGCTTCTGCTGTGCGCACTGAACACTGACCGGGCACAGCCCCTGTGAGTCCGGTCAACATTAAATCAGCGTCCGGTCAATCATTTGACCCTCCATTCACTTCCGATTCAAAAACCTCCATAAATGAAGTTGGCTCTAATCAATCTTAGGGCTATTCCTAAGCTACCTAATGCTATGTTTGACAAGTGTGCACCACACCTAACCCATTAGACTCACCTAGGTCAAGCTACTAGTTCATACCTCCCTTAATAGTATGCCCAAAGGAAAAATAAAGTCCTAAACTACTCTAAGTGTCTCTCCAACACCAAACGACACTTAGAACAAGTCCATCCTAAACCTTGTCGTCCATCATTTGAAAACCAAAATGATTTCCATCGATAGGGGCATGAAAACCATAATTTCCTAACAATCATCATAACCATGATCTAACTCTAGTTGCCTCTGCAAAACACACGTTAGTCACAGTAATCTCATGTCATCATTAATCACCGAAACCCAACTAGGGGCCTAGATGCTTTCAATCTCCCCCTTTTTGGTGATTGATGACAACACAACCTCGAGTATGTATAAGAGATGAGTGAGGTTTTCAACTTGCTTGGTTCATATAAGCAATTGACAATAAGAACAATAGAGGGTTAGGCATGCTTATATGATCCAAGCCAACGCAATGTACTCACAAGATATGAAATAAGCTTGAGTACACAAAGTAAAGCTCATTTGTATCGGAGTAAACACGGAAGCAAAGCAAATGAGCATAACGAAATGACATGACATATTATCAAAGTAGAGAGCACACATGTCACATAAGTTCCACAATCACACATATATCACATATAACACAATGCATGAGAGTAAGCGTGAATGCATGAAGTATCACACACAAAAAATCGAGTCCATCTCACACACTCCCCCTAAATATAACATACTCACTCCCTCTCTCCCTTTGGCATCAAGCACCAAAACCTAAGGGTCGGACGGTGGATTAGGAGCAGACGAGTCAGGAGCTGAGGTACGGTGAGAGATCTGAAACTGAGCTGCATCATCCTCGGACCCTGAACTCTGAGCGGTCGGACCCTCTGTCACTAGAAGTGGAGATGAAGTGGTCTAGGTCTACTTAGTGGACTCGGTGGCTGGGTCGGCGTGTGGCTCAGAGGGTGTCACTGTAGGAAGTGGAGCCAGAATTACCGCTGTCACTGTCGTTGAGACCTCAATAGTGGGTGTGACTATCAGAGGTGGCTCGGACAAAGCAATAGAGGACATGACCGTCTCAGTAATCCCTATGATCGAAGCGGCTATGGTAGGAGCAGGGACTAAAACTCAGGCGGTGTAGGCTGTCCTGTGAGCTCACTGAAAGTAGCACCCAAACTCCTAGAGATAGGGATGTCCATCACTAGCACTAACGTGGACTGAGTAGGAGTGAAGCCTGTGACTATAGGAGTGAAGCCTGCTCTATCCCTGGTGAAGCAAACCACTGAGACATCTGCTCGGTAGGTGAGGCAAACTATACAGCCAGCTATCCCTGACGCTGAAACCCACTGGGCTGTACAACTAGAGTCACTGGGGTAGTAGTAGCAGGCTGACCGAGCTGCAATGTGAGCTGGTGAGTTGCAATCCCTATGGCAGAAAAGACATGCTGCATGAAACCAAGAAATTGCTGCTAAATGACTAACTGCTACTGCTGCATGGCCAGCTGCTGCTGAAACTGATCCTATCGTGCCTGCACCTGAGCAATGGCAGCTACTATCTCCTATGCCTGATGAGCCTGGTCCTGCCACATGCGCTCAAGTATAGCCAGCAAGGCGGGGTCTGTTTGCGGCGGCTGTGGCTATGGTGGAGCTGAGCTGGAGCCACCGGTCTCTCTGTCGTGTGCGTGTGATGGCATATGTGGGATAGACTGGTAGTCCTCATCTGAGCTATCAGTCGGGTTGCTCTCAACCACGTCCTCATGTTGTGCCTCTAGCTGCTCTAGCTCTGTCTTAGCAATGGCCCTAGTGGCCTTGTTCTGCTCAGCTGTAGTCTCTGGCAGCTCTGGTCTACGGCTCAGCTAGATAGGAGTCCTCCCATGGCTGTGACATAATAGTTGGCTCATATCATAATGTGGGAACTCTATAGTAGCACCATTCAACTCAGCCACTATCTCTAGGGACTTCTGTGAATCTGCTTGCCTAATAAGAAATGTGATCCAGTGAGCATATGGCAACTGACGATGGCCTCTAAAACCCTCTGCTAAGGTATCCTCCATCTCTAAAAGCGTCACATCCTAAATGTCAAACACTGTCTGGGAGACCAAGTAGTGGACTAGCCAAAGCTGAATACGGGTCAGTCCCTCTCGGTAGCCACTCCTCGGGAGCAAAGACCTCCTCATGACTGCATCAAGGATACGAGCTATAGGTGTAAGGTCCCACGGTGTCTGGCTCGATCCCTCTCAAAATGGCTCAGTGAAGCAAGCCCTGACCAAGTCTGTAGGTGGTACTAGTCCACCGTGAGGGCGTCTCGGTGGCTCTATCTCTCCATAACAGATCTCATGAATCCGAATAGGAGACTCTAGAATCCTCAATATCTCTCTAGCCCTCTGGCTCTATAGCTTGTAGTCATGGCCTCTGAAGGCAAAGTGAATGAACTTGTGCCTTGGGTCAATCCACAAGGAAGCATAAAACTCTCTAACCCATGATACACCACTGCCATCCTAGAAGATCTGCCTGACTGGTAGGCATTCTCCGCAATGAAACTATAGCCTCCAACGAGCAAACTCTCTATGATATGAATGCCACACCACTCTTGAGGTAGGCATTGTAGAAATCCTCCTGCAGCACTGTGTAGAACTGCTCTGAAGCATGCTCATCCCATCTTGGTGAAAACCACTCCACAAAATGGAGTTGCTACACCTGCCTAGCTGTGGTTGCCCTCAGGTCCAAGTGTACCACTAGAGGCGGATCTTGTGGTCTAGGAGGTGGACGAGAGCCACGTCTCTGTGTCTGAGGCCTCGGTGACACCTAGGTGCGAGTGTGACTGGAGCGTCAAAGTCGTGTCTGCTTTGCCTGCTCTGCCTCCTTTGCCTGCTGCTTGGTCTCCTCCGGAGGCTCAACCTCCTCCACTCGAGTGCCCTCTGGTGCATCCTCTAGAGCAACACGCTGACCTCTATGCAAGATAGTACTAGGGGGACTACCAAGACTAGCCTCAAGCTGCTCAACTATGGTCCTCTAAGCTGGTGACAACTGATCACCAATGCAAATACCATTGCCTGTGCCACCTCTCTTAGCACGCTCTGCGGCAACGGCCACTACTGCTACTTTCTCTATCTCTATATCACCTCTCTTGCGCTTCTTCTTTGTAGTGGTCTTCTTTGGCCCCTTTTCCTTTTCCTATGCTATCAGGCGAGGAGGACGCCTCTCATCATCATCGCCGGGACCACCCCTGACGTTCTTGCAACGAGCCATATCTAACACTGAAAGGAACCACTAAACCTAAGAGAACTCACTGCCAAAAGATACAACTGTTGCTGACCACTGACACTCCCCCTAGATCGCTGTTGTTTGTCACTCAAGAGGCTTGGCCTCTGTTCCGTACTCATGGGCTTGGCCCTGAGTTTATCCGCCACTAAAACACTGACAAGCAAACTCACTGCCCAAACTCGCTGCACAAGATAGAGTAGGAAGTATACATAAGCAACATTATATACTAGAGGTGCGATGGTCCTTAGAAGAAGCAAGCAATTAGGTAAGTGAACAAATGGAATGGCTTGCTACCTTAGGTCAAGTCTGGACCTGCGAAAGGATGAGACACCGAGCATGGGGGCGGCACCACACGGGAATCAACAATGTCATTGCATAGACATACAGAAAACTGAAAGGATCAAGCAGTGAACTGGATGCGGTTCAGGCATTATAATAAACACCTAGCGGGTGACAAGGGAACTCACCCAGGGAATGCTGCCAATCGACTAAGGGAACGCCAATGATGGGCGTATGCGTTGGCTGGAGTCAAAAGAATCAATGATGAGGTTGATAGAAGGACCACGACGGTAGTGGCGATGACCCACGACGGCTGAGGTTAGGGCACCACAGCAGCGATGGAGCGACGTGAGGTCGGGTAGAGCGGCGGCCGCGTGGAAGGGCGACCGGAGTGACGCGGCGGCGGCGCTTAAGGTTTAGGGCGACAACGCGGCTTGGCGTGGAATGCGGCGAAATGCGAGTGCGGCTATCGCGTGAGGGTGCGATCGCGTGAGGGTGCGTGCAACGGGCAAGGGAAGCTGCGCGCGGCGTGGATGTGGCAGTGTGGCGCGGACGCACGCCACGACGGCGCGAGGACGCGGGCGTAGTGTAGATGCGGCGGCGTGGCGTGGGCGCGGGCACGGCGGTGCGAGGGCGCGGGTGCATGAAGGAGAAGAAAAGTATGTGTGGGCCCCCAACGCCAGACAGAGGAAATATAGATCTATTTTGCTTTGACAGTTGCGATCGGACGCATAGGTGAAATTGACCTGACGCTGGTCCCGAGTCCGATCGAGTATAGAGAGGTCCAAAGAGCCTCAAAATGTGACCGAACGCGTCCGATTACCCTAGACCGGACGTAGCTCAGAGTCCGATCATTCCTGTGTTCCGACTTGCCCTGATCGGTCGTAGTTTCAACTTGTCACCGGATGCGGATGGAACACTATTCATCATCCGGTCTTCTTCGTCACTTGCATCTCCTCCTGGTGTACTGTCCGGATGCTGCCATGGGTGAGTCCGGTCCCTGCGTCCGGTCCATCTTCCAGAGCAGTTTCTTCTCCTTTCTATGCAATGCTTTCTCCCAATCAGGTCCCAACTTCAATAAGACCAAAATAACCACCAATTGGGACAGATATGGGAGAGCTCTCTCAAACCCCCAAATTTTTCAAAATAATTTGCCTTTGGCTATAATTCATTTTAGAAAAAATAAGCAACAAAAGAGGCCAGGAGCAACATGTGACCACCCAGTAGGGTTTATAACCAATAGGATCTTTAAATGCTCTCCCTATTTGTGGACGAACACAGCGGATGCTCAAAAAAATAACCAAAAAGAAACGACAAAGCAACACATATGCGTATGCAATGCAATACTTGAAAGAAAAACTAGTTGCTCGTCAAGTTTGATCCAAAGTTAAGCTTCTTCACACGCTTTTTGACGGTTATCTTAACCATGTTAGACAAGCTCTAAGTGCATTACTAAAAATTAAACATGTTTTATATTACAATGCAATGCAAGGGACAACATAAGCTTATTTTTTTGTGAAGTTACTTAGATCAAGCACATTGAGCTCATTCCTCAACCGACAAAACGTAGCCTCATCTAGCGGTTTTGTAAAGATATCCGTCAATTGATCCTCGGTCCTTACACCTTCTAGTGATATATCAATTTTAGCAACATGATCTCTAAGAAAGTGATGACGGATATCTATGTGCTTGGTACAAGAGTGTTGAACCGAGTTATTAGCAAGTTTTACCGCGCTCTCATTGTCACACAAGAGAGGTACTCTTTATAGAACTATATTATAGTCTAGAAGAGTTTGCTTCATGTAAAGAATTTATGCACAACAAGCACCCGCGGCAATGTACTTCGCCTCGGCGGTGGACAGGGCCACGATATTTTGCTTCTTAGAGGACCAAGACACTAGTGATATACCAAGCAAATGGCACCCTCCGGATGTGTTTTTTCTATCAATTTTGCAACCGGCATAATCCGAATTGGAATAGCCAACTAGTTGGAATCTAGCTCCTTTAGGATACCTAAGACCAGTGCTTAGTGTGAGCTTAAGGTACCTAAGGATTCTTTTAACGACAACCATGTGAGCCTCCTTAGGATTAGCTTGAAATCTAGCATATACACACACTAAACATGATATTGGGCCTAGATGCGGTCAAGTATAACAAGCTACCAATCATAGAATGGTAGAGAGTTTGATCAACCAATTTACCTCTCTCATCTAGGTCAGATGTCCATTAGATAGCATTGGTGTCTTGATTGGCTTACATTCATCCATTTTAAACCTCTTGAGAAGATCCTTGGTATATTTTTCTTGAGAGATGAAGATGCCTTCTCTCATTTGCTTGACTTGAAAACCAAGAAAGAATGTAAGCTCTCCAATCATAGACATTTTGATCTCCTTCGATATCAATTCACTAAACTCTTTGCAATAGTCTTCATTTGATGAGCCAAATCTGATATCATCAACATATACTTGACAAATGAAGATCTCTCCTTTAAGCTTCTTGGTAAATAGTGTGGTGTCAACCTTCCCAATGGTGAAGCCCTTCTCAATTAGGAAATCCCAAAGACGCTCATACCAATCTCTTGGGGCTTGCTTTAGCCCATATAGTGCCTTGGACAACCTATAAACACGATTAGGATATCTAGGGTCTTCGAACCCGAGAGGTTGATCAACATAGACTAATTCATTTATGAAGCCATTTAAAAAATCACTTTTAACATCCATTTGATATAATTTCATGTCATGATGAGATGCATATGTAAGAAGGATACAAATGGCTTCAAGTCTTGCAACCGGTGCAAAAGTCTCTCCAAAATCCAACCCTTCAACTTGAGAGAACCCCTTTACAACTAGCCTTGTCTTGTTCCTCACAACGGTGCCTTGATCATCTTGCTTGTTACGGAACACCCATTTTGTTCCAATGACTCTTGCATCTTGCGGTCGCTCTTCAAGTGTCCAAACTTCATTGCGGGTGAAGTTGTTCAATTCTCCATGCATGGTATTTATCCAATCCGGATCTTGAAGGGCTTCTTCTACATTCTTAGGCTCAATACAAGAAATAAACAAGTGATGTTCAATAAATGAAGCAAGTTTTTGAGAGCGAGTCATTACACCCTTTGAAGGACTCCCTATGATGAGATCTTATGGATGTGCTTGTAGTAGGGGTGAATTTCTTCTATCAACCACTTGAGGAAGAGGTTGTGGAGCATCAACATATTGAGCTTGTGTCACCATTTGGTCATGGGAGATGTGAGTATCTTTATTTTCTACTCTTCCATCTTTATCATCATCTTGTGGCATATTTGATGAAGATGGTGGATCAATCACTTGTACATCATCTTTGGGCTTGATGTCTCCAACTAGAATGTTCTTCATGGCCTCCTTCAATGGTTCATCACCTACGTCATCAAGATTCTCATGTGCTCCTTGGGAGCCGTTAGATTCATCAAATTCCACATCATATGTTTCTTCAACCAAGCTGGTGGCATGATTAAGTACTCAATATGCTTTGGACTTTGATGAGTAACCAATAAGAAAACCAATATCACAACGTCTTTGAAACTTCCCTAGGTGTTGTTGCTTCTTATAGATGTAGCATTTGCAACCAAACACCCAGAAGAATGAGACGTCCGGTTTCTTTCAATTGAGTAACTCATAAGGGGTCTTCCCAAGAAACTTTTAGAGAAATAGGCGGTTGGATGCATGGCATGCAGTGTTGATAGCTTCCGCCCATAGATCTTGAGGTGTATTGTACTCATCAAGCATTGTTCTTGCAAGGGTGATTAGTGCCCGGTTCTTTCTCTCTACTACACCATTTTATTGAGGAGTGTAGGTTGCGGAAACCTCATGCTTGATCCCAACTTCATCACAATAGGCTTCAATGTCTGTGTTGTCATATTCTTTTCTATTGTCACTTCTTATCTTCTTGAGCTTCACTTCAAATTTATTTTGTGCTCTCTTGGCAAACTTCTTGAAATATAATGCCACTTCGGTCTTGTCATGAAGAAAGAACACCCAAGTGTATCTAGAGTAGTCATCAACTATCACAATACAATATAGAATGCCTCCTAAACTCTTGTAAGTTGTTGGTCCAAATAGATCCATGTGGAGAAGCTCTAGCACTCTTGTTGTTGACATGTAAGCTTGGGTTGGATGAGTGTTTGCAACTTGCTTGCTGGCTTGACATGCACTACAAAGCTTGTCCTTTTCAAATTTCACATCCTTCAAACCTCTCACAAACTCATTTTTTATTAACTTCTTGAGTGAACTCATCCCAACATGTGCAAGTATCAAGTTTACATCTTTGAAGGCGAAATCCACTAGATATAGGTTGTTGTATCTAAAGCCCTTGAATATAAGTTGATCATCATCTTTCTTTGACACAACCACTTCCTTTTCGGTGAACAAACATTGAAAACCAAGATCACACAAATGACCAACGAATAGCAAGTTGAAGCTCAATGAAGCAACATATAGCACATTTGATATTGAGTGATCATTTGATATTGCAACTTTGCCCAACCTTTGTACTTTGCCCTTTGAATTACCACCAAATGTAATCCTTTCTTGACCATCTACTTCTTCATCTAGTGAGGTGAACATACGAGGATCACCGGTCATATGTTGAGTACAACCACTATCAATAACCCAATGACTTTTACTGGTCTTGTAGTTCACCTACACACTCAAGAGATCAAGCTTGTTGTTTAGGGACCCAAACTTGATGAGGGCCCTTGACTTTCTCAACTAGTGACTTAGAAACCCAAATTTGCTTAGGCCTATCTTGTTGGGTGGACCTAAGAACATGACTTTCATCCTTGCACTAGAATCTTTTCTAAGCATGTAGTGAGCATTGAAGGCAAAGGGTCTAGCATGCTTGGGTAAGGGTTGTGGTGGTGGCGTTTCACTCTCATGAGCAAATTGACCTTCTTGTCTACACTCAAAGCATCTCTTTGGCTTAGGCTTTGACTTGTATTGTTGTTGATGTTGAACTTGAGCTTTCTTCTCTTGATTTGCCAAGAACCCAATGCCACTTCTATCCAACTTCATCGCGGTGTTCATAAGTAGCTCACTTTGGAGATATTGGCCTCTTGTGAACTTACTCAAACTGGTCTTGAGATGCTCTTTCTCCAACTTAAGTTTCTTGTTTTCTTCTCTAAGTTCATCATGGTTCTTCTCCATCTTGAGTTTCTTATTCTCTTCTCTAAGCATCTCATTCTCAAGTGCCATATCATGATTATTATCAAGATTCTCTTGTGTTGGTGGTTGATAGCTTTTCAAGATCCTTCTTGAGCTTTTTATTTTCATTCTTGAGCTTGACATAATCATCATAGTTGTCGGATTCAACCACTTTCTTACCATTGCTACTAGAACCTTGCTCAATGCTCTCAACAATCAAGTCATCACATGATGTGGCTATATCAATCTTAACAACATTGTTAGTAGCATCATGTGGCTCATTTGGCAATAACTCATGAGAAAGAACAAGATTATCATGATTAACCTTGAGATTAGTGTACTCTTCTTTTAGCAAATTGTAACTAGTGGTGAGCTCATTGTGTATCTTCTTAAGTTTATCATGTTTTTCTCTAAGCTCCCTTTTAGAGGTTTTGAGTTCCTAGAGTTTGGATGACACAATTTTGTTCTCTTCTCTAAGTTCATCATTAGCTTTTTGGCTATGTCATACTTTGTTAAGAGTGAGTCATTCACAAGTTCTAGCTTCTCATTTTTAGCTCTTGTCTTTCTAATGATTTTATTGTATTGGTTTAACAATTTAACAAGATCATCATAGAAGGTGATTCAAATTCTTCATCACTATCACTACCATTCTCATCATCACTAGCATTGTCAACACCCACCGAGCAGCCACACGAGTGCGTGCGGTGGCTCGACACACAGCCCCCGGCCTCCGTGGTTCTCCTCTGCTTCAGGAGCATTGGGTTCTTCGCCGCGCCACAGGCGCACGAGAGCGTGCACGGCCTGGAGCGCAACGGTCGCCGCTTCCTCTGGGTGCTGCGCGGCCCACCAGCACCCGATGAGCGGCTACCGTCGCACGCGAACCTCGCCGAGCTGCTCCCCGAGGGCTTCCTCGAGCGGACCAAGGGCAAAGGCCTGGTGTGGCTGACGAAGGCGCCGTAGAAAGAGATCCTAGCCCACGTCGCCGTGGGTGGTTTCGTGACATAATTTTGTTCTCTTCTCTAAGTTCATCATTAGCTTTTCGGCTATGTCATACTTTGTTAAGAGTGAGTCATTCACAAGTTCTAGCTTCTCATTTTTAGCTCTTGTCTTTCTAATGATTTTATTGTATTGGTTTAACAATTTAACAAGATCATCATATAAGGTGATTCAAATTCTTCATCACTATCACTACCATTCTCATCATCACTAGCATTGTCATCACCACCACTATCATCATCATTTTGTACCTTTTGTTCACCCTTGGCCATGAGGCATAGGTGTGTAGAAGATGATGGCGATGGTGTCGGTGAAGGTAGTGAAGACCCAATCAAAAGAGCGGCCACCTTCTCCTTCTCATTTTCACTTTCATCATCGGATGAGCTGCTTGATGATTCAATATCCGTGAGCCAATCACCAACAATATAGGCCTTGCCATTCCTTTTCTTGTGAAATTTCTTCTTCTTGCCATCCTTTTTCTTGTATGGCTTGTTCTTCTTCTTAACATCATCATCACTTGAGTCATCTTTCTTGCCCTTGTACTTCTTCTTATACTTGTCTTTCTTGGATTTGGGGCATTGATGAGCTAGATGACCAAGATCTCCACAATTGTAGCAATCCATTTCGGAAATGGGCTTCCTTCTACTACTAGTGAAGAATTTCTTCTTCTTGCCATCAAACTTGACACCATTCTTGTTTAGCTTCTTGAGCATCTTGGCGGTTCTTCTCACCATGAGAGCAAGGCTTGCATCATCAATCTCATCATCACTTGAGCTATCATGATCAACTTTTGCTTTGCCCCTCTTCTCTTGCTAGCCTTTAATGCCAAATCTTTCTTCTTGGTGGAAGAAGAGCCATCTTGGGGAGTGATGTGCATGTACATCTCATGTGCATTGATCTTCCCTAATATTTGAGTTGGTGTAGCGATGGAAAGATCACCTTGATGAAGCACCATCACAATATGCCCATACTTGTCAATGGGGAGGACACTCAAGATCTTTCTCACAACATCGGATGGTTGTATTTGAGTGAGTCCAAGCCCATTGACCTCCTCTACAAGAACATTCAAGCGTGAATACATTTTATTAGCATTTTCACTAGGAAGCATTTCAAATGAATTAAGCTTCTTCATCACGAGGTGATAGCGTTCTCACGCTCACTCTTGGTTCCCTAATGGAGCGTACAAATGTCCGATCATAGTTGATGGCCGTCTTTGTGGTTTCGCACATGGTTAATGACATCCTTGCAAAGGCATCTAAAAAGAGTGTTTCTAGCCTTTACTTTCACTTCTCGTAGTGAATCTCATCACATTGAAGGTTAGCGGGATCCCTAGGTGTTGAGAAACCTTGTAAGGTGGCTCTAAGCACTTCAACATCTAGAGCCTCTAGGTACGCCTCCATGTGAATTTTCTAATAAGGAAAGTCATCTCCCTCAAAGACGGGAGGGGGTCCATCCCCATAGGACATCTTGCTCTAGACGGTTAAGCTTAATTCAAGGAGCACGAGGCTCTTATACCAATTGAAAGGATTAAGATGCCCAAGAGAGGGGATGAATGGGGCTAATTCTAAATTTCTTGCAATAATTAAGCCCTATACTTAGCACATTTCACCCTCTTGTGCCTAGAAGTGTTTCTATTATTCTACCGCACAAAAGTTTTGCACACTAGGTTCCAATTCTACTCTAGCTTGGCAATTCTAAGAATATAAAGACATGAATTGAATTGCTCAAAGTAAAGAGAAGGAGAGGAATGCGACGATGTTTTTTCGATGTATCGGAGATTCGTCACTCCCCACTACTCTCCACTAGTGCTCTTTGGAGCACCCGCGCAAGGGTGTAGCTCCCCCTTAATCCGCGCAAGGATCAAGTGCTCTCTATGGGCTAATTCTTTGACACTCCGTCGTGGTGAATCACCCACAACCGCTCACAACATGACTTAGGTCATCCATAAGCTCCACCGGATGATCACCAAGCTACCAATCACCACCGAGCCGTCTAGGTGATGGTGATCACCAAGAGTAACAAGCACAAACTCTTAGTTGACCAAGACAAGCCTAATGAGAAAGGTGGATGCACACTTGCTACTCCCTATGCACTAATGATGTCCTTAATCTTGGATTATCAAATCTCAATCACCCCACTAGACTCTTGCTATCCCTTGTACTCTAAAGTTGTTTCTCAGCTGAACAAATGGGCAAGAGAGCTCAATTGGATGAGTAGGATATGTATTTATACCCCCCATTTAAAACATAATGGTTGGGGTCCAACTCAGCATCTTCTGGGTGACCGAACGCGCAGGTCCATGTGACCAAACGCGCCGGTCAGTAGCCAACGGCTATGTGGTGTCACCATGTCAGAGAGGGCCATTGAAGTGACAAGACACAGAGGAGCGTCCGATCCTCCAAGACTTGACGCGTCTGGTCCTCAAATTTTCACTCTGGAACCTTACTGATGTTGATCGGGCGCTGCAAACATAACGTCCGATCATCCAATGTTCATCGTCCGATCCTTCATCAACACTACGACCTAGCTACTACAGTTGGTCAGCACCAACGCGTCCGGTCCCAATCAATGCGCAGCGTCCGGTCTCTCCTCGGCTTCCGACGTGCGTGTTGAACACTGACCGGACACAACACCTGTGAGTCCGGTCAACATTAAATCAGCGTCCGGTCAATCATTTGACTCTCCATTCACTTCCGATTCAAAAACCTTCATGAATGAAGTTGACTCTAATCGATCTTAGGGCTATTCCTAAGCTACTTAGTGCTAAGTTTGACAAGTGTGCACCACATCTAACCCATTAGACTCACCTAGGTCAAGCTACTAGTTCATACCCCCCTTAATAGTACGGCCAAAGGAAAAATAAAGTCCTAAACTACTCTAAGTGTCTCTCCAACGCCAAACGACACTTAGAACTAGTCCATCCTTTGAAAACCGAAATGATTTACATCGATAAGGGCATGAAAACCATAATTGCCCAAACAATCATCATAATCATGATCTAACTCAAGTTGCCTTTGTAAAACACACGTTAGCCATAGTAATCTCATATCGTCATTAATCACCGAAACCCAACTAGGGGCCTAGATGCTTTCACCAATCGGAGTGCACATTTACAACCATCTTTAGCACCATGGTTAGCTAGATACATAAAAAACACTAGATACCTCATGAGATCAATATTACAAGCAAGGTTCTAGTATTACTTATGAAAATAATATATCTAGCTACCAACCTATTCATGCTAGTTGACAAATCATCATTCAAGTTCTAAAACTAGCATACACCACACAAGCATGAATATCAATTTAAAACTTGTGCAAATGCAAGCAAGCACATGAATATGCACATATCAAATGCAACAACCAAGTTCATGAGCTTGCTCCCTCTACTTGTGTGCTTCAATTTTTTATTGATCCCCTTATATTCTTCCATGTCCACCATCTTGATCACTTCTCCTATCTTTTTGACTAACTTCTCTCCTTTTGTCATCTATTTTCACAAAAGGTATGCACCCTATTTTGATGCAGGTTGAAGTAGTCATCTTGAAACAACGGAGATGATCACTTAAAGTTGAGGATCACTTGACATATATGGTTTAGCATGTATGGAGATGTTACAAGAAATGCTTTGTAAAATGTTGAGCAAATTGAATCATTGTACAATGTATGGATCATTTACAATGTATGTGCTTTTCACGTGTCTAAGCCTCGAGGAGCATTGTTGTTTTCCTTTTTTTTCATGAACGTGTTTTTTTTGCATGTCCATATAGGAGTCCAGTTTTGGTTCTTATTTCTTCTATATTTTATGTTTTTTTCTATAAACTTTTTTCTATACCTACCTCAATCTATACGACCTCAATATTAAAACCCCAAAATTTTAGCTCATTTTTTTGTCCACCTGCCTACGATTGCTAGACTAGTTGGTCAAGCGTTCGGGTGACATCCCCCGTGACCAGAGTTCGAATCCTTGGTCAAGCGAATTTCTGGTTGGCGGTGTGGAAAAAAAACCTCGCCTGTCCCGCGTTCCCAAAGCACAGGTAAAACAGACCAACCCTCTCACCGGGTAACGGGCCCCTGTGTGTGGGTGGGGCATGGGGTTTAGGGGTTTTTTCGGGCTAGGTAAGAAGTCCTCTATCTTAAGCTAAAATAGATCGGGGGTGTCTACCCCCGCAGCCCGAGTTTTTTTTGGCCGACCATGCCTGCTGACCGTCCCAACGCGAACTTTGCAGAATTGGCTCCGACGCGGACTTCGTAAGACCTAGGTGGACTCACGTCAGCCGTCGGGGGCGTGCTTTATACTGGGCGCAATTTTGGATTTCAGAAGCGGGGTGGAAGCGTGCGGACTTTGGATTTCTAGTGCGGAGGAACATACGGTGGTCGGATGGTATACGTATTGACGTATTGGTATTGTGACCGGATTGTATACGTTTTTGTTATCACCGGGTAGATGATTACTCTAGAGTCTTTTTAGGTGTATTAATATAGCCAATAATTGGTTGTTTTAGCTCCTCTCATCAACCAATTTTTTCCCATGCACATTGCACTGTCTTATAGCTATATTTACACTATCTTATTACTATATTTACAATGATTTCTTAGTGTAATTTATTGGATAGAATGATGTAATTTGGGAATAACATAAATATATACCAAAATTTTTAAAAAGATTTACAAATTATTTCTATGGATTACAGACATCAGAGAGATATATGTCAAATTGTTCACAAATTCTTTAGAAATTTCAAAAAAAATCCACACAAGGAGGTGGAGAGGAGAGATTAGGTGTTCCGTGCTCGTGTTCGTGTGTTAGGTAGGGACGCACGCACCAGCATGATTGCTTGCTCGATGCTGAAGTGGTGCAGCTGCAGCAGGTGGTGAGTCACGGGACAACGACGAGGGGAGGTGCCGAGGACGAGGACACGAGGTGGAGGTGGTGGGCGGCGGCATGTGGCATCGGTCCGGGACGTGGGGAGGCCGTCGCATAACAATCGGTAAATCAATTGGATGATCATTAGCTTTATATAGATAGAGATAGAGATAGAGATAGAGATAGAGATAGATGACCTTGGGTCCACTAGCCACGCTTAGTGCCTGCCATCTCGTCTATTGTCGGACGCACTACAGGAACCTCCTTTGGTTTCCTGACACATTGCTCCACTCTCCACTCACTTCACCGAGCTACACCATTATTCAACTCGTGGAGCTCCGGTACTATTTTAGATGGAGCTCCGAGCTCATGTCTCGGACGCAACTATTTCAAGGAATCTCGTTTACCATCGTGCTGGAAAGAACGACAGCCACTCACACCTCACCTTCCTGCCCCGCCCGATCCATCCATGGCAGCCCCTACCGTCGTCTTACTTCCGGTATGGGGTGCCGGCCACCTTATGCCCATGCTCGAGGCCGGCAAGCGGCTGCTCACCCGCGGCCGCTGTGCGGTCTCGCTCACCGTGCTCGCCATCCCACCACCGCCCACGGAGGAGCTCGCGGCCGACCTCGACGCCTACATACGAAGGGAGGAGGCCTCCGGCCTCGACATCCGCTTCGTCCGCCTCCCCGCCGTGGAGCCGCCGACGGACTCCCGCGGCATCGAGGAGTTCGTCTCCAGGCTGGTCCAGCTGCACGCACCCCACGTCAGGGCGGCGATCTCCAGCCTGTCGTCCCCGGTGGCCGCGTTCGTCATCGACTTCTTCTGCACGACGCTGCTCGACGTGTCCCGCGAGCTCGCCGTGCCCGCGTACGTCTACTTCACCGCCAGCGCCGGGATGCTCGCGCTCTTCCTGTGCCTCCCGTCGCTCCACGAGGAGGTGACGGTCCAGTTTGAGGAGATGGAGGGCGCCGTGGACGTACCTGAGCTGCCGCCGGTGCCGCCGTCTTCCCTCCCGACGCCAGTGATGGACAAGAATAGCCCCAACTACACGTGGTTCGTGTACCACGGCAGGCGGTTCGCCGAGGCCGACGGCATCATCGTCAACACGTCTGCCGAGCTCTAGGCAAGGAAAGAAGAAGCATTGCAGTGGACAGTGAGGAGACGCCACGCGTCGTCTCCCGTTAGGCGACTCGGGGCGACGAGCTTCCACCGCCGGCTGCTCCTTGGCCGCCGCCGACGCTCCTCGGCATGCGGTGGCGGCGGCCGCGGTGGCGCTAAAAAAGGTGGCCTTCCGCATCCCTCTTCCTCCCCCTCTCTCCTTTCTCGCCCTCCCCAAGCTCCACCAGGAACAATGGCATTCACTGACTGGATCCACGTCCGCAGTCGCCGGATCTGCCACCTCCCTCTCAGGATCTGATGCCTCCGGCTAGATCCGGCCACCCTGTGCGGGGGCGTGGGGCTGCTGGACGTGGTGGCCAGATCCGGCCATCAGCGCCCGTCTATGGTGGCCTAGACGCGGCCAGCAAGCTGCCCCGTGGGGCCAGGCAGCGGCCGACAGCGGGGCCGCCCCACGTTCGTGCTCCTGGCAGTCGGGTGGGCTCCGCGCTCAGGGCGGCCACCGGCGTTCGATTCGGCTCCAGTCGCATGCCCCAGTTCCACGGCAGCCAGGTATCCTGGGCGCCGGATCTGCTTTGGTTGCTGCGCCAGATGGCTCTGTAGTGGTGGCGCCCTCCTAGCTGGTGGCTGGATCTGGCTAGGGCCTGGCCATGGTGGGCTAGTGGCAGCGCCCCCAGGTTGGTGGTGACCGGATCCAGCGCCCGGGTGGGCGGGCGACCACATCTCGTGCTCGCTCGTGACCGGAGGCCGTGGTGGCGACGGTCTACCGGGCCGGCGCGCATGCATCCCCTGGATCCGCGTCTCCGGGGCTGCGGCTGGCCTTCGGCGGCCCCGGGTTGGGCGGCCAAGGCCAGTGCGCCCGTGGCGGCCAGTGGGCCGGCTGCCTCGCGTTCACGGCTGCCGGCAGCCAGATCTGCGGCCATGGCCTGGGGCAGCCGTGGCTACCTCGGTTGTTGGAGCTGCCCCAGCAACGGAGTCGGCGACCCTGCTGCTGGTCTTGGGCGCTGGTGGGATCTGCATGGAGTTCTAGGCGAAAGCTCAGCTCGACTTTGGTCGGGCAGATGATGGTGACGCCTCGGGCGCCACATACCTTCTTGGTGGCGTCGTTGATGATCCCTTGCTCCCTGCCGATGGCGTCGGATTCTGGGCGTAAGCCCTGCCTTACATGTTGTATGGCCTGTGGCGATGGTGTTCACGGTTCTACCCTTGGACGTCACCCCCTTCCTGAAGGCGTTGCTGAAGAATATGTCGCTTGGCCCGATGTGGTCGCTGGCTTCCGTGGCTCCTTCTGTCGGTTAATGGAGGAGTTCCTCGTTGTGCCTCTCTGCACCTATGCTCTACTCACGATGGTTTGTCCTGCAGCAATTGACCTTGCCGTCGTCGCTGGGCTTTCATAGCGGATGCTTTTTGGCTATTGGTCGTTGGCCTCCCTCTGGCAGATGCTTTGTTGCCGAGTGTGTCATGGCCGTTCTCCCTGCGGATGCTTTGCCGCAGTGGACGTCTTCTTCATTGACGGATGCTTTGCCGCCGTTGTTGCTGGTTGCTCGCCTCTCTTCGCTGGTTAGATACTTTGCCACCAGGGCATTGTCTGGTTTGTAGGCAACCATCGCGTTGTTATATCCTATCTTGTAGGCACAGTTGGTAGGCTTTGGGTGTTGAGGGCGGTCGCTCTTTCTTTCCTTCTTTTTTTATCCCAGGTCACTAACCACTAGCTTGGTGGTTTTGTGATCTGAGGTGTGAGAGCTCTTTTATCGCTGCGTTGTTTAATTCACTCCTCTTAATGAAAAACAAGCTATATTACCTGATCGGAAAAAAAACAAGGACCGTCAACGTGTCGAGGACCGTGGACGGCGATGATGACAACCCGTGTTGACAGGTGGCCACGGAGACCAAGGTGCACGACCGAAGTAATGGTTCCCACCGCGATGCCTCTAGAAAGGAACATGACGCCAAGAGCACCATTGCCACCGGCACCGGCAAGTGGCCAAGCAAGGCTTTCACCTAGGAACCACCACCATCGCAGCGAGCCTCGTCACCAGGCCAGGCCAGTCACCACCCTTGACGTCCGCGACGCTGCAAAGCTCGGTGCCCCTGCACCGCACCAGGAAGCAAGCACCGCAGCCGACGCCGTTCCTATTCGGGGCAGGCCATGGCAAGGAAGCAAGCCACCGTTGAAGCACGTGGTCAAGGAACCGTACCCGCACGAACCGGGCAGTTCTTCGTCAAGGACCCGTGCAGGAGGTAGCGCTGGGCGCCACGCCTTGGCCAGCACCCTCGGGCGCGAACAGGGACCGCGCCTCCCTTGGGCCACGCCCTGTCGGCGCCCACGGCCGCACAGGAGACAGCGCTGGGCGCAGGGGCGGGCCCACCAGTATTAAGGGTATTCAGTTGAATACCCAAAAATTTTGGCAAAAAATTTATATATATAGTGTATATACAAGTCTATATTGAAAAAAAATACAACAAATCCGAACACTTGTAAAGAAAATCAGCCCAAACTAACATACTTCACTAAGTTTCCTCCCCCACCAGAAGGCTGACGGCCCAGTGGCCCATATGGATTAGCCCTTGGCAAATTTAACCGAGAACCGAACCGAAAGAATCGGAACCGAAACTGAAAAAACCGGAATCAAAAAATTCGGTTCCTGATATTGAGGAACCGAAATAACCGAAGAAAATTCGGTTCCTACTCTTGGTTAATCGAATTAACCGAAAGAACCGAATTACATGAATTATACTTCACTTACTTGTATTTTGTAGGATTATGTTTGGTTTATGTGTAGTGTTTTATATTTGAACTGCTATATATTTGTGTTACTATATTGCTATTGTTTTCTTATATATTATTATTATTAAAAATAAATATAGTGTTGCATAAATTTGCCTTAGAACAAGTATATTTATTATTGTCTTGAGGTCTTCTGAAAAAATTCGGTTAGTTCGGTTAGAACCGGAATCGAACCGAAATAACCGAGAACCGAAATGCTCGGTTCCTAAAATTTTTTTGAAACCGATCGGTTCCCGTTTTCTAGGAACCGAATTTCATCAATAACCGAGGGAATCGAACCGAGAACCGAACGCCCACCCTGAATATGGATAACCGTAGACCGTAGCCCGCACAGAGTCCCCTCGCCGAGAGACTTTGGCACCCATCGTCGAAAACTGGTTTCGTACTTTTACCATCTCGCAAAGTAGTTTCGCTCATTTGTCATTATGAGACTGGTGTAATCCACTGAAATATATTTTAGGTAGTTTTAATTCGTGGAAAAAAAAGAAGACACATTCTTCCACTTCTACCCCTGCCTGCTTTCTCCTTATACGATAGTCACCGTTCCCGTCCGTGGTCAAAACAGATCGACGCACCAGGTGACACCGTGCGGCACCTCCTTGGTGATGGCATCTTCGGCGCCGACGACAACGTGTGGAGGAGGCAGTGCAAGGCGGTCAGCCTCGAGTTCCACTAATTTGAGTTCAGCAAGGCCACGGCCGGCTTCGCTTGTCGAGTTTCGTGCACCACCACCGGTTTGGTCCTGTGGCGGGCCGACGCGAATGCGTGACGAAGACGAGCGCTCCTACACGGACAAGTTCCTCCGCGACATCTGCGTCAACTTCATCCTGGCCAGCCACGACACCTCGTCCGTGGCGCTCGCATGGATCTTCTCACTGCTCGGCAAGAACCCCACCGACGAGAGCGAAGCCGTTGTCCAAGAAGCTCTCCCTCGCCTTGTGCTCTAGCTCATTCCGGGCGGCGACCTACGCTCAAGCGCTCCCCCTCTCTGCTCTGTGGCCGTCGCGCTCCCGGACCCGCTCCCCCCTCGTGGTTCGGTGGCCGCGCGCGGCCGCTCGCCTTCCGACGGGGAAGCCGCGTAGCCATCATCGCGGTGACGGCAAAGCCGCCTCTCTCGGAGGCGCTTACGGCGCATGGTGGCGGGCAAGGCAATGCGGTGCGGCACCATCAAGAACGGGCGCTTACGTGCCTTTTGCGAACACGATGTGCGCGTGCGGGTTCGGAGCCGAGGTAGCACCGGGTTGGGAGGCCCCTGTTAGGGTGCGGCGATCGGCGACTGACCGATGAGTGGCGGAGAGGAGCCGGAAGATGAATGAACAGTACACTGTAATGTAGATGAGAAGCCGGAGAGGGAGCTGGGCCGTTGCAGCTCGGCGGCGCGCGCCCATGCCTGCTCTAGCTTTGCCAGCGCCTCCTCGTCCTCGTGGTACTCCGGCGAGGACATCTCCGCGTGCGCCATGGCCGCAGCTCGTTGAGGCTGGGCAGATGGAGAAAGATGGAGGCGGGAGGCGGCACCTGGATGGCCGGGCAGAGGTGGGACGCGGCACTTGGTGCGTCGATCCGTTTTGACCACGAACGGGAAACGGTGACTATCCTATAAGGAGAAAGCAGGCAGGGTAGAAGTGGAATGATGTATCTTTTTTTTCCACGAATTAAAACTATTTTTTTTTTCACGAATTAAAACTATCTAAAATATATTTCAGTAGGTTACACCAGTCTTATAATGGCAAACGAGTGAATGATAAAAGTAAGAAACCAATTTTCGATGACGTGTGAAATGTCGAAGTCTCCCTCGCCGAGGCTCACGCCTGCTCCCTCCCGCATCCCGCACGCGGAGTCACGGACGCCAATAGCGGAGCGGAGTCGCGAGCGAAGCAGGGGACCCTAGTGTCTAGCGATGAGCGCGAGCGGCAGCGGTAAGGGTGCACCGCACACCAGCAAAGCACAGCAGCAGGCCGCAGCTCGCACGGACAGGGGCCAGGCGGCGTCGGGCAAGGCAACCGCCACTGCAGTCGGGATCCGGCCGGCGGGCGGCGGCGGCAGCGGCAGCCGGCAGGGGCCAGGTTCGATAGGGGACCGTGTGAGCGATAGCAGTTGGGAAGGGAAGGATTGGATGGAAGAATGGGAGGAATAGCTTAGGAAGAAGAAGAACAGGGTGGACGACGGAGGAGTTCTTAGATTAGAAACAGAATCTCGTTCATACAATAGCTGAGTTCTTCTCAGAGCTCTCTCTATCCTTTAAAGCAATACAGAGGCAGCGCCTCTTTCACGCATGCAAGCGTTAGTGAGCCCACGGGCCGCCATAGTATCTGGGATTCTTCTTACTGGGCCTGCAGGTCTTGGGCCTTCCCTCCTCTTCCATTGCTCCATCGTCAGAACGGCCATCTTCATTGGTCTGATGTAGTACATGGCGAGGCAGCTTTCTGACATTCCCCCTCCCTTGGAATGCTGCTTGACCCCAAGCAGCAGCACGAGGGTATTCTTGACGCATGGCTTCATAGTCCTCCCATGTTGCCAGAGCTGCAGGCAAGTTGTTCCATTTGACCAGAACTTGCTGCACTTGATTTGGCCCTCGAAGCACCGTACGAGATTCCAACACCTGTTCTAGAGCTATATGTAGAGCAAAGTCAGACAGAAGGATTGGTATTACCTTGTGGTTGGAGCCAATTGCCTTCTTGAGCTGAGACACGTGAAATACAGGGTGTATGGAAGAGTGAGGAGGAAGCTCGAGCTTGTAAGCCACTGAACGCACACGGGCAACAATACGATAAGGCCCGAAGAAACGAAAAGCCAGTTTCTGATGAGATCTTGGCGCCAAGGAGGTTTGTACGTACGACTGCAATTTCAGAAACACCAGATCATCAACAACAAATGTCCGTTCAGAGCGGCTCTGGTCAGCTTGCTTCTTCATACGGTGTTTGGCACGGTTGAGGTGGTGATACAAGAGCTGGCCCATCCATTGTCGATCAGAGGCCCGACTGATAACCTCAGTGTTTTTAGTAGCTGTCGGATCCACAGCGAGCAGGCGAGGAGGATAACCATAGAGAGCCTCAAAAGGGGAGTGACCAATAGCTGAATGCACAGAAGTATTATACCAGAATTCTGCCGAGGAGAGCCACTGATGCCATTTGTGTGGACAGGCATGAACGAAACAGCGCAGATATGTTTCGAGGCACTAGTTGAGGCGCTCTGTTTGGCCGTCCGACTGAGGGTGATAGGCCATGTTGCGGCATAACTTGACATCTGCCAGTTTGAACAGATCTGACCAGAAATGGCTTGTAAAGATTCGGTCATGGTCAGATATAAGAGCACCAGGTAAACCATGGAGGTGATAAACATTGTGGAAGAAGGCCTTGGCCACATCAGAAGCCGAAAATGGGTGTCGTAGAGGTATAAAGTGTCCATACTTGGTAAGTAGATCAATCACCACCAATATGCTATTGGAAGAATTGGACACGGGAAGATCTTCAATGAAGTCCATAGAGATTACCTGCCAGGCCGAAGCTGGAACGGGCAAAGGCTGGAGTAATCCTGGGGACTTGATCGATCATACTTGGACTGCTGACAGACAGTGCAAGATTGAAGAAACTCTTTGATAGCTGTTTTCGTACCCTTCCATGCAAAGCATTGCTTCAGTCGCATATAGGTGACAGGAGTACCAGAATGTCCGCCCTACAAGCTTGCATGAAATTCGGCGATGAGGTGCTGCTGTAAACGAGGATCGGCACCAATGCAGATGCGGGATCGGTAACGTAATAAGCCTGATTGTAGGGTATAGTGAGGGACAGAAGATGGATCCAGCGCCAGCTTGCTTAGGAGCTCTTGAGCCATGGGATCCTGACTGTAGCTTGCTAGAACAGCTTGCAGTCAATTGGGTACCAGTGAAGTAACATCGAGACAGACTGCCGGTGGGTCGGGTTGACGCGATAGTGCGTCGACAGCACGATTGTCAGAGCCCGGGTGGTAAACGATGCGGTATTGGAGGCCCAAAAACTTGGAGAACACCCTTTGTTGCCAGTGAGTGTGAAGGCGTTGATCCGATAACTGAGTGAGGCTTTTCTGATCCGTCAGGATGACGAATTCTTGAAACTGCAAGTAAGAACACCAAGTTTGAACGGTCAGGAGATGGCCACAAACTCCTTCTCATATGTTGACAGACCGCGAGTTTTGGGGCCAAGAGCCTTGCTAAAAAATGCCAAAGGGTGTCCGTCACCGATGCCAGAATCAGAGGCGTCTGTTTCAATTGTGAATGGCTTGGAGAAGTTGGGAAGTGCCAACACCGGTGATTGACACAGAGCAGATTTCAGGGCCTGAAAAGCAGCTTCATGATCGGAAGTCAAGATAAACAGTGAACTATTCTTCAGTAACTGTGTTAGGGGCTTGGAGATAAGGCCGAAATGGCGCACAAACCGCCTGTAATAACCAGCAAGACCCAAGAAGGAACGAAGCTCCTTGATAGACGCTGGAGTTGGCCAGCGTGCAATGGCATCCAATTTGGAGGGGTCGGTGCCCACACCAGCTACAATGATAACGTGACTAAGGTAATTAATTTCAGTTTGGGCGAACGAGCACTTGGAGAGCTTGAGCTTCCACTGATCCCTGGACAGGAGTTCGAAGACAAAACGACCAGATGTTCCTCAATAGTAGCACTGTAAACAAGTATGTCATCGAAGAACACCAACACGAACTTGCGAAGGCATGGGTGGAGTGTGGTGTTCATTGCATCTTTAAAGGTGCCAGGTGCCCCAGTCAAACCAAATGACATAACCCGAAACTCAAATCGTCCAAAATGTGTTTGAAATGACGTTTTAAATTCTTCCCCTGGTTTCATACGAATCTGATGGAAGCTAGCTTGTAAATCCAGTGTTGTGAAATATGCTGCTCCATTTAACTCATCCAGAAGCTCCTCTATTATAGGCACCGGGTATTTACCCTTGACAGTAATAGCATTCAACTGTCGATAGTCTACGCAGAAGCGTCAGGTCTGATCTTTCTTCTTGACCAACAAAACTGGAGAAGCGAATGCACTGGTACTCTTTTGAATAATGCCTTGATCGAGCATATCAGCCACTTACCGCTCGATTTCAGTCTTCAGAATCGGACTTGAAAGGAAATTGACCGAATATATATATATATATTTTTTATCCAAAGTGTGATTCATGCAGCACAAAGCGACTGCTCCAAATAATCATGGACTTGAAAGGAAATTGACCGATTCTTGTTTAGATTATACTGAAGAATTTGTTACATAAGCATCACAGTTGCAAATTGGATTATGACTCCATTTACCACTTTATATGGAGCCAAGTCGAGTTAGAAATCGTTTTGTAATGCATTCAGTCTAATTTGAGTCTAACCTAGGTGAAGCTAAAATGCTAAATTTATGACTTCAGTGCACCACTGGCAGTCACCAAATTTGAATATTAATATCGTGCACAACGCAATAGGTACTTAATGAGCCAAATGGTGTCAAAAGGTCATATTTATTCTAACTTTTGAGCAATCAGGTTAATTCTCAGGTTTACAGGAACGTCAAGCAGCTTTCTTCAGTTAAAAAGCGAAAGATGTATGTTCCAGAATAAAATGTTGTATGCCACAAATATATTGCAAAGAAAAATGGTAGTAGTACCCAAATGTTGCTTCATCCAAAATAGGATCAAATAGAACAAGATGGGAGGGAAGATTTATTGGAACTATAGGACGAATATTTGCAGGTGTATATGGGAAAGCTAGCATCATTCTCCCTTCATTTTGCAGCAACAAACTAGAAATATTTTAGCACTTGAATTTGAGATGAAACACCTTCAAAGTGAAATAAAATATCAAAATGCAGAGTGCATACAAAGAAACATTGTCTTGCTAAATGTAATGTGTCTTTACGACACTCTTAAAATAAATGAAAATAATTTGCATGTAAAGCCAGCAACCATAGGACAGCAGCAAGCCAGCAACCATAGAATGACAGCAGCAAGCCAGCAACTATAGAATGTGGATTGTTTAAAAATGCATAATAGGTATATTAACCTGTCGCACGAGATATACAACATTTCCACAACAGGCAAAATCCGAATTGCATTCTGTTGCAACTAAATTACAGCAAATTCTACCCTTAACAGATAACTTTACCCAGTTCAAACAGTTCTTAGTCAGAATCAAGGCAACCAAGGGTCTAACCGAACCATGCACAGTGATGCCACCAGTGTCACTACTTATCATACTTGCACCAGGTTAAATGGGACAACAGGAACTAAAATAGAGCGATTTGGGACAAAACAAAGTAGCTACCGCAAGGCATCCCCAAGGTTCATGAAACCCTTAGTCTTTCATGAAATAAGGTATTCAGCAGTCAGTGACCAATATAACAAAGGTTCATGCAGGTACTAAAACAATCATTAAGATAATATTCCAGCTAACCATCTCTCACAATTTTCATTAGTTCTCGTAAAATTGCAGAAAAGCCACAAAATCTTTCGAAAGACCACGGATCTATGCAAACTTTGCATTGACACATGGAAAGAGTAAACAAAATTGATATGAGATTAATCTGACAAACTAGATGTACTGCAACTCATTGCAACCAGAGTTATAGCATAAGCACAACACACAATAGAAGGACAAAAATCGAGCAACAGCACATAGCAATACTGCAATATAGCCTATTAGTGTGGCATGCTAGCAATAGTGGAAAAATAGTTGGTTAAGAGAATCTTTTACTGATTATTTTTACTTACTTAGGATGTAACTTAGTTAGGTATTAAAAAAAGGGTAAACACTGCATGTGTTTACAGGTGCAAACATAAGTCAAAATCCAATGAGAGGGCCTAAAATTCAAAGCATTTGTTTGTTAGAAGATGTAAATGCACCATAGCCAGCCAAAGCACGGACAACGGAAAGGCAAACATTCACAATAAACGAAAGGAACTGGTTAGATTGTTTGGGTCAGGCCAACATCCTGGTGGCCCCCAAATGGCCAAATGGTTTTCAACAAGCCTGGGGCTAGTTACAGGCTCTACTTTTAAGAGAGAGAAAAAAATAATTTGAATCTCAACTCAGGCTGAACCACTTCTAGCAAGGAAAAAAAGGAACAAAACAAAACAAAACAAACCAACCATGCCATTTAAGTAATTATGGATAACATGAGTTAGCATACATATATATGGTAGATGACATGAGTTTTGAGCTTCAGTAGCCGAGTACAGAATCAGTACATGTTTGCCCCATACTAGAGTTTAACACTTGATGTTGGTCATCAAGTGAAATGGTGGTTGTATGACATAATCGGATTGTATATTTGTTTTTCCCATAGCAACACAAGGACCTTCAGCTAGTCTATTACACATTATTTGCTTGACAAATGTGGCCCCTTAACAAGAAAAAATATGAAATGCATAGTAAGAAAAGAATGAAAATGTCATTTTGTCTGCATAATCAGTTAAAGCATGCTAGTTTAACTTAAAACAAAAAAAGATACCCTAGTTCACTTATTACACAGCCCATACATTTGACAAGTTAAAAGTAGAGTTCAGAACAAGTAAACTGCAACCCCAGAACTTTAAAATTAAACAGACTTATTACCTTGAGGGCTACTCACATGCTTCAATTGGAATGGACACACACTACCAGGAAACTGATGTACCTTGAGGGCCATAGACAGCCAAGTAAATAGCTCAAGGCGGGAAACCATCAGCAAAGTCCACCAAAAATACAGGGCAAGGGAAATACATTTCCTTGGCTGTTTGGCTGCCAAGGAAAATAGGGCCACATCTAATGTGTCATACGGAAAAGGAAATGTCTTAATGCCAAGTAAATAGCTTTTGTTTGGAGACTCGCACCCCACGGGCCAAGGAAATGTTCCAACCAACCCAGGTAGCTCTAAAAAAACGCCAAGGTAATGGCTATTTTCTTAATCCTAGAGCTGACTAGTAGTCAAGTACTCCAGTGTATGAGTCGAGTATGTAGAATCCAAACATGCTGAAACACAGCTATGACTATGAGGCAGCATATCTACTGCAGTTTAGACCTGACTATTTCCACTACCTATTGACTAGGAATACTTTTCAGATTGGTGCTAAATGAAAGACCAAATAGAAAAGTTCACACATAGCAGCAAACAAAAGAGGACTAAAATATGGCCAATTGGATGTGTTTTGGACCAAAAACTGAACGAAATCAAACATAGCATCTATCAGAAAGTCAAGAACTTTCATATTGACATGAACTCCTGAAAACTCCATGGGACTGGGAGACAGTGCTAACTTAAAAACTCCATGGGACTGGGAGACAGTGCTAACTTAAAGCAGAGTAGCATCTTGGAGTCAATAAATACAGTTGAGATGGCAAAATGGAACGGACCTACTTGTTGGATATAATATTTTTCCAGTACCCATTATATTTCATGGAATATTGTAAAGTGATCTTGTCGGTACAGAAAGTGACCAACTAGTGAATATTTGTAGTTTTGCTGTACGTTGTGATCGGAGGTGGCCTAGCACTCAATGACACAGGATTTAGACTGGTTCAGGCAACGTGCCCTACGTCCAGTGTGGGTCTGTTGGTGACTTTATTTCTAAGCCCAGGTGCTCGAAGTCTGTAGTGGGGTTACAAACGAGAAGGAGAAATGAGGGTTGTACGAGAGGCCCGGTCGGGTCCGACCGGAAGGGCCGAGGACAACTGGAACTCCGCTATGAGCTAGGTGTTCAAGCATGTGCTTGAGGGGTTTCTGAGCTATCGATCTAGTGAGCCTGAGCTTGAAGAAGTGAACCTCTGGAAAATCGATATCCTTTGTTGGAGGGAGCGCATCCCCTTTTATAGATAAAGCGGATGGCTTTACAGGTGAGAGGGAGAGAGTACGGATGTTTCTAAGTCTTGTTGCCCACGCCAAATGAGGGTAGTGATGATGGTTGGCACGCATAACACCGTTGATGTCGCTGTAGAATGTCAGGTGCACATGGGGTTGCGTTGGCTTCTTCAGGAAGGGTGGACGTCGGTACCTACGAAATGTTGTTAGTATATGAGGAGCCCCACCACGTGTACCAGGTATGGTGAATCCTGGTGTCCACTATTGATGCCCAGAGGCATGTGGGGGGCCTTTTTGCCGTACGGGAGCCCCAACGGCGCCTACAATACTGTAGACATAAATGTCGGCGCCAACAATACTGTAGACACAAATGTCGGTACCTCCCATACTGTTTGTGTCAGGTCGGTTGTGGAGCACTGTTCCCGCAGGCGTACAGGGTATGGTCCTGGTACCGTGTTTTGACTTTGTGCGCTGCTTTCTCCGTTCGCCCTTGGTCCCTTCCGAGCGGGAATCCCCGGTCAGATGGCTCCAGTCGGTACTGGCCGTGCCAGTCGGAGAAGAGCGGTAAGCAGACTTCATACGAGTCTCCGGTCGGAGACGCGGGGTCGGAGTAGGAAGCCGCGTTTTGGGCCAGGCCTTCCAATCGGAGAGTCCGCCCGGAGGCGGCCGGCGCCCGAGGCGAGCGCTCCGGTCGGAGAGGTGGGCCAAAGAAGTTGTCGAGCGGGCGTTCGTTCTTTCGGTGGACCTTCCAGTCGGCGACCGGTCTGTCCCTCCGGCCCGTTGTTTTTTAGACTTTTTGGGCCGGCCTATGAGCTACAGACTGTTCTCCTGGGCCAAGCCCGGGCGTCGAAGCCGGTCCCCGAGGGACCCCGAGTTTATGAACCCGACTGATCTCAAAATACGACATCTATGAGACTATGATGTGCTTCTTAGAGTATAGGTGCATTCTCTGGCAATGGTACACCGGATATGTGTAAGGATGACAAAAAAAAGGGTGGTGGTGGTGGAGCAAGAATGGAGGAGAAGGGGTTGGAGCTTACCTGCAGGGACGCCGGGGCGCACCGGCACCGGGGCCGCCGGCAGAGGGAGAGCGCACGGGCACCAGGGCTCCAGGGCCGCCTGGGGGAGGGAGCGTGGACACCAGAGCGCACGGGTACCAGAGCCGCCGGGGGAGGGAGCAGGGACGTCGGGGCGCACCAGCACCGAATTTTTTATTTTTAGCCCTTTTTTTGAAAAAATTTCACAAATATGCCCCTGAAGTAAGATTTTAAAATATGGACCCTTAGCTCGGCGTCATTGTTGCTGATGCCGAGCTTACACGTCTCGGCGCCATCGTTGCTGGCACTGAGCTTTTGGGCTCGACGCAGACGTGATAGTGACATGACAGGCAGCTCGACGCCTTTGATCTTGGCGCCGAGCTCGGCGCTTTAGATATTGGTGCCGAGCTCGACGCCGTTCTTACTGGCGCCAAGCCTGTCTGGTCAAAGAGGACGAGCCGTGGGCCCGCCCGCTGCCGTGTGCCGTCCTACTCTAGTAGCCGTGCGCCTTGGGACGTGCGATGGGACGGTGGTGTCTCTGGCGATGTGTTGATATGGATTCAGTGCGGCTCCATCACGAGGGGCCCGTGCCGAGTCGTGCGCCGCGTGTGTGCGGGTCTTCTGCCTGCTGGTATGGTGAGTCGGGGCTGATCCCGTCGTTGTCCGTGACATCATTATTAGGGGCTGATTATGTGCGTGCAACATGGTAACGAAAGCTCGATCCATGCGGCTTTGATCCTAAATATGTGCGGCCCGGGCGACGCGGAACAAGCATCCTACCATCGGTGCCGTCCGTAAGCATCCATGAAGTCCAATTAGGTGCTCATGTGACACCGGTACGGTACGACAGGACAGGAATTCTTGTTTCTTCCTAGACTAGTTAATCGACCTCTAGTCAGCGCAAGTGTTTTCCCACTGAAACTACTGGTCGACCTCACGTATGTACTGTTCGCCGACTGACGGTAGGAGGTATTGCGAGCAGTACTCGTACTACAGGCAATCAGATCTGTCCCCTTGGACGTACGGGGCTTAATTAACGCAAATAACAATCCAGATTCCAGAGCACACACACTCCATTTGTTTACTTGCTCTTGCTCGTCACTTCTGCTGCTGTCGCGGCTTTATACCAGCTCGATCGCTTTGCACAAAGGCAGCCGAGCCGATGGGCCGCCTCCTTTGTAGCCGAAGGCGACGACGACGTGTGTGCCCTTTCCTTTTGCCTGCCAATCGTATAATTGTATACTGTGCCATGCATCAAGTGAACATATGCCTGCACAAGTGCACATTCGTCAGGCGCTCCATCGCTTGCCGAGACTGGTCAAAGCCATGCATCGCTGCGTAGCGATGGCCGATAGCGACGCCGCCATGTGGGGTGTGTGTCTATATATATATATATATATATATATATATATATATATATATATATATATATATATATATATATATATATATATATATATATATATATATATATATATATATATATATATATAAATAATTAACGACGACTCGCGTTGCGCCGTGTTATTCTGACAGCGACTTGGATCCTCGTAAGTGCTTGGCCGTTGCTTGCTTGTTGCTTCCACCTAGGTTTTTACCTCTGGGTATATGCAACAAAAAAAATTTCTTATGCAATTCAGTAAACCATAGATAATTTGGTAAAATCACATTCTCAATCGGTAAAACCATATTCTAAAACCATATAAATTTTTCAAATGAAATACAAAATACTTTAAAATATAGCTATATAAGAGACTTATAATATTACTTGTTGATCCATCGCTTTCTCAATGGCATGAATGTCTCAGTTATATCATCTTCATCAACTTGAAAGAAAATATCCCGCTCAATAAATGTTTGTAGACAATCATCCAGAATAATATCACCTAGCTTATTCCTTGATTTTGTTTTCACTATAACCAATGCAGAAAATACCCTTTCAACGCTCGTAGTTGCCACCGGTAAAAGCAATACCAATTTAAGAAGCGAGTACACCATATCATACACTTTGTGCATATTTGTATCAACAAGCTTAACTGAGAGATCAACAATATTGTCTAGACCTTGAAAGCATTCAGATCGTTTCATGTCATCAATATAATTATCAAGTTACAATTCTAGCTGTACCAAATTATTGTTGGAGACGTCATTAGGATAAAATTCAGCCAATCTACGCAGCTTCTGTGCATCAAATGAAGCAAAGGACTTGGAAGGACTAAAGACTGACATACAAGATAGTAGCTCCATGTTGATCTCATCAAACCGATTATCAAGTTCTTGACTAATTTGATCAATGACATCAATGTACACTTCTCTTCTAAAATGGTCATCATTTTTTTGGTTTCGGGCACGGGCATACCTTACTGATTTTCCAAAAGGCACATAAGCATCATCCATAGCAGGAACTTCTGCTCTATCTTCTCGATTCTGCTCTTCCACAACAGTTTCAACCGGAGGTGGGGTAGGGTCACATGCGATATTGAGTTACTGACTCATGTTTGGACTTTGGAACGTACCGACTGGTGCTGATGAACTTGATGGAGTTCTGGACCTCGCACGTCGCCCTGAGGAGCCGAGCAGATCGTCGTCGCCACCTTGTCGGATCGTCGCGGGCTCACGGCTTCTCCTTTCCCGTCGCGGCGTCGCCCTGAAGGGCTGAAGGAGCCAGACAGGAGCAGATCGTCGTGGACTTGCGGCCAGGAAATCCCACGGATCGCCATCGGCCGTCGCCGTCTCCAACTCTCCTGTCTAGTCGTCTTCTTGGCTTCTCCAGTTCTTCTCGTCCTCGATCGAGAATTCAAGATGTGTCACAGCGCCGCCCAACAGTTACTCCGTCCATGGAGTCCGCGCCTGCTAGGTGCTAGCAAGATCACGGAACCGAGAGTCCAGGACGGAAGCCAAAGCGTCGATCGTTTCCTTTTTTTATTTTTTTACATTGAAAATTTCTACATATCTCTATGACTGGCGGACCCCAGGGTATGCGGTGGCCCACCCTGCATACCCTGTGGGTCCGTCCCTGTCCACACATATGCATGTGCCGGCCAATGACTATATGGTGCGGTCACTACTACATAAAGGGTTTATTGGGCGGCTCAAGACCATTTGTAGGAACGGTTTGGCCAGCCACCCCTACCAAACCATCTCTACAAATCATGTATTTTTAGAAGCGGTTCCCAGACCGTCTCTACAAATTAATTTGTAGGGACGGCTGTAGTACCAGCTGCCCTTATAATACCTGTTTGTAGGGGCGGTTCAATCTAGAACCGCCCCTACAGTACGTTTTTCCGCAAAAAAATTTCAAATTTACAGTTCAAATTTGACCAGAACATACATATGGCCCTGTTTGTTTCCGCGTATTCACGCATTCGCGTTGCGAGTAAGCGAGGAAAGCGAGATAATCCCACCGAACGCTCCGCGACCAACGCACGACCGGGAATCGGCCGCGGCATGGATTGGTAGGAAGGGCTTGCCTCTTTCATATGTTTTTGGGCAATCCTTTGATCATTTGATGGCATCAACATTTGGATACTGCTTTGCTGTTTGGTGGAGTTTGCTAGTGACGGCCTCCTCAAAAGCCCGTGATGGGACTTTTTTAACTTGGTTCTCAGGCTTAAACTGGTCATGGGAATACCACTTGTGCGTCGATGAGACGTCTTTCATCGGAACATAAATTGGTCTTATGGTGATTGGATGCTTCTTTTGAAGTTCCATTCAGGCACGTCCTTATCTTCTTGTGCATCACCTTCTTTAGGAGGCACTCGTTGTTCATGTATCGACTGTGCTTGTTAAGAAGACTGTGACATCTCATTATGCACTTGCTCGGTATGAGCTGGAGAAGGTTGTGGCTTATCAGGCACATGCTCGCTAGGAGGCGGGGAAGAATGTGGCATCTCAGGAATATGGTGGTCATGAGACGGTGAAAATATCTCCCCGTCCTCAACAACTCGCTCCAAATTTGGGAGAGGGGGAGGTGGCGAAGAAGCAGTCAATATAATATCCCATTTGTGCCAGAGGAAGAACTGCCCCATTATGTCTCCGTGTAACACCAGCCCCTCGGGAGTTGCATAGTCTATCCTCCACTGCATGAACTCGGGCTTCACAGTATGCACCTCGACCCTAGTGTAGTCCAGCGGTATCTTATTATTATGGTGTAAGCCACCAAAAGGATGTGCCACACTCGTTGCCACCTCGATCACAATGTTCTGTCGGCCGCTGAAAAACACCAAGGTGCAACTAGTTGGTTCCCGTATGCGATCGACGGGGGTTGTGGCTGTAGTGGAACCTTGGCTGCTAGGAACTTTCGGAGGGCTGCCAACTAATGCCAGTTCTCCCGGTGGCGTCATTAATATCCGTGGCTCCGTAGACAGTCCTTGCTCCTCCAGCGCCTTCACAACTAGAGCCTTCACTTGGAGCTCAAGATTAGTCTCCCAGTCTCTGCCATGTTTCTTGTACATGTGCCTGTTCTCTTCGAATCCTTGCTTCTGGGTCATCCTTTTCCCTAGCCCCCTGGTGCGGCTTGTGTGCTCCTTGTTTTCCAAGCCAAGGCTAAGCTCGTCCCTCTCTTTGGAAAGATTGAATGAGCCATTCTCCTTGTCTTTAGCATATTTCAGTATCCTTGATACTGCCTCTTGGGTCTCTAGCTTATCAAACTTAAGATTACCGTCGGATGATTCTGTACTCCTCGCATATATCCAATTTCTTGAGCGTACCTTCAAATTGGTCACATCGATATTTTCAGCAGTTGTGGCCTCTTCGTCCATCTTCCTAAACTGCTCTTCCTTGGCATAGTAGCCACCAGGGCCTAGATGATGGTGGTGTTTATTCCTCTTTGCCAGCTCGGTGTTACAGGCACTGAGCTCCAATGCCTCCGATGAAGTCTTCTGAGCCACGAGCTCCTCCCATTGACTAGGAGTTATGTTGTCGAACTCGTTGAAGGGAGTTAACCCCTTTTGGATATACTTCTTGTTGAGCTCCGACCTCCAACATCGGAATGACTCTCCCATCATCCTAAAAGCATTTTTTTACTAGTTCGTGCTTACCCTCCGGAAATCTAAAATTGAGCTTCAGCTGCCTATCCCATAGTTCATCCTTTTTCTTCTCTGATACCTCTTTCCAGTTAGGGATTGTTGGGCTCAATTTATCTCTGACTAGGGCCCTGATCGCATTACGGAATCATCCTCTTAATTCCTTCAGCTCAAGGATCTTCTCTGCTGGCCCAACTTCCGTTATCACATAGCATGCCTTATCTAGATATTGATTTGCTTTTCTATCCCCTTGTTTCCTCTTTGGCTTGGTAGTCGTGGTTGTGTCTTGAGGTTGTGGAGCAGAGGTCTCAATGTCCGTCTCTATGACTGTTGCCTCTGCTCTCCTTTCCTCTACTCTATCTTGTCCAGCGAGATGTCGCGGACGTCGACGTTGTCTTTTCCGAGTTTCAGGAGGGACCTGTATATACGATGGGTCAAAGTGTTAGTAGAGGTAACACAGCCAAAGCTTTAGCAAAATTTACAAGCTAAGGCTTTTTCTCTACCTCCTCGTTCGGATTAAAATCCTTATCCAAATCTTCCTCCATTGGCCTCCTTCTGGCTTCATGTGGGAAAGGATCCTCGGGACTTACATATCCCTCTTTTGAGTCCTCATCATCATCATCATCTTCTTCTTTGCTTTCAGCAGCCTCTCCTGCTCTTCCTTCTGCTCCCCCTTCCTCCTCATCACACTACTCCTGAATAAGCATCACTTCTAGATCCTTTTCTAACTCGTTATCGAATTGCTTCTGAGTAAGCTAGTCCTCTAGTGCTTGCTCCTCATAGGTTGGCTGCTCATCATGCTTGGGGCATCGGGCTGCACTGTCTAGTGTCCGTGACATTATTTCGCGCTTTGTTCTAATAGATGCAAGAAAGTGTGCTTTAGGTATGCGAGAAGGTATAAGAAATCAAAAAGGTCTATAAACCAAAGTAGTCCGATAAAACAATAATTTATCAAAAAAACGAGTAGTAGCAGTAGTAGAGGCCTTAGAAACATGTCAATCATCATCTGATCATGAACTTGGAGCATCAAGGCATCATAACAGAGAAGACAGGAGAAGGTAATGTAGGGGCGGCTGCTAATGATGCCAAGTTCCTCACAAGTTCTTGATCATCAGCTCATATTCCATATAATGTATGGACTTGGATAATTTCATCATCGGCAAAACAAAGAAGAGGAGAGGAGAGGGGAGATTTGGCAAAAAAAAGCAACAGCTGCTTAGCAAACATAGAGCAGCAGCTGATGGCAAAAGACATGACAATAAGTCCTAGGCGAGTCCTAGGAGATTTGGCAAAAAAAGCAACAGCTGCTTAGTACTAGTAGTAGGATAGCAGTAGTGTTAATAGTAGGACAACAATAGTAAGTAGTAGAAGTAGTTGGAGTAGTAGTAAGACAACAATAGTACTAGCAGTACTACTAACAGTAAGCCAGTAACTTGCAAGTAGTTGGAACTGAGGAGGAATTGAAAGTAATTACCAAAGAATTGCTACTGATGATGAAATGTGCTTTTCACAGCTACTAACATGAAACAGTGAAAACTTCCAAATAATAACATTGTAGGAATCACTTGACAGATGAAGCCAGCTACATGATGTTCTGCGGAAATGACAAAGCTGGTGTACAACTTTTAAAGTGCTCAAACCCTAAGGCTATCAAACAAACATCCATTGTTCTTCATTTCATTTTATCTGAGAACTACAACCTAAAAACAGTTGAGCTGACAGTGGTGCTGCAAAATCTAAATATGAGCAATGGGCCCGGGAGTGCAAACGGTAGAAGCAAAAATTTAGAACAATTTAGAGTTCATATAAACCACAATTTAGAACAAACATTATAATATCTATTTTGGGACTGCTCAATGCATTTCTGGAGGACCTTACCAATGTGTCAACATCAGAAATTCTAAAAATCATAGAGCAGATCAAACAATGTGCTCTTCATTGTGAAATAATGTTATGCGAATGAAAACTTTAGGTTTCCAAGGAAGGCGAAGCAGACATAACAAGATTCATCAAGGTTAAGTAGCATGTCTTATCTGAAGATAAGAGAACCATCAATCTTGGAAAAAGGCAATAGGAACCATCTATATGTTATATATGATTGGTCAGCAACCCAGGTACTAAACTTAGACTATATCAGTCTTTAAAAAAATTCTACCCCATGGATTAAAATTCTACTCCATCGATTTACATGCTTATATCAATGTGAAGATAAAATAGTGCAGACTTGCTAGTTCAAGATGATGTGTAAGGAGCTTTCCCTAGCAGTACATAGTTGTGGCACTTGATGAACAGAATGTGAGAGCTGGGAGATGAGATGAATAAGCTTTGCCGACTTTGGTGCTAAATAATGAGGTATGCATGTTTGGGCATTGAAAATTCTTTCCGATGACTGACCGAGCTGTGCCCAGTTTCGCTTGCATGAGGCTTCGCCCCTGCCCTCAGAAGCAAACTCATCAAACTGTGATGGCAACAATTCGCAATTCTGCACAGGGGGGAGTTCACTAGAGTAAGCCTCAAACCCCCCAAACCTCTCCCCACCTACCCACCTCCAAAACAAAACAAAAAAAGAGAAGGGGGTGCATCGCCAGCAGCCAGCTTTGATCAACACAAGGTCAGATTTGATCAACACAGCAACCAGCAGTTGGAAGGAATAATATGACAGTAGACAGTAGTAGTAAGACAATAGTAGAGACAATAGTTGATAAGATGAGGGTTAGTTCAATCGATTTTCCTAAGATTTAATTGCCTTTTCATTTGACCTTGAACTTGGAGCTTAAGAAACATAGACAACAACAAACCTCAAACAGATAGTAGAAAACCAAGATCATGACAGGCATGAAACCATGAGAGACATCTAGCCCAGCCATCAGATTATCACAACCACCTAGCTATTGCTTGGGCATGGATGTCTCACATGGTTTGATGACAGCCATGAGAAGCATAAGCAGAAGATAGAAGAAACAATGCTCTAGTACCTCACAAGTCCAAGGTCATCAATGTGCATAATCCATTACTCAACTGGCACTGTTATCTTCATAGGCATTAAAAGGATCTCACAATTGTATCAGCCTCAGTCAAAAAAATGGTGGACATCATAGGCACAAAAAATGCAGGCCTCAGCTAACTGTAAACTAACTTATGATCATCTTGCAAGCTAACTGCAATCATCCTAGGTGGTAAATAAGAACACAAATTGCTGAGGCAAGTTCATGGCTCCCATGGAAGCGTGGGACATGTCCATCCCAGCCATCAGGTAGGCATGCCTACAACAGTTGCTTGGGAATGGACGTATCCCATGGTTTGATGAAAGACATGAGATAACACAAGAAGATAAAAAACACCAACAGGAAGAATACCCACAGCCACCTCAGATTGCTATAGTTTGCATCATCGGCCGACGGAACCAGAGAAGCAACAGCGGAGGACGAACCAGATGGGTGCGTGGAAGCAAACAAGCATACCAATCCAGAAAGCCATTTAAGACTGAAGCACCATAATAATATAGTGTTGGTGATACAGAAACAATGGTAGAAGTGCAGCAGGTACCATTGGCATTGCCAGAAGCATCAATTTACTAATGGTAGAAGTGCAGCAGGTACCATTTGGCATTGGCAGAAAGCAATTAAGCTGGTGATGCCTTTAAACCAACTAAAGTGACACTGATGGAAGACAACAATAAACTAAGATTTCATGGAGTAGAGCAGTCTAAACAGGCCCTAACTTGTGTCTTCCTTTTTTCGTATAAAGTGATGAAGTTAGTGAATTGGACATGAGCTTTCACTAATGCAGTGATGCTTGTACATAACCCCGCAGATTGACTATGAAAAAGAAAAGGAATGGAAAAGGAAGGCGCAGACAACATTGACTGATTGGTGTATGAGCTTAGAGACGATAATACAATGGTCTCCTTATTCCACAGATTGCAGGATATTCAGATTAGAGGTGTTAACAGAGACCAGAACAAAATCTAGAAGGCAAATCAGTTTCCAAACTCCAAACACTTCTTTACTTATAGACATTCTCTCAGGGTAAGTTTTAGATGCACTTATGCATTTGTGCCAGTCAGTTTTTTCTATATTCTGTGAAGCAGTTATTCCAGTTGTGTCCCAATCAATATTTGTTCCATGACTGAATATTTTGGTCCACTGTATAGCATTTTACTGCACTGTGCACGCAGTCATAAAGGAAATTGGAAAACTTTATCAATGATCCCATGACGTCCTTCATTGTCCCGTCGCAGCATGCTTGCAAGGATCAGATACCATATGCATGATTATATTTACTTTTGTCGATTTAGATGACAACACAAGTCTAGAACTAATATTTGTGTTAAGATGTATTTAAAGATTTTCTAATTTTCTATGGATATAAGAAATCAAAATGAAATAAAAATTTTGAAGCCGAGATAAATAGAGGGTTGAGTGGGACTTGTCTTACGACTTAAAGTTGGTCAAATTAGAATGATACTAGGTTCAAGTTGCAGAGATGACACCTAGAGTGTTGCAAGCTCAACCATATAAAAGAACTCAAGGGCTACTATCGAGTACGTGGGCTCTGGATACCTTCAGCGAGGTCATAAATGACTCTCAGGAGGGTGTAGAGCAGGTCAATTGGCCAAGCGAAAATCTGGCTCAGGTTACCTCATCGACTTAGCAGATAAGGCATAACCAAGATATATATACATTAAAAATGATTGATTTTTTTGTAACAGACTATAACCAACTTGTAAACCAATCAAGATAAGACTATATATTTACCCTTATTTCACAGTTTACAAGAAGAGCTACGGAGCCCATCTATAGCAGTACGCCAATACCTATAATAGACAATAGTTGCAACCCTTCTACTCACGATTAACCCGAATATAAAACATCATGACACATGACACCTCTTATTTGAAATAGTATAAAAATATGTGTCCCATTTACTGCTAAAACACCGATAGATAAACTACAAAACAACGACAGCAGTATACTACGTGAGATACGGGAGAATTGACTTAATAAAGAATATTCATGCTCCATTGGTCATTGCTTTAATTATTAGAGCATACCATAATATTACGGGAAAAAAAGATTGAACACCATAATATTATCAATGATCTCATGCTAAAGAAGCAACTTACTTACAAACCAACAGTGGGCGATGGACTTCCAAATGATTGGGGGAGGGAGCAGGGACGTCTAGGCGCACCAGCATCAGGGCCGGCGGAGGGAGAGCGGACACCATAGCACACGGTGGGTACCAGAGCCACTGAGGAGGGAGCAGGGACGTCGGGGCGCACCAGCACCGGGGCCGATGGAGGGAGAGCAGACACTGGAGCGCATGGTGGGTCGGGTACCAGAGCCGCCGGGGAGGGAGCACGGGCACCGGTAGCGAAAACCCTAGCTGCCGTGGAAAGGGGAACGGTGGCGGAAACCCTAGCCACCGAGGGGGACGGTGGCTCGCAGGGCAGGAGACGGACCGGGGGTTGGAGGGGGATCAGGGGAGGTACGGCGCGATGGAGGTTGGGCAC
Organism: Miscanthus lutarioriparius; assembly: GCA_904845875.1. Lineage (NCBI taxonomy): Eukaryota > Viridiplantae > Streptophyta > Magnoliopsida > Poales > Poaceae > Miscanthus > Miscanthus lutarioriparius. Next base: position 20,173,619 of record CAJGYO010000004.1, read on the forward strand.
GGAGGTGGTGGAGGTAGGGCATAGAGGCGGCGGAGGGAGAGCGCACGAGCACCAGGGCCATCGGGGGGAGGGAGCACGGGCACGGGCAGCGGAAACCCTAGCTGTCGTGGGAAGAGGAACGGTGGCGGAAACCCTAGCCGCCGGGGGGAACGGCGGCGCGCAGGGCAGGAGACGGACCTGGGGTGGAGGCGCATCGGGGGACGAATGGCGCGACGGAGGTAGGGCACGGAGGCGGTGGAGGTAGGGCACAGAGGCGGCAGCCTGCCAACGTCGTGGAGGAGAATAGCGCCTGGACTTAGAAAAATTTCTGCCTGCTCGCGGGCTCTGGTTTATATACTGGAGTTCATTTGTAGGGGCGGGGCGGCGGAGGTAGGGCACAGAGGCGGTAGCCTGCCAACGTCGTGGAGGAGAATAGCTCCCGGACATAGAAAATTTTCTGCCTGCTCGCAGGCTCTGCTTTATATACCGGAGTTCATTTGTAGGGGCGGCTCCTGAGTTAGCCGCCCCTACAAATCGATTTGTTGGGGCGGTTCCTGAGTTAGCCGTCCCTACAAATATTTTTTAGTTTATTTTAATTACTAATTCTGTAATTTATTCATATATAAAGAACACAATGTAAATTTATATGTTAGTTTTTTTATTATTCTATATATATAAATATATGTATATATAAACAATTTTATTATATATATAGATATAATTCTATATTTTCTTCTTTACAAAAACAATATTTTAAAAATGGAAATTTTGAATTTTAAAACAACTAATCGAATTTTAGCACACGAAATGACCTCAAATGAAAATTTTGTAAACATCAAAGTTGTAGAACTCATCACTATCTACAACTTTTATTTTGTTCATCTTTTCATTTGGTTTGGCAACTTCAAACAAGATTTTGAAACCTTAAATGATTTTAAATAAGAAAGTCATGAACATAAAAGTTGTTGAATACAACACTATCTACAACTTTTATTTTGGTCATCTTTTCATTTGACTAAATTTGAACAGTTTAAATTTTGAATTTTAATAAATGATAACTTCAAACAAGATTTTGAAACCTTCAATGATTTCAACTAGAAAAGTCATGAACATAAAAGATGTTGAACTCATCACTATCTATAACTTTTATTTTGATCATTTCTTCATTTAACAAAGTGTTAGTAAACATTGTTCACAAATCCACATATTACTCATAGTTTCATAAACTATACGAGAGACATGTTGATTTGTGAACAATGTTTATTATCACTTTGTCAGATAAAGAAATGACCAAAATAAAAGTTATAGATCTTGATAAATTATACAACTTTGATATTCATCATTTTTTCAGCTGAAATCATTTGATGTTTCAAAATCTTGTTAGAACTTGTCATTGTTTTAAATTTGAAAATTTGAATTGTTCAAACTTTGTGAAACGAAAAGAATGACCAAATCAACACAGTAACTTGATAGGGCATGATTTTAGAAAATTTTAGGAAAACAACGCGGGGTAATCATTGGTGGTTATAAATATTATTGTTCTACATATGAAGTCCTCCTTTCGGAACGCATCGTACATCGGCTTCCCATGCCTCCATAGCCTCTCCATTTCTTGCATCAAAGGCTTGAGGAACACGTCTATATCAATGCCTGGTTGTTTAGGGACAGAAATAAGAATAGTGAGGAGAAGGTACTTTCTTTTCTGACACAACCATGTTGGGATGTTGTACATGGTCAAGATGACTGGCCAAGTGCTGTGGTCGCTCATCCTCTCATTGAAGGGATTCATTCCATCGGTGCTCAAGCCAAACCGTATATTCCTTGGGTCATCGCTGAATTCTTTGTGCTTCTCATCGAACCTTTGCCACTGACTATAATCAGCCGGGTGTGCAATCTTACCATCATCCACCTTGCGCTCATCATCCCACCATGTCATGAGTGCGGCTTCTTTAGGGTTTAGGAAGATACGTCTCGAGCGGTCGGTCACTAGCAGGTACCACATTACCAAGGCAGGAATTCTTCTCTGCTTTGCATCGTTGCCTAATGAAGTGTCTTCTAGGGGTTGAGATTCTTGTACCACCTTTTTTGTACCCTTCTTATTCCTCTTTTTTCCCATGGAGGCTTCGTCCCCACCTAAAGGTTATTGTTTTTGTACCGGCTAGCCCCACACCGGGGATATTTATTCAGTGACTTGAACGTTTCGCCACGAAAAAGTATACAGTGGTTGTGGCATGCATGAAATTTTTCAACCGCCATTGTCAATGGACTTATGACCTTCTTCGCTTGGTATGTGTTGGTAGGAACTAAGTTATGGTTGTGGCAGTACCCATGACAGGAGATGCAATAGATCATTAAAACTATAGTCTGACCAGCCGTACTTAGCCTTCAGGATGAGTAGCTCAAGCACAAAACGTAGCAATGTCCAATATGTCGGACAACCCTTTTCAACACCATATACAGTCTCATTCGATGCTTTTGTCACCCTTTTCAAATTTTCTAGACCTTTCGGGCTCTTTAGTAAAATCTCTGGTCCAAGGGCTCGAATCATATCCTCTAAATCATCTTCATCCCCGACACGTGCTCCACCGTCATTATTAACACCACCTTTGCCATTACCATCCCAACCACCAGCATCACCACCTTGTTCATTGCCAAACTCAGAATCCATTCGTGCATCAGGCTCTGCTTAATATTGGGACAGGGATTCTAGGGTCTCGTCATCGTATTCCTCCTCATCCTCGTCATTAACAATAACCGTTTCACCATGATGAATCCACACTGTGTAGTCCTCAACAAATCCTCGCATAATCAAATATGATCTGATGATAGTCACATCTATCTATGCCATACGGTTCTTTCAATCTTTACATTGACAAATAAATGTATCCTTATTCTCTGTCAACATCGTTGCATGCTTCTTTGCGGCTTCAATAAATTTATCCACCTCTTTACGGAAACATGCCTTGAATCTTAACGAACCATACATCCAAGAGTTCCTATACTCTATCTTTTACAACAACAACAAAACAAACATTAAAGGACTACTTGTTCAGATATATATAAAAATGAATCAAATTAATTATTACTTGAGAATAATTGTATATACTTTAGATATATATGAATATAAATCAAATATAATTACATGAAGCATACAAACACACCATGGTAGAGGAAAATTAATTAATGACCCATTTATCCATAAATAATTAAAATACATATTTGTTGATTACAATAAACAATTTCAAAAGACAACAATTAGCAATAATTATATTTTACCCAATATCTTTCATGCAAACCCTAGTTTAATTTCATCAAACATAAATTTACAAAAACAAAATTAATAAAAAAACCAAACCCTAGATCTAGATCTACATGCACATGAAACATCCATAAAACTAACTAATTGTTCACTAAAATCAGGAAACATGGACCAAATAAGGGTATGATCTTGTTCCCCTACCTAATTTACCATACTACATTCAAAACTTGGGTCTAATTTGCTTCATAAGTAGCTCAAGCACCATAGAAAATAGAGAAAAGCAAAACTCTAATTACTCACTAACTAACTATTAAAACTTAAAAAAAGTGTGGAATAGCATTTTCTTACCTTCTACAACCTCTCTACCAAAGGATTTGAGACCAAAACCTTCTCCCCTTAGTAGAGCAATTTTAGGGGGGTGCCCAAGGCCTCCCAACTTTTCTTTAACGAGGTTGGAGTGAGTGACACGAGGAGAAAGAAGGTGCTGTAGTTTTTTTATATGTGGGTCATTTGTAGGGGCGGCTGGTGATTGAGCCGCCCCTACAAATCGCAGGTATTTATACTGATGCATTTGTAGGGGTGGCTCAATCACCAGCCGCCCCTACAGATAGCAACACCGGGGGCGGCTGGTGAGTGAGCCGCCCCTACAAATCTGATCCATTTGTAGAGGCAGCTCGTATCACCAGTCGCCCCTGCTGTCCTATTTGTAGGGGCGGCTGGTCTTTGGGATCCCGAGCACACCACTGTAGGGGTAGCTCCATCACCAGCCGCCCCTACAAAAAAATTGCCCCGTTGCTACAAAGTGTTTTTCACGTAGTGGGAGCCATCCGTGTGTACACATATGAACTACTGCTCATTCGTAAACCCAACTCTATGGCAAGATTAGCATACCATCACGACACGTTGGCTATTCCACTCGGCATTATCACGGCCTACTCGGCTTCACTCTAACTACGCTCGGAGGCTCGGATTCAAGGATGAAAGATCAAATTTACAAGCACTCAACCACTTGATGACAAGCGGTCATTGATCATTGCCTTCAGGGGTTTACTCGCCTGCACCCTTGAGGACGTTTACAAGATCCTATAATCGACTACCTAGTAGTCGGATTGTAGGATCGAGGGCTGCGGGATACATATCCTCAGAGGATGCATTCAAATTTCTTTGAAAAGGTATTGCAGATAAGACCCTCTAACTCTTTGTTCCAAACAGCAAGAGGCTCGGGGGCTACACTCAATGAGTGCACTTTTTTCGAAAAGTGCACACCACTCGAAGATTTCAAGAAGCACTATATGGTTTCACTCAAGAAAGCACTTGGACAACGCTTGTTTTTACTCGGCAAGACCTAGAGAAACAAGAAGGCTTGCAAAGTTCAACCATACAGTGCTCGGGGGCTTGTGGGACATAATCCCCGGGTACCCCGCAAGGAAGAAGATCTAGTCTGACTATGATTCCCCACATGTAATCCTAGTAACTTGCTATCCTGTAATCCTACTAGGACTCTTACATTGTAACCGACTTGGAGACTTGCATCCTGGGATATATAAAGAAGGGCAAGGCTCCATAGATCGGCATAACCCAATAGGAACAGACCTCATAGTCTAAACCCGAAGCGTAGGGCGCAATATACTATTCACCCCACACTGGACGTAGGACACTATTCCAATGGACCAAACCAGTATAAATTGTTGTTTCTGCGTTCACCGTCGAGTTCTGCATACGCCGAAGCCCACCAACCATCGGGTAATCCCGTGATGAGTTGTCGGTCATCAAACACCGATAGAACATTTATGTAAGAAAAGAGGGATTAAGAAGAGCTAACTAGAGATATTTATGAGCAATTCTTTCAAGAAAAGGGAGCTTAAGAAGCTGACATGCAGAGGAGAGGTTCACGAGAGGAAAAAAACCTTTAAATCAGCTAGGCAAGGAAATAATCAGATGAAAAAGGCTAATTAAAAATTCAATAATACATTAGGAACCCGTGTGCTTCTATACAGCTATGCAATCTATGGCCCTGTTCGCTTCACTGAAAAGCCATTGCTGAAAGTAATATTTGCTGATTTGGTGTGATAGGGAAAACTGTTCCATCGCTGAAACAGTACGACTCATAAGATAAGCGAACATGGTCATATCTCTGATATGGTGTGAAGTGTGTGACTGCGGCCATTGGACACGTGGCTCTGTTCATTGGCGAAGCAACTTTTTGATAACTTCTACAACAGTTTGCTCGGTGGGGAGAAAGCTGTTTTGGTGAAACATTGGGTAAAACAGCTCTCTCGTGGTAGATAAAAATGTGAAATGTCAAAAATACACCACTTTCCCTCTTTTTTCTTTCTCATCCTTCTTGTTCTTATCTCTTGTCCCGTTATCTGCTCGGAAGTGGCTCTATATGGATGCACCTTTCTCTGGCTCAAGGTTCGGCGCCCGGGCCCCTCCACGCGGTTGCGTCGGCGGCCCTCCCTGCACGCCCCCGTCCTAAAGACCCGATGACCACAATGCCATGGCAGCCGTGCACCCCCATTCCCCCTCGACTGCACGCGACTTCGCCCTGGCCGGCTACTCCCGCTCCGGTCCGGCTACCCTCTCAACCGCATGCTACTCCACCTAGACGCGAGTCCACGATGGCCGACTACTCCCGCTCCGGCCCATTTTTTCGGCGACCGGCGTCTATATCTGTCGCGCCTTGCTCGCACGGCTCGTGCGTTCATATGGAGGAGCTGGGCGAAGCTAGTTGTTTCAGGTTCACTAGTCACCGGGCGCTTGTGTGACCGGATTTTCCAGAGATTCACGGGAGGAGCAGCAGTTTCTTTATGGGGCTATTGCGTTCTTGCCCCTACTTTGACGTCCAGTTGTGATTTTACCCCTGCTTTTGTCATCGTTGTGATTTTACCCCTGTTTTTTTAAAACGAAGCTTAAGTTTACCTCTACTCCGTGAACAGCAAGTAATGGTGTCAAATGGGCTCAGTAAGAATAAGTTTGCCCATGCGAAATTGCTCATACTTATCTGAATACATTGTGATTTTACCCCCTGTTTTTTTTTTAAAAAAAAAATTGGCAGCATCATTGCACAACTTGTTACATATGATTCCACACAGCATGCAAATATAGATATATAATATCACATCAAGTGAAAGTGTAGCAAAAGTATCCATACAGCACCAAGTCTTATTCAACATACAAGTCCAATAAAAATAATAGCTAATAGTGAGATATTACATATTCAGTGTCATACATCTCGTACTTTATTTCAAAACTTGACTAATTCATGATGCAGTGACCTACCATACTTTATTCCAAACCCTGACAGCGCCCGGCAAACTCCACAGTTTCCCTGACTGTCATCTCTGAAGCATGCCAGTCTTGCTGACTGACATAAGCAGATGTTCGCTGAGGCACGAATTCGTTCAAATGGTGGCCGTTGTAAGACCATGTTTAGATTGCCTCAAAATTTTAAATTTTTTCACTTTCTCTCCGTTATATTAATTTTTAGACATATACATGGAGTATTAAATGTAGATAAAAAAATAACTAATTACACAGTTTAGTTGTAAATCACGAGACGAATCTTTTAAGCCTAGTTAGTCCATGATCGGACAAAGTTTGTCAAATACAAACGAAACATGCTACAGTGTCCAGATTGCAAAAATTTGCAATCTAAACGAGGGCTAAGTAATGTTCCCGGACATCTAGGCCTTGTTTAGATCACCTCCAAATTCCAAGTTTTTTCACTCTTTCTCCATCACATCAATTTTTGGACGTATGCATGGAGCATTAAATATAGGTAAAAAAATAACTAATTACACAGTTTGGTTGTAAATCACGAGATGGATCTTTTGAGCCTAGTTAGTCCATGATCGGATAAAATTTGTCAAATACAAACGAAACGTACTACAGTGTCCAGGTTACAAAAATTTACGATCTAAACAAGGCCCTACAACAAATTTGGGTGCTTCCTGTCAGTAACAAGTTGTGGAGCCTGAAATGCTAATTTATGAGAATCCGTTGTCAATAGAAGATGCCAGTCCAGCAGTCCAGCCTCGTGATGGACAAAGAATGAATTGAATTAACCCTGATACAAAGAGTCACCCATCATTTTTGAGGAACAAGCATTCAAAGACAGAAAAGTGATTGATGTGATGTTACAAACCTTTAGTCCTCGGCCGCAGTCGCCTTCTTCGCCTCAGCGAGCTCGGCCTTGGCTTTCTCCAGCTCCTCCTGGAGCTTCAGCGCGTGCCCCAACGAGAACGTCGCGTAGTTCGCCGCCTGCATTGTGCGCTGACGCCACGAGCGACATTAGTACATGCACGCATGCCGCGATGCGCCGCCATATATGCTATCAGGATTCAGGATCGGACCTGGAGCGTCGCGGCGTAGCTTGTCGCGATGACGGAGAAGGGATCCGCCACCAAGAACGCGCGCTCCCGCGCCGGCGTGACGACGCCCTGCAGAAGCTGCTGCGCCGCCTCCCACTCGATCGTGTCGCCGTCATGTCTGTCCGGTGCGTGCTGCAGCTTTCGTTTTTGGCGCGTACAGAAGCCGGGCGCGACAGAAGCCGACCCGTGACCAGTGGCCTCCTTTGTGTTGTCCTCCGCCGCCCTCTTCTTCCCGAACGACGGTGTCCAGCCCGGCGGGGCGCTGCAGCCGGGCTCACTCTTCGCAGCGACCGTCGCTGCTGCCGCCGCCTCGGCGTCCGCCTTCTCTGCCCGCATGTTCTGCATCATGGCATAGGTTGATGGATCCATTCCTAGCTCACAGTGACACAGCAGTGAGTCATTTGCTCCACCGATAGTCAAGCTCAAAGCTCAAGGATGGTGTACGACATTTTACCTTTGCCACCAGTAGTACGATCTAAAGGCGATGGTGTAGGTGGTTTTGGCGCACGAGCGGTCATCGTTGCAGCGGCCGAATCGCCCTCGCTGAGGTAAGTCAGGAGCAGGACATCAATCGGCGCGGCGCCGCGCGCACGCAGCAGCTTCGCCACCGCGCTCTTCTCCTCTTTGGTGAGCACCGGATCATAACAGCTAAGGCAGCAAGAACTATTTATCAGCAAGTGTGTGACAAAACGAAAGAACCAACCACCACTTTGATTTTCGCGACAGGTGCTGCTTTTCTTTCTCAGCGAAGGCCTTCAGGTAGTTACCATCAGGAAAAACAGTAGACTTGCTCATCAGCTTGTTTGCTGTGAATCTCATATCAGATTCATCTAGACCTCCTCCATAGCCAAACTCTTGGGCACCATCATACATCCCTGGTACTTGAAACTGTACACATGAAATACGAATTTTGGATTAAGTTGTTAAGAACTGTCAATGGGGAACTGATAAGGCATCTTTTTCTACAGCACCATATTTTCCGGGGAAAAGGTTAGGATTAAAGAAGGAATGAAGGATCATCACTGAATAAAAGTAGATGCATCTTCTGAACTAAAGGACCAGATTAAGTTCAACAATTCAAACAGACTGATAAATCAACATATACTGATGTGGTGTCCCATCTCAACAACCGACCATGATTCCACCAACAAAATATAAGTTTAGCATTCCAGTTTCTGTACATAGAAATCAGCACACGCCTAGAAGACCCAGAAAAATGTGTGTTATCGAAGCCGATGACCAATCCAGAAACGAAATTAAAGCGATGTTTTCCCAATCCCATGACCCTCCCCGTTCACTTTAGCAACATCAGATCCAGCACGCCGACAGCATTCATGAACAATAAGATTTGTCCCTATTGAGACATTCAGTTATTCAGTCTGTCAGGCTTGTATTCGGTCTGTACTCGTCCTGCAGTTAGCTTAGCTTCTCGTTGTGGTGACTGACGTCGCCCACGATCGTGCGCACCACGCACTCCCGGCTGTAACTTGTATATATACTCAATGAGATGTAATACTACGGTCGTTGGCCACATTCTCATTCTCTACATGGTATCATTTGCCGCAGCTTGATCCTGCTCGCCTCCCTTCCGCAACCGTCGCTCGCCTCCGGCGACGCCATCCTCCACTGCTGCTCTCTCCGCTTCTCATCCTCCCGGCGTCATGGACGTCAATCCTCTCTTCGAGTTCAACCAGTCTGACGCCGATTCCTCCTCCTCTGGCTCCTCTGTTTCCTACGAAGCCTCCTTCGACGCTCCTGTCCTCCCCACGCCGACAGCGGCTGTCTTGCAGACGGTCAACATCAAGACGCACATCCCCGTCGAGCTCAACCTTGCCGAATCGAACTACACCGAATGGCGCTGCTTCTTTGACGCCTTCATCGGGAAGTTCGGCCTCGGCAGTCACCTCTCCTCTCCGCCAACCATCGACAACCGCCGTGATCCGGACTGGGTCATGAAAGATCAGTGCATCTTGAGTTGGCTCTACAACTCCATGGCCAAAGATGTCCGCGCCATTGTTCGCGTTCCCAAAGCTACTGCCTACTCCATTTGGAACGCCGTCCATGCTCAGTTCACGGACAACGAGCTCCACACAGGGCAGTCTACCTGGAGGCGGTGTTCCGAAAACTTGTCCAGGGCGACATGGACATCACGACCTACACCGGCAAACTCAAGCAGTTGTCCGACGCACTGCGTGACGTGGGCCAGCCGGTCTGCGAAACCTCGCAGGTCCTCAACATGCTTCGCGGCCTCAGCTCCAAGTACCGGCACACCGTCCCCGTGATCACCGCGAAGAACCCGCCACACACGTTCTTGTCGGCCCGCTCCTATCTGCTGCTGGAGGAGCAGTATGACAAGGAGCAGGCGAAGTCGGCGCATCACCAAGCTCTGCTCGCCACTGTCGGCACACGTTCCACCTCTGCTGTCTTCGGCGATAGCGGTTCCAGCTCGGCCTCCAAGCCGTCAGTGCCCGCAACCGCCTCAGCTCCACGTTCTGATCGTGCGCCCAAGAAGAAAGGTCGTGGGCGTGGTCAAGGAAGCGGTTCCGGCACCACCTCTACTGCTCGTCCTCAGGCTCCAGCGTGGGTTCCTGGGCTGAACCCCTGGACCGGCATGGTGCAGGCCTAGCCCATGCCGTTCCGCGTCCCGGGCTCTGGCGTTCTGGGTCCACGCCCCGGCACCCAGCCACAGCAGGCTTACCTCGCTGGCACCGTGCCCCCACCGCCGATGTACGCACCCCCTGGCGTCGCACCTCCACCTTTGCCGGACTTGTGGAACCATCAGGCCCTCCTCACCGCCCTCGCGACATCCGGTGTGCCGAACACTGGACCACAAGCCTCGGAATGGTTCCTCGACACCGGCGCGACGTCGCACATGAGCTCCAACGCTGGTAATCTTTCTTCTCCTCTCCACCCTTCTAAATCTCCTTCTATCACTGTTGGCAATGGCGCCACCCTACCAGTCACTCATCGCACCTCTACTGCCATTGCCACAGCACACTCTCCTCTTCAACTCAACAACATCCTTGTTTCTCCTTCTTTAGTTAAAAAACTTATTTCCGTTCGATCCCTCACTCGTGACAACAATGTTTCCGTTGAGTTTGACCCCTATGGTTTCTCTATCAAGGACCTCCCAACTCGCACGGTGATGCTCCGATGTAACAGCGGCGGCGACCTGTACCCCCTGGCACCGTCATCGCCGGAAGCACTCATTGCCACCACTGCTACTGCTGATCTCTGGCACTTGCGGCTGGGTCACCCGGGGCTGTCATGCTCTTCGTCAAACTCTGCATCATGTCACCTTTAGCTGTTCTAAGTCTTCTTCACATGTGTGTTCATCTTGTCAGTTTGGTAAACATGTCAGACTACCATTTTCTTCTTCTGCATCTGTCAGTTATGTTCCCTTTCAAATTATACATGCTGATGTTTGGACGTCACCGGTTCCTAGTTGTTCTGGTTTTAAATATTATCTTGTCTTGATTGATGATCTTACTCATTATGTCTGGACTTTTCCCCTACGTAGCAAAGCTGATGTATTTGCCTGCATATTGTCTTTCCACGCATATGTATCTACTCAATTTCAGCTTCCCATTCTCTCCTTCCAAACTGACAACGGAAAAGAATTCGATAATCAAGCATTATGTGCTCACTTTGCTACTCACGGCATAGTGTTTCGTTTGTCCTATCCCTACACTTCATCCTAGAATGGCACTGCAGAGCGCATCATCCGCACTCTGAACGACTGCGTTCGCAGTCTGCTCCTGCATGCCGGCATGCCTCCCTCTTTCTGGGTTGAAGCCTTATCCACAGCAACGCATCTTCTTAATCGGCGTCCGTGCCAAGCTACTGGTCCCTCCACGCCATTCCAGCGTTTGCTCGGCGCCCCACCTAGCTATGACCACCTCAGAGTCTTCGGCTGTCTTTGCTTTCCTAATCAGGCAGCCACCATGCCTCATAAGCTTGCTCCCCGTTCCACTGCTTGCATGCTGCTGGGGTATCCCACTGACCACCGCGGTTATCGTTGCTTCGATCTCGATACACGAAGAGTGATCACTTCCCGTCATGTTACATTCGACGAGAATTCCTTCCCTTTCCGCTCGGCTCCGTGCAATGGCGTTTCTGACGGAACTATTGTCTGTCCGACAACAGACACCGTAGTTATTCAGGAACTGGCACCGTCGCGCGTTCAGGTTCCTGCCCATCCTGATACGCCTGCCCCAGCCTCCACACATATGGTTCCCACGCCAGAGTCTCCCCCGCTCGCGGCACCCTCTTCAGCCCATCCCACGCCGTCAGCGTCTTCTTCATCCCCGGCTGCTGCTAAGCCGCCACCTGCGCCTGCACATTCGATGATCACTCGCGCTCAGGCTGGCATCGTCAAACCCAACCCACGCTATGTGCTCGCCACCACCACGTCTCCACTTCCACTAGCGCCTCCATATCCCCTCTGCCAACCTCGGCACGCGCCGCGCTTCGAGATCCTAACTGGCACGGCCCCAAGGAACAGGAGTACCGCGCTCTTCAGGCAAACCGCAAATGGCGTTTGGTTGCGCGTCCACCTGGTGCCCATATCATCTCTGGCAAATGGGTATTTCGCCACAAGCTCAATCCGGATGGATCCCTCGAGCGCTATAAAGCCCGGTGGATGGTCCGTGGGTTCACGCAGCGCGCGGGCATTGACTTCGGTGAAACCTTCACGCCGGTCGTCAAGCCTGCCACAATCCGCATAGTGCTCACCATTGCCGCCTCTCGTCGCTGGTCCACACGACAGCTCGATGTGTCCAACGCGTTCCTTCACGGCAACCTGCAGGAACACGTTCTCTGTCAACAACCCATAGGTTTTGTCGATCCTGAGCACCCGAACGCCGTCTGTCTCCTCGACAAGTCTCTGTACGGGCTTCGTCAGGCCCCTCGCGCATGGTTCACTCAGTTTGCTGATCATGCCATCAAGCTTGGCTTCAAGCCGACACGATCCGACGCCTCACTCTTCGTTCTGCGCCGGGACCACGACATCGCATACCTCTTGCTATATGTCGACGACATCGTGCTCATAGGTTCCAGTCCGGCGCTCCTCCAAGACATCATCCAGCGCCTGAAACTGGAGTTCGCTGTCGAGGATCTTGGTGATCTGCGCTTCTTCCTCGGCATCGACGTCAAGCGTACAGCCGACGACTTCTGTGTTGTCCCAGCAGTGCTACGCCGAGGACATTCTCGAGCGCGCTGGGATGACAAACTGCAAGTCGGCTACAACACCAATCGACACTAAGGGCAAACTCTCTGCCGATGGACCAGTGATCGACGATGCCAAGACGTACAGGAGTCTGGCTGGGGCGTTGCAGTACTTGACTGTTACGCGCCCTGACCTTGCCTTCGCCGTGCAGCAAGCGTATCTGCACATGCATGATCCCCGTGCACCTCACCTCGCGCTGCTGAAACACATCCTCCGCTACGTCCGCGGCACGGTGACGATGGGATTATACCTGCGAGGCTCGGCGGACCTCAACGTCACGGCGTACTCGGACGCTGACTGGGCGGGATGCCCGGACACTCGGCGCTCGACTTCGGGATTTTGTGTCTACCTCAGCGACGCTCTTGTGTCATGGTCTTCGAAACGGCAACCTACAGTCTCTCGTTCGAGCGCTGAGGTGGAATACCGTGCTGTCGCGAACGCCGCGGCGGAATGCATTTGGCTCCGGCAACTCCTCGGCGAGCTCCATTGTGGTGTGACCAAGGCGACGGTCACCTACTGTGACAATGTTTCTACGGTGTACATGTCGGCAAACCCCATTCACCACAAGAGGACCAAGCACATCGAGTTGGACATACACTTTGTCCGCGAACGCGTTCAGATGGGCGATCTGCGTGTTCTGCATGTTCCAATAGGTGAGCAGTACGCCGATGTGATGACAAAGGGATTATGGACAACGACCTTCGAAGCATTTCGCTCCAGTCTGTGCGTCGTCCCGATGAACGTGTGAAGACTGCACCGACTGCGGGGGGTGTTGAGACATTCAGTTATTCAGTCTGTCAGGCTTGTATTCAGTCTGTACTCGTCTTGCAGTTAGCTTAGCTTCTCGTTGTGGTGACTGACATCGCCCACGATCGTGCGCACCACGCACTCCCGGTTGTAACTTGTATATATACTCAATGAGATGCAATACTACGGTCGTTGGCCACATTCTCATTCTCTACAGTCCCAAACAAACAAGCGAGGTCACCGAAACAGAAGTAGCAACTGATGGAAAAAATAATAATAATAATAATAATAATAATAATAATAATAATAATAATAATAATAATAATAATAATAATAAAGAGTGCATATGATTGGCCTCACATCGGGGATTAGCTCCGTGTCGAAGGCATGGAGATCGAGCAACACGGGACTGAGCTGCTGCCTCTGTCCCGGCGAGTCCCCAGCCGTGGCGTGCCCTCCATGCCGCGCTGCACACCACAAAGCGACCCACCGATGAGCTCTTCCCAGAAGAAAACGGAAAACTTGGACCCCGCGCAGATCTCGATGAAGCACTAAGCCATCCGTACCTGCTGCGCCCACCGGCCGGCGGCACCGGCATTGGCGGGGACGTTGAAGAGGAGCTGCTCCAAGGAGTACCGCCGCCGCCTCCGTTCATCGTCGGTGCCGGCGAAAGAGGGGGACTGTGGTGGGGACAACAGGAGGCGGAGGGGGGACGCGCCCGTCCCTCGTCGCCGCCCAGCTGCACCCCACGCTTAACCGCTGGGCCCTGGCCGCTCGACGACCGGGCACCTGCCCGCCTGACTAACGGGCCTGGCCGCTCGGGGCCACGCCCGTGCCCTCGTCGCCCGGCGCAAGGAGCCGTCCAGCCGCACCCCATGTGAGGAGAATGAGAGATAGAGATGATACGGTAGAGGACGGGGGATCGGGGAGGGTACGAGTGGACAAGAAGTATTGTTGTCGTTTGATCTTACAATAAAGGGTTTTGTTGTTTTTTAATTTTTTTATTCTAGATACAACTAATAGAGTTAAAAGTAAGGGTAAACCGAGCCTTAGTAGTTACAAAGCAGGAGTAAAATCACAACGATAATCAAAAACAAAGATAAAATTACAATCGGACATCAAAGTAGGTCACGATATTCCCTTTCTTTATCCATTTGGTACGCCAACGCGTATAATAGCTCCAGAACGATAGGAGCATCTGTACCAAATGGACTTATTGTAATAGATGCCGCTCAATCATGTTGTATTCGGATTCTTTGGGGAGACGACGCAGCAGGGCCTGGGAACCAAACATACTGTTGAAGACCGACATTTTCCTACTTTGTAGCGGCGTGACACTGCACCTATCCAACACCCATTTTAGAGGCCCACATTTTACCGTGCTTTGCAGGCTTCCGATCTGTTAGGGCTTCCCAACGCTCCATCACGACCTGTCGTGCTCCTCCAGTGTCCACGTATGCAGTAGAGCTCCATGTCACATCAACGTGTGGCCTCGCAGAGCGTCAGAGGCTCCTGCAGAAGAGCCAACAGCCTCGTCTGACGCAAAGATGGAGCAGTGAATCGGAGCTGCGTTGTGGCGATGAGGCAGCAGTTGTTGAGACCACTGCAGAGAAAGAAAAACACATTGGAACAAATTTCATGAATAAAGGTAGAGGACCAGAGACAGTGACAGGACCATAAGAAATAAGATGGCGGTGTGTCCGGATTGAACAAATATTGGCTTCGGTGTTAGCTCTTCTTTATGGAACAGTAATTTTTTCTAGGGCTGTGGCTATTTGTTCCTCCTAAACTTTAGCCCCCGTCATGTCAAATGTTTAGACACATGTATAGGATATTAAATATAAATTAATTATAAAACTAAATGTATAGATTGAGACTAATTTATGAAATGAATTTTTTAATCCTAATTAGTTCATGATTTGACAATGTAGTGCTACATTAACATATGCTAATGACGGATAATTAGACTTAATAAATTTATATCGCAGATTACTGAGAACTTATATAATTTATTTTATGATTACTATCGAACATTCGATATCATATCTCTAAACTTTAGCTCTGGATTTAAGGCTACTTTAGCATCTGGAATTAAGGATCATATCTCTAAACTTTAGTTCTGGATTTAAGGCTACTTTAGCATCTGGAATTAAGGCCAATGGTGTTGTCTGCCTGCGTTGCTGCTGCCCTTGATCCGGCTTGGCCATTCTTTGCCTGATGCGCACGCTGAAGGTAGCGGTTGCCAGGTCCTCTGATGTGACTTGTGATCTGTCACAGCTTTGCCTCTTGCACGTTTTGCCACCGCATTGCTCCACTCTCCACTCGCCTCACCAGCTACGTAAGTACACAATGGCTCCGTTCGTCTGCTGAAACTTTGGACTGAAAAATATTGTTCTCGTTGAATTGTCGTGAGAGAAAAATATTGTTTTAGTTAAAAAAATAAACTAAATAGTATAGATTATAAGGTAAGTTAAAGGAGGCCAATAACTCTAGTACTACAATATTAGTATTTTAGATGGAGCTTGTGTCTCGGACCCAACTATTTTAGGGGATGTTTGATCGAGCTACTAAAATTTAGGAGGTGTGTCGGAAGGATGTTGCATGGGCTGTTTGGATACTAATAAAAAAATAAATTATATAATCCGTCAGTACTCTACGAGACGAATTTTTAAGCCTAATTAATCTGTCATTAGTACATGTTTACTGTAGTAAAATATTGTCAAAATTATGGACTAATTAGGCTTAAAAAATTCGTATCATAAATTAGTCGTAAACTATGTAATTAGTTTCGTAATTAATCCATATTTAATACTCCATGTATCAAATATTCGACGGAACATCGACTAGAACGCCCCCTTAAAATGGAAATCTCGTTCGCGATCGTGCTGGAAAGAACGACAGCCACCAGTGGAGCTCAGAGCACTTCACTCTCTTGCAGTTTCCACATCCAAGCACAAGCACCTCACCTTCCTGCCCCGTCCCCATCCATCCATGGCAGCCCCTACCGTCGTCTTACTGCCCCTGTGGGGTGCCGGCCACCTCATGCCCATGCTCGAGGCCGGCAAGCGACTGATCACCCGCGGCGGGCGCGCGCTCTCGCTCACCGTGCTCGTCATCCCACCTCCCACGGAGGAGGTCGCGGCCGACGGCGACGCCCACATACGCAGGGAGGAGGCCTCCGGCCTCGGCATCCGCTTCGTCCGCCTCCCCGCCGTCGAGCCCCCGGACTTCCGCGGCATCGAGGACTTCTTCTCCAGGCTGGTGCAGCTGCACGCGCCCCACGTCAGGGCGGCGATCTCCAGCCTGGCGTCCCCGGTGGCCGCGTTCGTCATCGACTTCTTCTGCACCACGCTGCTCGACGTGTCCCGCGAGCTCGCCGTGCCCGCGTACGTCTACTTCACCGCCAGCGCCGGGATGCTCGCGTTCTTCCTGCGCCTTCCGTCGCTCCACGAGGAGGTGACGGTCCAGTTCGAGGAGATGGAGGGCGCCGTGGATGTGCCTGGGCTGCCGCCGGTGCCGCCGTCTTCCCTCCCGACGCCAGTGATGGACAAGAATAGCCCCAACTACACGTGGTTCGTGTACCACGGCAGGCGGTTCGCCGAGGCCGACGGCATCATCGTCAACACGGCTGCCGAGCTCGAGCAGAGCGTGCTGACTGCCATCGCCGACGGGCGGTGCACGCGCGGTGTCCGTGCCCCGACGGTCTATCCAATTGGGCCGGTGATCACGTTCAGCCCGCCCACCGAGCAGCCGCACGAGTGCGTGCGGTGGCTCGACACGCAGCCCCCGGCCTCCGTGGTGCTCCTCTGCTTCGGGAGCGTTTGGTTCTTCGCCGCGCCACAGGCGCACGAGATCGCGCACGGCCTGGAGCGCAGCGGTCACCGCTTCCTCTGGGTTGTGCGCGGCCCACCGGCACCCGGCGAGTGGCTACCGTCGGATGCGAACCTCGCCGAGCTGCTCCCCGAGGGCTTCCTCGAGAGGACCAAGGGCAGAGGCCTGGTGTGGCCGACGAAGGCGCCGCAGAAAGCGATACTAGCCCACGCCGCCGTGGGTGGTTTCGTGACACACGGCGGCTGGAACTCGATCCTCGAGAGCCTGTGGTTCGGTGTGCCGATGGCGCCGTGGCCGCTGTACGCCGAGCAGCACCTGAACGCTTTCACGCTGATGGCCTACATAGGCGTCGCCGTGGCGATGAAGGTGGACAGGAAGACGAACAATTTCGTGGAGGCCACGGAGCTGGAGCGAGCGGTGAAGGAGCTGATGGGCAGTGGCGAGGAGGGGAGGAAGGCGAGGGAGAAGGCCATGGAGATGAGGGCCGCCTGCAGGAACGCCGTGGAGGAGGGTGGCTCATCCTACGCTGCGCTGCGGAGGCTATCAGAGGAGATGTGCAAAGTCGACACGAACCACTGAAGATGAGAGGCAACTCTACACCTGTCAAGTGTTCTTTGATGCTTTGTAAAAAAAAAGGTGTTTTTGATGCTTGGACAATAGCGCCTTGTCCTGTGTTATGTCAGTCATCACGTATTTCTTTTTTTTTTCATTTCATTTTTTCAAATAAAAGGTGTAATTAGTTAGTACTCCCTCTGTCCCAATATAGGTGTTATTATGATATGCGTGCTGCTTAAACTTTCTCAATTTAGACAAGATTTATACAAAATATTAACAATATTTATATCTCCAAATAAGTTTATTATGAAAATATATTCAACGACTCATCTAACGATACTAATTATGCAACATAAATATTAATATTTTCATTTAGTCAAAGTGAAAAACGTTTGACTTCTCGAAAAAGTGAGAATGACACTCATTTTAGGACGGAGGCAGGGTAGAGCCAAGAAGTTAGTTTTTTGAATGTTAGGAGGGACAACAGTGTAAAATTTTCAAAATTTATCTGAATTTCAAAAAAGCAGTAGAGATTTCATATTCATAGAGGGCCTAGGCCCCTGCTCGCCCCCTTTCTCCGCCCCTATACGGAGGGAGTAAGAGCATCTTCAGCAGTTCCCCTTTTCTAATCCTAATGAGAAAAAACTGTTATTTTGGAGGTCTTGTAGCTTCAGCAGTTCCCCAAACCTAACCCTAATGAGAAAAAAATTCTCACTCCCTCAAATCATAACCTCCCACCCCTCAAATAAAGGGGAGACCTCTCCTCCCTCAATTCACTATTTTTCTCGTTGGGGATTGGATTTTCTCATTCTGCTAGAGAGAAGGCCTTCAAAATCCCAAAAACACGTTTTGTATCTCCCTCGATAACTAGTTTTTGGGTTGAAGTTTTCTACTAATGCTGGAGATGTTCTAACTAGATCTACAACGTGGAAAACATCACCCGACAATGAGCAATGCGGAAAGAATTGGAGGACGACGAGAGCACCTGCGCCTCCACAGCCAATGCCTTCATTTCATGTGTCCTCATAATATCGCTTAGTGTCGATCGTGCCTCTACTAGTGGCGGGCATGACCGGTGACAGGTTGTGGTGCCTACGTGTTCGCCTTCATGCACCGAAAATGGATCATCAGTGTGCCACAAACAAATCGGATACAATGAAGTTATCCACGCGGACGTCGTCTCCTTACTTCCTTGCTGGTAACCTCGCCTTCCTTCCTCCGTCACATCACCTACTCCACCTCCAGCTTTGCCACGGTGCCTTCTCCATGCCTCCTTCCTTCTGCCCTCACCCCGGTGGATCCGCAGCTGCAACCACTGCCCCTTCTCCTCCTCTTATTATGTGTTCAGTTCCGAGTCAATGAGGGATGGGATAGCCCCAACCCTGTTTCTAGGGAAGGGACTACTGTGTTTGGTTGTAAGGGTTCAGACCATCGATGTTTGTGTTTGGTTCTAGTACATCTAATATGGGATGAGCCATCTGACACGTAGGGTCCATTCGTCTCTCTTCATCCCCCAATGGGGCCCACTCATCCCTCTCCAACCCTCTAGTCTGCTCGTTGGGGAAACGCCCTCGATCCGCTAACCCGCCTCTCGTTCGACTAAACCTAAGCCCTCGCCCGCTGCACCCCTCCGCAGGACCTTCGACGTGGAGCTACGCATTTGTCGACAAGGCCACCTGCGATTTCACTGGGCTCGCACGAAGACCTTCGTTGCCAACACCACTCAATGGAGCGGCAATCGTCTATATGGACTCCCCCGACGGTCCGGCTCGCATGGCCCTCGCGTGCCCTCCTAGTAGACCTAGGCATTTTGCGGACCGAGTCGGGTTCGGGCCGGGATGAAAAAAAGCCCAGCTATTTTGGGCCGAAAAAGTACTACCCATGACTGTCGCACTGGGCAGCTTGGGCCTAATTTTTTGGGCCGGGCCTGGGCCGCCCGCGCATTTTATAGTGTAATATAGCAAAAAACAGTATTTCGGGCCGGGCTAGGACCAAGAAAATTTTTTCTAGGCAGTGGGATCTGTGCCCAGGCCCTGTTTAGTAAGGTTCGTGGGTGGGCTAAAATCCATCGGGCTTGGGCTGGGCCCATGGCCTAGGTCGGACCAGGCTCAATTTGCTCAGGTCTACCTCCTAGCTAAAGGTACTTCGTCCTCCTATTTTAAAGGGCCCAGGGCTATCTATGGGGTGGGACGCGAAGGAAGACCCTCGGGTATATCTCGCGGACCCTCGACACCGTCCCGTGAACACCACTGTAGAAGATGGCAAGAAGCGATCCCCCTAAAGGGAGCCTCGACGGCGTCAAGTGGGTAGCTGAGGGCATGGTGTAAAACGCCTTTGCTGCCCCAAGTGTTTGTAACAAACCTTCCTAGCTTGTTTGGTTGTAATTGTAATTTTGTCGCGCCCCGAGTATATATGGCTATAAATACCCAGGGCACAATTATAGAGATGATGAATTGATGGCCATTTAATCCTGAATTTACTTTACTTGTTCTCACTAACCTCGCACCCATTCTTTGACCCCTCTCATGTGGGTCACCCTCGGCCTCTAGCCAGCTGACCCTCAGTGAAGGTTAGGAGACAGAGCGAAGAACCCACAAAATCGTACCACATTGATTTTCCAACCGGACAAGACTACCTCTACTCTATATACAATATGGGGTACACAGTCGGTTGAGGTATCCAACATCTAATCATCAAAATTACATTTAATACCCTTTTTCCTTAATCTTTTTCGAACCCTATGTTGTTGTTCATCTCTTGGTCCAATGACTAAGGATGGATCCCTAGGCTTGACAGCCAACCTAGGGCAACCCACCGATGTCCTTGCCCCATGGGGTCCCTCCCGAGCGAGAGCGTTGATGGTTCCTTTGCTAGTTTGCCTGAAAACTAGTTGTTCTTTGTCATGTTAGCACAATTGGTTATCCTTTGCTGGATTTCTTGTAGACCTACCACTCTTCACCGCGAAAGCGTGATAGTTATCCGCTTCGTTCTTTGGTTCGTTTGCTACATGGACGATCTAGCCTTTGGTAGTGTGTGATCGATCTTTGCGTCAACACACTTTGCTTCAGCCCACTCGTCCTACTTGGGCTCTTCTTCAGGCGGTGAGGTATACCTTGGGTCCATAACATCGACAAGTGCACCATCTATAGCTTCCATAGGGCACACTTCTAAAAGGCCCTAAGTGGCTAGAGAGGGTGAATAGCCTAATAAAAATTCTACAAATTGACTAGAGCAACTTGTTAGACAATAAGATGGTGAAATAACAATTTTCTCTAGCTCTACTTTTACCACAGCAAGCCACCTACACAAAGCTAGTCACTATGATCTCTATATCAATATCACACAATCAATTAAGCTATGTTGCAACTACACTAACTAGTGAGCTAGTAAGAGAGCTAGTTACAACTAATTACAACTAAACAATTTAACTAGCTACACAAGGTAAGCAAGCAAGCTCTACACAAATATACTAGGAATTGAAATAAAAGTGGTAGAGCGATATATCGAACCGGGCAAGTGTCAATATATAATTCCAATGAGACAATGTGACACAAAATATATCCCCGTGGTTTGGTGGCTTGTCGACAACCTACTCCACGTTGTGACGATACACTCACTTGGTGGCTCACGCGCTAATAGGATCACACTCCTAGCCCTACACAAGGGTGTCGTAAGAACCAACACAAATGAGGATCCACAAGCCACGAGCAATCTACTAGAGTTGTCTTTTGCGAACTCCGATGGGGAATAGGCACAAAAACCCCTCACAAAAATCTTGATTGGGGGCGGATACAATCACCAACTCCCCTCACCAATCACCAAATCACCAACCGTCTAGGTGACGACAATCACCAAAGTAATAAGAAATCCACATTCACAATCACCACCTAGTGCCACAAAATGTAATCTCAAATGCACAACACTAGGGTTTTCCAAATCCTAGTGTTTGGATTAAAGCTTGCACATATGCATGAATTTTAGTTGTGGGAGAGTAACTAGTACCAAATGATACTAAGGTCTAAAGAATAGATCTTTGAAGCGTGATACCAATTGAAAGGATCAAGATGCCCAAGGGGGTGTGAATTGGGCTAATTCTAAATTTCTTGCAATAATTAAGCCATACACTTAGACCATTTCACCCTCTTGTGCCTAAAAGTGTTTCTATTGTTCTACCGCACAAAAGTTTTGCACACTAGGTTCCAATCCTACTCTAGCTTGGCAATTCTAAGAATATAAAGACATGAATTGAATTGTTCAAATGTAAATGCTCAAAGTAAAGAGAAGGAGAGGAATGCGGCGATGTTTTTCTAAGGTATCAGAGATTCGTCACTCTCCACTAGTCCTCGTTGTAGCACTCGCGCAAGGTTGTAGCTCCCCCTTGATCCGCGCAAGGATCAAGTGCTCTCTACAGGTTAATTCTTCGACACTCCGTCACGGTGAATCACCCACAACCGCTCACAGCATGACTTGGGTCATCCACAAGCTCCGCCGGATGATCACCAAGCTTCCAATCACCACTGAGCCGTCTAGGTGACGGCGATCACCAAGAGTAACAAGCACAAACTCTCACTTG
Source organism: Miscanthus lutarioriparius (assembly GCA_904845875.1). NCBI lineage: Eukaryota > Viridiplantae > Streptophyta > Magnoliopsida > Poales > Poaceae > Miscanthus > Miscanthus lutarioriparius. The sequence goes on from CAJGYO010000004.1 coordinate 20,196,163, forward strand.
ACCAAGACAAGCCTAATGAGAAATGTGGATGCACACTTGCTACTCCCTATACACTAATGAGGTCGTTAATCTTAGATTATCAAATCTTAATCACCCCATTAGGCTCTTGCTCTCTCTTGCACTCCAAAGGTGTTTCTCCACTGAACAAATGGGCAAGAGAGCTCAATTAGATGAGTAGGATATGTATTTATACCCCCATTTAAAACATAATGGTTGGGGTCCAACTCAGCATCTTTCGGGGTGACCGGACATGCAGGTCCATGTGACCGGACGCGTCGGTCAATAGCCAACGGCTACGTGGCGTCACCCTGTCAGAGAGGGCCGTTGAAGTGACCGGACGTAGAGGAGCGCCCGATCCTCCTGGACCTGACGCATCTAGTCCTCAAATTTCCTCTCTGGAACCTTACTGATGTTGACCGGACGCTGCAAACACATCGTTCGGTCATCCACTGTTCATCGTCCGATCCTTCATCAACACTGAGACCTAGCTGCTATAATTGGTCGGCACCAGCGTGTCCGGTCCCAATCAATGCACAGCGTCTAGTCTCTCCTCGGCTTCTGCTGTGCGCGCTGAACACTAACTGGACGCAGCACCTGTGAGTCTGGTCAACATTAAATCAGTGTCCAGTCAATCATTTGACCCTCCATTCACTTCCGATTCCAAAACCTTTGTGAATGAAGTTGACTCCAATCGATCTTAGGGCTATTCCTAAGCTACCTAGTGCTAAGTTTGACAAGTGTGCACCACACCTAACCCATTAGACTCACCTAGGTCAAGCTACTAGTTCATACCCCCCTTAATAGTACGGCCAAAGGAAAAACAAAGTCCTAAACTACTCTAAGTGTCTCTCCAACGCCAAACGATACTTAGAACAAGTCCATCATAAACCTTGTCGTCCATCCTTTGAAAACCAAAACGATTTCCATCGATAGGGGCATGAAAACCATAATTGCCTAAACAATCATCATAACCATGATCTAACTCTAGTTGCCTCTACATAACAAACGTTAGTCACAGTGATCTCATGTCACTATTAATCACCGAAATCCAACTAGAGGCCTAGATGCTTTCAATCTCTCCCTTTTTGGTGATTGATGACAACACAACCTCAAGTATGTATAAGAGATGAGTGAGGTTTTCAACATGCTTGGTTCATATAAGCAATTGACAATAAGAACAAAAGAGGGTTAGGCATGCTTATATGATCCAAGCCAACACAATGTACTCACAAGATATGAAATAAGAATGAGTACACAAAGTAAAGCTCATTTGTATCGGAGTAAACGTGGAAGTATCACACACAAAAAATCGAGTCCATCTCACACACTCCCCCTAAATCTAACATACTCACTCCCTTTCCCCCTTTGGCATCAAGCACCAAAACCTAAGGGTCGGACGACGGGTCAGGAGCAGACGAGTCAGGAGCTGAGGTGCGGTGAGAGATCTAAAACTGACCTGCATCATCCTCGGACCCTAAACTCTGAGCGGTCGGACCCTCTGTCACTGGAAGTGGAGATGAAGCGGTCTGGGTCTGCTTAGTGGACTCGATGGCTGGGTCGGCCTGTGGCTCAGAGGGTGTCACTGTAGGAAGTGGAGCCAGAATTACTGCTGTCACTGTCGCTGAGACCTCAAGAGTGGGAGTGACTGTCAGAGGCGGCTCGGACAAAGCAACAGAGGACGGGATTGTCTCAGTAATCCCTATGATCGGAGCAGCTGTGGTAGGAGCAGGGACTCAAAACTCAGGCGGTGTAGGCTGTCCAGTGAGCTCACTAAAAGTAGCACCCAAACTCCTGGAGACAGGGATGTCCGTCACTAGCACTGATATGGACTGAGTAGGAGTGAAGCCCATGACTATAGGAGTGAAGTGCTGAGCCTGCTCTGTCCCTGGTGAAGTGAACCACTGAGACACCTATTCGGTAGGTGAGGCAAACTATACAGTCGGCTGTCCCTGACTCTGAAACCCACTGGGCTATACAACTGGAGTCACTGGGGTAGTAGTAGCAGGCTGACCGAGCTACAATGTGAGCTGGTGAGGAGCAATCCCTATGGCAGAAAAGACATGCTGCATGAACCCAAGAAATTGCTGCTGAATGACTAACTGCTGCTGCTGCATGGCCTGTTGCTACTGCTAAAACTGATCCTATCGTGCCTGCACCTGAGCAATGGCAGCTACTATCTCCTGTGCCTGATGAGCCTGGTCCTACCGCATGCGCTCAAGTATAGCCAGCAAGGCGAGGTCTGTCTATGGTGGCTGTGGCTGTGGTGGAGTTGAGCTGGAGCCACCGGCCTCTCTATCGTGTGCACGTGGTGGCATATGTGGGATAGATTGGTAGTCCTCATCTGAGCTATTAGTCAGGTCACTCTCGACCACGTCCTCCTATTGTGCCTCTAGCTGCTCTAGCTCTGTCTCGACAATGGCCCTAACGACCTCGTCCTGCTCAGCTACAGTCTCTGGCACCTCTGGTCTATGGCTTGGCTGGCTAGGAGTTCTCTCACGACTGTGACATAATAGCTGGCTCATATCGTAATGTGGGAACTCTATAGTAGCACCACTCAACTCAGCCACTGTCTCTAGGGACTTCTATGAATCTGCTTGCCTAATAAGAAATGTGATCTAGTGAGCATATAGCAACTGATGATGGCCTCTAAAACCCTCTGCTAAGGTATCCTCCATCTCTAAAAGTGTCACATCCCAAATGTCAAACACTGTCTGGGAGACCAAGTGGTGGACTAGCCAAAGCTGAATACGGGTTAGTCCCTCTCGGTAGCCACTCCTCAGTAGCAAAGATCTCCTCATTACTGCATCAAGGATATGAGCTGTAGGTGTAAGGTCCCATGGTGTCTGGCTCGATCCCTCTCTAAACGGCTCGGTGAAGCAAGCCCTGACCAAGTCTGTAGGTGGTACTAGTCCGCCGTGAGGGCGTCTTGGTGGCTCTGTCTCTCCATAATAGATCTCGTGAATCCGAATAGGAGACTCTAGAATCCTCAATATCTCTCTAGCCCTCTGGCACTATAGCCTGTAGTCATGGCCTCTGAAGGCAAAGTGAATGAACTTGTGCCTTGGGTCAATCCACAAGGAAGCATAAAACTCTCTGACCCATGACGGAACATACCAACCAGTCTATCCTAGAAGATCTGCTAGACCTAGCAGGTAGCTGAGGTGGGGACGAATCTGCTCTCCTGCAATAGCAACTATAGCCTATAACGAGCAAACTCTCTATGATCTGAATGCCACACCACTGTTGAGATAGACATTGTAGAAATCCTCCTATAGCACTGTGTAGAACTACTCTAAAGCACGCTCATCCTGTCTCGGCGGAAACCACTCCTCAAACTCCATAAAATGGAGCTGCTGCACCTGCCTAGCTGTGGCTGCCCTCAGGTCCAAGTGTACCACTAGAGGCAGACCCTGTGGTCTAGGAGGTGGACGAGAGCCACGTCTCTATGTCTGAGGCCTCAGTGACACTTGGGTGCGAGTGCGACTGGAGCGTCGAAGTCATGTCTACTTTGCTTGCTCTGCCTCCTCTGCCTGCTGCTCGGTCTCCTCCAGAGGCTCAACCTCCTCCACTCGAGTTCCCTCTGGTGCATCCTCCAAATCAACACGCTGACCTCCAAGCAAGATAGTACCATGAGGACTACCAAGATTAGCCTCAAGCTGCTCAACTGCAGTCCTCTGAGCTGGTGACAACTGATCGCCAATGCAAATACCACTGCCTCTGCCACCTCTCATAGCACGCTCTATGGTGATGGCCACTACTGCTGCTCTCTCTGTCTCTATATCACCTCTCTTGCGCTTCTTCTTTGTAGTGGTCTTCTTTGGCCCCTTTTCCTTTTCCTGTGCTGTCAGGTGAGGAGGACGCCTCTCATCATCATCGTCGGGACCACCCCCGACGTTCTTGCAACGAGCCATATCTAACACTAAAAGGAACCACTAAACCTAAGAGAACTCACTGCCAAAAGATACAACTGCTGCTGACCACTGACACTCCCCCTAGATCACTATCGTCTGTCACTCAAGAGGCTTGGCCTCTATTCTATACTACGGGCTTGGCCCTAAGTTTATCTGCCACTAAAACACCGACAAGCAAACTCACTGCCCAAACTCACTGCACAGGATAGAGTAGGAAGTATACATAAGCAACATTATATACTAGAGGTGCGATGGTCCTTAGAAGAAGCAAGCAATTAGGTAAGTGAACAGATGGAATGGCTTGCTACCTTAGTTCAAGTCTAGGACCTACGAAAGGATGAGACACCGAGCATGGGGGGCACCACACGAGAATCAACAATGTCACTGCATAGACATACAGCAAACTGAAAGGATCAATCAATGAACTAGATGTGGTTCAGGCATTATAATTAACACCTGGCGGGCGACAAGGGAACTCACCTAGGAAATGCTGTCAATCGGCTAAGGGAATGTCGAGGATGGGTGTACGCGTTTGCTGGAGTCAAGAGAATCAACGGTGAGGTCGACGGAAGGACCACGACGGTGGTGGTGATGACCCACGACGGTTGAGGTTAGGGCACCGCGGCAGCGATGGAGCGGTGCGAGCACGGGTAGAGCGACGGCCACGGTGGCTACGCTGCACGTGGGCGCGCGGAAGGGCGACTAGAGTGACGCGGCGACGGCACTAGGGTTCAGGTGAACGTGGCAGCGTGGCGTGGGTGTGGTAGTGTGGCGCGGGAGCGGTGGCGCAAGGGTGCGGGCATGGCGGCATGAGGGCACGGCGTGGATGCGGCGGTGCGGTGCGGGCGCGGGCACGGGCACGGCGACGCGAGGATGTGGGCATAGCGTGGATGCGGCGGTGCGGCGTGGGCGCAGGCATGGCGGTGCGAGGGCATGGGCGCGTTAGGGAGAAGAAAAGTATGTGTGGGCCCCAACGCCAGACAGAGAAAATATAGATCTATTTTGCTTTGACAGTTGCGACCGGATGCACAGGTGAAATTCACCTGACGCTGCTCCCCAGAGTCCGGTCGAGTATAGAGAGGTCTAGAAAGCCTCAAAACACGACCAAACGCGTCCAATTACCCTAGATTGGACGTAGCTTAGAGTCCGGTCATTCCTATGTTCCAACTTGCCCTGACCGGATGCAGTTTCAACTTGTCACCGGACACAGATGGAACACTATTCATCGTCCGGTCTTCTTTGGCACTTGCATCTCCTCCTAATGTACTGACCGGACGCTGCCATGGGTGAGTCCGGTCCCTACGTCCGGTCCATCTTCCACAGCAGTTTCTTCTCCTTTCTATGCGACGCTTTCTCCCAATCAAGTCCCAACTTCGATAAGACCAAAATAACCACCAATTGGGACAGATATGGGAGAGCTCTCTCAAACCCTCAATTTTTTCAAAATAATTTGCCTTTGGCTCTAATTCATTTTAGAAAAAATAAGCAACAAAAGAGGTGAGGAGCAACATGTGGCCACCCAATAGGGTTTATAACTAATAGGAGCTTTAAATGCTCTCCCTATTTGTGGACGAACACATCGGATGCTCAAAAAAAATAACCAAAAAGAAACGACAAAGCAACACACATGCGTATGCAATGCAATACTTGAAAGAAAAACAAGTTGCTCGTCAAGTTTGATCCAAAGTTAAGCTTCTTCACACGCTTTTTGGCGGTTATCTTAACCATGTTAGACAAGCCCTAAGTGCATTACTAAAAATTAAACATGTTTTATATTACAATGCAATGCAAGGGACAACACAAGCTCATTTTCTTGTGAAGTTACTTAGATCAAGCACATTAAGCTCATTCCTCAACCAACAAAATGTAGCCTCATCTAGCAGTTTTGTAAAGATATCCGCCAATTGATCCTCGGTCCTTACACCTTCTAGTGATATATGATTTTTAGCAACATGATCTCTAAGAAAGTGACGACGGATATCTATGTGCTTGGTGTAAGAGTGTTGAACCGGGTTATTAGCAAGTTTTACCGCACTCTCATTGTCAGACAAGAGAGGTACTCTTTCTAGAACTATATTATAGTCTAGAAGAGTTTTCTTCATGTAAAGAATTTTTTGTACACAACAAGCACCTGCGGTAATGTACTCCGCCTCGGCGGTGGACAGGGCCACACTATTTTGCTTCTTAGAGGTCCAAGACACTAGTGATCTACCAAGCAAATGGCACCCTCCGAATGTGCTTTTTCTATCAATTTTGCAACCGACATAATTCAAATCGGAATAGCCAACAAGTTGAAATCTAGCTCATTTGGATACCTAAGACCAGTGCTTGGTGTGAGCTTAAGGTACCTAAAGATTCTTTTAACGACAACCATGTGAGCCTCCTTAGGATTAGCTTGAAATCTAGCACATATACACACACTAAACATGATATCGGGCCTAGATGCGATCAAGTATAACAAGCTACCAATCATAGAACGGTAGAGAGTTTGATCAACTGATTTACCTCCCTCATCTAGGTCAAGATGTCCATTAGATGGTATTGGTGTTTTGATTGGCTTACATTCATCCATTTTAAACCTCTTGAGAAGATCCTTGGTATATTTTTCTTGAGAGATGAAGATCCCTTCTCTCATTTGCTTGACTTGAAAACTAAGAAAGAATGTAAGCTCTCTAATCATAGACATCTCGAACTCCTTCGACATCGATTCACCAAACTCTTTGTAATAGTCTTCGTTTGATGAGCCAAATATGATATCATCAACATATACTTGACAAATGAAGATCTCTCCATCAAGCTTCTTGGTGAATAGTGTGGTGTCGACCTTCCCATTGGTGAAGCCCTTCTCAATTAGGAAATCCCAAAGACGCTCATACCAAGCTCTTGGGGCTTGCTTTAGCCCATATAGTACCTTGGACAACCTATAAACATGATTAGGATATCTAGGGTCTTCGAACCCGGGAGGTTGATCAACATACACTAATTCATTTATGAAGCCATTTAAAAAAATACTTTTAACATCCATTTGATATAATTTCATTTCATGATGAGATGCATATGCAAGAAGGATACGAATGGCTTCAAGTCTTACAACTGGAGCAAAAGTCTCTCCAAAATCCAACCTTTCAACTTGAGAGAACCCCTTTGTAACTAGCCTTGCCTTGTTCCTCACAACGATGCCTTGATCATCTTGCTTGTTGCGGAACACCCACTTTGTTCCAATGACTCTTGCATCTTGTAGTCGCTCTTCAAGTGTCCAAACTTCATTGCGGGTGAAGTTGTTCAATTCTTTATGCATGGCATTTATCCAATCCGGATCTTGAAGAGCTTCTTCTAAATTCTTAGGCTCAATACAAGAAACAAACAAGTGATGTTCAATAAATAAAGCAAGTTTTTGAGAGCGAGTCATTACACCCTTTGAAGTACTCCCTATGATGAGATCTTATGGATGTGCTTGTAGTAGGAGTGAATTTCTTCTATCAGCCACTTAAGGAAGAGGTTGTGGAGCATCAACATCTTGAGCTTGTGCCACCATTTGGTCATGGGAGACGTGAGTATCTTCATTTTCTACTCTCCCATCTTTATCGTCATCTTGTGTCATATTTGATGAAGAGTGTGGATCAATCACTTGTACATCATCTTTGGGCTTGATGCCTCCAACTGGAATGTTCTTCATGGCCTCCCTCAATGGTTCATCGCCTACATTATCAAGATTCTCATGTGCTCCTTGGGAGCTGTTAGATTCATCAAATTCCGCATCATATGTTTCTTCAACCAAGCCGGTGGCATGATTAAGTACTCGATATGATTTGGACTTTGATGAGTAACCAATAAGAAAACCAATATCATAACGTCTTTGGAACTTCCCTAGGTGTTTCCGCTTCTTGTAGATGTAGCATTTGCAACCAAACACCTAGAAGAATGAGACGTTCAGTTTCTTCCCATTGAGCAACTCATAAGGGGTCTTGCCTAGAAACTTTTGGAGAAATAGGCGGTTGGATGCATAGCATACAGTGTTGATAGCTTCCACCCATAGATCTTGAGGTGTATTGTACTCATCAAACATTGTTCTTGCAAGAGTGATTAGTGTTCAGTTCTTTCTCTCTACTACACCATTTTGTTGGTGTAGGTTGCGGAGACCTCATGCTTGATCTCAACTTTATCACAATATGCTTCAATGTTTGTGTTATCAAATTCTTTTCCATTATCACTTCTTATCTTCTTGAGCTTCACTTCAAATTTATTTTGTGCTCTCTTGGCAAACTTCTTGAAACATGCGGCCACTTTGGTCTTGTCATGAAAAAAGAACACTCAAGTATATCTAGAGTAGTCATCAGCTATCACAATACAATATAGATTGCCTCTCAAACTCTTATAATTTGTTGGTCCAAATAGATCTATGTGGAGAAGCTCTAGCACTCTTGTTGTTGATATGTAAGCTTTGGTTGGATGAGTGTTTGCAACTTGCTTGCCGGCTTGACATGCATTACAAAGTTTGTCCTTTTCAAATTTCACATCCTTCAACCCTCTCACAAACTCATTTTTTATTAACTTCTTGAGTGAACTCATCCCAACATGTGCAAGTATTTTATGCCAAAGCCACCCAAGTGATGTTTTGGTGAATAAGCATGTCTTCATGTTTGCATCTTTGAAGGTGAAATCCACTAGATATAGGTTGTTGTATCTAAAGCAATTGAATATAAGTTGATCATCATCTTTCTTTAACACAACCACTTCCTTCTTGGTGAACAAACATTAAAAACTAAGATCACACAATTGACCAATGGATAGCAAGTTGAAGCTCAATGAAGCAACATATAGCACATTTGATATTGAGTGATCATTTGATATTGCAACTTTGCCCAACCCTTGTACTTTGCCCTTTGAATTATCACCAAATGTAATCCTTTCTTGACCATCTACCTCTTCATCTAGTGAGGTGAACATACGAGGATCACTGGTCATATGTTGAGTACAATCACTATCAATAACCCAATGACTTTCACTGGTCTTGTAGTTCACCTACACACTCAAGAGATCAAGCTTTTTGTTTAGAGACCTAAACTTGATGAGGGCCCTTGACTTTCTCAACTAGTGACTTAGAAACCTAAATTTGCTTAGGCATATTCTTGTTGGGTGGACCTAAGAACATGACTTTCATCTTTTCACTAGAATATTTTCTAAGCATGTAGTGAGCATTGAAGGCAAAGGGTCTAGCATGCTTAGGCAAGGGTTGTGGTGGTGGAGTTTCACACTCATAAGCAAAGTGACCTTCTTGTCCACACTCAAAGCATCTCTTTGGCTTAGGCTTTGACTTGTATTGTTGTTGATGTTGAACTTGAGCTTTCTTCTCTTGATTTGCCAAGAACCCAATGCCACTTCTATCCATCTTCATCACGGTATTCATAAGTAGCTCATTTTGGAGTTATTGGTCTCTTGTGAACTTACTCAAACCGGTCTTGAGATGCTCTTTATCCAACTTAAGTTTCTTATTTTCTTCTCTAAGTTCATCATGGTTCTTCTCCATCTTGAGTTTCTTGTTCTCTTCTCTAAGCATATCATTCTCAAGTGCCATATCATGATTATTGTCAAGATTCTCTTGTGTTGGTGGTTGATAGCTTTTCAAGATCCTTCTTGAGGTTTTTATTTTCATTCTTGAGCTTGACATACTCATCATAGTTGTCAGATTCAACCACTTTCTTGCCTTTGCTACTAGAACCTTGCTCAATGCTCTCAACAATCAAGTTATCACATGATGTGGCTATATCAATCTTAACAACATTGTTAGTAGCATCATGTGGCTCATTTGGCAATAACTCATGAGAAAGAATAAGATTATCATGATTAACCTTGAGATTAGTGTACTCTTCTTTTAGCAAGTTGTAACTAATGGTGAGCTCATTGTGTATCTCCTCAAGTTTATCATGTTTTTCTCTAAGCTCCCTTTTAGAGGTTTTAAGTTCCTTGAGTTTGGATGACACAATTTTGTTCTCTTCTCTAAGTTCATCATTAGCGTTTTCGGCTATGTCATACTTTGCTAAGAGTGAGTCATTCACAAGTTCTACCTTCTCATTTTTAGCTCTTGTCTTTCTAATGATTTTAGTATATTGGTTTAACAATTTGACAAGATCATCATAAGAAGGTGATTCAAATTCTTCATCACTATCACTACCATTCTCATCATCACTAGCATTGTCATCACCACCACTATCATCATCATTTTGTACCTTTTGTTCACCCTTGGCCATGATGCATAGGTATGTAGAAGATGATGACGATGGTGTCGGTGAAGGTAGTGAAGACCCAATCACAAGAGCGGCCACCTTCTCCTTCTCATTTTCACTTCCATCGTCGGATGAGCCGCTTGATGATTCAATGTCCGTGAGCCAATCATCAATAATATAGGCCTTGCCATTCTTCTTCTTGTGAAATTCCTTCTTCTTGCCATCCTTCTTATTGTATGGATTGTTCTTCTTCTTCTTAACATCATCATCACTTGAGTCATCTTTCTTGCCCTTGTACTTCTTCTTATACTTGTCTTTCTTGGGTTTGGGGCATTGATGAGTTAGATGACCAAGATCTCCACAATTGTAGCAATCCATTTTGGAGATGGGTTTCCTTCTACTACTAGTGAAGAATTTCTTGTTCTTGCCATCAAACTTGACACCATTCTTGTTTAGCTTCTTGAGCATCTTGACGGTTCTTCTCACCATGAGAGCAAGGCTTGTATGATCAATCTCATCATCACTTGAGCTATCATGATCAACTTTTGCTTTGCCCCTCTTCTCTTGGCTAGCCTTGAACGTCAAATCTTTCTTCTTGATGGAAGAAGAGTCATCTTGTGGAGTGATGTGCATGTACATCTCATGTGCATTCATCTTCCCTAATATTTGAGTTGGCGTAGCGATGGAAAGATCACCTTGATGAAGCACCGTCACAATATGCCCATACTTGTCAATGGGGAGGACACTCAAGATCTTTCTCATAACATCAGATGGTTGTATTTGAGTGAGTCCAAACCCATTGACCTCCTCTACGTGAACATTCAAGCGTGAATACATTTCATTAGCATTTTCACTAAGAAGCATTTCAAATGAATTAAGCTTCTTTATCACGAGGTGATAGCGTTCCTCACGCTCACTCTTGGTTCCCTCATGGAGCGCACAAATGTCCGACCATAGTTGATGGGCGTCTTTGTGGTTTTGCACATAGTTAAAGACATCCTTGCAAAGGCATCTAAAAAGAGTGTTTCTAGCCTTTGCATTCCACTTCTCGTTGTGAATCTCATCACCTTGAAGGTTAGCGGAATCTCTAGGTGTTGGGAAACCTTGTGAGGAGGCTCTAAGCACTCCAACATCTAGAGCCTCTAGGTACGCCTCCATACGATTTTTCCAATAAGGAAAGTCATCTCCCTTGAAGGGGACCATGACACCTAAGAGGGGGGGGGGGAATTAGGCGTCTTAAAATTCTGACTCTAAACAATAGCCTCTTTTTCTACCCTTAGCAAAACCTATGCAAAAGATAAACTATCTCAATGTGCAACTACAGTTTTGCTAGTGTGTTGCTATCTCTATCACAAAAGAGTAATACAAACAATATAAATGCGGAAGCTAAAGAGCAAGATAGAGATATGCAAACTCCCATCGACGACTCTGGTATTTTTACCGAGGTATCGAGAAGCGCGCAAGGTTTCCCCTAGTCCTCGTTGGAGCCCTTCGCAAGAAATCCCTCGCAAGGGCCAAGCTCCCGGTCAGGGTAACTCCGTGGATAGCTCTGGACCTTCCCCACGTGCAAGCGGGTCTCCGGTTAAGCCACTCGTGACAAAGCTTCTCCCGGACCACTTCCCGCCGTCTTCACTATCAAGCTTCCGGCCGAAACGCCGTGGGCCTTGTTCCCTCTGGTACACGGTGGTGGCCACACCACAAACACAGTTGGTGTAATCTCGCAAGACTACAAGCCCCTTTGATGTACAACAATGGTGCATGCAAGCACCGAGTGGTAAGAGATATGCAAACCTCACTAAACACTAGGCTAACACCTAGAGCAAGCGCATAAACGGTTGTCTAATCAACCTAAGCACCTACGCTAATCACCTAGTGAAACACTAAGCACTATGCATATGGACATCACTAAAATGGTGTATCAACACTCTAGATATGTTTCCTCAGCTCCACTCCTATGAAATGGCCGGTTAGGAGAGTCTATTTATAAGCCTCATGAAGAAAGTAGCCATTGAAAATGAAATCTCGCTTTTCTTCTTAGTGGGCCTGCAGGTCTTGGGCCTTCCCTCCTCTTCCATTGCTCCATCGTCAGAACAGCCATCTTCATTGGTCTGTTGTAGTACATGGCGAGGCAGCTTTCTGACATTCCCCCTCCCTTGGAATGCTGCTTGACCCCAAGCAGCAGCACGAGGGTATTCAGGCAAGTTGTTCCATTTGACCAGAACTTGCTGCACTTGATTTGGCCCTCGAAGCACCGTACGAGATTCCAACACCTGTTCTAGGGCTATATGCAGAGCAAAGTCAGACAGAAGGATTGGTATTACCTTGTGGTTGGAGCCAATTGCCTTCTTGAGCTGAGACACGTGAAATACAGGGTGTATGGAAGACTGAGGAGGAAGCTCGAGCTTCTAAGCCACTGAACGCACACGGGCAACAATACGATAAGGCCCGAAGAAACGAAAAGCCAGTTTCTGATGAGATCTTGGCGCCAAGGAGGTTTGTACGTACGACTGCAATTTCAGAAACACCAGATCATCAACAGCAAATGTCCGTTCAGAGCGGCTCTGGTCAGCTTGCTTCTTCATACGGTGCTTGGCACGGTTGAGGTGGTGATACAAGAGCTGGCCCATCCATTGTCGATCAGAGGCCCGACTGATAACCTCAGTGTTTTCAGTAGCTGTCGGATCCACAGCGAGCAGGCAAGGAGGATAACCATAGAGAGCCTCGAAAGGGGAGTGACCAATAGCTGAATGCACAGAAGTATTATACCATAATTCTGCCGAGGAGAGCCACTGATGCCATTTGTGTGGACAGGCATGAACGAAACAGCGCAGATATGTTTCGAGGCACTGGTTGAGGCGCTCTGTTTGGCCGTCCGACTGAGGGTGATAGGCCATGCTGCGGCATAGCTTGACATCTGCCAGTTTGAACAGATCTGACCAGAAATGGCTTGTAAAGATTCGGTCATGGTCAGATATAAGAGCACCAGGTAAACCATGGAGGTGATAAACATTGTGGAAGAAGGCCTTGGCCACATCAGAAGCCGAAAATGGGTGTCGTAGAGGTATAAAGTGTCCATACTTGGTAAGTAGATCAATCACCAAGTCCATAGAGATTACCTGCCAGGCCAAAGCTGGAACGGGCAAAGCCTGGAGTAATCCTGGGGACTTAGATCGATCATACTTGGACTGCTGACAGAGTGCAAGATTGAAGAAACTCTTTGATAGCTGTTTTCATACCCTTCCATGCAAAGCATTGCTTCAGTCGCATATAGGTGACAGGAGTACCAGAATGTCCGCCCCACAAGCTTGCATGAAATTCGATGATGAGGTGCTGCTGTAAACGAGGATCGGCACCAATGCAGATGCGGGATCGGTAACGTAATAAGCCTGATTGTAGGGTATAGCGAGGGACAGAAGATGGATCCAGCGCCAGCTTGCTTAGGAGCTCTTGAGCCATGGGATCCTGACTGTAGCTTGCTAGAACAGCTTGCAGCCAATTGGGTACCAGTGAAGTAACAGCGAGACAGACTGCCGGTGGGTCGGGTTGACGCGATAGTGCGTCGACAGCACGATTGTCAGAGCCCGGGTGGTAAACGATGCGGTATTGGAGGCCCAAAAACTTGGAGAACACCCTTTGTTGCTGGTGAGTGTGAAGGCGTTGATCCGATAACTGAGTGAGGCTTTTCTGATCCGTCAGGATGACGAATTCTTGAAACTGCAAGTAAGAACGCCAAGTTTGAACGGTCAGGAGATGGCCACAAAATCCTTCTCATATGTTGACAGACCGCGAGTTTTGGGGCCAAGTGCCTTGCTAAAAAATGCCAAAGGGTGTCCGTCACCGATGCCAGAATCAGAGGCGTCTGTTTCAATTGTGAATGGCTTGGATAAGTTGGGAAGTGCCAACACCGGTGATTGAGGCACAGAGCAGATTTCAGGGCCTGAAAAGCAGCTTCATGATCGGAAGTCAAGATAAACAGTGAACTATTCTTCAGTAACTGTGTTAGGGGCTCGGAGATAAGGCCGAAATGGCGCACAAACCGCCTGTAATAACCAGCAAGACCCAAGAAGGAACGAAGCTCCTTGATAGACGCTGGAGTTGGCCAGCGTGCAATGGCATCCAATTTGGAGGGGTCGGTGCCCACACCAGCTACAATGATAACGTGACTAAGGTAATTAATTTCAGTTTGGGCGAACGAGCACTTGGAGAGCTTGAGCTTCCACTGGAGTTCGAAGACAAAACGAAGATGCTCCAGATTTTCCTCAATAGTAGCACTGTAAACAAGTATGTCATCGAAGAACACCAACACGAACTTGCGAAGGCATGGGTGGAGTGTGGTGTTCATTGCATCTTTAAAGGTGCGGTGCCCCAGTCAAACCAAATGACATAACCTGAAACTCAAATCGCCCAAAATGTGTTTGAAATGTCGTTTTAAATTTTTCCCCTGGTTTCATACGAATCTGATGGAAGCTAGCTTGTAAATCCAGTGTTGTGAAATATGCTGCTCCATTTAACTCATCCAGAAGCTCCTCTATTATAGGCACCGGGTATTTACCCTTGACAGTAATAGCATTCAACTGTCGATAGTCTACGCAGAAGCGCCAGGTCTGATCTTTCTTCTTGACCAACAAAACTGGAGAAGCGAATGCACTGGTACTCTTTTGAATAATGCCTTGATCGAGCATATCAGCCACTTACCGCTCGATTTCAGTCTTCAGAATCGGAGCATAATGGTATGGCCTAACAAAAACCGGCTGTGCCCCAGGTATCAGGGGTATTGAGTGGTCACAGGCACAACTGGGAGGCAGACATTGTGTTGGCTCAAACAGATGTGAGAATTCCGTCACCAAGTCTTGGACCATCGGTGGCACTGAATCCACGGTTGACTGAACTGAGCATAACCGAATTACAGTCCCCACTGGCAGATCAGGAGCATCACCCAGTAATACTGCCGTGGACCCCTGGTATGGAATGGAAACCCATTTTTCACCCCAATGGACATGCATTGGACTGAAGCTGGCTAACCAGTCGAGGCCGAGGATCATATCAAAAGAAGATAGGGTCAGCCGCTTGAGGTCAGAAGTGAAGGCGCATCCCTGCACAGTCCATGCAGCTGCTGGAAGATGAGAGGTGCATTGCAAAACGGCGCCGTTAGCCACCTGCACACTGACTGCCGGAGATAAAGGCTGGACGCGTTGCAAAGTGTGAGCCACCGTTGCACTGATAAATGTGTGTGAACTACCAGAGTCAACAAGAATAGATAGAGGAGTGCCCTGAATAGAACCTGAGAAACAAAGTGTCTTTGGTGCCGGAATACCAGCCAGGGCAGCCACAGACAAATGCATCATAACTTGGGCTTCTGTTCGCGAAGAAGGATCTTGCTCTTCTGCTTCATCCAACTCAGGCAACATATCCAACAGCTCTTGGACGAGCTGTAACTGCACCACTTTAGAACAACGATGGTCCCGGCTCCATTTAGCACCGCACCGGATGCAGAGTCCTTGAGCCCGGCGGGAGGCACGGAGAGCCTGGAACTTCTCTTCGGCCGAAGATTGTGGCGCATTTAGCAAACACTTGACATCACCGCCAACAGGCTTCGGTGGTGGTGGTGGCAAGGGAAGAGGTGGAGTCCAGGCAAATCGCCGGAACGGCCGTTTAGCAGTCACCATCGCTAGCTTCCTCCTGCAACTGAGCAAGAGCACAAGAAGTATTGAGTGTGGAGGGACCCTGAACAAGAATAACAGCTTTAATATCATCACGCAAGCCATCTATGAGGCGTTGGGTATAATAAAGTGGGTCAGGATGCTTGGCGTAAGCTTTTAAGTCATCAACAAGAACTACAAACTGATCAATGTACCATACCTTGTGATAGCATGTCTTTTCAAAATCAAGGAGAGGCCTCATACCATATACAGAACCTGATTTTAGATCAAGATCAGAACAATCTCTTATCATGTTCTGCTTCCAAACTTCAATGCGAGGAAAAGAGTCAGGCAATCGGCGATGAGAGAAATCAACATGATCCAAATAAATAACCTTTGCAAAACAAAAACAAAAAAGAATTAAAACAAGAAAATAATCATAATTATGCAGAACAGAATAATCAAGTAAAATAAGACAATGCACATATAACAGGATATACTTACAGCAAGATAGAACATACAACCACTAAGAGTTCTAGGATTTTTCTCAGCATCTTTCTTTCCTTTGTTGAAATTCTTGACACCATCAAGCAACCAATGCAAGACAAACCCTGGCCAGTCGTAAGAATTGATATGCTCAATGTCTTCGAAAACACCAAGGTAGCGGGGGCTAGGAACAATGTTAGAGTTGGGGTACAAAAAACAGTGAAGAGCAACAACCAAGAAACATATCAACAGCTCTTCATCACTCAGATCATCAGCCTTCAGCTTAGAAACAAAGAAGGATACTTGGGGCAAGGTAGTCTTGCCAATCTTTGATAGAACATACTCTCTTCCAGCAGAGTAATTTGAAGGAAAATGAGTCCCACCAACAGGAATACCAAGAACATGATTAACAGACTGAGCAATCAATGAGATAACCTTCCCTTGAACAATAAGATCACCAGACTTAGACTCGACAAGAGAAGCCAACCACTTGCTAAATTTCTTAGGAACAAAGCACTTGTCGAAAAGCAGAAGGGATCCAAAACCATATCTCCTAACAACATCTTTCCGATCCTCAGACATAAAAGAAATGACACCAGCAAATTTATTGATAGACTGCCTAGTAAAAGCTTCAGAACTCCGCGAAGCAGATATCTTTTTCTTGGACTATAAGCAGAAACAAAAGGCATAATATAAAAATCTACACTACTTGAAATATAAATGATAAAAAAGGTTAATAACGAAGGTCATACCTGAGCTTGCAAAGCCAAACTCATTTACGCCTCAATGCATCGATACGCTTGTACACAACACTCAGGACCTAGCTCTCCTGTGACGGTCAGTCAGTGTGGTAGCGGCAATGCGTGGTCAGCGTCGCTTCCATCTAATTATAAGTAAATTATTAAAAAATACAGCTCCGCTGATCGACGACCCTCAGGATCCAGCTCTCTTGTACTTGTGTCGTGGCCGGTATCTCACTGTGTCCCTCACGCAGTCGGCAGTCGGTGTCTCGATGGCCGCCGCCGACTCCTCCCCACTACACATAGTCATCTTCCGTGGCTCGCGTTCGGTCACTTGGTCCCATGCCTCGAGCTCGCCGAGCGCCTCGTAGAGCACCGCCACCGCGTGTCCTTCGTGTCCACCCCGGGTATCCTCAGCAGGCTCCGCCCGGTCGCGCCTGCGCTGGCCTCGCTCATCGACTTGGTGGCCCTCCCGTTCCCGCGCATTGATGGCCTCCCCGATGGCGTCGAGGCCACTTTTGACCTCCCGCCCGGCAAGGCCGACCTCCACATGGAAGCCTTGGACCGCCTCGCTCCGGCCTTCTCCGCCTTCCTCGATGCCGCCTGCGCCGACGGGAGTGCCCACAAGGTGGACTGGGTGCTCATCGACAACTTCCACGCGTCCATGGCGGACGTCGCCAGCGAGCACAAGGTTCTAGAAATGGATATATATAGTACACCCACCGTAATGAAAAATGAAAACCAGATGCGTGAATTTTGGTACCCTGCAGTAATAAGCCCTTCCTTCTTTTGCTTGCATTGTCGATGTCCTACAGGTTCCCTGCATACTGAACATGCCCTACTCTGCGGCGACGACAGAGGATTACGCCATTCTAGACCCCTCGGTTTCACCAATATTCCGGCATTCTAGGTTCCCTGCATAGAGACAGTTTGACCGTCAAGCAGCTGCACGAGATTGCTGGCGGGCTGGAGCTCGCCGAACGCGCTTCCTCTGGGCTCTCAAGAAGCCTAAAGGCGTCCACCCCGACGAGGACGTCCTGCCTCCGGGTTTCGAGGAGCGCACGCGTGGCCGCGGCTCCGTTGTCACGGGCTGGGTTCCTCAGACCAGCATACTGGGGCATGGCGCCGTCGCCGCGTTCATGATGCACTGCGGCTGGGGCTCCACCATCGAGGCGCTTCAGTATGGCCATCCTCTGATCATGATGCTAGTTCTCGTGGACCACTTGTCCACCGCGCGGGTGATCATGGACCTGCGGAAGGTCGGAGTTAAGGTGCGAAAGGAGAACAATGACGAAGCGTTTCTTGGTGACAACATCGCAACCGCAATCCGGGCTGTCATGTGCGAAGAAGAAAGTAAGAGGATCTTTGTGGCCAATGATAGATATAACAGGAGCTTAGCAGTAGATCTAGCGGGTACGTATTATTATGAACATGATGAACACACCCTAAAATTTTAAACTATTAGATCTAGAGGGAGAGGAAGGGATGAAAAGGGCTGACCGTCTGTGCCCTTGGAGGAGGATCCGTTCGCGTCAGCCGTGGAGTCGGTAAAGCCGGAGGGCGTCGGTATAGTGGTCGTAGGTGACACGGTCCGGTGGCGGCGGGTCGGCGAAGGCTGTGGAGTTCAGTGATACAGTCCGGTGGCGGCGAGGTAGTGGAGCTTCCCGTCACTGGCTGTGCACCCTCTAGATCGGATTAGGGATTTTGATGAGGAACTGTGGCTTGGTCAACCTCGTAAAGAGAGTCACCGGCCCTCACATCTCTTTATAGCGCAGTGTGACGGGGGCCCACCAATCATGTAGGGTTGGACGTCCCCGATCACGGCGTGAGGTCAAGGCCCAACTCGGCCGTTGGGCCGAGCTGGAGAGATCATCACTAACGATCTCTCCCTTGATCTTATCTTATTACTTAAACTTAACTTACTTACTTTATCTTATTCCCATTCTATCACAGATCAGTACATAGAGCGTGCCTCATCGTCATGGTCAGTTGCCATTAGATTAAACAGCTACAATGCACTTCTCTGTTTTTGAAATAGATTCTCAACTAGGCCCTTATTGTCCAGGAATCATAGGCTTTCCCTTAAACTCATGCTGGCTAAGTGTTCTCTGAACATACTGGATGGTAAGCCTTTTATAAGCGGATCCGCGAGCATCTTTTCTATTCTTAGATGCTCAAGACTAATTATATGATCCCGAACTTTATCTTTCACAATATAATACTTTATGTTAATGTGTTTGGCAGCACCACTTAACTTATTGTTGTGAGCATAACATACTGCTGGATTATTATCGCAGTATAACTTGAGTGGCTTATGTATATCGTCTACCACTTTCAACCCGGACATGAATTTCTTTAGCCAATTCAGGCCTCATAACATGCTACAAACTCGGCATACATTGTGGACGATGTAGTGACGGTTTGTTTTGAGCTTTTCCACGATAGCTCCTCCTACGAGAGTGAATATATATCCTGACGTGGACTTTCTGTTACCTCCCGCATAATCAGAATCTGTATACCTCTCTATGTGTAGGGAATCAAATCTTCTGTACGTTAGCATGAGACCCTTCGTACCTTGCAAGTAACGTAAAACTTTCTTTACTAATTTCCAGTGTTCTATTCCTGGATTACTCTGATATCTGCCAAGTAACCCGGTAACAAATGCTAAGTCAGGACAAGTACACACTTGAGCATACTATAAACTTTCGATAGCTGAACTATATGTAACTGCTTTCATTTTATCAATCTCATATTTGTTCCTGGGACATTGAAATTCTCCATATCTGTCGCCCTTGACTATGGGAGTAGGTGAAGACTTACAATTTTGCAAACTGTATTTCTTTAGAACTTTTTCTAAGTATGCCTTTTGTGATAATCCTAAAACCTCCTTTTCTCTATCTCGCTGAATCTCTATTCCTAGAACGAATGAAGCTTCACCGAGATCCTTCATATCAAACTTTGAGGACAAGAACTTCTTTGTGTCTAGTAGTAGATTAACATCACTGCTAGCGAGCAAGATGTCATCCACATACAAGACTAGGAAAATATATTTTCCATTCTTGAACTTTGCATAAACATAATTGTCCTCTACATTTTCTTGAAACCCAAAATTTCTTATTGTACTGTCAAACTTCAAATACCGCTGTCTTGAAGCTTGTTTTAATCCGTAAATGGATTTCTTCAAGCGACATCCCATACGTTCTTTTCCTTCCACAACAAAACCTTTCGGTTGTGCCATATAAACATTTTTCTCTAGATCCCCGTTTAGAAACACCATCTTTACATCCATCTGATGTAATTCTAAATCGTAATGTGCTACAAGCGCAATTATGATTCTAAAAGAATCCTTACATGAGACTAGAGAAAATGTCTCATTATAATCTATACATTCTCTTTGCGTGAAGCCTTTTGCCTCAAGTCACGCTTTAAATCTTTCTATATTCCCTTTGAAGTCATGTTTGATTTTGTATACCCATTTACAGCCTACTGTCTTGGCTCCTTTAGGAATTGTTTCTATGTCCCAAATACCGTTGGTTTTCATTGATTTCATTTCATCTTCCAAGGCTTTAAGCCACTTGGATGAGTGACCGCTTCTCATGGCTTCTTCAAATAAGGTGGGATCACCCTCCATTTGAAATTCCTTACATTCATAAACTTCGTAGTCATCAGGAATGGCTGATCTCCTGACTCTTTGAGACCTTCTAGGGGCCTCGTTAGATAATGCTTGTTCTATATGAGGCTGTTGTTGCTCTCTCTTATGTGTGATAACAGGTTCTTGGGGATCCTGAAGGACAGGTTCCTCATGTTCAATCATTGTTGCAACAGAAGAACTAACAATAGGTGTTGTTACTACAGTGTCTTGCACTATTGGTACCGCAACAACATGTAGCGTGAAGAATGGCTCCTGAACCATAGGGGTGGGCACGTATATCCGCTTCTCTTCAAAACTAATTTCTCACGCTACCATGCTCCCCCTGATCATATCATCCTCCAAGAAGACAGCATGTCTTATGTCTTGTTTCTAGAAACTTTGTTTGTCTGTCAGGACAATAGAAGCGATAACATTTTGACTTTTTTGGATAGCCAATGAAATGACAACTGACTATCTTCGAGTCTACCTTCCCTATGTTTGGGTTAAATTTTTTTGCCTCAGCTGGACAACCCCACACACGTAAATAGTTAAGTGAGGGTTCCTTTCCAGTCCACAACTCATACGGTGTTTTGGGCACCGACTTGCTTGGCACTTGATTAAGTATATGAATGGTGGTTTTTAACGCATTCATCCATAAATTTATCGGTATGGTAGAGTAACTTATCATGCTTCTCACCATATCCATTAAGGTACGGTTGCGTCTTTCAGCTACTCCATTCTGCCGAGGCTCGTCCGGTGTAGAATACTGAGCTAATATACCATTTTCCTGTAAGAACCTTATAAAGGGTCCAGGAACTTGGCCATATGGGGTGTGTCGACCGTAGTACTCTCCCCCATGGTCAGGCCTTACTACCTTAATCTTTAAGTTATACTGATTTTCTACTTCGGCCTTAAATATTTTAAATTTATCCAATGCTTCCGATCTTTCTTTAATTGGATAAATATAGCCAAAACTAGAATAATCATCTGTGAATGTTATAAATGAATCATAACAATCCACACTCTTCACAGAAAAAAGACCATAGATGTCTGTATGAACTATTTCTAAAATTACTGCGCTTTGTTTGACATCTTTCTTTATTTTCTTAACGTACTTTCCTTTTATGCAATCAATGCATTGCTCTAAATCTAAAAATTTTAAAGGCAGAAGAATTAATTTCTTAATCAATCGCTCTATTCTCCCCCTTGAAATATGGCCTAAACGACAGTGCCATAATTTTGATGATACATCATGAACTCTCTTCCACTTATTACTTGCATTCATAGACGAAGAGGCATTCTCATTCTTAGTACTTACATCATTCACATTCTCAGAAAGTGATAATAAATAAAGCTTATCTTGTCGGAAGGCAAGACCAACACACTTATTATTAATCACAATCCTACATTTGTTATTACCAAAATGTCAATTATATCCATCATCATCTAATCTTGAAACACTTATGAAGTTTCTACGCAAAGAGGGTACATAAAGAATATATGAAAGATGCAGTCTAAAACCATCATCTAATTCTAGATATAGATCTCCAATAGCTTCAGTTTTAGCTTCAACTCCATTTGCAACTTTAATTCTTCTTTCTCCTCTTTGCAGGGTCCTCCTCGTACGAAATCTCTATAATGAATTTGCAATATGAACAGTTGCACCTGAATCGATCCACCAAGTAGATTTTACATAACTTAAATACTAGGATTCATCTATGAATATAATGAAATCCTCACCTCTCTTCAGAAGGCTCTTCAGGAAGTCTGGACAGTCCCTCTGGTAATGTCTATGCTTCTTGCACCATTTACACTGATCCTTCTCAACTTGAGCATTGTTGTTCTTCGGATGATGATCATTCTAAGGGGCTTTCCCTTGAGGTTTGGCATTCTTATTGAAATTTTTTTTGTTGTCCTTCACAAGGTTAGTAGAGTCACCCTATGAGCTTTTCAGCCTGTCCTCTTCTTGAACACACATTGCGATGAGCTTCTCTATATCCCACTTATCGGGCTGCATGTTATAGTTAACAACAAAAGTTTCATACTCTTTCGGCAAGTAAGCAAAAACCAAATGAATCAGGAATTCATCTTTGAGCCCCAAATCCATTGGCTTGAGCTTGGAAGCCGTGTTGCTCATCTTCAATATGTGTTCTCTTATACCACCACGAGAGTATTTCTCATTGAATAATTTCTTTATCAAGGTGCTTGCATAAGCCTTTGAAGAGCCAGTAAACTGACTCTCCACTTTCTTAAGATACTCGGTGGCGGTATCACAATCTAGGATTGATCCCCTTATAGCATCTGAGATAGTGGACTTGGCCACCATCAAACACTTGCGGTTCGAGATGTCCCATTTCTTCTGATCAAGATCGTATTTCATTCTAACATCTGCATGATCTTGCTTTCGAGCAGTGAAATCAGCATCAGTCTCATTTTCTGCCCTCACCGGGTCCTCTGGCTCAATAGAACACGGAGAGGTAAGTGCTAAGTTATTCTCGGACAGCGCAAGTGCAAGCTCATACTTCTCTCGCCATACTCTGTAGTTGCCCCCTTCAAGAGGCGGAATATGCGAGATAAATGTCATAGGATTGAGTCCTGAAAAACATGTGTCAGAGAAAGTGAGAAAACATAACATAATGATTGCGTGCCTTAATTTAACGTTGGTCAAAATTAAAACATACAACTTCTACATTAATTCTACATCACCGTTGGACAAAAAATAGAATTAATGCATAAACTCATAAATCAAACATTTATAATATTGCTATCAACAACTTTGGCCAGAAAATAGCAAAATTATAAATTTACTGAAAATTATAACTGCTCCTCAAAATTAAATTCTCCCGTTGGTTCGAATTTAATTAGAAGATCATAAACATCATCATTCGCAGCGGAAACATGAAAAATACTTTATCTACTTTTCAGAAGCATTTTACTATACTCATCTACTCTCTGAAAAAATTATTCCGTTGGTTCAAATTTTTACAGAGATTTAGCATCAAAACATAGAGAAAAAACATCAAAATGCTTCTGAAAATGAATAATACTAAAAAACATCGAGTACTGTTCATTTAGCCTGGCCCAACGTGCAACAGCAGCACAGCAGCGCAATCAGCAACGCGCGGCCCGGCAGCAGCAGTGCACGGCCAGGCAGCGGCGGCGGCGCAAGCGCACCCCTCGGCGGCCCAGCTACGGCCCATGGGTGGCTCGCGCGCACGCGCTCGCGGCGCCTCCCCGTGCCCAGACCGCAACCTGGGCTTGGGCCGGGAAAGTGCCTCCCTGCCTAGGCTCATTCTGGTCCGAGGAACCTCAGCCGTCGAATGTGATCCGACGCTCCTCCGTGCGCTGCGGCTGATCAAAAGGCGAGCCCCTGACGACCTCAGAAACCCTAGCCCCATTTCCTTCTCTCCCCTTTCCTTTCTCTTCCTCATCATCGCAGTCAGAGGAACGGCAACGTGACGGCGGCCCGTGGCAGCCGGAGAGGAAGAAGGTGGCGGCGCAGCTACGGGTCCCCTCGCCAGCACGCGCGCTCGATCTAGGCTGAGCGCGTCGCCGTCGAGTAGCCTTGTGGCTGCGCCCTGGATCCCAAAACCCGCACGTCAGCGTCTCGGCGGCGAGCGGCGGTTTAGCTACCCGTGCGGCGTCTCGGTGGTGCTCTGCGGCGAGTAAACCAGGTAGGTTCATCCCTGTCCATCCGTTCCCCATTTGGGTTAGGGTTAGGGTTTGAAGTTCGATGGGGATTTGCTTTTCTTCCGAACAAAATTCGTGTCATCTCCTTCTAATTGCTAACCTAGTCTAGATCTACGCCTAGACTGGCATCGATGATACCATTGATAGATATAACATGACCTTAGCCGTAGATCTAGCGGGCACATATTACTATGAACATGATGAACACACCCTAGAATTTTGAACTACTAGATCTAGAGGAAGAGGAAGGGATGGAAAGGGTTGATCGTCTGTGTCCTTGGAGGAGGATCCGCTCACGTCTGCCATGGAGTCGGTAAAGCCGGAGGGCGTTGGTGTAGTGGTCGTAGGTGACACGGTCCGGTGGCGGCGGGTCGGTGAAGGCAGTGGAGTCTGGTGATGCAGTCCGATGGCGGCAAGGCAGTGGAGCTTCCCGTCACTGGCTGCGCACCCTCTAGATCGGATTAGGGATTTCGATGAGGAACTGTGGCTCGGTCAACATCGTAAAGAGAGCCGCCGACCCCACCTCTCTTTATAGCGCAGTGTGACGGGGGCCTACCAACCATGTATGGTTGGGCGTCCCCGATCAGGGCGCGAGGTCAAGGCCCAACTCGGCCGTTGGGTCGAGCTGGAGAGATCACCACTAATAGTCAATGCTAAGAAGATGCTGGAGACTGTGGCAGACGACAAGGGCCACAACAGCTACATAGACGAATTCATTCAGAGCCTAAGAACCTACAAGAACTGAAACAAGGTGATGATACACACATGGTTGGCATTATTACATGTGATTCTTGCCATTTCATTTTTACAGTCAACTCTCAATTTTTTTCTAAATGCCCAGACTCCAGCTAATAACAGGTTCGAAGTTGGTACTGGAACACTGGCTGCTAATAACAGGATTGTTTTTTTATCGGTTAGATCAATATACGCTGCCTTAGTTAGTAATGGGGTCAGAGTAGTGTCTCAAGAAATTTGGCGTGCTAAATTACCAACTAAGATTAAAATCTTTATGTGGTATTTGAAAAAAAGGTGTTATCTTAACTAAAGTCAATCTTATCCAAAGAAATTGGAATGAGGATAAGAATTGCTGCTTCCGCGATAAACCAGAGTCCATTCAACATCTTTTTTTCCGACTGTGCATACGCTAATTTTTGTGGCGAGCTGTGCACTTAGCGTTTGAGATAACGAGACCAATAAGCCTGTACGATATTTTTCATAGCTGGTGTAATTTGGGAGGGACCAAACAAAACTTGTTACTACTAACTGCAGTAGCATCATTAGTTGGGCAATATGACTTCCTTACAAGAAACGAAGTTATTTTTGACAAATGCAGACCAAAATCTTTCTTGCAGGTAATGCTCAGGGGAACGCACTGGCTCCAGTCCTGAGAAACGGAGGGATGCATTTCTCCATGCTTGTGGCCTCCTCGAAGAGTTTGCCTTGCAGTTCTTCGTGTCAAATAGATGGTTATCTACTAGTCGGATTGATCTTCATTAGTCTAAACTTTCGTGTCGCTTTGAGCTTTGTGTTTGCTTGTAACAGCTCAGTTGGTGTGTTTGGGTGCTGCAACTCTGTAATAATGGCATGATTCTACGTTACGTAGACGAAGCCAGATATTAACTATCCATTATCTATAAAAAAAATGATGTATCCATGTCCATCCAATATTTAATAAGATTGCCTGTCAACTCATTCGTTGCCAACGGTTCAGACAAGCACTGCTGATTTGTAACTACTCTTCTATCTAGCCACAAATAGTGACCCAGCGCATGTACAAAACAACGTTACTACTCCTACATATTGAAAGAGTATTTAAATTAAGGAGACGGGTGCTATAATCACTTAATCAGAGGCGGTTATAAAAGGACGTCACCTCTATAAATAATGTAAATGGACGTTGGGAAAAGCCCGTCTCTTAACCATCGCCCACCTTGGTTGTACTTTATCTATCTCAAAATAAGTGTTCTTCTCGGTATTTTGAAAAGTTAATTGCTTTTAATTTGGGCTAGATTTACAAAAAAAAATGGTATAGACATTTATATCTCTAACTAGATTTACTATGAAAATATATGGTATAATTAATCTAATAATATTTATTTGGTATTACAAACTGTGGGGACCTGCCGCGTTAATTCGTCTAAATCGAGTGTCATCAACTTGACTGACCCAATTTAAGCAAACCAACATTGGTGACTCCCCAGGAGCGCTCATAGCAACTCCTCTTCAGGATCAGGTTGAGTATCATACCACAATAGCCTCCACAACTCAAGATTACATTTCATCATCAGAGCACATAATAATTCAGCGAAAACATATATTACAAGTCTTGTCGAATATAATAAATCAAGTATACAACGTAAGACTTAATGTAGTGTGAACCAAACAACTCTCTTACCACCACCACTACGCTACGGATCACTCATATAGCTAATAACTGATGGTCGCCTTGCCCATGGGCGTCGCCATCCTACCTTGGACGACACATGCCATTCACCCACTTTGCCAACCAACAACGGAGTGAGATGGCCGCCAATGTCCTTTACCTGCAAACAACTTAACAGCAGCACCATGAGTACATTGCGTACTCGCAGGACTTACTTCTAACATATAATATTTGGTGGATGCATAGGGTGATTATCAGGCATTTGTATAAGTGCGGAAAGCAATGATGTTCATTAAGAGTATGACATGCTATGCTTAACATTAGAAGTAAAGGTATTTATCATTATAGCAAGGTGCTCATAGTCTATCATTCATGCTACCATGGGTATAGAAAGAAAGAACAACCGAATAGTTCCGTCCCGAGGGACTCCAGGCTTTCGAGACTCTACAGAGGTGTACAACTATACCCACACGGAAGGATGGGACAAACCACCATACCTCGTGCACGAGAGTAAGGGTTGCCTCACACCTTCCAACCTTTCCCTAATCTGGCCCGAATGTCACATGAAAGGTTCAGCTACGATGCCCGGTCAATGTCCGAGACATTCCTGACCGACGCCATCCCCCTTGCCAGTTTCACGGATAAACAGGTCGCAACTAGTTACTTGGCTTGTCGACCCCATCCATGACATGTGGTCTGTACGGGTGGTTACTCAGACTTACGTATCCCAATACACAGTCCTTACTGCTCCACGAGCTATGTCGTCTGAAATCCCACACTCACGGCGACCTACTCCTCGCATAAGCAAGATATCCAAGTTATCACCAAGATTATCATATTAGGGATATTAGTCCTTAGCCAGATTAGTTAGGTAAGTCAAGTTGTACCCTCATCAGTTTTAATAGTTAATTATCCAGGTGTAGCATCCTACACGCGCGAGTATGAGTTCCCTTCTCATGCTCGACTTCTACCGTTGCCCAAGCAACTGAGCATTAAGCATTAAACGTTCTCATTCCCATTGTTTAGATGAAAGGCTTTTATAGGTTATTAAGCTACTCTAGGTGTAGTATAAGAGTGATCATTATCCAAGACTACATGTAATGCATAACTCATAATGCAACTTGATAAGTATCCAAAGTAGAGTTTATAATAGTGGGGTGCCTGCCTGTTGGAAGAGCGAGGTTCCCATAGCTTGGAACATCACTTGGCGTCTCTTCGATATCATGTACATATATATATGTCCATGTATGAGATACTTATGTATGCATGACATTATATTAAACATGCAAGAGGGAGTGTTCAGGTATACATTGAAGGACTGTCGGTTTGTGTTAGGCGTGAATGTCGAACGGTCCGGTGGTTCTGGGACTTAGTGGGAAAAGGACATACTAGGAACATTGGACCCTCCGATCTAATATCGGACTCTCTGGTATGAAGTCTGCGCTCTCGAGTAACTCTTTGTCTGTGATTTATAACTCATTGGACACTCTGGTGCGTGTGGCGGAGCCTCCGGTGAATTATAAGGGCTTAGCCTCTTCCGGTGGTCAAAAATGAGATATGCCCTTTGGTACCAAAGTTATGTCTAGTTGATAGAGGGTATTCTATGGAGCACAATGAAACTCATTTCACCATTTTTGGAGCTCAAACGCATCTTCTACGACCTTTATAAGTTGGGGTTGTGCTGCTGTGGTACAGCGGACAGTCCACGAATTCGGTAGACAGTCCGCCAGGGACAAACGCGTGCGTCGGAGCATTTCGCTAGGATGAACACTGGCGCCGATGGACAGTCCACGAGAACGACGGATCATCCGATAAAACGACGAACAGCTCGGGTGTAAAAATGTTGGAGATGATTCCTAGGGCATCCGGGCTCCAAATCATGTGCGGTTTATTCATATGGCTTACTAGTGATGTAGGGAAGCTTCTACAAGTGATGGATGTGACATGCATGGGCTGTGGTGAGCTCGAGCTTGTCTATGGTGGTGATGGCCATGGATGGAGCAAGAACTCAATGGGGTTGGCTAAGGGGATTGGGGACGGTGACGTTGGGCTTTGGGGATGTGCTCAACATGTCAAGGAGGGTCTCCAACTACAGCAGCTTGCGCCGGAATGGCTTGGGGAAGTAGATCGACCTTTGGGCTCCTCCATGGCTTGAGCTTGAAGAAGATGAAGTTTGGGGCTACCTCCTTCGTCTCCAACGAGGTTGATGGCGTGGAGAAGCAGCAACTCACCAGTGACAACCTCCAGCAGCTGGTGGGCGCCATCCTCCTCCTCTCCTTCTTCCTCCTCTTCCTCTCTTCTTCTCCCTTCCCTTCTCCTTCTTTTCTTTCTTTCCTTTCTCCGCTGCTTGTGCGTGAGTGTGAGAGGGAATGAGGGAGAGGGCTGGTGGAGAGAGTAGATATTTGTGAGTTGTGTGAGTTACAGGTGGGGCCATGTGTGGTGCATGTGTGTGTGACACCGCATCAAACTACATGAGACAGGTGTCGGTGTGTTTTATCGGACAATCCGTCAGGTGCGGCGGATTCTCCTATAGACTGGCTAAGTGTGCTACGGTTTCGACGAGACACTCCGTCGTGAGTGACAGACGCTCTGGTATGAACTGGTCACTCTCGGGTTACTAGGTTACAGTCCTCTATAATTCATCGGACACTCCGCGGGATACCGCGGACACTGCATCAGTGCACGGGTTAGCCAATATTATTGTCGCAGAACTGCCTAAAATAACTCACTTCCAGAGGTGCTTGTCTTCCATTAGACACTAAACACCCCAATAGTGAGCTAATTTAAACAGTTCTATCGAGCACACCCCATGGGAGAACCCAAAAATCCATATTTTTCAATAGGATCATCAATGGGAGAATAAAGCTTACAACATTTTAGCCATTTCTTATACCACTTTTCATGCAACATCAGAGTATAATATTTATTATTTATAACAGCGGAATATAACCATGTTATCAGAGTTTCAGTAGAAATAAAATCATTTAATGACAAGTTAAATATTAATATGATGACCCGTTATATACATCATAACAGGTTATAAGTTTTTCCACTGTAAAACATTTTGGGTGGAAGTTTCAAATAAACTCTATGTCTGCAATGTTAAGAAAATCCTCGCTGAGCCCACCAGAAGGTTTCCACACACAAGTGTCAGCTCCACATGTTCCTATCACCTGCAACAGGGTAGAACAAACCCTAAGTACTCAATTGTACTCCACAAGGCTTACCCGTAAGGAGAAAAGAAAAGACTCCAAGGATATGCAAGGCTATCTGGCTTGTGGGTTATTGCATCTGTAGGAAGCATTACTAAGCGTGCATCCTTATATTCAATTTTATTAGCAGTCACCATTAGTTCATTAACTAACCATTCTATGTAAGTACCTATGCTACTTTCAAGCAGGTGGTAAGCAATTAGAACCATTTTATCACTTTTCAAGTTCTAGTTCTTACTACGGTGCTAGACCATAGCCATCTCATACCGTATCACACAACCATTCATGAACTGATGTATCCTAGCTGGGTACCCCAAAACACATGTCCCGCTTATACCCAGGCACAAGCAAGACCAACCCACCACTCTCCTATCAAGGGGTCCAGGTCCCCGTCCAAACTTGGACTCCAAGCCCCCACTCCTGAGTCCCGGACTCAATGTGGTGCTTAGACCTCCACCATCCCTGCCTCCAATCAGTCGGTCCGGAAAGAGCTGGAACCCACAACAAGAGAGCAATGAGACTTCTCGCTCCCATAAGCAAGTATGTGCTTAGAATAATAAGTCTATGACCTGACTACCATCCACAGCAACGGACGGTCCTCAATTGACACAGACGGAACAAGTGCAATCCGAGCCTTGCTCGAATGCCTAACCAAGTCCAGATCCAAAGTACCATTCCGCCTGGTCTCCAATTACCATTCATATATATTCCATTTGATAGTAATATAATAACAACAATAATATATTTCCTATCTCTTGTGAGTGACAGGTAATCACTCGACTTCTACCGGGTCCTATAGCATAGCAATCTACACGATCCTGACATACTAGTAGGACTCTTAGGATAATGATATATATATATATATATATGCAAGTGGTTTTCATTCAACTCCTTAAAACTTAATGCAGAAGCATAAGATAAAGTGCAAAATAATAGGGGTTATGCACCAGGGCTTACCTGGGTAAGATATAACCAAAGTTAACGTTCCATCATGATGACACAATCGTCAAGGCACCATCTTCTCTGCTACTTCGGTCGACTCCATGATCCATCGTTGTCCCTATTATGATATTCGTGGATGCAATGCAGAGACGTAAATAATCAACGGCGATATCACAACTCTTAAAATACGATTATGCCTCTCAAGCTAATGAGCTAGCTCTAACGACTAACGTACTAGACCATGTATCCAAGTTGTCAAACTAGGTGCTAATTTTCCACAATGTTTTAGTTATAAAATCCCTAGGTGCTTCTTTATTTCCTTTTATTTACTATATATATAAATTAGGCTCATTAGTTACCTCATCAAACTAATTATTCTGAAGGTACAAAAATTACATATGTCACATAATAATACTATGGAGCTACTATAAAATTTTCAAAGCTAACACTACCATCATTCTATCATAAAAATTCCCACATATTTGCTTCTTAATAATATTAAGCATATTAGTTTAATTTAAGAACTCCTGCAAAATATTATAGAACTTTGTGGATAAGATATACTGGCGGATGGAGCATGATTTTAGGAACCTAACAAGATTAGTTTCACAATTTTTGGTCCACTACAAAAATTTCTATTAAATTTATAATTTGCCTTAGAAACTAAATTAGAAAATGATTTAGAATTCAAAACGGGCTGGCGGCAACCACTTTGGCCCAGCAGTCTAATGCGGCCCGCGCGGAGCGGCCACGCGCACAGTAGGCTAGCCAAGCAAGCGGCCCATGGCGGGGAGCCCGCGCGTGTGCCCGTGCTTTTGCAGAAAAGTCCCTGTACTACGCGGTTATTTCCCGACGCCTTTGCTCACTATTGCACAAGAGGCGCATTTTTCATCCAGCACCCCCAACAAACCCATCCTCACACTGAGCCAGTCCTCGAGACATCCGCTGCTCGCCAGCACCGCTCCGGATGGCGCTGCGCGGCGACGCCAGCCACCCAGGGACCGACTCGGTGCAATAAGTGGGCCGACGGGGAACTACGAGCCAACGCACAACGACGAGGAGCGAAATGGAGCTCCACGGTGCACCACCAAATGCTATCCGCGACGATGGGTGGAATCACACGACAGCGCTGTTGTTTCGGTGATCTAGAGCTCGAACAAGGCGGTCAAGATGGCGGGGAGGCATCAGGAGATCACCACGGTTCGTGCTGTGGTGACGGTTGAGTCAGAGGGGGTTCGAGCTGAGCTAGCCACATGCGCCCGACGGGCGGGGCGGTGCTCCGGTGTGGACAAGGTGGCATCAGCATGTCGACGATGCACACCCTGGCCAAACAGAGACGAGCACCGGATAGAGGAAGTTAACACGAGCTCAGAAACACCCTCAATTTGATTCTTTTCCCACGGCATGGGACTTACCCCAAACCTAAGGCTGCGGCGGCGCCTATGGCCGGCGGTGACCAAATTGCCAAATTGGCTGCCTATGAGGTGCACCTGTGCCCTAATACGAGTCGGTCCACAAGCGGTTGCTCTTAATTAGCTATTGGAGCGCTGATCCAGGGTGGCATGCAACAGACCACGAGCAAGGTGAAAATGGCGTAGCTCCACTGATCAAGGCAGGCAGTGACGGCTATGCTTGACCTAGACAAACCCAGTCGAGGCTGCAATAAATACGTGAGGACAAGCTCACGGCATGGCTCAGAGGGAGCGATCGCAAGCTACCAGGATGGGACAGCTCATTTGGGCGAATAATGTCTGCGGCAGCGAAATAGAGCCAACGCAAGCCGCCGCGCGGAGTCAAGGCGTGACGTGACGCGAGAGGAGCGATGACATCCCAACAAGGATAGGCACGTGAGGAGGCAGGGAAAACCGCTAGCGACTCGATGGTAGCTGGATTGGACGGCGAGAAGAGCGCCACGTCGATCTGATGGCGGCCGCCAAGTGTCCGAGACCAAATACTGGGGTACCCAAAGAGGAAGGGCTTATAACCATCAAACGTTGATGCTTCCGAACAGATAAGAAAGCAACTACACTTCTTGCCCGATGACTGATGGTTAACTCCGCCTCGCCCGACCCCTGAGGGCTGGCTCTGCCTCACCCGACCCCGAGGGCTGGACTCCGCCTCGCCCGATGGCTAAGGGCTGGCTCTGCCTCACCCGATGTCTAGGGGCTGGGCTCCGCCTCGCCCGACGTCTAGGGACAGACTCCACCTTAGAGGGCTGGACTCTGCCTCACCCGACGTCTAGGCACAGGCTCCAACTCGCCCAACGTCCGAAGGCTGGCTCCGCCTCACCTGATGACTGAGGGTAGACTCCCCCTCGCCCAATGTCCGGGGTGCCTTGCACTGCTCCTTCATAATGACGCACGAGGATGAGGCCGGACATCAAGTCAACCGCAGTACCGACGACCATGCCCTGCACGCCTCCAGGGAAATACCATCAGGATATGACAGGATGGGCGCTTTGAGCCCTTATAGGCATGTCAGAGCCCGAAAAGTGTTGTAGGCGCCGGCATTTGTCTTATAGTGTTGTGGGTGCTGCCATCAGCCCTCGGGCACAGATTGGACATAGGCATACGACAACCACTACGGTCTAGGAGGAGACTCGTGTCCTCTACAGTGATGGACATGCAGGCACCGTGCCGTCCGCTCTCCGTAGGGTTGCAAATCAACACCCCTGTCCGACACGCCGCCCATCGGGGCTGGATGGGACATGACCACTTGCTGATCCAGTCAGAGCATGGCATCATCAAGGCATAGATGCCTAGTGAATGTGTTATCCCTAACACCGTCTGACCATATCAGCGGGGCTGGCTCAGAGGAAAAGGAATACCCGGCACCTTCGAAGGAGCTTCTTGGCCTCTGGTTTTTCTTCTTTCTCCCATCTGTAATCCCTGCTCCCCGTTGATCTATAAAAGGGAAGGCAGGGAACCCCACTAGAGGATGATTTGATTCAACACTCCACACGTCACACATAGCTGAGTAGCATCCGAGCCCTCAGCACCCGTTCGACCTTTCCATCTGAGACGTGGGACCTATCCCTCTCTCGACCATTTGTACCCCCTACTACAAACCTCTTTCAGTGCAAATAACACGAGCAGCAACCGCAAACTAGACGTAGGGACATTCTGCCCAAACTAGTATAAACCTTGTGTCTTTTTAGCACACCATCCGGGCCCAATGAGCAATAAATACAAATTTACTAGTTGGTGCTTAATCGAAACACAGACAGTTGGCGCGCCAGATAGGGGACCTTTGCGCATTCTGACAATAACATCAGGCCATGGATGGCTAGCCACGGAACCAGCTGGGTCCCAGGCGCACACGTGCACTTTGGTGACCTAGACTTCATCGTCACGGTGGGAGGAGAGTTGGCAATGGCTCACGCCACCATCCAATCTCTCCCCTCCATCGGCCTCGACTATGAGAGGCTTGAGTGCCAGCTCGGTGCCTCCCTGGGACCCCTAGTAGTCCAGGGAGGACCAGTGCCGCCTCACCCTTTCTGATGCCGATGACATGGCGTGGTTCGCTGGAGGAGGATCCCTCTCTCTGGAACATTGCATACGGAGCGCCCCGACAGCGCTTCCGTTCGGTCTCCGCAACACCGCGGCAACCGTTAGCCACCTTGTGACATGACACATGGTCCTACCACCCGTGAACAATGAGTTCATGGGGGTGATCGAACACGTCACGGAATCTCTCCACAACCTCCTCGTAGAGAAGCCAGGGTCGCCCTCTAGCTCTGACACCAGCAGGGGGAGCCATCACCTCTCTTGTGAATGCTTCATGATGGATACCCCCGAGGGACACGTCGAACGCGTCCCCGGGGAGGAGGCTACCCCGACGAATGACCTCGGCAATGAAGCCAACGGGGGGACATCGGCCCCGCCCCATATCGGGGTGGAGTAGCTGAGAGCCTGGCACCGAGAGCTGGACGAAGCATGACTCGAGCTCGAGCAATAATGCGTAGAGCTTGATTGTCAGATCAAGCACTGTGGAGATGGCGAACACGCACACGCCAGGGCCTGCGACATGAACCGAAGAATCATCGCCGATGATGAAGCCCTCCCTCGCTTCGTCCGGGCAAGCCAAAACATCGCCGCTGCGACGGCCTTGCTACATGGTCTTCCCAGAGGTCGCGATGCCCGAGGATCGTTGGGTCCACCATGAGATTCGCACGCTACTCGAGGTGCGGTGCCGCAGCAGGCCGAGAGCTCACTGTCTCGACGACACGAGCTCGACACCAGCCAGCGCACGCTTTCGGAGCACCCCACCAGGGACGCATCGGTCCACTAGGAACCACAAGGAAGTAGGTAGCACACGGCGGTCCCAGTGCGTTAGCATCTCGGTCGCAACCGTGACGCACGCGACACCCTCGACGCCCACAGACGTGCCTACAATGACCCAAGGGAGGGATCCAGACGTGGCTATCATCCTCGATGTGGCGGACGCTATGATAGCGACGAGGACTAAAGCCCGAGCCCTGGCCTGCTGGGGCCTCGGGCTTTCGGCTGACACATCTTCAGCGCTGCCTTCCCGCCAAGGTACCGACTACCAACCAATATCCCGAAGTACTCTGGGGAAACAAACCCCGGACTATGGCTCGAAGACTATCGGCTTGCCTGCCAAGCCGGTGGCGCGGATGATGACAATTTCATTATCCGTAACCTTCCACTGTTCCTTGCCGATTCGGCACGGACATGGTTGGAACACCAACCGCCCAACAGAATCCAGAGTTAGGCGGACCCGAGGGAGATCTTCATGGGTAACTTCTAGGGCACATAATGCCATGGGAACCCATGGGACCTCAAAAACTACCGACAAAAGGCCGATGAGACCCTCCGGGGGTACATCCAACGCTTCTCCCGATAGTGCAACGAGCTACCTAATGTCGCCGACGCCGACGTTATAGGGGCTTTCCTATCTAGGGCCACATGTGAGTCTTTGGTTCATAAGCTAGGATGCAAGGGCCCGCGAACCACAAAGGAACTCCTGGACATCGCCACCAGCCACACCTTAGGAGAAGAAGCCATCGGGGCGATCTTCGATCGTCTCGATGGCAAGGCAAGGCGGGATGAGGGGGCCAACGAAGGCGCCTCCAATCGTTCTGCCAAAAGGAAGAACAAGAAGCAATGGCGTGAGGACTCGCTCGTAGCCGCTGCTGATCGCAAGGGTGGTCGAAAGCCCGCGGAGGGCACTCCGAACCATTTCGAATAACTACTCGAGGGGCCATGCCCGAACTATTCATTCTCGGTCAAGCATCTATACAAGGATTGTAGCCTCATGCGGCAGTTCTTGTCTGGAGGTTCCAACAAGGGGGAGCACGAAAAGGACCCTACCCCCACCACGGACGATGCTGAGGAGAAGGACGATGGCTTTCCAACACCGGATGGCTACCTCATGATCTTCGGAGGATCAGCGGCCTACGACTCCAAACGCTATCAGAAGGTCGCATGCCACAAGGTCTACATGACCGAACCGGCCACACCTTCCTTCCTCCGGTGGTCAGAGTCAGCCATAACCTTCGATCGGACCAACCACACAGGGAGCATCCCGCATCTAGGGAGATATCCGCTCGTGGTCGACCCGATCATCGGCACGAAGTGGCTCACCAAAATACTAATGGACGAAGGCAATGGCCTCAACATGATGTATGCCAAGACACTCGACGAAATGGGCATCGACCGGACACACCTGCACCCAACCCGAGCACCTTTCCCCGGCATCGTGCCCGGAAAGCAGGCCATACCACTTGGGCAACTCGATCTGCCCATTACCTTTGGGGATCCATCCAATTACAGGACGGAAACCCTCACCTTCAAGGTGGTTGGATTCCCTAGAACCTTCCACGCCATCCTAGGACGTCCATGCTACGCGAAGTTCATGGCCGTCCCCAACTATACATACCTCAAGCTAAAAATACCAGGCCCTGGCGGGGTCATCACCATCGGCGCCTCCTTCTAGCGTGCCTATGAGTGCGAGGTCGAGTGCTGCGGTCACGCCACAACAATCGTCGCCTTCGGAGAGCTCGCCGCCATCAAGGAGGAGGTCACCGAAGAAGCGCCCAACACCAAGAAGTCGATTGGGTCGTTTGAGCCTACAGAGGGCTCTAAAGAAGTCCTCATAGACCCCGGGAGCACCGAGGGTAAAATGGTGCGTGTTGGTACCACGCTTTCCTCCGAATAGGAAGGCGCGCTCGTCGGCTTCCTCCGCGCTAATAGAGACATCTTCACGTGAAAACCCTCGGATATGCTAGGCATTCCGAGGGAAGTTGCCGAGCATACCTTGAAGATCCACTTAGGCTCCAAGCCGATGAAGCAATGCATGCATCGCTTCAACGAGGAGAAACGCAGGACCATCGGCGAGGAGATAGCAAAACTTTTAGCAGTCGGATTCATCAAGGAAGTATACCACCCAGAGCGGTTAGCCAATCCCGTTCTTGTATGAAAGAAGAGTGAGAAATGGAGGATGTGTGTCGACTATACGGGTCTCAACAAGGCGTGCCCAAAGAATCCATTTCCTTTGCCACGCATAGACTAAATAGTTGACTCTACATCGGGGTGCAAAACCCTCTGCTTCCTTGACGCATACTCCAGATACCATCAAATCACGATGAAAGAGTCCGACCAGCTCGCGACATCTTTCATCACCCCCTTCAGATCATTCTGCTATGTCTCAATGCCGTTCGGTTTAAAGAACGCTAGGGCTACATACCAGCGTTGTATGCTCAAGTGTTTTGGGGACCTCATCGGGCGGACCGTTGAGGCCTACATTGACGACATCATGATTAAGTCCAAAAAGGCTGACCACCTCATTACCGATCTTGAGCAGACCTTTACAAAACTCTGAGCGAATGGCATCAAACTCAATCCCGAGAAGTGTGTTTTTAGGGTCCCGAGGGGTATGCTGCTTGGTTTCATCGTCTCTGAGCGTGGCATCGAAGCCAACTCAGAGAAAATCTCAACCATCACAAGGATGGGCCTGATTTAGAACATAAAGGGGGTTCAGCGAGTTATAGGGTGCCTCGCCGCACTCAGCCGCTTCATCTCGTGTCTTGGTGAATAAGGACTCCCCTTTATCGACTCTTGAAGAAAGCCAACCATTTTGAATGGACATCCGAGGCCTAGGAGGCACTTGACATGGTCAAACTGCTTCTAACAAAGGCCCTAATCTTGGTTCCTCCAACCGATGGAGATTCCCTTCTGCTATACATAGCGGCCACCACGTAAGTGGTCAGCGTCACCCTGGTAGTGGATCGGGAAGAAGAGGGGCACACCCTCAAGGTGCAGCGCCCTATGTACTTCATCAGCGAGGTACTATTCGACTCTAAAACCCACTACTCCCAAATCCAGAAGCTCCTGTACGCCGTCCTCATCACTAAGAGGAAGTTATGCCACTACTTTGAGTCACACCCGGTGATGGTCTTGACGTCGTTCCCCCTCGATGAGGTCGTCCAAAGCCAGGATGCCATAGGGAGAACCACAAAGTGGGCACTCGAGTTGATGGATCAGGGCATTACGTATGCCTCCCGAACGGCGATCAAGTCCTAGGTGTTGGCTAACTTCATCGCGGAATGGACCGAGGTCCAAATGCCACCGGCGGTCGTCGATCAAGAGTACTGGACCATGTATTTCAATGGATCGCTGATTAAGAAAGGCTCTGGCATAGGGCTGGTCTTCATATCGCCCCTTAGGGTACGCATAAGGTACATGGTCCGTGTCCATTTCCCCTCATCCAATAATGTGGCTGAGTACGAAGCACTCCTCAACGGCCTACGCATTGCCATTGAGCTGGGCATCCGACACCTCGACGTCCGGGGTGACTCCCAACTGGTCATCAACCAAGTCATGAAGGGGTCAAGCTGCCATGACGCCAAGATGGCTGCATACTGCCGAGAAGTCTGACGGCTGGAGGACAAGTTCGATGGCCTCAAACTCAATCACATCCCGAGGCGCCTCAACGAGGTGGCCGATGCGCTGGCGAAGGTGGTGTCCGGCTGAGAGCTGGTGCCAATGGGTGTCATCGCTAGTGACCAACATAAGCCCTTGGTGCGCTACGAGGGGTCAGAACAGGCCAACGATGGCCCACCCGATCCAGCCTCGGGGGCTAACCAACCAATGGCTCCATCCGGCCCTGAGGTCATAGAGATTGAAGAAGATCCAGCGACAGAGCCCGACCCCCTGGTCGACTAGAGAACACTCTACCTCAACTACCTACTCCATGACACACTACCAATGGACAAGACAGAGGCTCAATGGCTTGCACGTCGCGCAAAGTCCTTCATCCTTGTGGAGGGTGAACTCGACAAACGAAGCCACACTGGGATCCTGCAGCGCTGCATCCCCATTGAGTAGGGGAAGGACTTGCTGAGCGATATCCACGGTGGGGTCTATGGTCACCACGCCATGCCTAGAACCTTGGTTAGAAATGCATTCCGACAAGGCTTCTACTGGCCCACTGCGGTAGCCGACGCCGAGCAGAACGTACGCACCTGCGAAGGGTGTCAATACTATGCTTGGCAAACTCACCTCCTAGCCCAGGCACTCCAGATGATCCCCATCACATGGCCATTCATGGTCTGGGGGCTCGATCTGGTTGGACCTCTCAAGAAGGTGCCCGGAGGCTACACCCACTTACTTGTCACCATAGACAAGTTCACAAAATGGATAGAGGCTCGGCCGATCTCCGTGATCAAGTTCGAGCAAGCCGTACTATTCTTCCTCGACATCGTCCATCACTTCGGAGTCCCAAACTGCATCATCACGGACAACGGTACGTAGTTCATCGGAAAGAAGTTCCTTCTATTCTGTGATGAATACCACATCTGGGTCGATTGGGCCTCCATTGTGCACCCCCGAACAAACGGGCAGGTCGAACGCGGAAACGACATGCTCCTACAGGGCCTCAAACCTAGGATCTTCAATCGGTTGAACAAGTTCGGCGCACGCTGGGTCGCCGAGCTTCCTTCAGTACTCTGGAGCCTGAGAACAACCCCCAGTTGAGCCACCGGCTACATGCCCTTCTTCATGGTCTACGGTTCTGAGGCCGTCCTCACAACTGACCTCGACTATGGAGCACCAAGGATCAAGACATACGACGAATAGGGAGTCGAGGCATCCCATGAAGATGCCATGGACTAGCTGGATGAAGCCCGCGATGTCGCCCTCCTTCGTTTGGCCAAGTACCAATAGGCGTTGCGACGGTACCATGACCGACGGGTACGGGGCCGAGCCTTCAACATCGGGGACCTGGTCCTCCATCTCATGTAGAGCAAATAGGACCGCCACAAGCTCTCCCCACCCTAGGAAGGGCCGTACATCATCATAGAAGTACTCTGGCCAGGCGCCTACAAGCTGAAAACCATCGATGGCGAGGTCTTCACCAATGCCTAGAACATCGAGCAGCTACGTCGTTTTTACCCCTAAATAAACACATACTTTCTCTTATCAGTTTTGTCATCAAAATCCTTGATCTTTCGTGACATCCGACCCCTGCAAGTGCGAGGGGTCAGACCTCACTCGGGGGCTAGTATGAGTATGTTTATCTTACAAACATTCTCTGTGCTTTCCCTCCTTTCTCATGGCAAAGTCCTAAGGGCTAAGATTTCGGGAACAAGCTCTGAGTATAACTGGTAGGACTGTGGGAAACCCACGCCCCAGCGGCTACGGTCTCTTTGCCCACCAGCATGATCAAAATTGGTTCGCCCGCACTTCGAGTTTTTGTGACCTTAACTATGGGAAGGGTCAGAAGGCACTGAACCTCTTTTACAAAAAGAGGGAGAAGAGCTGAAAAGCTATTTGCCATAATGAAATTTGAGAACTTGTTCATTTTCGCACAAATTCATCGCTTAAAAGTGGTTTCATCATGAAAAGGGACTGATGTATTCATGAATACAAAAATAGTTCACACAGGGGCTCCCCCACAAACTCAAATGGTTACATTTACTGACCCCTTCTACTCTGAATACTACTGTGGCCGCCGCGCCATGCTCTCCAATGGCAATGTCCTACCACCCCGCGGGATCCCTGAGGGTGCCGTCGTTTGCAACATCGAGCACCACATCGGTGACCGTGGTGTCTTTGCTAGGGCGTCCAGGGATTATGCCATCTTGATCAGCTGCAACCCTAACAACAGCACCTGGACGGGGGTGCCGCCCGCCGAAGTATGGCCGCCATGGCTGATGGATGTCTCTGACATCTCTTCAAACTTCATGAACTAGCCAACATGAGCAAGGGAAAAACCCCCCATCGGCACAGTCCTAGGTGGCTTCCCCACCTACAAGGCTCGCCCGGAGAAGATTCGCCAGAGGAAGTCTCTGTATGGCTCCATCCTGACGAAGGCCTCGCAGACGGTGACCAAGCCGGCGACGTGCAGCACCCTCCAGTGCTCCTCCTTCGGCGGGAGCGGCCCCTTCTCGGCGAAGGCAGCTAGTGCCATCTCATCTACATTGGATGACCTCCAACTCGACATCACGCTTTGGATTCACGAACAGATTTGTGAGTTCTCCCCTCCCTCGCATTACCCTCTCTCGCTTAGGAATCGTCGCGATGCACGAGCACGCTCGTCGAGGAGGAAGAAGGAGGAGAGGCGGCAACTCATGAATAGGTGGAGGAATGGGATGAGAACCCCCTCTCTTCCCCTATTTAAGGAGAAGACGCAGCAGTTGGAGAAAGGCGAAGGGTTGGGGTGAAAAACCCTCTCCCTTCCCCTATTCAATACAGGTGGGAATTTGATGCAGAGGGGAATTCGAGGGGACCCGCCTTGACCGACGGGACGCGCCCTGCTCGATGAGACGGCGCTTGGTCAAACAGGACGTGTCCTGGGCATGGCCCATCACTACCGCACGCTGGGCGCAAGAAACAAGGCGCAGCCACATGCA
Organism: Miscanthus lutarioriparius; assembly: GCA_904845875.1. Lineage (NCBI taxonomy): Eukaryota > Viridiplantae > Streptophyta > Magnoliopsida > Poales > Poaceae > Miscanthus > Miscanthus lutarioriparius. The sequence continues at coordinate 20,237,894 of CAJGYO010000004.1, forward strand.
GACGGCTCTTCGCTTTCCCAAGCAGGACCAGAAAGGGCCCAACGACAGAACCTCCATCAAGGGAAGACCAACAGCCCTCCTGAGTTGATCAAACGGCCCAGGCGAACACCGAGCGATGGGGTTGAGAAACCGAACGGCCATTGAAAGATAAGCACCCTCATTTACTTACTTTACGTATCAATTTCACAACCAAGCCTCCGACCCTATCAACGGTAGGGGCACGGATATCGCTCGGGGGCTGCCAAGTGTGTCTACTCATTTAGACATTATCTTCATCCAACCCCTCCTTATGTTTAAAAACTAGAGGCACTGGGCGTGGGTATAAACTTTGAGTAAAACTGGTCGAACCGCTAGACCCTATGCCCCAGCGGCTGCGACGTTTTTGTTCACCAGCCTGATCGAATTCTTTGCTCTTGCACCCCAAGCTTTAGCATCCACCTTCTCGAGAAGGGTTTAGAGGGGTCTACCTGCGGAATCTCCTTCAAGGAGAAGCTGCCAGGTCACCCGAATTGATCGAACGGCTCAGATCGCTGTCGAGGGACAGAAATGAAAAATTGGGATACTCGTGCAGGTTACGTCGGCCCCATCACGAACGTCAGACCTGAACCCCGCACGGACATGTCCGGTAAGAGCTCCCCGTCACTCATGTAGCCAAGGTAACATCACCAACCCTTGCTTTCATTTCCATTATATTGTACATTCATACCGTACATTCAAGCATTGCACATGCGATTGCCCCGTCACAACGCTTCGCGTCACGTCACGAAGTGGTAGTCGTCTCATTCGATATGAACGGCAATCGACCGAGGTTCGAAGGTCGGCCCGCGAAGGTCTCGAGGCCGCCTCGCATAAAATGGAGCCAGGGGAGAAAAACTGAGATGAGCCCCAGCGGCCTTGCCTGACTCCGCTCAGAAGCGGACAGGCCAAACCCATAGAATCTCCATCGAGGAGAGGCCAATGGGCCACCCAAGCCTATCGAACGGCTCGGGCATCTGCCGGGAGGCGGGTTAAACAGTAGTGGAATGCCACATGAGGGCTCTGCCGACCCCATCAGTGAATGACGGACCTGGATTCCACATGAACGTGCCCGTTAGCGAGCTCATTGAGCGCGACACTCGAGTTGTCGAGGCAAGTGTCGTTAGCTCAGCCCCTCTAGTTGTGGAAATCGATGACGGGGTGATGCATGAAACACGGTCGACCCCTATCAGACCCCAAAGGGCTCGGGGGCTCAAGCCGCCCGATCCTAGATCGAAAGACTGAGGTTCGAAGGTCGGCCCACGAAGGGCCCAAGGCCACCTCACGTCAAACAAGAGCCAGGAGAGAAAATGCAGATGAGCCTCAGCAGCCTTCGCCCAACCCGCATAGAGGCGGATAGGGTCATCTCAACCTTCTCGTTCAATCCAGCCTCTAGTCGAGCCCATAGAATCCCCATTGAGGGGAAATCTATTGGAAGGTAGGTTAAGGAGCAATGGAGTGCCACCTGAGGGCTTTGCCGACCCTGTCATGAGCGACGGGACCGGATTTTGTTCGAACATCCCCGTTAGCGAGCTCATCAAGCGCGTCACTCGAGCCATCGAGGCAAATGACGTCGCCTCAACCCCTCCAGTTGTGAAAACCGGTGACGGGGCGATAGTCGAAAAAACGGGCCAACCCTTGACTGAACCCCCGCCACGCGTAGGGGCTCGGGGAAGGTTGAACTTGTGGGGAGACCTAACGCACGGTCGCAGAACGATAGCTAAAATAATAAGGAACGTGTGAATACAAGAGTAGTTTCGCTATCCTCGCTTCGGTCTCCAGTGACATCCGACCCCAGTAACCGCAAGGGGTCGGATCTCACACGGGGGCTGATAAAGGTATAAAACCTCCTTTTTTTGAAACAGTCGCTACGTCGGACCTCTTCCTCACGTTAAGGTTAGTGGCAAGGTTTGTGGGAACAAATAATCGAGCGTGCCTGGTCAGACTGCAAAAAACCCACGCCCTGACATCTACGGTAACCTTGCTCACCAGCACAATTGAAGTTTCCCTCTTATACACCTCGGGCCCTACGGTCTTAACAAACAGAAGGGTCGGATTGCATAAGCCCTTTTTCTTCGAATGCAAAAAGGGAAGAAAGCAAGTTCAATCAAACAAAAAAAATTATAGATTTGCCTAACAAAATGAAATCATGAATCTATTTTTAAGACACAAAAGTGCCGATGCTTGTCCATAGATTACAGATAAATGTCCATCAGACTTGTCCGACTAACTACCCATCCGGGGGAGAACCATGTCTTCAATTTCGCTCACCAGGGTTTCCGCAAGAGGAGTCACCGCCACTTCTATTTCATCCAGCTCAGAGGGCTCATAGCCAGGCGCGAAACCGAGGCTCATCGCCTCCAAATCGATGTTGTCATCGTAATGCGAGCGGGCGATGGCAAAGGCTTTGGTGATCCCCGAGCGAACAGCTTCCTTCTCCAACTGGCGCACACGCGCCGTTATATCTATGTCACGGGCCATGAGCAAGCTGGTCCCCTCCGCCTGCACCACCTGCAGGTCATCGCAGACAATGCCAAGGCTGACCTTTAGGAGATCGAGCTCGTCGCTCTCCTCCTAAAGAAGCCTCCTCGCCTCGACAAGATCCATGGCAAGTCCGACAATGACGCCCTTGGCCTCCAGCTTTTGGGCTTTCGCGGCCTCAAGCTTGGCCTAGAGGGAGCTGATCCTCTGCTGCACCTCATCGCACTCTCGGACGGCCCGGTCGCGCTCCCCGCGGGCCGCACCGTGCTCCAAGCGAAGCCTCTCCGCAGTCTGGCATAGCTCGTCTCGCTCCTTGCAAAGCCGGGCGACCGCCTCGACGTCCAGTTTTGCCCTCTACTCTAGGGCCACAGACCTCTCCTCAGCTCCTAGCCTGAGATCCCGCTCCTTCTCGGCTTCGGCCAGGAGGTCGGAGATCCGCTGGCAGGTCTCGGCATCCTGTTGGAGCAGCTCGTCCCACTGCTTCTGCACCCTAGCGGCCTCCTCTTGATCCCGCTACGCCCTCTTTGATAGTTCATCAAAAGACTTCTCGGCGTCCTCTGCGTCCCGGTGGGCCTTGGCCTCCCGCCGTCGAAGATTGTCCGCCTCCGCGGCAAGGGGAGTCAACTTGGCCACCCTCTATCGAAGCTGGGTGGTCACATCCCTGTGCAGCCATGCCTCATCGATGAGGCAGTCTCAATCCTCCTTGTGTTCACGAAGGAACCAGGATTTCTCTTGGCTACGAGCAATTAGAGACTGAAAAAAGACGGTGGTCAGAAAACAAAAATAGATGAAGAAAGAAGAGATTGAGAGGCAAGACCAAGTGAATACCCAGCCAGTGGGAACGATAACGTCTTGAAAGGCGCCCCGGGCCTAGTTCAGAGCTTCCAATGCGGCCGTGATCCCCTTGTCGAGACTCTCCTGCTCCATGCCCTCAGCGTCATCGTCGAGGGTGAAGAGTTCCGACGACGGGTCCTGTGGCCTCCCCCACCGGAGCAGGGGCTCATTTCGTGCTGGTAGGTGGCTGACCCCTGGTGTTAGAACTAAGGATAGCTCCCTGCCAGTCTCCTCGGCAACCACCGCGGTGTCTGAGGGTCCCTCGGCCACGACCCCCTCTGTCCTGCCCACGACGGGCGTCGCCTCTGGGGCCGCCGGTAGCACGAGACGCACCGCTGCCTCAGGCGCCGCCACCATAGCTTCTTGCTATGACCCAACCGTCGTAGCCACCATCACCTCTGCCTCCATCGGCGGGACCTCGTCTGGCTACGCTACGATCGCCGTGGTTGACGCAACGGATGTGGCCGACAGCTCCGCCAGCTCCGACGCCGGCAGCGGAATCACTTTTGGCGCCGGTTGCGTGGCAACCTCCGAGGGCGCCCCCTTAGCCACGCCAACTGCTTGACCCGCCGAGGGCACGGGCACCACTGCGGGCGACGCCAGACCGGCCGACGAGGATGTGACACCGGCTCCGCTCTCGCCCAAAACTGGAGCGACGTCAAGCGACAACCCCCGCCTTGCCTGAAGGGCGATGGTTTTCTTGGGCGCCAGCGCTATAGAAGTGCCCTGTCTGACCCATCTCCCGACGCTGCAGAAGAAATGTAACACCCCAGGTGTTGTCACCAGTTAAGCAATGGGTTTGAGCTCAAACATGACAAGTCAAGTGGTAATCAAGGTGTCAAGATCAAATCTACATGATGGAGCTCCAACTTAAACTTGGGCCACGCAAAATTGCTTACATATGGACCCTTGTTAAGATTATGCAAGAGTAATGCTAAACATGCTTATTCCATGTACATTACATCCACATGCATCCATCTAGACCCGTGGAAAAGTTTCATGAAGTTTGGAATAAAAAAGTCACATGAAATGATAAGTCATATCTTTGCATGAATTGCTTTATCAAGTGGATGGAAACCTATGAAGTCAACCAAACATTGGTACCTTTCTCAAACAACTCTACTTGCACTCATGAACAAATGTTATGAAGGGTTCATGTTGAGCAGGTGGCCAGAAAATGCTCCAATGGATCAAAAAGGATAATTTAAGCCTCATCGTGATCCTATTTTGGTCAAAATAGAACAGTAGGTTCTATACCAGTTTTGAGGTTGGACCTTAAATGAAAGTTGTAGTCCATATCATGTAGAACAAACTTGGTTTTTGGACTAAGAGCTAGATCAGCTTGGAAGTAAGTCAAATCGAGGTCACAAGATCGAATTTGCGGTGGTTTTCAACACTTAGAATTATTCTAAGTCAGTTTCGCAAAGCAACGACGTTGACATTCCGCGTTCTCCAAAATTTGTTAAGCAACTTGAGTTGGCCCAAAAATAGAAGTTGGAGATATTTCATTAGAGAAGAGCATGTAAAAAGTTGGGTCAAGTTTGATCATGTTTGACTAACAAATTGGAGTCCTAACCGAGCAAGGCTTAATCCTTATTATGTTGTTGACAGTAGTATTTTAGGAGTTAATTAGCCGCTAATCTACTGCTCCAATGACCAGGCAGCCTTAATCAAGTTTGTAGAGCATCTAGAGTAGAGCAACTTTGCTATTGGCGCCAAGGTCCGAATGTGCGTGGAATATGCTGAAAACAGACTCCCAGTCGAGCTCCATCGCGCGCACCACGTGTTCGATGAAACGCCGTCGTGGCAGCCATGCACCGCAGAGAGTCACCCATGGCCGACGCGCGTTCAAGTGCTGTGCCACACGCTGCCGAGCGCCCCTGCCCCTCAAACCGAGCGCACGGGCTGCTCCATCACTCACTCACCTCTCCACTCTTCCTTCCTCGCCCTCTGGCGTCGAACGCGCACTCCAGCCGCGGCCGCCATTGTCGCCGCCGGCTAAGCTCTCTGCCTTCACCTGGTTCCGCACCTCCGAGCGCCTGGCAGCCCTACATCCTCCGTCACCGGCTCCGCCGTCCTCTCCTGGTCCTCGCGCGCCCCTCCTCGGCCTTCCTTCGCCGTTGTAGAGCGTGGCCACGCGACAGCCATGGCCGTCGTGCGCCTGCTCACATGGACAGTGAGCCTCGGGCCGCTGTGGGGCAAGCCGTTGGCACCTGCGGGTGTGCGCGGGTCCCTCGACGCTTCCCCGCCACTCGTCGCCGCCGGCGAGCCTTCTCCGGCCGCCACCGGCCGATTCCCCGACCTCCTCTATTCTCAACTGCGACCAGGGGCCTCGGGCTCAAATTTGATGAAGGGGGGGGGGTCTAACTGCGAAGTCAGTGACTCAAATGAATAGTGCCCATAAGGACCTATTTGCAGTAAATTTGCTGATCTTTGGAAATTCATAGTAATTCATAGGAAATTCGTAAAATAACAAATGAGGACTTTTTGGAATCCTTGTGAAATTCTCTATGCATTAGATCTATAATATGGCATGTTTTAGTTTCAAAATTTTGCGGTAAAAATAGATTTATGCAGTAAGGTTGTAATGCTAGTTGAATTTGTTATTTTCCATAACTGCAGATCTAGGGCTCCAAATGAAGTGAAATTTTTGTGGCATGCTACTCATGTGATAGTTGATGTGTGTTCAAAATTTCATGAGTATTGGATGAAGTATGAGTGAGTTATTGGTTTATCTTGCTCTCACATGATTTCTTGCTTTAGCAACTTGTCTTTTTCATAGAGGTTGCTATACATATTCAAATGGAGTGAAATTTGTAGAGTAGACTATTGACAGGATATGTGAGCCACTGTAATTTTTGTAGAATTTATTGTATACTTTTGGTATATGTTCATTAAGTCACCTTGTTATCTAAAATAAATTAAGAAATGCATTAAAAGAATTTATTTGGTCATGGACACTAGGTTTTCTGGTGTTCTTTAGTCATGTGTGAAATGTTGGTAAAGTTGGTTTTGCCCAATTATGAATTTGCAACATAAGTTAATAATTATTTTCTTGCCGATGTGGTTTATGGACAGATCTGGGAACTTAGCAAAGTTCTTCATGACAATGTGCTTTGTTGTGAAACTTGTTTATACAAAAGTTGTAGATAATTTATGTATCTAGCTGCTGTTAAAATTTGGTATCATTTGACCGAGTAGTGTTTGAGTTACAACTGTTTAAAGTTAGAATACAGGATTTGTTGCTCTCTGTTTTGTATGAACCAGTTTCTGTAAAGGTATGATTTCGACCTACTTAACTTGGGAATCATGCTATGATGGTTATAGATGAAATGTAGATAATTTCATAAGCTTTCCAAAATGTCTTATTTCAAGTCATTTGGATTTGTGTAACTCCAGTTATAGCTAAATCTTGTAGCTGCTGTTTGCATGTCCAGAAATTGGCAGATTCCAATTATAGTGTTTGCTTGTATATTGTTAAGTGTGACTTATGCCTTGAATGATGACTGAGTTAGAGCACCTGAGATCTTGGGAAACTTGTGTTATGCTTGGTGTTGTCGTCTTCTTTGCCATCTTAGCATGATAGATTGTGTGATGTTTAAGTTAAGCATCGCAAAGTACTTAAGTGTGTTAGTGTAAACTATGCTTGTCTTGCTTGCTATCTTGTGATGCGTCTCATGGTACTATTCTTCATATTTATGCACTTGTATACTGCATCTCATCTAGGTACGCTAGATGCACCACGTGAAGGATGCGATGTTGGAGCCGAACCCGAAGACGGTGTATGGTGGACCTATCCCGAAGGTGGAAGGACTGGACAAGTGCTAGGACGGGAGATGCTCACTTAGCGAGTGTCGTCTAATAAACACTAACCTAGTGTTGGATCCCAGGCAAGCCCCGAAGCATATTAAGCCTCCTAATTTTCGAAATGCAGTACAATATTATTGTTACATATATATATATATATATATATATATATATATATTGTTGCATTAAGTTTAGGTGTTGGATGCAAACACTTGCTGCATTGGTTATCCAATCCTTGTCCAGATATTGATACCCTGAATCCTATGTAGCTCAGGCTCGTGTAGTGCTTAGCCCTGCTTAAACACGGTAGAAGTCAGGTGATTTCCTGCCACCTGTGAGATATAGGAAGATACATATGGCACGGTTGGCTATATTTGCTATCGTGGAAAAGAACCAGTCTTAATTTGAAATGAAGACCGAACAGAGGCTTGCCGGTTTGCAGTGACTCCGTCTGTGTTGATTAAGGACTAAATCTTGGAGCCTTTCCTGTTCATGTTGAACGCATGCCTCTCTCTTAGTTGGCCGGGTCTGGAGACCGACCACAAAGCCAAGTAGCTCACCTCAGGCCGGGAGTCGATAAGTATAAAGTGCGCCTCGAAAGGGAGCCATAGGCGTGAGTCCAAGGGCAGGTGATTTAAAAGTCCTGATCGTCCTGGCAGAAGGGTAATCCCTGAGAGTGCTGGCGCTGATCGAACCCGCGAATTTGGTTCCTGAGTTATACCAAAGGTGACCCACGGCTACCCTTGCAAAGTATGTCAGGGTGATAGTTAGGAATACCCCCTCAACTGAGTTGTAATTCGATTCGAGTCGCCGTCTCTCCCGGTTAGTGAGAACTTGACGGGCTTATCTCCAAAGTAGATACACTAAATAACATAATGGTTTAGAAATGATGATATGATGACGACAGCCTTATTATACCTGCTATGGTTAATATTGATTGCTCCTAATAAGTGAGTGCTCTAGTACAGGTGCAAATCTAGTGGACAGGTAAATGATGATAAGCTTGATGCTAAGTTTAAATTGGTTACTATAATCATAAGCTCTTTTATGCAACTGTGTCAAGCTAGCCCACCTCATAAGCCTTGCATGACCCTTGGTGTCTGTTATTTCTGATTTTGACGGGTAAGTCTAGCTGAGTACCTTCTCGTACTCAAGGTTTATCCCACCATGTTGCAAGTGAAGTTCTCGGCCTGTTGAAGATGGTGGCTAACCGCCGATGGGCTCGGTGATTCTATAGTACTTGTCATCTATATGCTTTTGTCAGATGATGTCACTTATGCTAGCAATGTATTTGGAACATATATTAATGTAATCTTTTGAAAGCTATGTTGTTTTCACTAATCGGTTTTGGAACCCAAACTTGTACTATTATTTGTGAGTCCACTTGTGATATTATTTTCTGCTGCAACCCTGTGTATGTGATGTGTATTTGCTTAATCACGCGATCTTGGTTGTGATGTTGATTTACCGAGGTCTTTCGGGACACTCGGCGGACTACCGGGTTTATATGAGTGAAAGTATGCGCGTGTCAACGTGTTAGCGGGGACAGCCGTACTTGATCTTGTATAAATTGGGCGGTTCTGTTACAAGAAATAAAAGGCGTGAGTCACTATGAAAACAGAGAAAAACAGAGAAAACAGAGGAGTTGGCAACTTACGTTGGCGCTGTCGGGCGGTGGAGACGTTTGGGGAACGAACCCCCAGTTCCCTGCTCCACCTCGTCGGGGTGGGACTATTGTGAGCCCACCCCCTGCTCCTGAGACGAGGGGCTCGCCTCCCTCGTATCCTGAGGTGCGGCGACAGGTCCGCTAGCACCTCGGGAGCGGTGGCAGATCTGCCCGCCCTCGCTGATTCCTGAGGCACGGCGATGGGGCCGCTCTCCTCCGCCGGCACCTCGGGCGTGGCGGTAGATCCACCCGCCCCTGATGGCTCTAAGGATGGGCCAATGGTCTGGCTCACCTCCTCCGGCCTCATGGCCGTGCCTTCCCTTGCGTGGTACAGGAAGGGTCCCTGCATTGATGAGTGGGTACCTGTCAGCGTGTCTTCGCTTCCCAGGTCACCCCACTCGGTGTCTGCGACTACCTCATCATCCTCGTCGTCATCATCGTCATCGTCGTCATCACTATCTATCTCCTCTCCTCGCTCCGATGCCTACACTTTCTCCTGCTTCTTTTTCCTCTCAACCTCCTTGGTCTTCTTCTGCCACTCGGTCGTGGTGTCGTTCGTCGCCGCCACGATCGGGTCCTTTGGCAGCGGAGTCGGGCGATCCATAAAGTTGAGTCTCTTCGGCTGGTCCTGTAACACCCCAAGTGTTTGTCACCAGTTAAGCAATGGGTTTGAGCTCAAACATGACATGTTAAGTGGTGATGAAGGTGAAAGATCAAATATACAAGAGTGAGCTCCAACTTAAACTTGGACAACGCACCTTTGCTTACATGTGGACCCTTGTTAAGATTATGCAAGAGTAATGTTAAACATGCTTATTTCATGTACATTACATCAACATGTATCCATCTTGACCAGTGGAAAAGTTTCATGAAGTTTGGAATCAAGAAGTCACATGAAATGATAAGTTAAAATCTTTCTTGGATTGCTTTATTAAGTGAATGGAATTATAGGTCATCAACCAAACCTTGCTACCTTGCCCAAATGACTCTAATTGAACTCTACAACAAAAGACATGAAGGGTTCGTGTTGAGCAGAAGTAAAGAAAATGCCTAAATCGGTCAAAAACTCTAATTCAAGCGTTACCGTGATGCTATTTTGACCGGTGTTGACCAATCACTTACATTGCTTGCATGGAGCTGAATCTTAAATAAAAGTTGAAGCTTAAGTGGAGTAGAACAAACTTTGTTTTTGGACCAAGAGCCAAATCAACTTGGAACTAAGTCAAACTGAGGCTTGAAGATTGAATCAGCTGCTGTCTTAGGCCCTCAGAAAAATATTCTTAGTCCCCGATTGACAATAGCAAGTGGACATGTTTGTGAATTTTTATCTTCCAAATTCATGTGGTAACTCAATTGGATTCCTTAAGATGAGTTGAATTACTTTTCATGGTGAAAACAATAGATCAAGTCTCATCAAATTTGGAGTTTATTTGGATATTCAAAAATAGTCCCCAAAACAGCAAAGGTTTACTTTGTTACTTAACTAACGTCGACATTGGCATTCCGCGTTCTCCAAATTTTTGTAAGCAACTCAATTTGGTTCAAATATAAAAGTTGGAGTGTACATCATGGATAAGAGCATGTAAAAATATGGCACTCGTTTGACTTCGTTTTGACCATCAATTGGGACTTTTGTTCATCGCTGTCAATGCGTTGACACTATCACTTTGGAGCCTAATTACCCATTGATCCAGAGCTCTAATGACTTTGCACCTTAAGTAAGAACTGTAGAGCGTCAGAAGAGAAGCAAACTTCGTTTTGGGGCCATTGTCAAATTCGGCCTGTAGACATCCCAAAGACACGTTCCACGCCGGCCACTCCGTCGCCCGCCAGGTGTTCACGGAAACGCCCCAAAGGATGCCGCGTGGCCTGTGCGTGGCAACCATGCGTGAGCTCGCCCCCACCATGGCCGATGCGCGTCCCTACACCCTACGCCGAGGGGGAGTGCCTCATCGAGTCCCAGCTCCCTCTCTCACTCTGGCTCGCCCTCTCTCCAGCCCTCTCGGTCGCTCTCGCTCGCCCTTGCCTCTGCTAACTCGCGTAGAGCGCAGGCGGTCGCCATGCCTGCCATTGCCAGCAAGCGGAGCTTCCACGCCTCCCGTTCATGCTTCTTGATGTGTCCTCCTCGCCTGGCCAACCGTCTAGCTCCTCTTTGCTGCGCACGCGTGCTCGTTCGATCCAGCGCTGTCGGGAACCGCTCGCTGCCGTGGCTTCCTTGTCCGTCGCCGCTGCCGCCCTGCTCGGGCCGCCGCCTACGAGGGGCCAGAGCGCTGCGGTTGGACTGGTGCAGAGGCAAGCCCCGCCGCTGGTGCATCCATGCACCACCATGCTCGCGCGACCTCCCCTCGACGCCGACATCCATCTCCACCGACCGGAAATCGGCCAGTCCCAACCGGCTCCTCTGCTCTGCCTCCGCTCTGTGCGATGATGAAGAAGGGAGGGAAAGTGAAATCGAAACTCTTCTTTGGGTCCAGATGCAAAAGAGCCAGAGAGAAGGATTTTTCGGATCTGGGCTTAGTTGATTTGTGAAATCTCTAGGGCTCCAGATGCAAAAGTGTTTTCCTTTTCTTTTTCTTATATGCATCTAAATCGGTTGAAATTTGGAAAATCTTAGTAAATTGTAGAAAAATCCAAAAATAGCAAATGAGGACTTTTTGGAATTCTTGTGAAATTATATATGCAGTAGATCTATAATATGGCATGATTTAATTTAAAGTTTTTGCTGTAAAAATCAATTTATGCAGTTAGGTTTTTAATACTAGTTGTGTCTTGTTTTTTTCATAACTGCCGTTGTTGTGATCAAATAAATATGAAATATTTATGGTAGTATACTGATGCTATGTGTATGCTTTGGTAAAAATTTCAGGAGTTTAGGATTGATAGTTTAAGATCTATAAAAATAACAAATGTCCTATGTTACTTTGCTCCTATTCTGAATAGGACTGCATGTTTGAATTAATTGGCTCAGTTAACTTATGAATTATGACTTAATGACAATACATGAGTTGTAGTACTTTTCTTAAGCTTTTCAAAAAGCTAAATAACATAATTTTTGGTTAAGTAGATTTTTAGTTATTGTTACTTAAATTTCTGTGATTGTTTCTGCCCAAACCCTGACAGAGTTTCCTTGTTGATACGGTGGGGCCTTTTTATTGGTAGAATTAGCTTTAGGTGTTTATAACAAAGTTGTTTAGAATTTTCTAAGATTTCTAAAAAGTCTAGAACCACATTTATTAGACATGTAGAACTCTAGTTATAGCTGTTTAAAGTGGCATGTCAGTTTCTGTCCATGTTTTGGACAGAGATGCATTCATTGGACTAATTGACCTTGTTAACTGTAGAATCATCCTAAGATGATAATAATAAAGTTATAGGTAACTTCATAATCTTTTCAAAAAGTTATGATTCATGTTTGTAGAAGGTCTAGGACTCCATTCATACTTCTCTAAAGTTCCTATCAGTTTTCTGTACTGCTGCTGTTTGGACTGCATGTGTAGTTTTGCTTGTGCAATTATTTTTGTGGTAGAAATGATGTTTGCTGTGGTTGTAGTGAATACCAAAGTTGTAGCTAATTTCATAATATTGCTTGTGTTCAAATTGCATGGCCATAGGCCTGATAATTTAGGAGCTATAGATTTTGTAAGTTCATTGTCAGATTTTGCATGCTCTCTGTACAGATCTGAATGATTATGTTGTTTGACCCAACTAAGCTTTGAATCATGTCTTGGAGATAATATAATAAGTGTAGTTATTTTAATGATCTTTCCAAATTGTTAAAGATCACTCCTTTTGGTGGTCTAAATCTCCAGTTATAAGCTTGTGAAGTTGCATGGCAGAATCTGTCCAAGTCTGGATAGAGGTGCTCAATTGTGCTTGATTGACCTTGTTAATGGTGGAATCACCTTGTGATGCTAATAAAAATGTTTTAGATAATTTAATAAGCTCTATAGAAAGTTAAGGTTCATGCTTGTTTGATGTCTGTAACTCCAGTTATGCCATTTTGAAACTACTACTACTTTTATATCCTAGTTCTGTGCAGATCTGAAACATTGGCGTGTTTGACCTAGTTAGATTTGTAATAAGTTTTTGGTGATAATAACAATGTTGTAGGAAATTTCATTAGCTTTCCAGAAAGTCTAGGATCACCTTCTTTGGATATCTAGATCTCTAGTTATGGATAAAACAAGTGACTGTTGTGCTGCTGTTCATAGTTCTATACATGTGCTAGGTGATTGCTTTAGTTTGCTCTTGTTTTGGCTTAACATGTTTGTTAGTTCTTGATCGATGCATGTGTGCAATATCTGAACTTAAGTTCACTTGTGTGCCATGCCTAATATGCTTGCTATCCCTCTATAATAGGTGGTGTGATGTACTTAAATAACTCTAGTTGCCTATGTCTTGCATGATCTTATGTTTGTCGTGAATACTATTCTATGATGCATCTCATATTACTATTCTTCGTATTCATGCACTTGCATCTTGCATCTCATCTAGGTACGCTAGATGAACCACATGAAGGACGTGTTGTTAGAGCCAAACCCGAAGACGGTGTATGGTGGACCTATTCCGAAGATGGAAGGATTGGACAAGTGCTAGGATGGGAGATGCTCACCAAGCAAGTGTCATCTAACAAACATTAACCGAGTGTTGGATCCCAGGCAAGCCCCAGAGCATTCTAAGTCTTCCAGTGTTTTACAAAATATTACTCGAGTCCTTTATGATTGATGCATTAGGTTATAAGAGTTGATTGGAACCACTTGATGCATAGAACTACCTTGTCCAGAAATATACCTTGAATCCTATGTAGGTCCAGGATCGAATATATCCTTAGCGATGCTTAGACCGGTAGAAGTCAGGTGATTTCCTATCACCTGCGAGATATAGGTGGATACCAAAGCACGATTGGCTATATTTGCTATCGTGGAAATAACCATATGTTGATGAATAAAAAGGAGATCGGGTGGGATGTCGATAGAGAAGCAACAAGACATGGAGGTCTTGGGTGTGGATCTATCCTCGTCTGTGTCGTTTAAGGACCGATTCGTTGGACGTCCTCATGTCATGTTGAACGCATGCCTATCACTTAGTTGGCCGGATAACTTGTTCCGACCATGAAGCCGAGTAGCTCAACTCAGGCCGGAAGTCTAGGAAGTGAAAGTGCGCACCCTGGCGGTAGTAAGGATGTGCGGGGAGCCATTGGCGTAAGTCCTAGGTGAGATTGACCACCTAGCAGAGTGGATTCCCTGAGGGTGCGGCGCTGCTCGGAACCGTGATTCCTGAGTTGTACCAAAGGTGACCTAAGGCTACCATGGCTGGTAGACCTAGGTTTGTGTTAGGAATAATTCCCCAACTGGGTAGGAATCGATTCGAATCGCTGTCTCTCCCGGATAGTGAGAACTTGACTGAGCAGCGGCAACGTAGAGACACTTAATTGAACTTGATGGTTATAATGATTATAATGATGATGATGATGTTACAACGTTATACCGGCTATGGTTACTATTGCCTGATACTAAATGATATCTCACATGTTTGGCACAGGTTAGTTGCTAATCTAGAAATGAATAGCTATAATTAACTTGGTTACTGAATTGTAAAATGTATAGCTCAATTCTTGGCTTTTATGCAAAATGTTGTCAAGCTAGCTCCACCTATAAAGCCTTGCATACTCCTTGATGTCACTTTATTTCTGGTTTATGATGGGTAAGTCTAGCTGAGTACATTCGAGTACTCAGGGTTTATCCCACCATGTTGCAGGTGAAGTTCTCGGCCTGCTGAAAATGGTGGCTAACCGCTGGTGGGCTCGGTGACTCTATACTTATTTCTCATCTATATGCTTTTATCTGAGGATGTCACTTATGCTAGCAATGTATTTGAAACTTATATTAATGTAATCATTTGAAAGCTATGTTGTTTTCACTAATCGGTTTTGAAACCCAAACTTGTACTATTATTTGTGAACCCATTTGTAATATTATTTCCGCTGTAACTCTACGTATGTGATGTGTATTTGCTTAATCATACGATCTTGGTTGTGATGTTGATTTACCGAGGTCCTTCATGACACTCGGCGGACTACCGGGTTTATATAACTGAAAGTATGTGTGCGTCAACGTGCTAAACGGGGACAGTCGTACTTGATCTTGTATAAATTGGGTAGTTATGTCATAGGTCCCCCTATCTCAACATTAGCATCAAGGGGTTGGGAGTTCAATTAAAAAGGAGGCACGAAGAAAAAAGAACTTATGAAGTCAATGTACCTCGGTTCCGGCTGCATTGGATGATGCCCCGGCACCAGATACACAAAATCAAGGGTGAAGCCGTCGAGGTTGCGCGAAGGCTCCATCACCTCCTTGATGCGCTACGCCACTTCGGAGGGGGAGAGCGCTCTCTCGGCGAGCGCCGTCCCATCAAATGACACCTCAGGCGCCATCAGGTGCAAGGGAAGCGCACGCGCCATCAGCGGCGCCACCCTCCTCGTGTGGTAGGCACCAATGATCCCCGACCCCTTCACGCCCTTCTCCTTCAGAATTTGGATGGCGGCAAGATGGTCCTGGATTTTCTTCTTATCTTTATCCGGGACACCCCACTTCCACGGCTCCGGGGCCTCTTCGATAATGCGCTCGGAGAACGCTGGCAAGGGGGCGGCTGTGTCATCCTTGACGTAGAACCAATGCGAATGCCACCCCTTGTTGGAGGTCAACAGACGCATCGGTGGGTATTCGTTTACCCGGTTGTTGTGGAGATGAATGCCGGCACATCCCATCGGCACGCTCAACTCTTGCTTCTTCTCTTGCTTCTTCAGGAGGGTGACGACGAAGAAATACCGCCACAAATCGAAGTGGGGACTAATCCCTAGGAATCCCTCACACACGGCAACGAACGCTGCAATGTGTTGGACTCTGTTGGGGGTAAGATGCTGCAGCTCTACCTTGTAGTAGTGCAGCAAGCCTCGAAGAAACTTGTGGGCGGGGGTGGCGAATCCCCGCTCATGGAAGTGAGCGAAGGATACGACATACCCTTCGGGCGGTGATGGCGCGTCCTCATTGCCGGGCAGCCGCCACTCCTCGGTGGCGGTCCGCGGGCAAAGGAGGCCACAACGAACGAGGCCCTCCAGGCGCTAAAGGGTGATATCAGATCTGCACCATGGCTCCATTGAACGATTGGGGGGTGGATGCGAACTTGACGACGACTGAGATACGAATGCGGGAGGCTTAGGCGATTGGCGGCGAAGGTTGTAGATACAAAGGCAAGGAGGCAATATACGAAACCCTAGGGGTGAACCCTTTGGCTTTATAAGGACGATGGATGCGAGGAAGGCAACCATCTGCCTAGATCTCCACGCTTACCATGATTCGCCACCACGTCATGATCACGGGATATGCGCCCGTAGTCCCTATCCTTTCCTTCCGAAGACACACCAGACGTTTCACCTCCCCTAGCGGACTAGGACTCTTTGGCAACGAAGAGGATATAGGCCAACAAGCATTTTCTCCGGCCCTCCTAGGCCCAGGAGTTTGAGGGCTGGCCCATCGATGGTTTTGACGGCCGTCCCAAAGCAGCCTCACAATGAAAGATGGGCCCGCGAGTGGCCAAAACCCAGGCATACAAGTGCCACAAGTATGTCGACCCATGATTGAGTCTTAGCCAGACTGACTCCTGCCAGATCCCTGTGAGCGGGATATCGAGACTCCAATCAAACAAACCAGTTATCAAAACACCAAACCTCACAGCCATACCCACAAAGGGTCCGAAATACCCCCTAGGTGATTCTATCCGAATCACCCGAGGGCTCGGGGGCTACACCTGATGGGTGCGCTCGCGCGCACCCTCTAGCAAATCCAAATACCCCCAGGCGATTCTATCCGAATCACCCGAGGGCTCGGTGGCTTCACTTGATGGGTGCGCTCGCGCACACCCTCTGGTGAATCAAAATACCCCCGAGCGATTCTACCCAAATCACCTGGGGGTTCGGGGGCTACACCCGTTGGGTGTGCTCACGCGCACCCTCTAGCAAGTCAAATCACCCCCCGAGCAATTCTATCCGAATCACCCGAGGGCTCGGAGGCTACTATCGGGGACCAAATACTGGGGTACCCAAAGAGGAAGGGCTTATAACCATCAAACGGTGATGCTTCCGAACAGACAAGAAAGCAACTACACTTCTTGCCTGATGACCGAAGGTTGGCTCCGCCTCGCCCGACCCCTGAGGGCTGGCTCTGCCTCCCCCGACCCCTAAGGGCTGGACTCCACCTCGCTCGATGGCTGAGGGCTGGCTCCGCCTTGCCCAATGTCCGAGGGCTGGCTCCGCCTCGCTCGACGTCTAGGGGTAGACTCTGCCTCGGAGGGCTGGACTCCGCCTCGCCCGACGTCTGGGGGCAAGCTCTGCCTCGCCCGATGTCCGAAGGCTGGCTCCTCCTCACTCGATGACTGAGGGTAGACTCCGCCTCGCCCGACGTCCGAGGCGCCTCGCACTGCTCCTTCGTAATGACGCGCGCGGATAAGGCCAGACACTCAAGTCAACCGCAGTACCGAGGACCATGCCCTGCACGCCTGTAGGGAAATACTATTAGGATATGATAGGATGGGCGCTTTGAGCCCTTCTAGGCATGTCAGAGCCCGAACAGTGTTGTAGGCGCCGACATTTGTCTTACAGTGTAGTGGGCGCCGCCATCAGCCCTCGGGCGTGGATTGGACATAGGCATACGACAACCACTACGGTCCAGGAGGAGACTCATGTCCTCTACAGTGATGGACGTGCAGTCACCGTGCCGTCCGCTCTCCGTAGGGTTGCGAATCAACACCACTATCCAACATGCCGCCCGTCGGGGAGGGATGGGATGTGACCACTTGCTGATCCAGTCAAAGCGTGGCATCATCAAGGCGCAGACACCCAGCGAACATGTTATCCCTGACACCGTCTGACCATGTTAGAGGGGCTAGCTCAGAGGAAAAGGAAGACCTAGCACCTTCAAAGGAGCTTCTTGGCCTCTTGTTTTTCTTCTTTCTCCCATCTGTAATCCTTGCTCCCCCTTGATCTATAAAAGGGAAGGCAGGGCACCCCACTAGAGGACGATTCGATTCAACACTCCACACGTCACACATAGCTGAGCAGCATCTGAGCCCTCAGCACCTGTTCGACCTTTCCATCTGAGACTTGGGACTTGTCCCTCTCTCGACCGTTTGTACCCCCTACTACGAACCTCTTTTAGTGCAAATAACACGAGCAGCAACCGCAAACTAGACGTAGGGGCATTCTGCCTGAACTAGTGTAAATCTTGTGTCTTTTTAGCACACCATCCAGGCCCAACGCGCAACAAATACAAATTTACTA
Source organism: Miscanthus lutarioriparius (assembly GCA_904845875.1). Classification (NCBI taxonomy): domain Eukaryota; kingdom Viridiplantae; phylum Streptophyta; class Magnoliopsida; order Poales; family Poaceae; genus Miscanthus; species Miscanthus lutarioriparius. Next base: position 20,256,031 of record CAJGYO010000004.1, read on the forward strand.
GCTGGTGCTTACTCGAAACACCGACACCAAGGCACTGGCCCGACCCTACGTGTGGCACAGCGGCACGGTGTGGCCAGGACAGCACAAGGGCATAGGAAGGCGAGGGGCGCGCCGCAGCGTCGGCCGACACACGGCAACGACACGTGCACAGGCCCGAGGAGAAAGCCACGGCCAGCAACAGCAGAGCCCGGCGCCCGCCACGCATGTGCACACGGTGACCACGAACCCAGACAGGAAAGTGACAAGGGTGACGTGCATGAGTTTTAAAGCGAACGAAAAACTGTGCCTAACCCGACCCGAGACCGACCAGCTATCCCAACTCCCAACTGGGACTATCATATCAGCTAGCCAGTGAAGTAATCCCTACACCCCAAGAGCGACTAGAGATGAAGATACAAGCCCGCCAACATGAGCTCGTCGCCCGATCACGGGTTTACAAATAGAACGTCCACGACGTAGTTCACAGCGCGTTCTGACCAGTTTCGGGTAATTTTTGTGAGAACAACGTTCTACCCACACCACAACTACTCATACTACGCTGATGTACTCGCCGTGGTGCAATCGATCATGCAAAAACATAGACATACTGCTTACTCCGTTCTTGTTGGAATTTAACCGCTAAAAACGACATTGTCTATCATTTCCCACTTAGAAAAACTTAGGGTTTAGTTTGATCTACAACTTTTTACACTTTTGTCATAATTTCCAAAAGGTCTAAACCTTGTTAATTTCAACTAACTAACATACCATGACCTAGTCCATACTTCGTACTAACTCATAGGAACAAAATATTAAAGCACTATTTAAGTATGTTCCACTATATAATTTACCAAAGATAGCACTTCAAACTTAAATCGTTTGTTTGCCGACTTAACCGTGAAGAGTGGATTTAATTTCAATTTGATTTTTGAGCTTCCCAAAAATAATAGCTGATATTATTATTCTCCAAGATTTAAAATTGCATGCCCAGCTACGTAACTTGCCCTCAAATCTTTATTTCCACACTATACTCCCGTTATAATTGGTCGTTGTTCATAGAAATTGTTTTCATGCCAACAATTAACACAACTCATTCTATTCTTTTTGTGAGGAGTTTTCATCACCACCTCTTTACGCTAAGTAAACAAACTCATTATATTATTAGATCTATCTCTCAGGCCATAATCTCAGTGCTTAGCGAGCTCGTAACACCAGAGGTGTTACAATTATCCTAAGTTCGTGAGATGTCTTGATGGACGATCCGGTGGTGGTGTCGGATGATCCGCCAAAACAGGCAGTGCTCGGTCTTGGCTGGGCTAAGCACAAGTCAGATTCCAATTTGGATTACAGATGCACACTTGGATGGTCAAAATGATTGCCTGCATTATAATGGTTTTCGGGTCGTTACACAACCATTAGTTATTTTTAATATATACTTGGTCAAACTTGGAACTGTTTGACTTCTTGAGATGCGAGATGAGCACTTATTTTGCATGGGACAGACAGAGTACATTGACAAAAGGTGGGCGACATAAAACGACCGTCTCTATTAGTCAAGTATTAAAGGCGTTCACCTCTTGTTATTAACACAGCAGGCACCATAAGGCGTCCGTCTTTGTTAATGAATGGCCAGTATATATAAAGACAACACCCACTTCTTCTTTCTCAATAAGCTCACTCACTTGGACAACTCTTGTACTTGGTGGACATCTCTAGATCTTCAAGAAAAACACCATTTTTTAAGGGGAGGGTTTGAATCAGTCACTGAGGTCCACACAAAGGAAACACCCTTCTTCAAGAGATTAGAGAGAGGTCTACTCATGAGGCCATAGTGCTTGATAAACCTCCTATAGTAACCTGTCAAGCCTAGAAAACCTCTTAGATCATTCAAATTCCTTGGTGTTGGCCAATCTTTCACAGCTTGTATCTTAGCAATCTCAGTGGAAACTCCTTGAGCTAAGATGGTGTGGCCCAAGTACTCAACCTCACAGACTCGCTTCAGTAACTCTAAATGATCAGAGAGTGTTTCAGAATACACCAATATGTCATCCATGAATACCAAGACACCCTTTCTCAGTAGATGATCAAAAATTAGATTCTTGACACTCAAAAAGGTTGTTGGGGCATTGGTCAGCCCAAATGGCATGACAAAGAACTCATAAAAGCCATTGTGAGTTTTGAAAGCAGTTTTATGAGTGTCTGACACCTCAATACAAATTTGGTGATAACCAGCTCTAAAATCCAGCTTGTTGAACCACTTGGCCCTAGCTAACTCATCCAATAGCTCTTCCACCATAGGCATTGGGTGTTTATTTTTCACTGTTTGAGCATTTAAATGCCTATAGTACACACAAAATCTCCAGGTGCCATCCTTTTTTACAAGTAGCATAGGCGAAGCATAGGGACTGCAACTAGGATTTAATGATGCCATTTTGTAGCATTTCTTGAAGTTGTTTCTCAATTTCATCCTTTTGCAAAGGAGAGTATCATATGGCCTTATGTTGACAAGCTGAGCTCCAGGTATCAACTGAACGTGGTGATCAAAGGGTCTAGGAGGTGGTAACATAGTTGATGTCTGAAATATATCTTCAAACTCAGATATGAAGACTTGCACCTCAGCTGGAGTGCCAGTTGACTGAATGGTGGCCGATGATACATCACTGGTCAAAATCAAAACATAGCTGAACACAGTTGGGTCACAGCCTGCCTGTTGAGGAAACTCTTGAGCTAATCATCACTGTTTCAATCTGTATTAATATACTGGTCCATTGGTCATCGGTTAGTTATTCAATAGCGCTAGTAGTACCCCTTTGGCACACTACTGAGCTGCATGTATGTATTGGAACTATGTAACCACTTTCAACTTGAAATATTCTTATAGCACAAAAAAATATAGAGTGCATGCTTAAAACTTTGGCACAACTGTTCTTATTTCTCCTTGTTATCCACAGGTAAAAGTTTCAGAATTCATGAATTTTTATAGAAGGAACATATATTTTCTGTCTCGCCCCTTAAGTAGCCATGCCCAAACCTACAATTATATCATGTAGTTTTCAAACTGTGAGAATAGCAGCGCAGCGGATCACCGGCAGCAAGGTTCTACTGGGAAAACTGCTTTGCACAAGGCACCTCTGTGACAAAAACAACAAAGATCACTATAAAATTACTTATGATATCATCCTTAATTTAATGGAATTTGAACCATAAATAGTTAGATAGTATGAACATAAATACTCCCTATCTAATTTTAGGGGATCGACGACGACTCAAACTGTCCGGTTGGCTAATAAGATGGCATGCTTCCATGGAGGAAACTAATTTGTAGTACTACTTTGTGGAATTTGTATGAGCTGGGATTGTCCTTAAGAATGACAACCATTATTCAAATCTGGTTGAACTGAGATATATCTGCGCAAAATGTCTGATTTGTCATTAAATCTACAATGAACCTTGTTGGCCCGATTGGATCTCAGATTCAGATTTGAGAAACTACCAGAGGGCAGCTTGGCCCTTGGCCGCTTCGATTGAATGGAAATATGATGGCTTAGTTTTTACAATGACACTGCGCCTGCTTTTATATGCAGAGGGCCTCCACACTTTTTCTAGCATATTCTAACCACTAAAGTAAATGTTGAGCATATTCCTAACACTAGGCTTAGAAGCCAAGAAAAATAAAAATACAGAAAAGTAAGATACAAGTGCCTTGGCACTAGGCTTATCTATCAATTCTCCCCCTAAGCCATGTGCCGAGCACTGGGGTAGATCTGTTGTAGCCCAATCCTCTCCCTCATCTCTTGGAACTTGGACTTCCCTAGCGATTTGGTGAGAATGTTGGCCAGCTGATCAGTAGTGGCAATGTGGCTGGCCTTGATGCTCCCATCCTCCAAGCAGTCCCTGATGAAGTGATACTTGATGCGGATGTGCTTGCTTCTTTCATGGAAGACGGGGTTCTTGGCCAGAGCTAGAGCAGACTTGTTGTCCACCTTCAGCTCAACCACATCCACCTTCCTGCCAAGGAGCTCTGCCAGCATCTTTGACAGCCATAGTGCCTGAGTTGCTGTAGTGGTGGTGGTGATGTACTCTGCTTCATAGTTTGAGAGGGCCACCACCTTCTGCTTGAGGGACTGCCAGCTCACCAAGCAATCACCGAAGAAGAACATGGTCCCGGTTGTGCTCTTGTTGGTGTCCACGTAGCTGGTGAGGTCACTGTCGTAGTAGCCAATGAAGCGCGCTATGTTGGGGATCCTTCCATAGTGAAGTCCATCGTCAAGGGTGCCTACCACGTAACGTAGAATCGTTTGATGGCCTGTAGATGCTCCATCATCGGCCGCTCCATGAACCAGCTCATGTACCTGACAGCAAACATGAGGTCTGGCCGGGTGTGGACCAGGTAGTGCAAGCTTCCGATTAGCCACCGGTAATGGGTTGGATTGACCTCCTCCGCCATGCCGTCCTGACTCATCTTGAGCTTCTCCTCCATCGGGGTGTAGGCCGGGTTGCATCTTGTCATGCCGTCGAGCTCGAGGATGCGCTTGGTGTAGTGGGTTTGGAGGAGGGTGATACTGTTGGCGTCTTGGTGCACTTCGATGCTGAGGTAGAAGCAGAGGAGGCCGAGGCCGCTCATATCGAACGCCTTCTTCATCTGTGCCTTGAATGCCTCCACCTTCTGCTCTTCAGTGCCGATGATGATGAGGTCGTTGACGTAGACGCCAACCAGTAGGACATTGCTTCCGCTGCCCCACCGGTACACTGCCGCCTCATACGCGCTCTACTTGAAACCCATCTTCTTGAGCGTGGCATCGAGCTTCATGTTCCAGGCATGCAGGGCATGTCATAGGATATAGAGGGCCTTGCGCAGGCGGTACACCTTGCCTTCTTCTCCAGCGATGGCAAAACCCGGTGGCTGGCGTACATACACCTCCTCCTTAAGGTCATCGTTGAGAAAGGCGGACTTGATGTCCATGTGGTGGACTTGCCACCCCTATTATGCCGCCAACGAGAGGAGGATATGGACTGACTCCATGCGCGCCATGGGGGGTGAAGGCATCATCATAGTCGATCCCCTCCAGCTAGACGAAGCCACACGCCACCAGTTGTGCCTTGTGCTTGATCATCGCACCCTGCTCATTCTTCTTGAGCTTGAACACCCACTTAAGGCTGATGGGGCGATGGCCATCGGGCAGAGGCACCACTCCTAGGTGTAGTTCTGTTTGACGAACTTGAGCTCCTGATCCATCACCGCCCGCTCGCTAGATCACCCTGCGCCTTAGCATAAGTGGTCGGCTCACCGGCATGCGTCAAATGAAGCCAGGCGAAGAGCCGCTCTGCCTGGTCCGGTGAAGACTGGTCGCCAAGGATGCTTGCCACCATGCGGTATCACAGAGGCTCACCATCATAGTAGGCATCTAGGCAGTCTTCATTGTCCTCCAGTGGCGTCACGTACCCAATCTCTGGCTGCCTTGCGTGCGCTGGTGTCGTAGTGGGTGAGGCAAAAGATGCTGCAGTGGTCGGCTGAGGTGCCAGAGTGGTGCACTACGACACCAAACCGGTCGGTTGTGATGCCAGACTAGTCGACTGTGATGCCAAACTGGTCGACTGTGATGCCGAGGTGGTCCGCGCGGCCATCGATGAGTTGCCAACCAGCGCTAATGAGCTTCCGAACTCCCTCGGATTTGGATTTGGTGATAGTGTGCGCAGCGGAGTAGATGAGGTGGTCGGCGCTTGTGATGAAGACCAGATCTCGATGGGGATGCACCTTGTGCTCTCCCAGCACCTACAACCCAGGCATACTCGACGGTGAAGTCATGGAGCGCTGCCGATGACCCGTCGTCCACCGCCTTGTCCCACACCCAGCCACGCCCTTCATTGAACACGATGTCACATGCCATGCGCATGCGCTGTGTCACCGGGTTGAGCACGCGGTAGGCATTAGCCCCCTCAGCGCAGCCGATGAAGACTCCAGGCAAACTATAGTCATCGAGCTTGCCGACGTGCTTCAACTCCTTGATGAAGGTGAGGCAGCAAAAGACATGCTGGTAGCTGACCACCATCTTGCGCTCGTACCAGGCCTCATACGCTGTCTTGCCGTTGAGTGCCCTAGTCGGCGAGTGGTTGAGCAGGTGTACGATAGTCATCACAGCCTCGCCCCAGTAGATCGCCGGCATGCCATGCTGCTTGAGGAGAGCACGCGCTGTCGTCACCACCATCTGATTAAGGTGCTCCACCATGCCATTCTGATGCGATGAGTAGGGCGCGGAGTAGTGGCACTGAACCCTCTCATTGGGGCAGTACGTCACAAACTCAGCCACCGTGAACTCACCGCTGTTGTCCATGTGGAGCACCCAGAGCTTGTGGCCACACTCCTCTGCGGCTACCCGGTGGCGCTTGATGGCGCCTGTAGCTGCCACCTTGGAGTTGAGCAGCTCAGCCCACATATAGCGGGTGGCATAATCGATGAGCAACAGAAAGTAGCAACGTCCTCTAGGGATGGCCGGTGACACAGGACCACAGAGGTCACCGTGCACTAGCTTGAGCTACTTGGCGGCGCGGTAGGAGGCTTGACACGGGAAGGGCCGATGCTTCTGCTTGGTCACCACGTAGGTGTTGTAGAGCTGCTCGACGTGGTCGACACAGGGCATCCCGTGGACCATCTCCTCCTTGCCGAGCTGTTTCAGGGCCTCAAAGTGAAGGTGCCCGAAATGCTCATGCCAGCGCCATGCCTCGTTGTCCTAGCGTGCAGTAAGGCAGAGGGGATGCACCACCTACACATGAAGCACATAAAGGCGGTTGCTTCCCTGGTTCACCTTGGTGAGAAGACGGTGGCTTCTATCCTAGATGTGCAGCATGCCATCCTTGATCTCCACCCGTGAGCCATTCTCATCCTGCTACCGACGATGATGATGGAGTTCCTCAAAGCCAAGATGTAGTACACGCCGGTGAGAAGGTGGTGCTCTCTTGTCTTGGCCTTGAAGATGATCGAGCCGACTCCATTGATCTCGACGGCAGAAGCGTCACCGAACTTGATGGAGCCTTTCACGTCAGAGTCCAAGTCAGAGAAGAACTCACGTTGACCAGTCATGTGGTGCGTAGCACCGGTGTCGACGTACTAGCCGTTGATCTTGTCATCGCCGATACCATTGTCGAGGAAGGCGTGGGCGCTTGGTTCGTCAAAGTGGAGCAGGGCAAAGCCAGCCAACACGGGAAGAGGAAAGTTTGGACCTTTTCCCCCTCCCCTGTTTCTTACTGTAGCTCGATGCACCCGTGCACTAGAAATAGTGCAGCATCCTCCTCCTCTACTTGCGCAACATGAGCTTGGCCGCCACGGCGTGGAGGAAGGCGGCAATCCTTGGCCTAATGGCCGGACTTGCCGCAATTGATATAGGTGTCATCTCGGGTTGCCTTGCGCTTGTCGGCAGCACCGCCATCATCACCAGCCTGTGCCTAGGGTCCTTTCTCCTCCTCCCTCTTCTTCCCACTTGAAAGCCTGAGTTTGGCTTTGGATAATTGATGAAACCTAGGACTAACCTTTGATCTAAGTATGTGAAATAGAAAAGGTGGTCCAATTCAAGTGATAGAGCAAGATGAGGTCCATGGTGATGAAGGTGGACATGAAATGATGATGATCAAGCTCTAACTTGGAAAAGAAGAAAGAGAAAAACAAAAATCTGAGATGATCAAAGCAAAGGTATATGATAGGTTTTTGTTTTACACTCAAGACACCATAGAGGGTGTGAGTGACTTAGGATCGATAGCCGTACTATAAAGAGGGGAGATCTTTGGCTAAACAGTTTATCGAGTGCCACTAGGTGACATGATTCATGCATTGCATTTAGGAACCTAGTGTGCTAACTTTGACCTTTGTAAAATGCTCTAAAAAATGCTAACACACATGCACACAAGTTCTACACTTTGTGGTTAGCAATTGGGAAGCATGGGCGAAGCGGTTGTGGACTTACAAAAAGAAAAGGAGGAGCTGCACGTCGACCGGATGGTGGACACGTCCTGACCGGACGCTGACCAGGTGAGTCCGATCATTTTTAGGCGTGAGGTGCTGACTGGCCGAGAGTTGAGAAGAGCGACCGAACGCTGGTCTAGCTTGACCGGCGCGTCCGGTCACATGTTGAAAGGCGATGGCTTCAAACGATCAGACGCTGGGGCGCGTTAGGTCACCTCTGACCTGACGCGTCTGGTCAATAGAAAATGCCTCTGGATCATCTCTGGAAATAATCGGACTCGGCTTCGCGCGGTGGAGGAGCACGTCTAGTCGAACTTTGACTGAGGCGCTGACCATTAAGTTACCATTGAGATCGAACGTGTAGAATTCATAGCGATGACATGTGGCGTGATCCACGCGACCAAATGCTACCGCGGACGCGTCCGGTCAGTACGCAAAGCGGCCTCCCTTGGCTCTAACGGCTTTATTTGTTTGGGGACATCTATAAATAGTGTTTGTCTAGCTCCAAGGCATTTCTCTTGGCATTTTGATATATTGGACATCCTTATGAGCCTAAGCAAACACCTACCACTCATCTCCATCATTGATTCATCATCATAGTGAGATTGGCAGTAATTCCAAGTGCATTTGTTTGAGTGATTGCATCTAGTGGCGCTTGGGGATCGTTGCGCCTGTGGATTTCTTGTTTCTCTTGGTGGTTGCCACCACCTAGACGGCTTGGAGCAGCAGAGGAGCTTCGGCATGTGTTGGTGATTGTTCATGGCTGGCTTCGGTGATTGTGAGGGGTCTTGCACCTTCCTCGGTGAAGAGCCTCAAGGTATCTCTAGTAAATTGCTCGTGTCATTGAGTTACCTCACTTGTGAGTAGGTTCTTGTGGCGCCTCTTGTGGGGGCTAGGTGTGTGATACCTATTAGCCGCCGAACCACCAAGTATTGGTTGACACAATGGGGACTAGCGTGTCGGCAAGCATGTGAACCTCAGGAGAAAATTTGGTTGTCTCTTGCCCGTTGGTATATATTCTCCCGATGATTGAATTGGTATTCATCTTGTGATTGGTTCACTCCTCTATGCGGTGGTATAAATACCCTACTCACTCATTTATATTCCCGCAAGTGAGGTAACTCAATGAGTGTAGCTAGAATTGAGAGCTTGCTTTCTAGCTTAAGTTCATGTAGTGGAGCTCTTTAGTGTAGCAAGTTTGAGAGCTCTTAGTGAGTAGCAACATAGCCTCTTGTGTGCCTAGTGATTATAGCAACTAGAATTGTTGGATAGGTGGCTTGCAACCCTTGTAGAGCTAGAGCAAGTTTGCATTTCGCTATTTGTCATACTAATCAAATTGCTCTAAGTGATCTTGTAGATTTTTAAATAGGCTATTCACCCCCCTCTAGCCATATTAGGACCTTTCACCATTGCGTGGTCACCGGCAACGATCCTTGGAGGAGCTAAATGAGTCGGAGCCTTCCTCCTTCTCGAAGGCGAGCCACTACACAATGGTGTACAGCAGCTTGCCTCTAGAGACGCTCGGCTCGACATGAGGCCCCTCTTCGTGATCCTACACCGCCTTGAGCCTCCCGGTCGAGCCCTCGACGGAGAGCTGCTCAAAATCGAGGAGCGTCTCTATCGCCATCACGATTTGGGAGTATTTCTTCGGCATGCAGCGGAGGAATTTCTCCACCGCGTACTCCTCTGTGAGGTCAGTGTCGCCGTTGCACGCCATCTGCTCCATCAGATTGGTTAGGCGGAGGGCAAAGTCCTCAACTTGCTCACTGGGCTAAAAGGTGAGGCCTTCCTGCTCCAGCCAGAGCCGCTATAGAGTCGCCTAGCGAACGCGATCTTCGCCAATGCGCGCTGCGGCGATTGACTCCCATGCCAGCTTTGCCGTAGCCTTGTTGGCGAGGGAGGCGCCGAGTTCGGTGGGGACAACAGCACACAATGTCTCCAGTGACCGGTGATCATCGTTGTAGCTGACGCCTCCGATGTCAACCGCCTCCCAGAGGTGCCGAGCCTGCAGCTTTACCTTCATCAGAAGGCTCCACTCGTGGTAGTTCAACTTGGTGAGCATCGGCCATGGCATCCCTGCTCCTGAGTCACGGTAGAGGGTCAGCACCACTGGGTGCATCACCGGCGGGTGGCCGCGGTGTCCACAGCGGCGCTCTGGTGACGGCGATTGAGGACGATGCCCTGCCGGGCTTCACGATCCACCGGCAGGCTCCCGCTCCATCTCGACGCGCAGCGCTGCGGCCGCGGACGCCATGGCTTGAGCCACGGCCACCGCCTGCCTGGCCGTCTCGACCGCCACTGTAGCCGCTGCCTCTGTCGGCTCCTCCTGCGGCGGCTGCATCACCGGGGTTGATCACCACACCGGTGGTGGCGCTCTCTCTCTCTCTCTCTCTCTCTCTCTCTCTCTCTCTCTCTCTCTCTCTCTCTCTCTCGGCTAGCGGTGGACATGGTGGCTCACCTAAAACCCTAAGGCTCTAATACCAATTGTTGGACCGATTGGATCTTAGATTAAGATTTAGGAACTACCAGAGGGCAGCTTAGCCTTTGGCCGCTTGGATTGAATGGAAATACAATGGCTTAGTTTTTACAATGACACTGCCCCTGCTTTTATATGTGGAGGGCCTCCCACTTACTCCAGCATATTCTAACCATTAAAGTGGATGCTGAGCATATTCCTAACACTAGACTTGGAAGCCAAGAAAAGTAAAAATACAGAAAAGTAAGATACAAGTGCCTTGGCACTAGGCTTATCTATCAAACCTCATGTTACTTCTTAAATTTGTTTACATATATATTATATTTGGAAATAAAAAAAGTTGTACCTAAACCAAATTGTCATTGCTAGTTGGCTGACCAAACTAACCTCGATAAAAAAGGAGACCAATCCATAGAGTAGTCATGTTTGAAGAACAAACCCACAAGAACAAATGGTAAAGCAATTAGACATAGATTAAAGCACGGTAAGGAAGCCTTGTTGATGAACATGAATCATTCTAGAATGAACATACATGTGCCACATTGACATTATTCAATAATCAATATCGGAGCCCATTGTATATATGTATTGATCGATTGTCTTTAATTACCTATTATGGCCCCAAAAAATGCAGCAATAAGTAGTTTGCCCCCAAGGGAATTCAACCTTGAGAAACCACAACAACGCAAATCAAGTTGTGTGCATATAGAAACCTAGATAAACTACAGACCACACTGCACAGGTTTCAAAATGGTGAACAGAAACGCAATCTATATATTTGATATATTTTGAATGATAGGCTAGTAATCCAGGTTAGTAATCTTTGAATTGAAATGAAAGGAAACAAAAAGGGGGTAGAAGGTAAAGGAGCATAATAAGATATATGCTTACGTCAGCATTCTCGGTCATGCTGCAATTTATGCTTATACTCCCTCCGTACCTATAAAGAAAGTCGTTTAGGACAGCATTTAGCATACCAAGGAGTGATTAATTAGGGTAGAGTTTTCCCTGTCTGCCCTATTAAATATGGTTGCGGGTGCATTTCATGCAAGAAAATTCCCCAGCTCAATCGGTTGGTGCAGCGAGGCATGAGTCTTGAGGAGTTGAGTTCGATACTTGGCGGGCGCACTTTTTTTTTTGCTGGTGGCTTCATTTTGCATGTGCTCGTTTTTTATTTTTTTGCCCTGGCGCGAGCGGAATCTGCATGGCGCGCTTTTTTCCCTGCTGCGATCGTTTCTGGCGCGTTTTTGTCTCCGTTGTTTGCTGGATTGGAAGGGAGGCGAGCGGGCGACTCTGCAGGAAGGGAGACGAGCGCCGAACGGGTGGCTAGTGAAATGAAGCGCCGCGATTAATGCTTTGACCAGCGGAATGGCAACTGAAACGCATGCAAGGGGCAAACGCGTCCAAATACTCCCCAACAAGTGTAGAACGACATCCTATATGAAAACGCCCCACTCGCCCAGAACGACATCCTTTATAGGTATGGAGGGAGTACATGTTGTATCTACAATTTCAGTGTAGCAAAGCCTCTAATTCACAAAAGACTTGTAATGTATTAAAACATTAAATGCATAAATATAGTATGTAACATATGGAAATGAAATTAGGTAGTCTACTACTACAAAACAAGGATCTTGTAGCACTTTCTTATAACATATTCATCGATGTGTTCCAGTGAAATTTCATAGTAACACAAAATAGTGTGTTACAGACTTCGATTGTAACACAAAATAATTTTTTTATAAAATTGTGTTACTGACAATAATTATAGTAACACAAAACTAATGTTACAAGCAAAATGTTACAAAAGTGAACTATGTTGTAACACATAAATGGAACATATAAAATGTGTTACAAGTATATGTCATGCAGTAACACAAAATAATATTACAGTCCAAGTGTTACAAAGAAACGTATACATGAAGTTACACCAAAAAATATAAGACTATTTCAAGTACTCTCACTTTGGATCCCGACCAGGTCTGAGCATAGTCAAGTTAGCGCTGTAACGGAGTTCGATAAGTGATGTTATAGTTGTGATGCAAGGACTTCGTTCCTCTGGTCTTCCTAAATCCCCCTAGTCGTTCTAAATTCCTTCATCTCCATTCTCCGGATGCCTCCACACGACACGTGGCCGACAAGTCTCACCCGAGTTCTATGCCGTCGGCTCATCCACCTTTTCTAGAGGTCAGAAGTTCAATGATGATTGAATGGCTAATGATGGGGACCGGAGAAGAAGGAAACCGGTTCCAAGAGGGGCAAGTGGATGGGACTTCCGCACAGGGGAGCCAGCACAGGGGAGCCGATGAATGGTTGAGGCAGAAGTTGATCATGACTTAGTCATATAGGGATGTAGTTTTTTATTTCACGATTTCAATGTGGTTTTTTATTTCACAATTTCAGTCAGAACAGACATTGATCACCACACCAGGACACAATGTTAAGGGCAGATTTGGCATCACCAAAGATCCCACCAGCAACATACTATCGATTGGCCGACTATATCAACCTGTGTAAATCCAGCCGGCAAAAATATTTACCGACCGACACACTTTTTGCTGATTAATAATCTATCAGTGCAGTAATCTTTGCCAATGGTTAACCAAACAATTTGTCAGGCGATAGCATCTATACCGACAGGTTGTCCAATAGCAAGTACTTACACACCTTTAACAATCCGAAGACATTTTCCCTCAATTACTAGTGATAGACCACATTAATGACATACACAAAACCATCCATCATGCCGTAGACCAAAGACATACAGATTTCACATTTGACTCCATAACACATATATAGCACAACAGCACACATCAGTTTTGTCAAGAAGATACATCACACAACTAGAAAAAAAAATAGCAATGAACATATATAGTTCACATGTTTAAGCGTTGAAGACAATAGATTTGTGTACACAAAATATCAATTGGTTTCCAGAACAAATGAATCACTTGAACCATCAGGGAGTCAGCCTGTTGTCAGTGTTGCTCTTCCAACCTAGCTCCTAGAATATTCTGTAAAACAAATCACCAAACAACTTCTGCAAATTAAAACTGAGTTTGGAGTACAAAACTTTAATGAATTGCAGCTTTGGTCTATCAGAGAAAGACAGGACAAAGTCCTTTGACAACATAGCAAAGCAGCAAACTAAAACCAAATGATGAGTGTCGATGTATTTGTGCATTGATCTTGTGGGATGGGACTAAAATCTGATGGTTGTAAAAAAATATAGACCAATTCTTTTCATAGAAAGAGCAAATCATTTGTTGCAGTATTCAGGTTGCGTCCCAGAGCCACTGGAAGTTATCTTTGTAGAAATTGTTAAAAATCTAGTTATAATGTGAGCTAGATAGCAGCCCTATTCCAACTAGCAAGAATATACTTCTAAATCCCTTGTTACTTTTCAGAATAGGATAGTACTATGTATACAAATGGCCACTTGGTAGTGGGCTTTTTTTTTTTTTTGCTCTTTAAACTAAATTTATGATCAATGAATAGGTAACTGCTTGCCTGAGGAATAGGTTACATCCAACCCATCTGTTCCTTAAGGAAAAGGAAGAGGACTAATCATGAATCTACAACTAAATTTACATGTACTGGTAATGGTTTTTGAGGTGTTGAGGCATGGTGCGGTGCCCTACCCCCTCACAACACCTAGGCATTTATGTACTGACCATAAAAAGTGACTTAAATAGCAATCTTTGCCTAGGCGATAATGCTACCAGAAGATGATGCAGTTTTACAAAGGAATCTCATAGCATTCTGCTATTTCCAACAATCCAAAATAGGTTTTAAATAAAATTCAGATAGCAGACTGAAATTAAACACCCTGAGAACTAATAGCAGTGGCAGCTACAAGCTTACGACATATAAGAATTAGATAGACTGCACGTACAGACTTCTAGTACTACAACTGTGGCATCACAGAACCAGAATCAATTGCAAACTGTGCATTGCAATTCAAAGAATAGCTTACCTTCTTTCATCTCCTGCAACAGTGTTTAGTAACAATGTTTTTTTACTTGAGGATGCATCACATAATAATCCACGTTAGTTCAAAAAAACTGTAAGATCCTAGAGCATAAATAATGGCATAATCGCTGTCAATAAAGAGATAGCATACAATCCATGCTTTTAGTGCTCAAATCAGAAAAATTCACGCATCCCATCATCAAAATGAATGGCTGCATGAATGCTTCTCACAAATGTTATCTCAAGTCAAGCATAAAGGGGGATAGTTGCACATTAAGCTGAAGGCCTAATGCTAATAGGAGAAAGAGGAAAAAAGTAACAACAAAACTCTATGGTCTGGAGGTGTAAAGTTGAAAGATGCTAAACAGAAATTGCGAACAGGAAGCAGACCATATCTCATATGGCTTCCACTGATAGTACTCCATGTTCCATCCTGCAGTTCAGATTTCAGAATAAGAGTTCAAATAAATGACTTCCAGTTATAGTACTCCATGTTCCATCCTCAAGAAGCAAGACAAATGAATTTGATAAAAGTTTAAACTACTCAGCCATAGCAACCAGCAATAGGTAACCAGCAATAGGTCTTAAAAGAGTACCCAAAATTCATACTGTTCCAAATGAGCTATACGAGGACCTCTGTCAGTGGGGGTGGGTGCGGCAGCCATCCTGCAGGCCATTCACAAACAAAAAGCCAACTTGCAATCCCTATTTTAGCAGCCAAATTAGGACGCAAAGTAAGCATCAAACACTACCAAGATGGCACACTCCTCGCCTCCTCGGCGAGCACTGGCCCTGCAGGCTGCAGCAGCGTGAAGCCCCAGACTACTATGAGCTTCGTCCAAGTTCTACACAACCACAGAATTAGTGCTGGCCATCAGCATGTCAGAGACTCAGAGTTAGAATAGACATAGCAACCGCGGAGAGAATCCCGACCTCATTGTTGGAGTTGACAACGGCGTCGACTTTGAGTTTCCACGGGTGGCCTCGCCAAAGGTAGATCTTCGTCGGGGAACTGCGACGCGCCACGGCGCCCTCCCCCCCGCGGCTGCTTCGTCGCCAGTGAGCGGCTCGGAGAAGGAGAGGAAGGACGAGACCGGGTCTCGGATCCGGCGGCGGTGGCAGTCAGCTGGGGGACGCTAGTAGAGCTGCTAGGGGACGGCGGCGGCCCGCTGGGGACCTGGTGGCGGAGCTACGGTAGATTTGGCGGCCGGCTCGAGGAGGCGCGATCGCGCGATGAATTTGGGGGCGGCGTGGGAATCGTGGGATGCATTTGGTTACCGTGTTGGCGCGCGGTGGGTAGGATATACGGAAGGAAACAATTAATTTTGGCGCTAAGTTTTATTCAGGCACGCGCGATACGGAAATTTTTGGGGCGAACTCGTGCCGAGGCGCCGAGCAATAAAAGGGTCGACATGACCTTGACCTTAGCGTCCTGCGTGCTGTGGGCTGCAGCGGACGCTCTCCATGTGCCCAGGCGCCCAGCCCAGTTTGGTCAAACTTGAGAGAACCATATAAATATATCAGAATTGTTATACTACACGCATATATTTTGTTGGATGTTGGCACACGATTTTTCTAGGCGTTGGATGAGCATCATGCATGCCTTGTTGTCACCGACATTTATGTGGCTGTCATGGAGGGCCCACTCCGAGCGTTACTGTTTCAAATTGGGAGTCGCGACTCTTCGTTTCCTAGCGTTTCATTTCCCCCAATCCCCGTCGTCTTCTTCCACGCGACGCTCTGCCCCGCATGGCACGCCCAAGGCGATTTCATCGGCGCTGCGGCAATTGCTCCGGCGAACCCGTGCTTCCCCGTCGTGGAGTGTTGCCGAAGGTGTGTACTCGATCCCGTTTCGTAATGGTGGAGTAGATTTCGTGGATCTGTACTGTGTTGAGGGCAGAGGGATAGAGATTTGGGGTGCTGGATTTTGGAATGTAAGCGGGCAACGGGGATCGATGGGGTAGGAGATGGGAGGACCAGCACCGACGACGACGACGCGGCACCCTCATCCGCGTTGGCGACGCCTGCGCGGGCCGTCGGTGCTGTCTCTTCTTCACGTCTGCTAGAGACGACGAGCGAGGGAGTGCTAGTGCGAGCAGTGTTGAGACCGGCGGCGCTGCTGCTGCGTTCGGAGCTAGCGCAGTGGTTTCTGGCAGGGGCAGGTGTGGATGAGGTCGGATTTGCGTTGGATTTGCTGCTTTGCTTACTGCCTCGCTGTCGATCTATCTTTTGTGGATTGATGTCGCCGTGGATCTGTCTTTGCTTGCTGCCAGCGACGGCGCGTCGGTGGCTAGCATGGCTTGCAGCCGCGCCGGGAGACAGGCGACGGCCTCCTGTACCTGCTCCGCCGCCGACAGGTCGTGCTCCATTAGTCGCACCTTGTGCTTCGGGATGTCTAAAACAACGGCAGTGCTTAACATGGAATATGAACCTGCTATCTGTTTGCTGCATCCACTAATTACTGATTGGTTTGAACTCTTCTTTTTTTTCTGCAACTCCAACCCAATTAGATGCAGCAGCAGCAGCAGACTGCATCTGCTTGCTGTTTTTGGTACGACAGATTGGTTTGGTTGCCTGTAAATCCTAATTGGTTGCCTAATAATCCCTATTGTAAATACTTTCAGTGGCCAGCCTAACTACAGGCTTCATCGGCAGACACCTAACTGAACACTCATACACAGCTTATGCATCCACTTAGTTGCAGGTTGCTCTGTTTTTTACTAGCAGTTTCTGTATTTTCCTGTGATGACCAACAGCATTAGCTGTTATTAGTTGTTTTGTTTCGGTTGATTTAATTCAGTAACTTGTTGCCTTCAGTTATCCTATGTATGTGTTGCTTCGGTAAATTCTTCTATGTAGGATTAGTTCTTATAACAGCAGCTAGCAGCATGTTGTTTCAGTGCGTCAGTCCAGTTTGACAGCCTCTTTGTTGTCCTCTTCACTCTGCTTGACTGAATATTTATTGAGTTTGCTTGTAGCCTTTTAAGAGGGAGTGCTATTAGCTCTGATTTTTCTATAGATAAGTGACTTGCTTGGAACAATTGTGCTCTTCTCTATTTTATATTCAGTAGAACAGCGTATTGGAGAACATCTCATGTAGCAGTAGTGGTAGGATATAGAAGCTGCATCTTGACCATGAGGTATTTAGATCAGCTACAAGGTTCAGACTTTAGGTTTTCAAGTATCACTTTGAATCTTTTCTCGCTGCCATGTCTTTGAAGTGTCTGTTTGATTGTATACTCCTTTTTGAGTGATAGGCATTCATATTTTTTAGAAAACACTAGTTGATTAAACTTTATTATTTTTTATTGTAGCCATGGATGTTGATGAGTTGCATTCTGATGCTGAATCTGGAAATGGTGAGAGTGATGATGAGTTTGATATGAACTCTGAAGAAGACAACGACTCTGGTTCATTGAATATTGGCGAGGTAGTAAGTTTACTTGATTTTGTTTGTTTATGCACCTATGTATTATAATATGATATATCTTGTTGCCTTTTTAGGATGTAAATTCCTCGGATGATGATATCGATCCTGCTGTTGTTTTGAAGGCTTTCAAGCATCTGAAAGGAGCATTTTCTAGAGTATATTTTGAAACTTGTTTGACTCAACTATGCATATTTCTATATCTCTTTGTACTATTACCTTCACTCTGCCATAGTTATTCTTCTCTAGGATTTTTTTACTTTTGATCAAACCTTCTGTGGTCAATTAATATATAACGATCTGTAAACCATACTCCGGTATTTAGTTAGGCATGCCTACATGTTGGTGAAAATATACAAATCTTCTGTGCTCAATTAATATATAATGATCTCTAATCCATCATCCATGGGTCATAGATTATATAGGATATGAAATTCAGTGTCTAAACTTCTGAATAATTAATAGTACTATTACTCCAGCTGCTATGCTATGAAATTCAGTTTTGTCTCACTTTCTCTGTGACTTGTGCATCTGCTTAACTTAACATTTATCCAACTATTAAGTTACTCGAATCAGTCCATGCCACTATATTTTTTTGAACTAAGTAACTAATCAGCAGCAGCAACATGCATGGACTATTCTCTGTTACTTGTGCATAGCTGTGTGTATCAGTTTTTATAACTATTTGATATTTTTTTGCAGTTTGCTAAGTCTTTTGAGAAGAAAAGAAAATCACGACGATTTGGAGTTCAGAAGCGTATTGCAAAGGTAAATTCAGTAGCATGTGCTTTTTGACACCATGTTTAGTGAATTCATGATATTAGTTTCATAACTAAAAACCTTTTTTCATCATTTCCAGAATATTAGAAATGTTAAAGCCACTGGCAAAGAAAAATCAACTGTTGGTAACAGTATATCAGGTATAGCAGGAAGCAGGTGAAATAACAGGTATTTTGGAGGCATAATAAGAAAATTGGATGACCGTAAGAAAAATATTATCAGGGATCATGGATTTGGGATCTTGCTTGAGTATGATGGATGTTTAGTTCCTAGAATCTTTGTGCAATGGCTTGCGGATCAAGTCGATGTGAACTGCGGTGATATAGTTGTTGGAGGCAAAATAATCCCTTTTTCTCGAGAATCAGTTCACCTTTTCTTAGGAATTCCAATCGGTGGCGAAGACATCAGTCAGCAGCAAGATTCCGAGTATGCAAAGTCCAGATTTCTTAAAAAAACAATGAGACTTCTATCCCCCTCATCAAAACCTTTGGCACCAAGTTGGTACGCAACAATTTGTCCGATGATGACATTTTTTCTTTGTTAGCTGTGGTAAGTGTCACAGTATTTCTTGGGAGGATAAGGTCAAATAAGAAGTTCTTAGGGGTGTGTCTGTACAAATTATTTTAAAATCTTTTGTAACGTTCAACATTTGGTGGTGAAATTGAAATGGTGGTACTACTGAGATGGAAAAGTAGCAGAGGGAGCCATAAGTGGGAAATTTACAGGATTGCTCTCTGCTTTTACCCCAATAAACTGTTGGTGGCCAACTGCAGGTCCAGCCAACTGGTAGGTGCTACAGCAAGGCATACTTAAAAATACCGAAGGCCAACTAACTGCTCTTGATTGCAAAGAGGGAGATTGTTGAATGCATGTATATTGACACCCCAACTCACAAATGTCGTTTCTAGATGTGTTAATCTATAGTCTGTAAAATTTATATTTGCATTTGTGTTCATTCTCTTGTATCTACAATTCAGAGTTCTTGTTATGCAACCAAACATGATGCCCACTCCAAGTTTGTTGATTGGCCAGGTACCAAAGGCTTACCAAGCACTCCATTGTGATTGATGGATCCCGGATGTCAGTACCGGGCTAGAATGGTCTGTCATCGGCAATCGGCATCCCCATCGTGGCACCGCTCCTCACTCAGACTGCTCTATCTCGACCGTGGCCAGTATAAATCGCTAATCCCTCATTATTGCTCATCTCCCTGTGACAATATAACCTACAAATATTTGCATTCATCATTACAATAATATCGTAATGTTTTGTTAGTGCCCACATATTTTTGATAAATGAGGTATGGATTTTGAATCTCACATTCATTCCACCCTGTGTTGCTTTGGTGCTTACAAGTTAATATGATCAATGCAGGCCATAATTACTGAAATCAATGAAAAGTTGATGTTGCTAGTGTAGCAGCCAGGTGAAAGGTCCTAATATGGCTAGAGGGGGGGTGAATAGCCTATTTAAAAATTTACAAACCGACTAGAGCAATTTGATTAGTATAACAAATAGCGAAATATAAACTTGCTCTAGCTCTACAAGGGTTTCAAGCCACCTATCCAACAATTCTAGTTGCTATGATCACTAAACACACAATTTGCTATGTTACTACTCACTAAGAGCTCTCACACTTGCTACACTAAAGAGCTCCACTAGATGAACTTAAAACAACAAAGCAAGCTCTCAATTCTAATTACACTAAAGAGCTTGCTACAATTAGTTTGCAAGAATATAAATGAGTGAGTAGGGTGATTATACCGCCGTGTAGAGGAGTGAACCAATCACAAGATGAATACTAAATCAATCACCGGGAGAATACCAAAAGGCAAGAGACAACCAATTTTCTCCCGATGTTCACGTGCTTGCCAACACGCTACGTCCCCGTTGTGTCGACCAACACTTGGTGGTTCGGCGGCTAAGAGGTGTTGCACGAACCTCGTCCACACAATTGGACACCGTAAGAACCTACCCACAAGTGAGGTAACTCAATGACACGAGCAATCCACTAGAGTTACCTTTCGGTGCTCCGCCGGGGAAGGTACAAGTCCCCTCACAATCATCGGAGATGGCCACGAACAATCACCAACTCGTGCCAATCCTCCTCCACTGCACCAAGCTGTCTAGGTGGTGGCAACCACCAAGAGCAACAAGTGAATACCGCAGCGAAACACGAACACCAAGTGCCTCTAGATGCAAACACTCAAGTAATGCACTTTGATTCTCTCCCAATCTCACAAAGATGATGAATCAATGATGAAGATGAGTGGGAGGGCTTTGGCTAAGCTCACAAGGTTGCTATGTCAATGCAAATGGCCAAGAGAGTGAGCTAGAGCCGGCCATGGGGCTTAAATAGAAGCCCCCATGAAATAGAGCCGTTGTATCCCTTCACTGGGCACAACACGGGGTGACCGAACGCTCCGGTCATATTGACCGAACGTAGGACCCCAACGTCCGGTCGCCCGATGCTTGCCACGTGTCATCTGCTTCAAACGTTGATCGCCCGATTTCAACGGTCAAGTGATGACCGGACGCGTCAGTTAGAAAGTGACCGGACACAGGACCCCAGCATCCGGTCGTTTCTAGTAAGGCTCCAAACGTGAAATTTCACGACCGGACACGCCCGGTCATGTCCGACCGGACACACCCAGCATCCGGTCACTCAATGTCTCCTCTCAGGCGCCCACGTCAAGATCGTCAAGATCGACCAGACTCGAGACCACGAGCATCCGGTCGATTTTTTTCAGGCCCGCCCGTCCGGTCACAAGACCGAGACTACGTGCTCATCTAGCATCATCGGACCGGACATCGAACCCGGCGTCCGGTCGGCCACTTTGTGGTGACCAGCGTCCGGTCACTCTAGTGAAATCGTGTCTTCTCTGTATAGGGCACCGGTGGCACCGTCGGACTGTCCGCACTCTACGGGTAGACACTCCGCCGGTGAAGTTTTCTAACCCTTGCTCAAATGTACCAACCACCAAGTGTATCACCTTGTGCACATGTGTTAGCATATTTTCATAAACATTTTCAAGGGTGTTAGCACTCCACTAGATCCTAAATGCATATGCAATGAGTTAGAGCATCTAGTGGCACTTTGATAACCGCATTTCGATATGAGTTTCACCCCTCTTAATAGTATGGCTATCAAACCTAAATGTGATCACACTCGCTAAGTGTCTTGATCACTAAAACAAAATGGCTCCTACCACTTATACCTTTGCCTTGAGCCTTTTGTTTTTCTCTTTCTTCTTTTCAAGTCCAAGTACTTGATCATCACCATGCCATCATCATCATCATGTCATGATCTTTATTTTCTTCATCACTTGGAGTAGTGCTACCTATCTCATAATTACTTTGATAAACTAGCTTAGCACTAAGGGTTTCATCAATTCATCAAAACCAAACTAGAGCTTTCACCAGGAGTGCAAGACTGTGGTTTCTCAATATGGACAACAGATCCTACATCTGTTGCAAATGGTGGTCTCAAGAGTGATCCAATGTGCAATGCCTGTGAGATGGCTGTGGTATAGATGCAGTAAGACAATGTGCTTAACTGACTTTTAGTGCAAGGCGTTTCTGTACCACTTAGTGCAAGCCCACACCTATTTTTTGTCCTTGTCCTTTCATAGAAAAAATTGTTTCTTGTGATTTGTGCTAATACATCTTTTCCTTTCTTTTCAGTGATTTGTGCCAGCACACACCAAAATTTTGTCCTTGTCATTTCATAGAAAAAAAATGTTATTTGTAATTTGTGCTAACACATCTTGAACTTTGCCAATTGTGATTTGTGCCAACACACACCTCGTTTTTGTCCTTGTCCTTCCATAGAAAAAATTGTTTCTTGTGATTTGTGCTAACACATCTTGAACTTTGTTAATTGTGATTTGTGCCAATACACACCTCATTTTTGTTCTTGTCCTTTCATAGAAAAAATTGTTTCTTATGATTTGTTCTAACACATCTTGAACTTTGTTAATTGTGATTTATGCCAACACACACTCATTTTTGTCCTTGTCCTTTCATAGAAAAAAATTATTTCTTGTGATTTGTGCTAACACATCTTGAACTTTGTTAATTGTGATTTGTGCCAATACACATCTCATTTTTGTCCTTGTTCTAGTATCTCAAATTGAATGCCTCTTTGTTCTCCTGTTCACTGTGCTTGACTAAATATTTCTCATGCTTGCTACTGCAGCCTTTTAAGAGTGCTATTAGCTCTAATTTTTCATTAAGTGGCTTGCTTGAAACAATTGTGTTATTTTCTATTCTATATGCAGTAGAACATAGTCGAGAGAACATCTCAGCTAGCAGTAGTCGTAGGATTGTATACTTCTTTTTGAGTACATTGATAGCTTGTGTGAGTTACTGAAATGACACGCATGTATATCTTTTGAAATAGTATATGATTAAATTTTAATATTTTTTAGGTACCCATGGAGGAGGAGGATTTCCATTCTTGTGGTGCATCTGCAAATGGTGATAATTTTTGTACTTGTTCTAATCATGTGATGGTTGATAACCATTTTTTTTATTTGTTTTCGGTCCAAAGACAATGTGAAATTAGTTGCAGTGAAGAATGTCCGAGCTGTTTCTAGTCCTGACTTGCATGTTTCAGACCTAGAAACTATTCCCTATCATTTAAAAGAAAATCAATTGGCTAAAAATGCAGCTCCTGATTTGGATCGTACTGGTTAGTATCTATTTTTTTATTTCACATTTATTAGCAGTAAATTGCACATTTGAACTACTGCAATTATGGTATTTGACATGTGCAATATACATTCTTCTCACTTATAAGTTTCAATTTTGTTTACGATTTTCCATTTGATTAATCAGGAAAAGCAACTGTTCAGAAACCTTGTACTAAAAACACTCCCTACTTTAATATTCCAAGTGCACCTTCATTTAGATTGTTTGATGATGAAGTTGACTTAGGAAATTTTGTTGAAGATCCAAAAATGAGGCGTCCTCTTTGTACTAAAAACCCTGAGATGTCATTCAGTTATATATTAGGTCTTGATTCTGTCGTTTATATAGAAGACGTTTCGTGCTTGAACAAACATGTCTAAATTTAAATGGCTAAGCTACGAAGGGTTGTAGACCATTGTCCGGGACCAATATTAGGGTACCTGAAGAGGAGGAGCTAATGACCGTCAACATTGATTCATCTGCGCGATCAAGAGTGCGACTACTCCACTTGCCGAGTCACTTCTCGTTCGGCCACCGAGACCATGGGCTCTGCCTCGTCTAACCCTTGAGGGTTGGCTCCGCCTCGATGGGCGCTGCGGTCGCGGACCCTGTCTCACCCGACCCCCGAGGGTTGACTCCGCCTAAGGCTGACTCCCGAGGGCTGGCTTCGCTTCGCCCGACGTCTGAGGGCTGGCTCTGCCTCGCCTGATGTCCGAGGGCTGGCTCTGCCTCACCCGATGTTCGAGGGCCAGCTCCGCATCGCCCGACGTCCGAGGGCCGGTTCTGCCTTGCCTGACGTCCGAGGGCTGGCTCCTCCTCGCCCAACATCTAGGGGCTGGCTCTGCCTCGCTCGATGTCCTAGGGCTAGTTCCGCCTCGCCCGACGTCCGAGGGCTAGCTCCGCCTCGTCTGGCGTCTAGGGGCTGGCTCCGCCTCGCCCGGCTTCTACGCGCGACTGCTTCATAATGACATGCGCAGATAAGGCAGGGCACTCAAGTCAACCACAATACCGAGGACTATACCCCACACACCTGCAAGAAAGTACCATCAAGATATGACAAGAAGGGCACTTTGCTACCTTGCAGGCATGTCAGAGCCCAAAACAGTGTTGTAGGCGTCGACATTTGCCTTACAGTATGGTGGGCGCCGCCATTTGCCCTTGGGCACGGATCCTGACGGAACCTCATGACAACCACTACAGTCTAGGAGGAAACTCGCATCACCTACCGTAACAGACGTGTGGTCATTGCGTCGTCTGCTCCCTGTATGGCCATGGATCAGCACCTTAGTCCGCCGCTCTGCCCACCGAGGCGGGATGGGACGTGACAACTCACTGACAATGCCAGGACATGGCATCATCAGTGGATAGACGCCTAATGCGGCCCTGTCAGGGTCAGCGGACATGCGCCCGGTGTGGAGCTATCCCTGTCCTCGCCTGCCATGTCAGTGCGGCCCGCACAAAGAAAAAGGAAGACCCAGCGTCGTTGAAAGATTTCCTTTGCCTCTAGTTTTCCTCTTTTTCCCATCTGTAATCCCTGCTCTCCCTTGGCCTATAAAAGGGAAGGAAGGGAACCCCACTAAGGGGATCAATTCAACACATCACGCATCACATCACACATAACTGAGCAGCAACCAAGCTCTCAGCACCCCTTAGACCTTTCCATCAGAGACTTGGGACTTGTCCCTCTCTCACCCGTTTGTAACCTCTACAACAAACTTTTCAGTGCTAATAACATGAGCAACTACCATGAACTAGACGTAAGGATATTCTGCCCGAACTAGTATAAACCTTGTGTCTTTTTAGCATACCATCCGGTCCAGACGCGCAATAACACAAATTTACTCGTTGGTGTTTACTCGAAACACCGACAGTTGGCATGCCAGGTAGGGGCCTTTGCGCGTCCCGACATTAACATCAGGCCATGGATGGCTAGTCACAGCATCAGCTAGGTCTCGGGCGCACACATGCGCTTCGGGGACCTAGACTTCATCATCATGGTGGGAGGAGAGTTGGCTTTGGCTCACGCCACCATCCAACCTCTTCCCTCCATCGGCCTCGACACAGTCGATGAGGTGGTTGAGGAGCTACAGCTACATGCACCGGGGGCCTGCGCCCCTAGAAACAACCAGCTCCTCGACTATGGGAGGCTTGAGCGCTAGCTCAGCGTCTCCCTAGGACCCGAGCCATCCTAGGAGGACCTACACCACCTCACCTTCTCTTACACCAATGACCTGACGTGGCTCACCAGAGGGGAACCCCTCTCTTCATAACACTTCATCCAGAGCATCTCGACAGTGCTCCCATTCAGTCTCCGCAACACCGCAGAGACCGTTAGCCACCTTGTGGCGCAACGCATGATTCCACCTCCCACAAACGACGAATTCATGGGGGTGATCGAGCACGTCGCGGAATCTTTCCACAACCTCCTCATAGAGGAGTCAGAGTTGCCCTCTGGCTCTGACTCTAGCAGGGTGAGTCATCACCCCTCTCGCAAATGCTTCATGATGGGTACCCCTGAGGGACACGTCAAAAGCGTCCACGAGGAGGAGGCTACCCCAACAAATGACCTCGACGACGAGGCCAAGAGGGAGACAGCAGCCCCGCCATGCATGCGGGTGGAACAGCTGAAAGCCCAACACCAAGAGCTCGAGGAAGCGCATCTCTAGCTCTAGTAGGAGCACGTGTTGCTCAATCGGGAGATCGAGCGCCATGGAGACAGCGGGCGCACACGCGCCATGGCCCGCGATTTGAACCGGAGGATCATCGTGGACGATGAAACCCTCCCTCGCTTTGTCCGAGCAAGCCAGAACATCACCACCACGATGACCTTGCTCCACGGTCTTCTAGAGGCCATGACGCCCGAGGATCGTTGGGCCTACCACGAGATTCGCACGCTGCTCAAGCGTGCGGTGGCGCAGCAGGCCAAGAGCTCGTTGTCTCCGCGATGCGAGCTCGATGCCAGCCAACACATGCTCTTCGAGCGCCCTCGTAGGGACGCATCGGTCCACCAGGCTCCATAGGGTGGTAGGCATCAGCGTCTCAGCCACAACCATGACGCACGCGACACCCTCAACGCTCATAGGCATACCCACGATGACCCGGGAGAGGGAGCTAGCCATGGCTATCACTCTCACCATGGCGGACGCTACGACAGCGGCGAGGACCAAAGCCCGAGCCCCTGCCTGTCGGGGCCTCAGGCCTTCGGCCAACACATCCTCAACGCTGTCTTCCCGCCAAGGTACCGGCCACCAACCAACATCCCGAAGTACTCTAGGGAGACGAACCCCGGACTATGGCTCGAGGATTATCGGCTTGCCTGCCAAGCTGGTGGTGTGGATAATGACGATTTCATTATCCGCAACCTTCCACTATTCTTGGCCATGGCACGAACATGGTTGGAACACCTGCCGTCCAACAGAATCTAGAGTTGGGCGGACCTAAAGGAGATCTTTGTGGGGAACTTTCAAGGCACATACAAGCGCCCTAGAAACCCATGGGACCTCAAGAACTGTCGATAGAAGGCCGGTGATGTCACAGAACCGTCCAATTTATAAGAGCACAAGTACAATAGCAATCATCGCAGCGATCAAACCGTCATACTTGAGCCCATATAAACCCGGTAGTCCAATGAAATCATGAAGGATCTCAAATAACCAACATACAAACCAAGATCGTAGAGATTCAACATAACCAGTCACATGTTACATCACAGTTCACAAATATTTCTCATACATCAGAGTTTGAATAATTATTACAAACCAAGTTTGAAAGTAGCGGAAGCAAAGTGGTTTAACATCGACATCACACATAGTTTAATACAAAGCCAATTTCATAGTCATCTCCAACCAAAAGCACAAGGGTGAGAAGATATATAGAGTGACCAAGCCCGTGGTCCTAGTCCTCATGCACTGCAAGAGCAAAGCAGTTCTTGCAGTAGCCATGATACATAACATTATCTACAACAATGGGAATAAAACCCTAAG
The DNA here is from genome assembly GCA_904845875.1 of Miscanthus lutarioriparius. Classification (NCBI taxonomy): domain Eukaryota; kingdom Viridiplantae; phylum Streptophyta; class Magnoliopsida; order Poales; family Poaceae; genus Miscanthus; species Miscanthus lutarioriparius. Next base: position 20,283,294 of record CAJGYO010000004.1, read on the forward strand.
TACGAGAAGGTACTCTGCTAGACTTACCCGTCCAACTAATATACTAAGACACCAAGGAGTATGCAAGGCTTGATAAGTAGAGCTGGTAGACATTATTTGCAAAAAAAGCATAAGTTATCCAATATCTCTTTAATTGTGAATCACCAGTTATTAATCCTATCTCATACTACATTAGCACTATCCTATGCCAAACATGTTGGTACCATCAAGTCATCACAATAATAACCATATCCAATTGAGTTCTTGCATAATCTCATAACCACACTTCCATCAATTACTAAGATGAAGCGTGATCCTATCAAGTTCTCACTATCCGAGAGGGATGGAGATTCGAATTGATTCCTACCCAGCTGGGGAATTGTTCCTAACACGCACCCATACTTCCCTCATCGGGGTCGCATCAGGTCACCTTTGGGGCAACTCAAGTACAATCGCGGGTAGGACCAGCGCCGCACCCTCAAAGATACAACCAATCTGCCAAGGGGGCTCAGGACTCTAACCCGCCCTTGGGTTACGTCATTGGCTCTCCGCGCATCCTTACTGCCTCTAGGGTGCGCACTTTAACTGCTCGTGTCTCTGGCCTGAGTTGAGCTACTCGGCTTCACGGTCGAAACGACTTATCCAGCCAACTATATGAGAGGCATGCATTCAACATGACAAGATGACCTCCAATGATCGGTCCTTAAACGACACAGATGGAATCACTATGATACCACAACATAAGACTCCGTCCGGTCTCCATTTATTCAACAATACCAGGTTATGTTCCACGATAGCACAATATAGCCAACCGTGATCAAGTTATCACCTATAGCTCGCAGGTGACAGGAAATCACCCAACTTCTACCGGTCTAAGCATAGCTAAGCATGATAAGCGTTCCTAGACTTAATTAGGATTAATGGTAAATATTTCTGGTCAAGGAAGGTAATATGTAGCAAGTATTTCCAAACAACTCCTGTCACGCAATGCATCAATACGAATAACTTTAGGTGACATTAATAAAGTAGGGAGACTTATAATGCTCCAGGGCTTGCCTTTCACGTACGTTGCTGGTTGATGATCGGGGCACTCCGGAAGATGATCAACCTTAGGCTCGCCTTCGTAGATTCGGGGCATCGATCTAGTGCGGAGAAGTTGAGGGGGCACAACCCCTTGGGGTTCGTGCGTGCGTGGTGTGCGTCAGCGGCTGGTGTGTTGCATGACCATCACATCATGGCGCTAGAATCGAGTGAGGGGGCGGTTACCGCCCCAAACTATAAAATGAGAAAGAGATGAGGGGGTGATCTGCTCTCGCCACACACATGTCTCTGCTATCGCTTGTGTGGTCTTTGCTGTTGCGCCGCTACTCACGCTTTGCATCACCATTGTTCTTGCTTCAGACCTCTAGAGTGATGGCACGGAGTGGGTGGCTTCACATGCGAATGAGGAGAGCACAAACACTTCTAAATCGAATTATAAAGCAACAATATTTTTACTACATATAAGCATTCCAAATTTGACATCACCAAATATACCAACAGTTCAGCAACATCAAATACACTCAAGAAAACATAATGGTCAAGCCCAATCTATTCATTTAAATGCCTTTATTAATTTAATTAGATAATTAGGGAAAATAACAAACATATACCAAATGTGCACAATAAATTCTTAGAAACTTACAGTGGCTTCCAAGTGCTCCCAATAGACTATTGTAAAATTTTCATGCCATTTGACCATGTATAACATCCTCTACAAAAATGACAAGCTAGATATGTTTATTTTGGTGAAAATAGTTAACCCTATATAAAAGTGTCAAACAATAGATTTCATATTTTCCCTAGCTTCATATTAGTGCCATACTACTGTACAAAAATTTGCATAGCAATATGTTACATATTTTTATATCTATAATTTTCCACAGAAAAAGCCATTTATTAATAGATAAATAGAAAGACCCTACTTCAATCAAGTTTACAACAAGTTTATTATTTTTCCTAGCTAGATCATGTCAACACAAGACCAACAAAATTAGAATCACAATTTTATCACTTTTCAACCTCAAGATATATAATTTACAAGATTGTAAACATTCAAAAAGTAGTTATCTAAATACATTTTAATCACCATGAAAATACCAGAAACTGTATATTTCATATTTTTATAAAATACTACACTTCATGAGGATTACAACAAAATTTGGTTCACTAGAATTGGACATCTACAACACCACTTATGATTTTTCAAAGTTGGCACACATTTCTGAAATAAATGAACTAGCATCTAGACCTAAGCCGCTGACAGCTGGGGTCCCCGAGTCAGCTGGGCCCGCATGTCAGTGACACAAAACAGGGCACCGGTGCTGACCGGCCGGAGTTCGCCGACGGCGAGCTCTCCGACGACGGCACCGGCACCACAATGATCCCCGAGACATTCCGCACACACTAGGGTTGCTATCTAGGTCGATTCTCGACGCGAAGGGTGACGGCGGCGCTCATGGCGGCATGGTGGACACGGGTCAACGACGAACAGCTGGAGCTGACCGAGACAGTCCAAATTAGGGTTTCACCGAGCTTCGACACTCTACTATGATTCTAACGCACACACAATCACGACGAATGGCGGTCAGAGGTGGTCCGGCCACGTGTGGCGTGGCACGACGGCGAGACAATGGTGATGGCCACGACGCTGCAAGGAGGCCTCACCGTGCGCTGCTAGCTAGTCAAGGCAGGTGCGGTGAGGCGGTGGGAGCACGATGGAGCTACGGCGGTGGCGAAGGAGCGCCGCGAGTGCAATGCAAGGCCGAGCGGTCGGCAAGGCACCGGCGGCGAGCGCTGCGCTGCTGCGGGCGGAGGCATGAGCGAAGGAGGAGGCAAGGAGAGGAAATGAGAGCGCACGGGAGTGAACAGGCGAGCGCGGGGCATGTGATTGCGCGTCGTGGCCTGACTGGCCGGGCTATCGGTGTTGTACGACCGCCACACGGTGGCCAGGTCCTGCACCGGTCGGCCACTGATGGCCAGGCTGAGTTGGCCATCAGAGCCCGCGCCTAAGCCTAACAGCGCCATTTGATGAAGCTCAAACTCCTAATCCACAGCTCATTAGGGAAATCTTCCTTAACAAAAATTGTAGCCCTATACACCAGCTGTAACTTCTCTTAAAAGATCAAGGTCTAAATCGCAACGAATAAGGAGTAAAATCATCAGAAAGTTAGCACGACAAAACTGTAAATGCACTTTGACTTAGAAAATTTCTAAGTGTTGAATAATTTTGTTTTGCTGATTTTTGTGAGCTCAAAATGACCAAGCTATGCACTGAATTAGCTAATGACCCAAAAATAAAAGTTGTTGCCCTATGCAAATACTACAACATTGCTTAAGGGTGCTTTGCCATGCAAAGACTATGACATAGTTCAACCTAGGTCAAACATACCACTTTAAAATGATGACTTGCACTATAACTAAGACTTAGAAACCAAACTAGCCTTAGTCATGAATACCAAAGTTGTTCCATGTGATATTCTAAACATGTTTAAGGTACTCCTAAGGTCACACAAGCATTTCATACATTGGTTACAAGGAAACCCTAGCAAAAGTAAGGCAATTAAGTAACAATACATGCAATATAAGCCAACATAGATAGAATACATGATATGCCTATGCTCATGAATGCTCAATGATGCTTGTGCTCATGCAATGTCAAGGTTAAATGCATGCTTAAAACCAAGGGTGTTATAGGTGAGACCCTCCATGGGTACATCCGGTGTTTCTCCCGATAGTGCAACGAGCTACCTAACGTCCCCAACGCAGATGTTATAGGAGCTTTCTTGTCTAGGACCACCTGCGAGTCTTTGGTTCACAAGCTAGGATGCAAGGGCCCACGAACCACCAAGGAACTCCTAGACATCACCACCAGCCACACCTTGGGCGAAGAAGTAGTCAGAGTGATCTTCGACCGCCTCAAAGGCAAGGCGAGACGGGACGAGGACGTCGGCGAAGGCGCCTCCAATCGTCCCACCAAGAAGAAAAATAAGCAGTGGCACGAGGGCTCTCTCATGGCCGCCGCAGACCGCAGGGGTGGTCGGAAGCCCACGGAGGGCACTCCGAACCACTTTGAGAAACTGCTCGAGGGACCATGCCTTTCTCGTTAAGCATCTATACAAGGACTCTGACCCGACCACGAACAACGCTAAGGGGAAAGACGACGGCTTTCTGATGTCCGATGGCTACCTCATGATCTTTGGAGGGTCAGCGGCCTATGACTCCAAGTGTCGCCAGAAGGTTGCAAGCCATGAGGTCTACACGACCGAACCGGCCACGCCTGCCTTCCTCCGGTGGTCAGAGTTTGCCATAACCTTCGACTGAACCGACCACCTAGAGAGCATCCCGCAATCGGGGAGATATCCGCTCGTAATTGACTTGATCATCGGTATGAAGAGGCTCACCAAGGTACTAATGGATGGGGGCAGCGGCCTCAACATCATGTACGCCGAGACGCTCGACGCCATGGGCATCGACCGAGCACGCGTCCGGCTGACCGGAGCACCTTTCCATGGCGTCGTGCCTGGAAAGTAGGCCTTGTCACTTGGGCAGGTCAATCTACCCATCACCTTCGGGGGTCCGTCCAACTATAAGATGGAGACCCTCACCTTCAAAGTGGTTGGGATCCATGGAACCTACCACGCCATCCTAGGACGACCCTGCTATGCGAAGTTCATGGCCGTCTCCAACTACACCTTCCTCAAGCTGAAGATGTCGGGCCCAAGCGGGATCATCACCGTCGGCACCTCCTTTCAACGTGCCTACAAGTGCGAAGTCGAGTGCTGCGATCACGCCACAGCATTCATCGCCTCCACAGAGCTTGCGGCTCTTAGGAAGGAGGTCACCGAAGAAGCACCGAACCATAAGTGGTCGACCGGGTCCTTCGAGCTAGTGGAGGTCTCCAAGGAGGTCCTCGTAGACCCTAGGAGCACCGAGGGAAAAATGGTGCACATTGGTACCACGCTTTCCTCCGAATAAGAAAGCGCGCTCGTCGGCTTCCTCCACGCCAACAGAGACATCTTTGTGTGGAAACCCTCAGACATGCCAGGCATTCCGAGGGAAGTCGCCGAGCACATCTTGAAAATCCACCCAGGCTCCAAGATGGCAAAACAACGCCTGGGTCACTTCGATGAGGGGAAACGTAGGACCATCGGCGAGGAGATTGCAAAGCTTTTGGCGGCCGTATTCATCAAGGAAGTGTATCACCCAGAGTGGTTACTCAATCCCATTCTTGTACAAAAAAAGAGTGGGAAATGGAGGATGTGTGTTGACTACACGGGTCTCAACAAAGCGTGCCCAAAGGATCTGTTTCCTTTGCCACGTATAGACCAAATAGTTGACTCTACCTCAGGGTGTGAAACCATCTGCTTCCTTGATGCGTACTCCGGATACCATCAAATCGTGATGAAAGAGTCCGACTAGCTCGCGACATCTTTCATCACCCCCTTCAGATCATTCTGCTACGTCACCATGCCATTCGGTCTGAAGAACGCTGGCGCTACATACCAGCGTTATATGCTCAAGTGTTTTGGGGACCTCGTCGGGTAGACCATTGAGGCCTACATTGACAACATCATGGTCAAGTCCAAATGGGCTGACCACCTCATGACCGATCTTGAGTAGACCTTTACAAAACTCTGAGCAAACGGCATCAAGCTCAATCCCGAGAAGTGCGTTTTCGGGGTCCCGAGGGGCATGCTGCTTGGTTTCATCATCTCCAAACGTGACATCAAAGCTAACCCGGAGAAGATCTTAGCCATCACGAGGATGGGCCTAATTCAGAACATAAAGGGAGTACAGCGAGTTACAGGGTGCCTTGCCATGCTCAGCCACTTCATCTCGTGCCTCGGTGAACGAGGTCTCCCCCTTTATCGACTTCTGAAGAAGGCCAACCACTTCGAATGGACATCCGAGGCCTAGGAGGCACTTGACATGGTCAAGCAGTTTCTGACGAAGGCCTCGATCCTAGTTCCTCCTACCAATGGAGAACCCCTTCTGCTCTATATTGCGGCCACCACGCAAGTGGTCAGTGCCGCCCTGGTAGTGGAGCAGGAAGAAGAGGGGCACACCCTCAAAATACAGCGCCCTATGTACTTCATCAGCGAGGTCCTATCTGACTCCAAGACCCGCTACCCCCAAATCCAGAAGCTTCTGTACACCGTCCTCATCACCAAGAGGAAGCTACGCCACTACTTAGAGTCACATCCGATGACGGTCGTGACGTCCTTCCCCCTCAGCGAGGTCATCCAAAACCAGGATGCCACGGGAAGAACCGTGAAATGGGCACTCGAGCTGATGGGTTAGGGCATTGCGTATGCCTCCTAGACGGCCATCAAGTCCTAGGTATTGGCTGATTTTGTCGTGGAATGGACCGAGGTCCAAATGCCACCAGTGGTCATCGATCAAGAGTACTGGACGATGTACTTTGACGAATCGCTGATGAAGAAGGGCGTCGGCGTGGGACTAGTCTTCGTGTCGCCCCTTGGGGTACGCATGAGGTACATGGTCCGTCTCCATTTCCCCTCCTCCAACAATGTGGCTGAATATGAGGCGCTCTTCAATGGCCTACGCATTACCATCGAGTTGGGCATCCGATGCCTCGACGTTCGAGGAGATTCCCAGCTGGTCGTTGACCAAGTCATGAAGGAGTCAAGTTACCACGATGCCAAGATGGCCACATACTACAGAGAAGTCCGCCGGTTGGAGGACAAGTTTGACGGCCTCGAGCTCAATCACATCCCGAGGTGCCTCAACGAGGCGGCCGACGCGCTTGCGAAAGCAGCATCCGGCCGAGAGCCGGTGCCAATGGGCATCTTCACCAGCGACCAGCCCAAGCCCTCGGTTCATTACGAGGGGTCAGAACAAGGCGGTGGTGGTTCGTCCAATCTAGACTCGGGGGCTAACCAACCGTCGGCTCCATCCGGCCTTGAAGTCATGGAACTCGAAGAGGACCCAGCGACAGAGCCCGACCCTTAGGTCGACTAGAGGATGCTCTACCTTGACTACCTCCTCCATGACGCACTATCAACAGACAAGACGGAGGCTCGATGGCTCGCCCGTCGTGCTAAGTCCTTTGTTGTTGTGGAAGGCGAACTCTACAAGCGAGGCCACACCGGGATCCTACAGCGCTGCATCCCCATCAAACAGGGGAAGCGTTTGCTGAGTGATATCCACGGTGGGGTCTGCGGTCACCATGCCACGCCTAGAACCCTGGTCAGAAACATGTTTCAACAGGGCTTCTACTGGCCCACCACTATAGCCGACATCGAGTAGATCGTGCGCACCTACGAAGGGTGTTAGTACTATGCTCGGTAGATTCACCTATCGGCCCAAGCACTCCAAACGATCCCTATCACGTGGCCTCGATCTGGTCAGACCTCTCAAGAGGGTGCCCGGAGGCTACACCCACTTTCTTGTCACCATAGACAAGTTTACAAAGTGGATAGAAGCTCGGCCGATCTCCACGATCAAGTCCGAGCAAGCCATGCTGTTCTTCCTCGACATCATCCATCACTTTGGAGTTTCAAACTCCATCATCATGGACAATGGCACACAATTCACTAGAAAGAAGTTCCTTCGATTCTGCGATGAATACCACATCCGGGTCTATTGGGCTACCGTCGCGCACCCCTGAACGAACGAGCAGGTCGAGCGCGTAAACGGCATGGTCCTACAAGGCCTCAAGCCTAGGATCTTCAACCGGTTGAACAAGTTTGGCGCACGCTAGGTCGCCAAGCTTCCTTCAGTACTCTGGAGCCTGAGGACAACCCCTAGTCGAGCCACTGGCTACACACCCTTCTTCATGGTTTACGGTTCCGAGGCCATCCTCCCAACCAACCTCGACTATGGAGCGCCAAGGATTAGGGTGTACGACGAATAGGGAGCCAGGGCATCCCATGAGGATGCCATGGACTAGCTAGACGAAGCGCACGACGTCACCCTCCTCCGCTCGACCAAGTACCAGCAGGCGTTGCGACGATACCACAACCGACGATTGAGGGGTTGAGCCTTCAATGTCGGAGACCTAGTCCACCACCTCGTACAGAGCAACAAAGACCGCCACAAGTTCTCCCCACCATGGGAGGGACTGTACATAGTTGCGGAGGTACTCCGTCCAGGCGCCTACAAGCTTGAGACCATCGACGGTGAAATCTTCACCAATGCCTGGAACATCGAGCAGCTCCGTCGCTTTTACCCCTAATAAATGCACACTTTCTCTTATCAGTTCCATTATCAAAAACCCCTGATCCTTTATGACATCCAACCCCGGTAATAGCAAGGGGTTGGGCCTCATTCGGGGGCTGATATAAGTATATTTATCCTACAAACATTCTCTATGCATGCCCACTTTTCTCACGTTAATGCCTAGGAGCTTGTTTTTTAGGAACAAACTCTAAGTATAACTGGTCATACTGTGAGAAACCTACGCTCCAGCAGCTACGGCGCCTTGGCTCACCAGCGTGATCAGAGTTGGCTCACCCGCACTCCAAGCTTTTATAACCTTAACTATGGAAAGGGTTGGAATGCACTAAACCTTTTTTACAAAAAGGGGGAGAAGAGCTAAAAAGTTGTTTGCTATAATGAGGATTAGGAGCTTGTCCATTTTGCACAATTTCGTCACTCGGCTTACCTGCCTGACTAAATTCTTGCGTGGGGTGTTCTCATTCTCTGTTTCTGCATGAAAAACTTGTCTCAACAGGTAACATGAGTCAATCGGACGGCTTGGCCACTAACGAGAAATGGGTAAGGAGCAGATAGGATCACGCTCATATCCGGTGGAGGTTCTCTGAACCCATCACTCTTACCATTGAGGTAAAACCGGTGCCCAGGTCGATCGAATGGCTCCAAACCACCACCAAGAGACAAGCACCCTTACTTACTTTACGTATGAAATTTCGATACCGAGCCTCCAACCCCAGCAATGGCAGGGGGTTGGACATCGCTCGGGGGCTGGCAGGAGTGTCTATTCGCTAGACATTCTCTTTGCTTGACCCCTCCTTACATTTAAAAACTAGAGGCACGATGTGCGGGCGCAAACTTTGAGTAAACCTGGTCGGACCGCTAGAACCCTATGCCCCAGCGGCTATGGCGTTTTTACCCACCATGGTGATCAGAGTCTTTGTCTCTGCACTCCAAACCTTAACCTCCACCTTCTCGAGAAGGGTTTGGAGGGGCCAACCTACAGAATCTCCATCGAGGAGAGGCTATTAGGTCGCCCAAGTCGATTGAATGGCTCGGGCCGCTGCCGAGAGACAGATACGAAAGACGGGGATGCTCGTACAGGTTACACCGGCCTCGTCACGAACATTGAACCCAAACCCTGCACGGACATATCCGATAAGAGCTCCCAGAACCCATCACTCGTGCCACCGAGGTAACATTACCGACCCCCGCTTTTTCTTTATATGATCATTCATTCATCTATTTTCATTCATACATTCGTTCACTCAATCATTCACACATTCATCTCATACATCCAAGCATTGCATATGCAATTGTTGCATCACAACGCTTCGCATCACGTCACGAAGCGGTAGTCGTCTCATTCGGTATGAGCAACGACCGACAGTGGTTCAAAGGCCGGCCTGCGAAGGGCTTGAGGCCGCCTCATGTCAAATAGAGCCAGGGGAGAAAAATAGAGATGAGCCCCAGCAGCCTTGCCTGACCCCACTCAGAAGCGGACAGGGACATCTCGACCTTTCTCGTTCGATTCAAATCTCGAGCCAAGCCCATAGAATCTCCATCGAGGAGAGGCCAATGGGCCACCCGAGCATATCGAACGGCTCGGGCACCTGCCAGGAGGCGGGTTAAGAAGTAGTGGAATGCCACATGAGGGCTCTGCCGACCCCGTCAGTGGATGACAGACCCGGATTCCACTCGAACATGCCTGTTAGCGAGCTCACCGAACGTGACACTCGTGCCGTCAAGGCAAGTGTCGTCAGCTTAGCCCCTTTGGTTGTGGAAATCGAGGACGGGGTGACGCATGAAACACGACCGACCCCTACCGAACCCCATGAGGCTCGGGGGCTCAAGCCGCCCAATCCTAGATCAAGAGACCGAGGTTCGAAGGCCGGCTCGCGAAGGGCCTGAGGTCGCCTCGCGTCGAACAAAAGCTAGGGGGAAAACGTAGATGAGCCCCAGCGGCCTTTGCCCGTCCCACCTAGAAGCAGACAAGGTCATCTCAACCTTCTCGTTTGATCCAAACCTCTAGTCGAGCCCATAGATTCCCCATTGAGGGGGAATCTATTGAAAGGCGGCTTAAGGAGCAACAGAATGCCACACGAGGGCTTTGCCGACCCCGTCACTAGCGATGGAACCGGATTCTGTTCGAACATACCGATTAGCGAGCTCACCGAGCGCGTCGCTCGAGCCATCGAGGCAAGTGACGTTAACTCAACCCCTCTGGTTGTGGAAACTACCTACGGATGGGGCGATAGTCACAAAAATGAGCCGACCCTCGACCGAATCCCCACTATGCGCGGGGGCTCGAGGAAGGTTGGACTTGCGAGGAGACCGAACACATGGTCGTAGAATGATAGCCAAGATCCTAGGGAGGGGGTACGTGCGAATACAAGAGATGCTTTCTCCTACTAAGTTTCGCTATCCTCTCCTCGATTTTTAGTGACATTCGACCCCAACAACGGCAAAGGGTCGGATCTCACTCGGGGGCTGATAAAGGTATAAGTACACCTTTTCTGAAACAGTCACCGTGTCAGACCTCTTCCTCACGCTAAGCCTAGTGGCAAGGATTGTGGAAACTAACAACTGAGCATCCCTGGTCGGACTGCAAAAAGCCTATGCCTCGGCGGCTACAGTGTCTTTGCTCACCAGCATGATCAAGGTTCTGCTCTTACACCTCGGGCCCTACGGTCTTAACGAACGGAAGGGTCGGAATACGTGAGCCCCTTTTGCATACAAAAAGAGAAGAAAACAAGTTCAATCAAACAAAACAAAGTCATGAAATTGTTTTTACGATACATAAAGGTCGGCGCTTGTTCACATATTACAATAGTGTTCATCCGACCTATTCGACTAACTACCCCCTCTGGGGGAGAACTATATCTTCAATTCTATTTGCTAGATCTTGCGCAAGAGGAGCCACCGCCGTCTCTATCTCGTTCAGCTCGGAGGCTTCATAGCCAGGTGTGAAACCGAGGCTCATTGTCTCCAAGTCTATGCTATCCGCGTAATGCGAACGAGCAATCGTAAAGGCTTCGGTGACCCTGGTGCAAAGAGCGTTCCTATTGAGCTGGCACACCCATGCCGTGATATTGATGGCACAGGCTGCGAGCGAATTGGTACCCTCCGACAGCACCACCTCTAGGTCATCGCAGACCACTCCGAGGGCGACGCTCAGGATACCGAGCTCGTTGCTCTCCGCCTAAAGGTAACTCCTCACCTCGGTGAGCTCCATGGCTAGCCCGGTAGAGATGCCCTCGGCCTCCAGCCTCCGAGTTGTAGCGGTTTTGAGCTCAGCCTGGAGGGAGCCGATACTCTATTGTGCCTTGTCGCGCTCTTGAACGGCCTGGTCGTGCTCCTCACGGGTCGTGCCACGCTCCGGGCGGAGTCTCCCCGTGGTTTGGAGTAGCTCGTCTCGTTCCTTGCGTAGTCGGGCGACCACCTCGGCATCCTGACTCGCCCTTCGCTCTAGGGCTATGAACTTCTCCTCGACAACTAGCTTTAGGTCCCACTCCTTCTTCGCCTCGGCCAGGAGGTAGAGGATCCGCTGACGGGTCTCAGTGTCCCTCTAGAGCAGCTGGTCCTGCTCCCTCCTGACTCTAGCAGCCTCTTCCTCATCTTGTCGCACCCTCGCCGATAGGGCCTCGAACGCCCTCTTGGTCTCATCCTGATGCCGACGGGCCTCGGCCTCCCACAGTCAGAGACTGTCCGCCTCCTCGGCCAGGGGAGTTAGCTCTACAACCCTCTATTGGGCGGTAGCAAGCTAGGCGGCCACATCCCCACGTAGTCGGGCCTCTTCGATGAGGCGGTCCTAGTTCTCCTTCTGCTCACGAAGGAACCGGAATTTCTCTCGGCTGCGGGCGATAAGGGACTGAAAAAAGATGATGGTCAGAACACAAAAATACATGAAGAAAAAGGAGGGCGAGAGGCAAGGTCAAGTTAATACCTAGCCAGTGGGAATGATGACTTCGCGCAGGGCACCCCTAGCATGGTCCAAGGCTTTCAGCACAGCCGCAATCCCCTCATCTAGACTCTCCTGCTTCATCCTCTCAGTAGCATCGTCGAGGGCGAAGAGTGTCGATGTCAGGTCTTGCGGGTTCATCCACCGGAGTAGGGGATTGCCCCACATGGGCAAATGGCTGCCCCCCGATGTCAAGGCCAGGGAAGATTCCCTGTCGGTCCACTCCGCCACCGCCACAATGTCTGGGGACCCCTCGGCCGCGTCCCCTCAGTTCGGTCCACGTCAGGCTCCATCACTTGGGCCACCGGTGGTGTGGATCGCATTGCTTCCTTGGGCGCCGCCATTTCTACATCCGGCTACGCCTGGCACGTCATAGCCACTGCCACCTTTGCCTGTGTCGGTGGGACCTCGACCGGTGGCAGTGTGCCCGCAGCGGTCGGTGCTACAAGCGCGAGCGGTAGCTCCATCCGCCCTGATGTCAGCAGCGGAATCACCTCCCTCGCCGGCTGTTCGGCAACCTCCGAGGGTGTTCCTTCAGCCTTGGCATCTGCTTGTGTCACCGAGGGCACGGGAGCCACCATGGGAGGCGCCTGATCGGCCAACGAGGCAGTAACATCGGCGCCGCTCCCGCCCAAAATGGGTGTCGTGTCGACCGACGGCCACCACCTTGCCTAAAGGGCAACGCTCTTCTTGGGCACCAGTGCCAAGAGGTCGCGCCGCCTCAAGACGCCGCACGAAATAAAAGGCATAAGTCACACTGAAAACAGAGAAAAATAGATAAAACAGAGGCGTTGGTGACTTACATTGGCGATGTTGGGCGATGGATACGTTTGGGGGACGAACCCCCAGGTCCCTGCTCCACCTCGTCAGGGCGAGGCTGTTTCAAGCCCGCCCCCTACTCCTGGGCGGAGGGGCTCGCCTCCCTTGCATCTTGGGGCGCAACGGCAGAGCCACCCTCCTACGCTGGCGCCTCGGACGCGGCGGCAGGCCCGCTCGCCCCTGTTGGCTCTTGGGGCATGGCGGCGGGGCCACCCCCTCCATCGGCACCTCGGGCGTGGTGGCAGATCCGCCCACCCTAGCTGGCTCTTGAGGCGCAGCGGCGGGGCCACCCCCTCCGCTGGCACCTCAGGCACGGCGGCAGATTTGCCTACCCCAGCTGGTTCTGAGGGCAGGCCGACGGTCTGGCCCGTCTTTGTCAGCCTCGCGGACGCGCTTTCCCCTCCATGAAATGGGAAAGGTCTCGACCCCTAAAAGGATGAGCGGGTACTTGTCAGCATATCCTCGCTCTCGAGGCCATGACGCTCGGTGTCATCAACTACCTCATCATCATCTTCCTCGTTGTCATTGTCATCACTATCAGTTTCCTCCCCTCGCTCCCGCGCCAGCAGTTTCCGCTACTTCTTCTTCATCCCTTCCTCCTTCGCCTTCCTCTGCCGCTGGGTCTCAGCACGGTTTGCCACCCTCATGGACGGATCCCTCGGCAATGGAGCCAGGAGATCCATGAGGATGAGGTCCCTCGACTGGTCCCCCAATCTCAATGTCAGTATCAAGGGGTCGGAAGTTCAATTGAAGAAGAAGGCATGAGGAAGAGAAAACTTACAAGGCCAATGTACCCTGGTTCTGACCACATTGGGGGATGCCCTGGCATGGGTACACAAAATCAAGGGGGGCACCCACGCTGTCCCAAGAAGGCTCCATCACCTCCTTGATGCGCTGCGTGACTTCGGAGGGGGAGAGCGTCTCCTCGGCAAGCGTTGTCCCATCAAATGATGCCTCGGGTGCCATCGCATATAGGGGAAGCGTGCGCCTCATCAGTGGTGCCACCCTCCTCTCATGGTAGGCGCCGATGATTCCTGACCCCTTCAACCCCTTCTCCTTCAGGAAGTGGATGGCGGCGAGATGGTCTAGGATCCTCTTCTTGTCCTTTTTTGGGACACCCCACTTCCTCCATGAATCTGGGGCCTCTTCGATTAAGCGCCTGGTAAACTCCGGCAAGGGGGTAGTGGCATCGTTCTTGAGATAAAACCAATGCGAATACCACCCCTTGTTGGAGGTTGACATTCGCATTACCGGGTAGTCGCTGACCCGGTTATTCCGAAGCAGGATGCCGGTGCATCCCATCGGCGTACTCAGCTCCTGCCTCTTCTCCCTCTTCTTCTGGAGGGTGATGGCAAAGAAGTGCCACCACAGATCAAAGTGGGGGCTGATCCCCAGGAATCCCTCACACAGGGCAATGAACGCCGCCATGTGTTGGATCTCATTGGGGTTGAGGTGCTGCTGCTCTATCTTGTAATAGGCAGCAGTCCTCAAAGGAATCTGTGGGTGGGGGTGGTGAACCCACGCTCATGGAAGCATGCGAACGGGATCGACGTAGCCATCGGGCGGTGATGGCACATCCTCCTCGCCGGGCAGCCGCCACTCCTCGGCGACGGTCCGCGAGTAGAGAAGACCACGGCGGACAAGGCCCTCCAGGCGCTGGAGGCTGATTTTAGAGCGGCACCACGGCTCCATTAGAACATGAGGGTGGTTGGATGCGAACTTGACGATGGCTGAGACGCGAATACGGGGAGCTTAGGCGATTGGCGGCGGAGGTGGCAAATGCGAAGGCAAAGAGGCAAAGTATGAAACCTTAGGGGCAAACCTTTTGGTTTTATAGGGGCGATGGATGCGAGGAAACCAACCGTCCACCTAGATCTCCATGCCTCCCATGATCTGCCACAACATCATGTCATGGGATACGCTCACGCAATCCCCATCCTTTCCTTCGGGAAACTCGCCGGACGTTTTGCCTCCCTGGGCGAACCAGGACTCGTTACGAGTAAGAGGAATATGGATCAAAAGCGCATCTATGGCCCATCTGGGCCTAGGAGTCTGACGGTTAGCCCATCAACGGGTCCAATAGCTACTAAAACCACCCCTACGATAAAGGGTGGAAAGAGCTGGGCCCCGCAAGCGGCCAGCGCCCAGGCACATGAGCACCACGGGCATCTCGGCCCATGATTAAGTCTCGGTCAGGCTTACCCTGACCGGATCCCCGCAAACGGGATACCGGGACCCCAATTTAACTATCCAGCTAAACAACCACCAAATCTCACGACCATACCCGCGAAGGGTCCGACCTCGGCGAAGAAGAAATCACCATCTTCAGGGCACGCCGTGGGCAATAATAGAGGGCCAGGGCTCTCAGAATCCTCTCTTTCGGAAAACCCTTCGAAGGAGTATCCTACTCCACCGCAGGCTAGGGGGCTACACCCACCGTGTGCGCTCACGCGCACTCGCTGGCAAGTCAAAAAATCCCCCAGAGCATTCTACTCGAATCGCCTGGGGGCTCGGGGGCTACTGTCGGGGACCAATATTAGGGTACCCGAAGAGGAGGAGCTAATGACCGTCAACATTGATTCATCCGTGCGATTAAGAGCGCGACTACATCGCTTGCCAGGTCACTTCTCGTCTGGCCACCGAGACCATGGGCCCTGCCTCATCTGACCCTCGAGGCTTGGCTCTGCCTCGGTGGGCGCTATGGCCATAGGCCCTATCTCGCTCGACCCCTGAGGGTTGACTCTGCCTCAGGCTGACTCCCGAGGGCTGGTTTCGCCTCGCCCAATGTCTGAGGGCTGGCTCCGCCTCGCTCGCGTTCGAGGACTAGCTTCGCCTCGCTCGACGTCCGAGGGCTGGCTCCGCCTCGCCCGATGTCCGAGGGCCGGCTCCACCTCGCCCGACGTCCGAGGGCTGGTTCTGCCTTGCCCGACGTCCGAGGGCTGGCTCCGCCTCGCCCGATGTCTAGAGGCTGGCTCCGCCTTGCCCGACATCCGAGGGCTGGTTCCGCCTCGCTCGACGTCCGAGGGCTGGCTCTGCCTCGCCCGACGTCTGCACGTGACTCCTTCATAACGACGCGCGCAGATAAGGCAGGGCACTCAAGTCAACCACAATACCGAGGACCGTACCCCACACGCCTGTAGGAAAGTACCATCAGGATATGATAAGAAGGGCGCCTTGCAACCTTCTAGGCATGTCAGAGCCCAAAACAGTGTTGTAGGCACCAACATTTGCCTTACAGTGTTGTGGGCACCACCATTTGCCCTTGGGCCTGGATCCTAATGGAAGCTCATGACAACCACTATGGTCTAGGAGGAAACTCGCATCACCTACAGTAACAGACGTGCGGTCACTACGCCGTCTGCTCCTTGTATGGCCACGGATCAGCACCTTGGTCCGCTGCGCCGCCCGCCGGGGCGGGATGGGCAGTGACAACTCGCTGACAATGCCAGGACATGGCATCATCAGCGGACAGACGCCCATCGCGGCCCTGTCAGGGTCAGCGGATATGCGCCCGGCTTGGAGCTATCCCTGTCCCCGCCTTCCATGTCAGTGGGGCCTGCACAGAGGAAAAGGAAGACCCGACGTCATTGAAGGATTTCCTTTGCCTCTAGTTTTTCTCCTTTCTCCCATCTGTAATCCCTGCTCTTCCTTGGCCTGTAAAAGGGAAGGCAGGGAACCCCACTAAGGGGATCGATTCAATACATCACGTATCACATCACACATAATTGAGCAGCAACCAAGCTCTCAGCACCCTTTCGACCTTTCCATCAGAGACTTGGGACATGTTCCTCTCTCGCCCGTTTATAACCCCTACTATGAACTTTTCAGTGCTAATAACACGAGTAGCTGCCATGAATTGGACGTAGGGATATTCTGCCCGAACCAGTATAAACCTTGTATCTTTTTAGCACACCATCCTGGTCAGACGCGCAATAACACAAATTTACTCGTTGGTGTTTACTCGAAACACCGACAACCATGGTTCTGGAGAAGGATAGAGAGATCGTTTCAGCAGCCATGCTGAGGTTTGTACACCAGCTGAATTTTGATTGCACATTTATAAGTAGAAAATTGTACACTTAAATTTCTGCAATTATGGTGTTTACGATGTACAATATCTAGTCTTTATATATAACTTTCTCACTATTTGTTTTTCTTTTTACAATTAATTAAGCAGAAAAAACATATGTTCAGAGAGCTTGCACTAAGAAAACTCTTTCCTTTCATAGTTCAAGTGTACTTTCATTTTAGGGTTGACCTTTTTTTTGTCATTTCTGTAAAGTTTTCTGAGAACCTGGAAAGTAAGGACTCCATTCATTGACTACTAACTCCTTTATTGATGCAGTACAACATCTGACAAGAAACTGAATTGGTCCTTTTGATGCGGCCAATCTTTAGATGAAAGATAGTGGCCCGGAGGTGATGCTGAGGCAGACCTAAAGGCGAGCGAGAGCTTCCTGAACCAGATATCACTGTAGCTAGAGGTGCAGCCG
The DNA here is from genome assembly GCA_904845875.1 of Miscanthus lutarioriparius. NCBI lineage: Eukaryota > Viridiplantae > Streptophyta > Magnoliopsida > Poales > Poaceae > Miscanthus > Miscanthus lutarioriparius. Next base: position 20,300,763 of record CAJGYO010000004.1, read on the forward strand.
TCTGATTTATGTCTACCAAAGGTGCTAGAATTCGTGTGCTAGTGCTCTGTGAAACAACCGAATTTTGGTGCTGATGGAAATCGAGTGTTTTAGATGGATCTAACAACCGAGTGCTAGTTGCTTCTAAAACACACGGACGTAACGTGGACAGACTCAAATATATTTATATTATTTAAGCATCAAAGTATCATATATAAATACGAAATAGATAGTTGGAATTCAAATTTGCATTCAGATATCTACTTGATTTCAATAAAAAAACAAGAAGTATCTACTTGCTTTACGAATTGTTTTGTTAGAACAAAAGTTATTATACAAATAACAATGAAGATATCAGTCTAGGCCCCGTTCGCTTGTCTTAAATTTGACTTGTTCGGCTTATTTTTTCAGCCGGAACAGTGTTTTTTCTCTCACAACAATTCAGCCGAAACAGTATTTTCAGCCAGTTTCAGCCAAAGTTTAGACCAGCGAACAGGGCCAATATCATCGTGAAGAATAAAGTACTAGACGACACTATCTATTAGATCTATGACTAGTAGTGACTAATGATATTAATTAATATAATTAGTGATGTACCATTGAAACTTTTTAAAAGTTGTCTTTACTACTACAACTATTTTTATTAATTTCAATATTAGTAATTATGTTTAAACATTGTATTTAATTTATTTTTAATGTTGTTGGAAAACCTTAATTTTAATATGGTCAATTATACTAGTTTTAATTATCTTTGCAACATTAATATAATTTTGAATAACTAACAATCAACTCTAAATTTGTATCTATCATTAATTCATATTCAATTATTAGTTGTCATTTTTAAAGAATTTAAAAGTTTATGTCTATTGCTATTGTTATATGAATACGAATGTGAGGAGGACATTTGCCTAAAAACTGCCTAACCATTGGCTCCATAAATTGTCCATCATTGTTAATTTAGAGGTCTATCTCCTAAAATATTTCTGTAGCAGTGTTGATTTGAGTCTTGTGCTACAAAATATTCATTGGCACTACGCTATTGTTGGGGCATGAAGGCTCGGACCCGAAGGTTCCCCACCAAATGTGAGCCAAGTTGGGGCGCGAAGGCTTGAACCCAAAGGTTCTCCGTCTAACATTAACCAAGAATTGTGTCACCAACTCAGTGATTTCAGGAAATAGGTCAAAGGTTGAACTAAGCCCTCGGAAGCCCTGGGAGCTGTCGGTGAAGGCTTTCGCTGAGGATGCACAAAGTGACACCTCCGGACGGAGGCCTAGGAAACGGCGAAGGCAAGAGAGGGGGCAGCGGGAACCAGAAGAAGATGGAGCCAAGGAATCCAAGCGAAGGAAGATATCGCCTCGTGGGTCTTAGCGGGGCTCAACAAAAGCCCATGAAGGACGGACGCCTTCAGAGTCGGCTCGACAGAGGCCCACGAAAGAAGGGTGGTAACTCGAAGACAAAGACAAGAAGGCCATTGAGGGGGAAGCAGGGCATAGGACCTTAGAGGAATATGCCCTACATAGCTAAGGGCAAAAATATAATCTGTAATCACAGCACGGTGCCCTATAAAGACGAGGCTCGATCCCCAGAGCGGGGGAGGTTTTTCTGGCTCGAAACCCTAGAAATATTATTGCTTCGGTAATCATGTGTTCATCATTACTCGGGATTTCGGGCATCGTTGAAGGCCCCATCTATCCAGTTAGGGCCAATTTCCCAACAACTATCATAGTCTACCCACACGAGCTCGTGCACGTCAGGAGCGTATGGGTCGCCTTCTATCTTTCTTAAACTCACAATAGATGCATACGTAGCCACACATTTAAATTGAGTCAATCCGCTCTCAATTTTCTTACGAGGTTCATTCTATATTGCACTAACATTTATTATGGGCCTTGATATTTATTTAATTTAAGGTTGGACCAAATCCAATTAAATATACACAAAATAGCTAGTTTATTATCATTGGCACAAGCACAACACAATAAATTGTAAGTCCCGTTATAACGTATGGACATGCTTGCTAGTATAAAATAAATACTATAACAATACATACATCATAGTGAATTTAACGAAATTAATTCCATGCTGTAGATATTAGTTTCCATAAACTTGGCCAAAGAAATTAAATAAATTTGACTTAGGACAAATTAAAAGAACCTGTTCCTGAAAAGGATTGAATATATGTGTGTGTGTGACAGCACTTTACAATTTCATAACTCAGGAGGGTAGAGCAAGTGGATATATTAAAATTTGGAAATGGGAAGACGTGCTATTATGGATTTGGATGATTGAACAGTGTTTTTTTGGGATGGTTTTGATGATTAAATAGTATTCTGTGAGAGAGAATAAGCTAAAACAAGCTGAAACAAGCCAGGACTATACCAGCCGAACGCCCTGAATTTTCTCTGTGAATAACGTTTTTGTTTTTGTTTTTGTCTCCCTAAGAAAAAAAAATACTCATCCTTTTCGCGCTAAAAAAAGAGGGACGCCAAAATATCTTTTGGCGCAAACTTTTCATTTTTTGTGAGAAATTTCGGATCTATCTGGCCTCCACCTCCACGGTTCCACCCGCCTCTCTGCTCTCCAGAGCACAGCGACCCGATTCGAAAGCAAAAAGAGGCAGACGGTTCTTATATCCGCGGTCATTGTTGCCGTTCATATGCTGCCTCCTGCAGCGGCCGTCCCTTTCGCCCTTCCTTGCATCTCCTGCCGGCGCGGCGGCGCCGTCACTGTCGTCATTGGTTCGCATCTCCTGCGGCGGCCGTCCCTGCTGCTCCAGCCGCCGCCATCCTGTTGTCGTTCTTCAGTGCCTGGCTGCAGTTAGCTTCAATTCCCACGATCTCAGTCACCGTCGTAAGCTGCTGCAGGGCAAAAGGTATATCGGTGCACAAGTCTCATCCAGGTCTTGAGTAGGCCGTGTGGGATCAGGCATGGAAGGGGGTCGTGATTTTCAATTAGGTAAATAAACAAGTGAATTTGCTTTTCTGGGGTATTGGTTAGATTTAGATCCCATTGTGAAATATCAATTGATGCTACCTGGAGGATTGCAGTTCATTACCTGTTTATGTTTTAGTGGATCCATAATTCCATATCACCTCGGACGGCACACACAGCAAGTCTCACCCTCTAGTCTTTTTGAAAATACTGGATTCATATCACCTCGGTTATTGATTTTTGAAATCACATTATTGTAAAGCCTTCCATTGGTGTCCATATATCCTTATGAAAATTCAGCAGATCTTATTTTTCATAAGTATACATCACTTATTATTGTTCGAAACGTACTGTTTACATATCCTTCCTTTGGAGTTCATCTTAATGACCAATTCCTTCTAATGTTTCAGGAGACTATATGAGGAAGACTACTATAATTTTGTTGTTCCAAATAGGAAATGAATACAATTTGATGTTGTGAGCTCTCGTGCGGATCAGGTATCTATTTTCAAATACATCAGGTCTAGTCATCTAGTGTTAAAGAAAACAAAACTAATATTATGGGAAATTGATTAAACTTATACTATCATGTTGTGTGCATGCAGCACTTCTTTCTGCAAATATAAGTTACATGGAGCCCTTGTTACAAGGATTTCAAAACAGAAACCGGCAGCCATTCCTAATAGGTGCATGCTTGCTGGTAGTGTATAAATTAGAGATAGAGTTCATAAGTGTCTAATATTGATCAAGAAGTCAAGAACTGGCTAAACTAAATGGTATTTTTCCCAGACATAACAAAACTGACTAAACCTTTCTGGCTTACTATATCTTTTTTTCCAGCTACTTGGCTATCCATTGGCATAAATCTGTTAGCGAATTGGCTTGTTTGGTATTCTTGCCACTGTACTCTCATCTATTGTTGTTGTTGAGGACCTTCTGGCTGTTAGGCTATCAAGGAAAAGGGGTTGCTCTATTTGTCCAGTTCTCATTTTTCATTGCTCATCATTAGTCTTGCTCATCCATGTTTATAGCTTCAGATCTGTGTCCTCTGTTGCCTCCATGCTCATGTGGGATTTTCCATTTAGCTTGATTCAATTATTCTGGGTTTATGGATATCTACCTAGGAGATGGGCTTCCACTAATTTGGTTCCTGCTCTCGATCCGTGAGATCGGCCTCTGCTAATTGGATGCCTCTCAATTTTTTTATATGACCAGAAGGCTTCAGTACTGCCTTTTTGTTTACTTAACTAATGATTTTGTTATTATTTGTTTTCTAAATATTTTCGACTCATACATAATTTCATCTCACTCTATATAATCTTCATTAAAAAATTGTATTGTTCTTTCATGTGGTTATACGATTACAATTGTAATATATGTTCAGCTGATATGGACCTTCTCATACATTTGAATGGATGATGTTCATCTACTCAGGCATTATAAATGCTTACCTCGGTGGTGCATATAAGCGAGCAACATTCTCCACTCAGTCTGGGCGTTCGGTTAACCGAAACCGATCGGTTCGGTTCTTCGGTTCTTCAGCTAATTCGGTTACCTGAGAAGAAGGGACCGATCGGTTACTTTGAAAATGCAAAACCGAGGAATTTCGGTTTCGGGTAATTCGGTTCGGTTTCGATTCTAACCGATGGAACCGAATTTTTCAGGAACCAAGAAACAACCCATTCAATTACAAATTTTGACAGCATTTTGCCTGATTTTCATGTAGTCAAAAGGGACAATTTAAACATCAATGCAGCATAAAACAACAGTACAACACATATATGTTATTGTTCTCTCAAATATTCAAGCATAGAGCAATATTCAAGCCTGCAGTAAAAAAACAAGAGGTCCAATAGCATAGCAATGCTCCAGGCGTCCAGCACCACACACACACATATTCAAGCATATAGAGCAATGAAAAAACAAGAGGTCCAACAGCACAAGTGAAACAAGAAGTCCACCTGCCTGCAGCCCTGTACGGCTGCACCTTCACAGGAACCAGTCCACACTCCACAAGTCCATATATATGGAGAGTATATTCAGTAGTCAGCTACAAAATAAGTTATTCTATAGCTACCTTCATTTACGATAATTTTATATGCTAATTTATGATAATGTCAACAATACATATTTATGATAGTTGGGTTACTATAACATATGAGGATATTTACCATAACGTTATAGTAAACCACTTAGTAAGGAGTTATTGTAATCTCGTAAATTAACATAGTAATTATCATAACTCAAAGTGGTTACAGAATAAGTTATTTTGTAGCCAACTATAGGGTAGTAGTTCTATATATATATAACTCACATGGTTATTTATCTTTAGACAATTTGAAAGGACCTAGGATGCCGCCTAAAGGGGAGGTGAATAGGCATTTCTGAAAATTAACATCTTTAAATGCGAAAACGATTTAATAATGGGAGTTTCCAAGTGGAAACTCCAAATCAGAGTAATACAACCCCTCACAAGTTAGCCAACGAGTAAATAAACAATATTAAATAATCCTAGGAGCCGAGAACCTACAACACAAGAGTTAGAACGCGGATCAAATAAATTCAGCACTGAGCTCAAATAACGGACATGTCCGGTAGGTATACCGAACGTGTCCGGTATACACGTGTTCTGCAGAACAGCCCCCCTCCACAAGTTAGACACAGAGTATATAAAGGATACTAAATAAGTTTAGGTAGCCAAACACCTGCAACCAAAGAGTTAAATCAAAATACAATTAAGTTTTCGGTATACACGGTTTCAGTGGAGCAGCTCCAAACTTGCTCCTTTCGATTTTTATCTTTAAAACAAACTGCAGGTACCTACTAGAGATGACAAGATACATAGAGAACCTGCACAAGAGCTGGAGCAACACAAATATCGAAAGAAATGCAAATTGAGACACGATATTTGTTTTACCGAAGTTCGGACTCGTTCAAGGTCTACTCTTCGTTGAGAGGGCTACGGGCGATCCAGCGAAGGTTAGCCCTAGAGGGTACCACGAAGGTCACTCTAGCCGGAGTCTTTTCTAACTCCTTTTCCTCCTTCCTAGTTGATTCCGAGGCGGCGGAATCGACCGTTACAAACTTTTCGAGGCACACCACAATCTCTAGGGTGCTCTCCGGCGACGTCTAGCCATCTAGGACCGAAGAGTCCAAGAGTAATAAATGCAAATCATGAGATTGACAATATGCACAAGTGCTCAAGTGGTTGGATTGCTCTCTTTTTGAATTTCTCTCAACCCACTAATGGATTTGGCAATTTGGATCACACACTCACTAAAAGATGGTTTAGTAGAGTTGGCAAAGCTCAAAAACGTGTATTGTAACCAGCAGAATCAGCAGCCTCCAAAGGTGGAGGCTTAGGGGTATTTAGAGCCCCTTTGAAAAATCTAGCCGTTTTCTAGCCGTTGGAATACCGGACACGTCCGGTATGCGGTATGACTTGCATTGCGCCAACGGTCACAAAGTTAAAGTATGCGAGGTGTCGGAACTCCCAACGCTTCCCAGGACTTCCGATCGTCGGAACTCCTGACTCACGTCGGAACTCCCGACAAACCCATTTGAAAACTAGCCGTTGGGCTCTGATCGGCCATACCGGTTAAGCACGAGACATCGGAACTCCCGACGATTGCCAAAACTCCCGACCGTCAGAACTCCTGACTCACATCAGAACTCCCGACCCTCGGCTCATTTGAAAACTAGCCGTTGGGCTCTGGCCTATTATACCGGATATGTCCGGTGTGACCAGGCAGTCAACTCTCCAAGTCAGTTAAGTGTTGGGACATCGGAACTCCCGACCATCGGAAGTCCCGACTCACGTCAGAACTCTCGACAAACCAACCCGAGAACACCAAGAAATTTACCGTGGCTAGGCGAATACCGGACACGGCCGGTATTGCCAGACCATCAAAAAACAAGTTAGCTCTTTTGTCTCTCAAACACTCAAAACTCACATGGGTTGGCATGAGCACTTATGAATGATTATCTATCAACATGATGCATCCCTCTTAATAGTACGGCATACCTATTAAACTCAAGATCAAAGGAAAAACGAATTTATACCACTTGAGTTGATCTCTTTTGAATTGATGTCGTCTCTTTCAATCTTCATCAAGTAAGGGTGTCAACATGTCAACTTTGATCTTTTTCACTTGAACATAACCATCTTGAGCACGTGACTTGATTCCATTCATTAAATATGAATAATTCCAAATGAATTAAGTCACTTCTATCAAACACTCCAATAGTGATTTAATCCTCCACATCAACATGACCATCATAGCTTGATTAGTACCTCAACTAAATGCAAGTACTTCCTTCTTCACCCTAGCTAGGTTCTTCGGCCACCAAGCCATCGCTTGCCCTTCACCCTTGCTTAGTACCTCGAAACCTTTCCTTGCTATCTTCACCATCTCAAGCCATCAAGTCACATCTTGTGTTGAATCATCCATTCATTTGTATTGTTATCTTTTTCATTTCAATTTAGCAAGCTTCAAATATGAGACCACTTCATATGCAATCCCTCATGTCTCATTAATTAATTCTTATCGTGCTTGCTTTCACATAGTACATGGAAATCCCACAATAAATAAGCATTTGCATGAATTCCATTTGCATTGTTGTCTTGTGCTTAAACTAGATTATTTATACAACAACACATCATTTTGGCTTTCATTAAGTACCTATGAGATAATCTATTACCTATCCACACTTAGCAAACGGGTTAGACCTTTAATCACGTTGTCATTCAATCATCCAAAATCCACTAAAGGGTTAGATGCACTTTCACTATTTCTTGTTCTTGCTTTCCTTTGAGGATTTGCTTGGATTGGAGGACTTGCTTGGCTGTGATGAGCTGATGTTGGTGGATGTAACCATCTTCTTTTTGCTACCTTAGATTTGTGACTTGGCAGCATGGGCATCAACAATGGATTTGTTCTTGAATTCTTGAATAAATTCTAAAAATAGAAAACAGCAAACAAAGAAAACATTAAATATTTTTTCATTGTTGAAAACAGTAAAGAAATGGTACAATAAATGGTCACCTTCTTCTAGTTTGGTCAATTCTTCTGTATTCTCTACTAAGTTGATGGGAGTTGCTCTTCTAAGCCAATCTTGAGTGCAAACAAGAGCTTCAACCATAAATGGAGTGAGTGAACTCCTAAAATCATCTAGAATACGCCCACCTGTGCTAAAGGCCGAATCACTTGCAACTGTGGATATTGGAATGGCGAGCACATCATGGGCCAATGTAGACAATATGGGAAATCTAGTGGACTGCCCCTTCCACCAAGCAAGAATATCAAACTTTTTGGTATCTTCTTCACACTCTTCAGCCAAGTACTTATCCAGTTCAGTCCTGCTGCCCCTGCTGCAACTGCTTGTTCCATTGTTCAGCTTAATCTTCTTTGTCAGCTTAGTCTTCAACTTTCTAGCACCCTCTCCACCTTGCTTAGATGGGGGTGATTCACTTGGTTGGGGCTGCACATCACTTGGAGAACTATTGTTCCTGTATTCTTCAAAAAGGTCTTGCAAGCATTTGGTAATTGCAGCCCAAACTTTCTATCCAACACCGTCACCATACATCTCTTCGATTACCATTTCTGTATACTGTGAAAGCTTGTATCTAGGATAAAGTACAGCAGCAACAAAAATCAGCAAGTTAATATTTTCCTTCTCCTTTCCCTTTGCCTTGTCATTTTGCATTTCTAAATGTTCATGCCACTTCCCCCAATACTTGTCATACTTGTCTTTCATTCTTCTCCCCATTTCCTGCTGGACAGAATCAGAACTACTCATCCATTCATTCACCAATTCATTGACCTCTCCAATCTCATGAAAGCAAGTGTGAGCAGTCACACTTAATGATGCTGAAACATGTTTCGTTACTTTAGCAAAATGCCCTAAAAACTCTAGCTAGTTTTATTGCATTATCCCAATCATGCTCATCAGGAACTCCTGGATCGGGAACACCTGGCTTAATGTCACTAAGCAATTAAATTGTATAGTATGGATCTTCATCTGGATACCTTGCAAACACCTTTTCATATGTGCAAGCTGCTTTTAGCATATCATATGTCGAGTTCCACCTAGTGCACACATTAAGGTTCAAGAATGCCTTGTTGTCCACTTTCTCCCATTGTGCAATCTCTTTAAATTTGGCCAATCTTGATGAACCATTCCTAACAAATCTAATCGCAACCCGTACACGCTTGATAGACTGGTCTACTTCTTTCAAACCATCTTGGACAATCAAATTAAGTATATGTGCAACACATCTCATGTGAAGGTATTTGCCCCTGCTATGCTAGTTTTCACACTATTCATTTGTCTTCTCAAATAACTAACACCACTATCATTTGCACTAGCATTATCTACTGTTACTGTCATTACTTTGTCCAACCCCCAATCAAGCAATACTTTATGCAGGTGTTTTCTAATATCATCCCCCTTTTTACCTTTTACCTTGAAAAAACTAATTATCTTTTTATGTAGGCACCAATCTTTGTCTATAAAGTGGGCTGTCACAGTCATGTAATTATCTTGTTGCTGTGATGTCCAACCATCGGTTGTGAGGCAAACTCTATTGCATTGTTCTTGAAAGAAAATTTTAAGTTTTGCTTTCTGCTCAAAGTACAACTGCATGGTGTCACTAGTACATGTCCTTCTAGAAGGGATAATGAACCTAGGGCAAGCAAGAGACATGAACTTTCTAAAACCAGGCTTCTCACCAAATTCAAATGGCTCCTCATCTTCTATGATCATTTCAGCAAAAGCAGATCTAAGCAATTCAGGATCAAACTTCCAAGTACCTACACTAGTGTCTTGATTTACTGAAAAAACACCTTGTTTTGCATCATCACTAACTCTATGAGGATTATGCTTGCAAGTGTTAAAATGCTTACACATAGCAGATGTACCATTGAGCACTGGATGTGCTGCAATTTCATTGCTACAATAGTTGCATTTTCCCTTGACCAACTAACCTTTATCGTAGATTTTGGTGAAGTGATCCCACATGCTAGATCTAGATGCCATCGGCTTTCTCTTCTTTTCCTCCTCAGCTTCTACATCAATGACCTCCTTCTCCTTCTCTGCATCACCATCAGCCCTAGTAGCAGCACCATCCTTCTCTACATCACTATCATCCTTGAAATTCCCATCACTCCCGCCATAGGTCTCTTCCCAATCCCTCATGTCTTGGTCCATGTCCTCGTCAGACATCTGAAGAAATGCAGTCAAGTTATCAACTACAAATCCCCACAACAAATCAGTCACAAATACAGTCAGATCTTTAACACTTACATTGCAGGACGCAATTGATGTAGCTGTTGTGGAGTAGATCACAAGAAGTGGTGGCGGGCGACGACGGCTTAGGGCCGGTGGCCAAGTGGGTGCAGGGTGCGTCCTGCCTCCTACGCTGGTCCTGGACTGCTGGCCGCCTACGCCTAGCCGGCTGGGGGCTGGCCGTGTCGGCCTATCAGGGTTGCGGAGGAGAGGGGAGGGCCGGAGACCGGAGGGGAGGGGTCGTGAACTCGGCGTCGGGAGCGCCGGGGCCGCGGGGTGGACGGCAGATCGGTCGCGGCGGGGGTGGGGGCGGGGGTGGTGAGGACTGAGGAGAGTGACTGAGTGATATCGATGCTTAGGGTTTACCTTTGTTTGGGCTGGGTTGTATTCTATGGGCCTTTACATAGTTCGGTTATTTCAGGTCAATTCGGTTAACCGAGTGCTGGAACCGAATTAATCGTAATAATTTCAGTTCCTGGGAACCTGGAACCGAACCTGGGACCGAATATTTCGGTTTTGGTTACTTCGGTTTCGGTTCCAATTAGTTCGGTTCGGTTCTCGGTTCTCAGTTTTTTGTGCCCAGATTGATTCTCCACCCTCGTCACTGTGGACAATCAGGCCTGGCTTGTTCCTGCATACAAGCCTGCAAGGCCAAGGCACCTTTTTTAGTGCCCTGGCAAGAATTTGCTCTGCAAGGCCAAGGTGCTTCACGTATCACACATATTCCTCCTACTTTGATTGTTTGTTTTGCTCTACACCTAGACATCCATGTATTTTGCTTCTCTAAAATCTAAATGTGGCAACCAAAGTTCCCAACTGCCCATGGGGATGAAGGAAAGATCAGCTACTGATTGAATAAACTGAATTACTTCAAAGTAAAATTTCAGTATGTCATTTGCTTACTATGAAGAGGTCGCTGATTAAGGAGTACTTCATTCATGTATCCGATCTTTTTGATGTGTTTCATGCAGTTAGGTGTTTGCTGAAATGCCAAAGTAAATTGGAAGATTTGAATCAACAAATTGGGATTGTGCATGATTCACTCTGGCGAAACTCAAAGGAGCTATACTCTCTTTCAAGTTTGTGGTTTCTTTTTTTCAACATACATTTTGGATATATTTACCATGTGACATCTTCATGTGTTAGTTTGCTTCAAGCAATTATGCTTTCTTTTACAAGTTGAAAAAAGGGCTAATGACACATCCTGGATTGCTTTTCTTCCATTTAAGCTACCACTTAATTGTTTGCTTTCTTCTCTATTCTCTTTTTCTTTCTTCTGTTTAACATTTTTAATTTGTTCCCTGATAAGCATCCATTGATGATGACCTCCTTCCATTTTGCTATCATATAAGATTGTAGCTGCTGCTAATTTTCTAATGCTAAGTGCATCAATCTGTCCAAATATTGGAAATGCAAGGCATCATTAACTCACAACATTCTATATTAGTTTTCGTGGTATTTTGTTTGCGCCATGCTTTTCTTTTTCACTTTCATTTCGTGATTGCACAATTAGGAAGTCCCAAATACATTACCATCTTACTAATACAACTCGTACCCTTGTGTACTTGTTTCTAAATTTTCCTTAAGTGCTCAAATACAATTCCCTGTCGTTAACTTCTAATGTTAACCGAATTATTTTTCAAAACAACAATGTTAAGGGTCAATGAGTTAAAGTTCTACACATCAACTGAGGAGTGTTGCTAAAATATTGTTATACCCTAGAGACTTAGTGTTGGCTGCTCCTTAGTAACATGAAATTTACTGATGCATATGTCAATGTGTATTTTTTTCTTGAGCAGGAAGATACAATTTGAGTGGAGCCTCAGAGCCATGGCATGGTCAAGTTAAGCAATTCTACAACGTCAAACATGCAATTCCCAAGGCTACATAAGATAGATTACTTTTGTCATCGCAATCATAGTTACAAAATTCATAGTTCTAGTTTGGAGATACAATGAAAGTCTTGTAGTATAGTTAGTCACTTTGCATTATGATTGTAAATACTATTTTAGAGGATAATGGTTTAATTTGATATATGTAATTATGAATTTCTATTTTGTTATAATTCTTTTGCAACAATGGCTTACTAACCAGATATCGAATGCAATAGGTGTTGCCAAAATATCTTCCTATTGCGCTAAATCCAAATGCAACAGTTATAATTCATTGTAATAATCTATTGTTACAATGCTCTTGCGTTGCGATATCTTATTTCCACATACATTGAGTGATGATATAACATTTGTTTACAACCAACAATATTTCGTTGCGATAATATTTCTTTCCACAACATAATTTCCGTAGCAGTAGAACCTATTGCAATACAACATTTTGTGTGGCAATTGTGGCTATGGCCACAAAATGAATTTGTGGCAAGAGATCACATTGCAATGGAACAAACTGCGTGGTAATTGGTTGTATTCATTGTAACACTAGACAAAGTGTTACTAGAGCTCAAAAAAGTGTTGCAACCTATATACTCTTCCATAATATGGAAGTGTTACTAGAGCTACAACAGATAACCATAGTAACACTAGACAAATATTCCAGTAGATAAATAAATGTGTTACAATAGATCAGTCTATAGTAACGTGGCCAATTGGAACACAAAAAATAATGTGTTACTAAGAGAGCTAGTAACATTTTTTTCAACCTATGTGTTACTGTATCCCTGCGCTGTATAGTAATGTCAGCACATTATGTCATGCAGTCGAGATGAAATTCATGCATTTGGTGAGGAGGTAACACGAGATGAAAAATTATGACATTTTGTAAAGTACATAAGGTGGCAAGTCTGGATTCAGTCGCTCATATATATCAATCTACTCCTCTTGGTGATAGAGCACGCAAAGAAACAAATTAACTTTCATATATACGGAATTGACACTTCGCCTATTTGGGAAGAAATTAATAAGAGATGAGAGGAGGATCCCTGGTTTAAACGTGGTCACCACAGCGTGGCCACATGAGAAACTGTTGCAGTCACAGAGCAGTGGCGAGCAGCATGAGCAGGCAAGAGGCAACTGTAGACGATGGATCCAAGGACTTGCAGCGTGCGAACCGGTAGCAGATCTCCAATGGGGCTCGACTTGGGAGTGTTAGTTATATAGGATCGTTAGGAGCGTCTTTCTTAATTTTCTTTACATACTTTTTTTTTATGCATTCTCTGCATTGTTTTAAATCTAAGAATTCTAATGGAGAAAGAATATTATTCTTAACTAGTCTTTCTATTCTCCCCCTCAAAATATGACCCAAACGACAGTGCCATAATTTCAACGACGCATCGTGAGCTCTCTTTCGTTTTCTGTTTACATCCGCAGACGAGGATACATTCTCATTGTCGCACGCAATGTTCCCATCATCGCAAACAACATTCACATCATCACATAGTGATAACAAATAAAGCTCATTTTATAAGATAGCAAGACCAACACATGCATTATTAAATGTTATCTTACATTTGCCATTTCCAAAATGGCAATCATATCCATCATTATCCAAGCATGAAACACTAATCAAGTTTCTCTGTAAAGAGAGAACATAAAGTACATCTGTAAGTAAAAGTGTGAAGCCATCAGCAAGCTCTAGAGAAAGATCGCCAATGGCTTTAACATCTGCTCGGACTCCATTTGCAACTTTAACGTGTCTTTCTCTTCTTTGCGTAGTCCTCGTCGAACGGAATCCCTGTAAGAAATTAGCAACATGAACAGTTGCACCTGAGTCAATCCACCAAGTAGATTTCGAATACTGTACATACAGGAATTCATTTATGAACGTAATAATGTTCTCACATTTCTTTGCCATGATCATCTTTAAGTAATCGAGACAATCTTTCTTATAATATCCTGTTTTCTTGCAATAGAGACACTGGTCTTTCTCTACTGTGAACTTGTTCTGCTGAGGCTGATGCAGCATGGGACCATTTCTCTTTGACTTTGAGGAGTTAGCATTATTATTCTTTTTCTTGTTGTCTTTCACATAATTGATAGTGCCACCATTGACAGCTTTCATTCTCTCCTTCTCTTGCACACACATAGCCATGAGACTCTCTAAGTCTCACTTCTCGGGCTGTATGTTGTAGTTGACAACAAAAGTGTCAAATTCCTTTAGCAAGAAAGCAAAAATCAGATGGATAAGGAACTCTTCCTTGAGATCCAGATCCATTGGTTTTAGCTTGGATGCCAAATTGCTCATCCTTAGTATGTGCTCTCTTATGCCACTATTTCTAGAGTACCTCTCTATCATCAGCTGCTTTATCAGCTGGGTAGCATATGTCTTTGAAGAGCCAGTGAACTGACTCTTTATTCTATCGAGGTACTCGGTGACCGTGTCACACTCTGGGATTGAGCCCACAATTGCAGGCTCAATCGTGTTCTTTATCACAACCAAATATTTCTTGTTGGCAGTGACCCACTTCCTATGCTCAAGATCATAGGACATCTTTTGGGATGCAAAATCCCTCTCTCTAGTTGTCCAAGCGTCATCAGCCTCGTTTGTCTCCCTCACCGGTGCCACAGGCTTAGTAGGACACGGTGAGGTGACTACCCAGTCCACCTCAGCCAAGATGAAGGCTAGGTCAATCTTTTTCTTCCACTCCGTGTAGTTATCACCTTTGAGAGTGGGGATCTCTTTGATACAACCCATCAAGTTATATCCGCCTGAAAACATAATTCATATAGAGTGAGAACATAAATAATAACAATAATTGCATGCCTTGATTCCAACGTTGGTCAAAATTAAAACATATAACTATTTATACATTAAATCTACATCACCGTTGGGCAGAAATAAAAATAATGCATAAAATCATTAAAATTACGATATTGTTATTAACAACGTTGGTCAGAAAATAACAACATCATAATTATGTCAAAATCTCTTTTTCTCCAATTAAATATCACGTTGGTTCAAAATAACTGGAGAATAAACTATTTTTTAGCAGCGGAAAAACTAATTCAATTTAATGAATTTTACCCACAGGAAAAATCTCTTTTCTATTTCCTTTGAGCCATTAATCTATTTCTAGAAAATAAACATTCACTGGAAAAAGAAAAACAAAAAAAAACTAATTCAATTCTTCACTGTAAGCTCGGCCCAGCAGCAAAAGCCGGCTCGGCCTGCTCTGCTTGCGCGCGCGCTGTGCCTCCCAGGCCGCAACCTGGGCCTAGGCCGCCAAAGCCGCGTGACCACGCGCGCCCGCCTGGGCCGATCGATCTGCGTCGTCCGTTCTGATCCGACGGCTAAGCGTGCTTCTCGCGGGAACAAAACCGGCGCGCGGCTGCTTCCCCCGGAACCCTAGCATCATTTCTCTCTCCCCTTCTCTCTCTCAGCCTCGTGAGCGATAGAGCAGCGAGCGCAGAGAGCGAACGGACATGGCACCATCGCCGGCCCCCTCGCCGGCGCACGCTCCCCAACGGGTGAGCGCGCCGCCGTCGAGCGGCCTGGCGGCGGTGCCCTACCGCGCCCATGAGGGCCGTGCCCTAGCGGCAGTGGCGCCTTCTTCTCGCGCGCCGGCGAAGCGGCAGCGCGCCTGTACATCCCGCGCGACGGTGGCAGTGGCGAGGTAGGCCTCTTCCCTTCCCTTTCTTCTTCCCCTTTTGGATCTAGGTCTTGCGATTGGGGATTAGGGTTAGGGTTTGACTCACTGGAGTCACTATTCATCTTCCCCAGCGAGTTCTTCGTGGGTTTGAGCTCGGATTCGGGTTCTTCTTGAACCGAGTCCTTCTTACTCCTTTCCTTCACCCTGTTAGGGTTAGGGTTCGGTGACCCTCTGTCTTTCTGTTTCTTCCCCCCGATTATGGTTAGGGTTTCAATCCGAACCGGATCGAACCCTCTGTTACTCTTCGATTTCTTTTCAATTCTCTACCCCATACTAGATCTACACACTGGCAACCCAGCTCCGATACCATTGTTAGTTATATATGATCATTAGGAGCGTAGATCTAGCCGGTAGAGTGGTTCTATTCGGGATAAAAGACGCAGCGCATCCTAATACATGTAGAACTAGAGAGACAGAGAGGGAAGGGAGAAAAACGTGTCGAACCTGACACCGCAGAGGGAGATGATCCAGAAGCCGCCATCTCGTTCGTCGGTGAAGTCTGCGCACGGGCAGCGACGTTCGGGGAAGGGGTCGATGAAGTCGTTGACGTCGGTGGAGCGGGGCGGCGCGACTGGTGGCTTCCCGTCACTGGCTGCGCCCCTCTCTGATCGGGATTAGGGTTTAGGTTTCGGTGGGGAGCTCGGCTCAGGCGAACCTCGTACTCAGAGCCGCCGGCCCCACCTCTATATATTACGCAGTGTGACAGAGAGCCCTCCAACCATAGTGGGCTGGGCGCCCCCGATCAGGACGCGGATAAAGACCCAACTGGGCCGTTGGGCCCAGTTTGGGATTAGAGATCAATCTAACGGGGAGGAGGGGAGCGCACGGGAAGACGGTGTCTGCATAAAAAACGGGTATAGCAAAAGCACACGAGCGTGATGGATTCTTGAGGAGGGGAGTGGATAGGGAAGCTGGGCACCAGATCACATACCACAGCCATCGTCGGTGGCTGCGCGGCCATCGTTGGTGGCGGCGTGTCTCGTCGTGTCGTGCAGGGGTCGGCGGAGAAGTAGAGGTGGAGCAACTACGGCTGTCACTGGCACCGGCGCGCCTCGTCGTCGTCTCCTCGTCGTGTCGCGTAGGGGGTGACGGAGAAGGAGAAACCACGGGCGTCGGTGGCAGCGCGCAGCTCGCCATCGTCTCGTCGTCCTGTCGCGCTGGTTTCAGGCGGAGTAGATTTGGGGAGGAGCGGATTTCTGCGTTGACGTGGAAAGCACGAGGGAAAAAGTAGAGAGTAAGAAATGAGGAAAAACAGAAACCATGTAGAGACACGCACGAGGCCTTAGGGGCGCGTTTGGTTCTCGTTTCAGAGCAGCCTGGCCCGTCTCCTAGAGCCAGGCGTTGAGCAGCCAGGATGTGCGAATGCAACCATAGCTTGATTGGTTGGCTACAGCCGGAGAACATGGCCCGTTGCAGACTTTGTTTGGTTGACAGGCCGTGTGCTACCGCCCTGCATGCGCGTGACCGAGCAGAGCCAGCAGAAGACGCCCACGCTGCACCGCACCGGCCAGGCTCGCGAGAAACGAGTTCTGATTTCGTTTCCCGGGAGCCAGGCCAGGGAGGCAGTTTTGCACCGGCGGGGCCAGGCCCTGGTACCCATCCGGGCAATCAATCAGCCCAAGCCTGCATTCCACGGGCCTGGTCAAGCCATATCCAGCGAACCAAACGTGCCCTACCTAACGCAGTGAAGACTGCAGCCACAAATTGTTGAAGCATGAGTAGTACTGAACACGGAGGTGGTTGTGAGATGTGGTCTCAAAATTTCTGACGCTAGAATAACGACCACCCTCACCGTCGATCTCTTTCCTCGATGATGATCTCACCATCCATCTTACTAACCTCTCTTCGCCTCTAATGCAACGGACTTGGCACCTACCTCCAGAAGTGGAGCCCGGAGTCACTCATAAAACCACGGGAAGGAAGGCGTGCGGCTCCGATCAATCCGCTCTCCATTTCACTAGGCGACGCCAAAGAATGGGCAGCTCAACGCCTCCGTCCCAGTCTGGTAGTGGAACGCTAGCGGCGAAGCCGACTGTTGTCTTGGTGGCCCTATGGGGCGTCAGTCACTTTGCGCCCATGGTCGAGGTTGGCAAGCGACTACTCGCCCTCAGCGGCCGCTCCCTCACCGTCAATGTGCTCGTAGTGCCGTCGCCGACGGGGAAGTGGGAGGCCGAGATCTTCGAGCGCATACGCCGAGACGAAGCCAGCGGCCTGGACATCCGCTTAAGCCAGCGGCCTGGACATCCGCTTCCACCACTTCCGTGCCGCGGAGCCCCCGACCGACCACACCGGCATCGAGGAGTTCGTCTCCCGCTACGTGCAGCTGTACGTGCCCCAAATCAAGGCGATCGTGTCCGGCTTGACATGCCTGGTGGCCGCGGTCGTGGTCGACATCTTCTGCACAACGCTCCTCGACGCGCCCCAGGAGCTGGGCGTGCCGGCCTACGTCTTCCTCATCAGCAGCGCCGCGATGGCCGCGGTCTTGCTGCGCTCCCCGTCGCTCGACGAGGAGGTGGGCCCCGGGGTCGAGTTCGAGGAGTTGGAGGGCGGGTTGGACGTGCCTGGGCTCCCGCCGGTGCCGGCGTCCTGCCTCCCGACGGGACTGGACAACAGGAAGATCTCGACATACTAGTGATTCCTGTACAATGGCAGGCGCTACATGGAGACCAACGGCATCATGGTCAACACCATTGCCGAGCTCGAGCCAAGCGTTCTTGCAGCTATTACAGGCGGGAGATGCACGTGCGGGGTCCGGCCCCCGACGGTATATACGATCGGCCCGGTGGTCGCCATCGCGCCACGGATCCAGCTGGTCAACGAGTGCCTGCGGCGGTGGCTCGACTCACAGCCAACAGCCTCCGTGTTGTTCCTATGCTTCGGAGGCGGCGGCGGGTACTTCAGCACGCACCAGGTGCACGAGATAGCACGGGGCCTGGAGCGCAGTGGCCACCGCTTCCTTTGGGTGTTGCGTGGACAGCCGGAGCCCCCCGGCAGCAAGCTGCCCACGGACGCAAACCTCGCGGAGCTGCTACCGGCGGGTTTCTTGGAGAAGACAAAGGAGAGAGGGCTGGTGTGGCCCACGAGGGCGCCACAGAATGAGATACTAGCCCACGCCGCTGTGGGTGGCTTCGTCACGCACTGCGGCTGGAGCTCGATCGTCGAGAGCCTGTGGTTCGGCGTGCCAACTCTGCCGTGGCTGCACGCCGCCGAACAGCACTTCAACGCGTTCACGCTTGTGGCAGATATGGGCGTCGCCGAGGCGATGAAGGTGGACAAGAAGAGAAACAATTTCGTTGAGGCTGCCGAGCTGGAGCGAGCGGTTAAAGCTCTCATGGACGACGGCGAGACGGCGAGGAAGATTAGGAACAAATCCGTGGAGATGAAAGCTGCGTGCCGCAAGGCCGTGGAGCACGGCGGATCGTCGGTCGTCTGCCTGGAGAGGCTGTATGATGCGCTCATCCACGGCGCCGTGGACCCGAAAAAGTTATGCCGGTGCATGGGATTTCGAATTGTCAGTGGATATTTGCGACTCCAATTTGCGCTCGGCAGTTTTGCCATTCGTTATTGGCCTCCAATCCAGGGGCGGATCCAACAGTGGGGCGGGGGGCTCGAGCCCCCCTACCTATACCGGAGCTGTGGAATCTCTCTGGAGCCCCATGAATTTTTAGGTAAAGTTTTATAGTGTGGGTGGAGCTGAGACTTAAGATCGAGCAGTAGTCGGAGGTATGTGTTGTTCAGCCCCTCCTAAAATTTTTCCTGGATCCGCCGCTGCTCCAATCATGTGACACTTGATTTCAATACGTGTATTTTCTCTCTTTTTTAATCTCTATATACATGTATTTGGCTCCTAAAAAGACATTTCTGCCCTTCTGCATATGTTTGCTCGCTCCCTTCTGTTCGTTTGTTTGATTTTTCCGTCCATACCAACCGTCAACCGTTCCTGGCTGTCTAGCCGCGGCGCTCGCTGGCTAGCCGCCGCCGCCTCGGCATGCAAGCTGGCTGGCCACCGCCAGGGTAGGCAAGTAGCGCGGCCAGGTCTTGAACGCCCGGAACGTCCGGCACGGCCAGGTCTTGAACGCCCGACGCGGCCAGTGCTTGAGCGCGCGTGGACAGGCCGTCTGCGGTTGCTGCCTGGCCAAGGGCGGCCACGGCCATGGCGTCGGGCGGCTGGCCGTCCATGACTGCTGGCACGGGAGGTCTGGATTGTGGTGGGCGGCGGTAAGACAAAGCTCGATCGGTTAGGGCGACTCGAAACGTCGGGCTCTCCACATACGTACGGTGCAAAAAAACCATAAGGGTAAAAACATCCTTTCAGATGTCAAATATAGGGAGGAATACTAGAAAAGAGAGAAAATACACATAATGGCAAGAAAAACAAGTGTCACATGTTTGGAGACCTATTTTTGCGAAGTCGACGTTACGAATAGCAAAATTGCAAAGCGCAACGATTGGAGTCCCAAATATCCTATTTTCTATTATTGTCACTATCCGTTCGTGTTTCGTGTTTGATGCCCTGATCCTGATGGAGATTGGTTTTACTTGCGTTAATTATATCTGTTTATAGGATGCTTGCAGGTTTGTCCGTTAGCCTGCAAATAGATTTAGTTTTGGACGCCACTAACACACAACCGCCGTGTGTTAGGCCAGCCGCACGGTCGGTCGATTTGGCCTGCGCCCCGACGGCTCATCTTCTTCCTCTCGGCGTCTTCTCCGTCTCTAGCGACCCTCGCCCCCATCGCCGCCCACAACCCCGCCACGGCGCGCTAGGGGTTCTGTGCGGAGCGCTCCGCCCTTGGGATCCAATATGCGTCATTCATGAGTGTGGCACTTTGAATTCGCAGATTCGGGGCATCGATCTAGTGCGGAGAAGTTGAGGGGGCACAACCCCTTGGGGTTCGTGCGTGCGTGGTGTGCGTCAGCGGCTGGTGTGTTGCATGACCATCACATCATGGCGCTAGAATCGAGTGAGGAGGTGGCGGTTACCACCCCCAAACTATAAAATGGGAAGGAGATGAGGGGGTGATCTGCTCTCTCCACACACATGTCTTTGCTATCGCTTGTGTGATCTTTGCTGTTGCGCCGCCACTCACGCTTCACATCACCATTGTTCTTGCTTCAGACCTCCAGAGTGATGGCACGGAGTGGGTGGCTTCACATGTGAACGAGGAGAGCACAAACCTTCTCCTGTCTTGGAACATACTCCTAGAGAGAGGTCTTCTTGGGTGGAGACTGGGCCCGACGGAGGAGGAACTAAGGCCAAGAGCATCAGAGGGTGTCACCTTCACCTCCTTCCATCGCGGTGGCTTTGGCATCGCCACACCCCCCTTCTCTCGAGGGCTCTTATACTTCTACGGGGTCTGCCTCCATGACCTGACTGCGTACGAGATCATCCACCTCGCCATCTTCGTGGCACTATGTGAGCGTTTCCTAGGAGTTGCCACTCACTTCGCGCTTTGGAGGCGGCTCTTCCAAGTGGAGCTGGTGGAGACAAATGGCGTCCCCAACCGAGTGGGCACTGCCGTCATATGGCTTCACCTTGACACAGGGTAGCTCTACCTCTACCTCACACTCCGATCCCCTTGTGGAACCAGGGGTGGCACAAGGGCTGGCTTACCTTCCCAACATGATGGTCGGTTTCAAGGTTTAATATATAGCAAAAAATAATGATTTAAATAATTAATAGGTACGAGCAATAGAACACTGGGAAGAAGTACAAATTAGGTCTGAATAACTCCAAATCTAGCACTGCTATACATATGTTAATTTCAGAAAAAGAGATTGTAGTAGTTTTAAAAAGAGTTACTTACATTTATATTTTAGAAAATAAACTAGTTTTTGTTATTTTGATAAATACATACTCCCTCCGCCCTATAATATAGTGCATTCTAGCATTCAAAATTTGTCCTCAAATATAATGTATTCTAGAGGACAAAACCAATTTTGCATTAAATACTTTTCATTTATTAACGAATCACCACTAATTATGTTGATGATAGCGTCTGATTAGGAAATAAAATGAGGATACATGCGTCTTTTATGTTCTCTCTTAATTTGTCTTAAAATTTCTATAATACACTATATTACATGACAGAGGTAGTAAACACTTATGAAACCAACTAAACGACCAAAATCTGGTATTAATAGTTTGGTGACAAAAGAACTTTCTAGTTTTAGACTTTGTAGGGCAGTTAAAAACAAACTCGGACAAATAGGTAGACACTAAAAATGGACTTCTCGCTAAATGATGGTCAACAACCTTAATTAATTATTGTCCTAAACCATGTGTATATCTTGATAGGGCATATCACTAGGACACTAGTGAATGCTTACCAGGTATGCTACATCTAAGCTAGCTATGCACTGCAGCGAACACCGCCTATTTACCAACTAGTTCTTCGGGCGCGCCCATGCGCGCGGGCCACTGGCCACATGTATTTTTTGGAAAAAAAAGATATAATCAAGGGGGGCCTGTATTTCGATTTGAGAAAAATCTGAGGAGGTTTTCGAAAAAATCGCTGAGAGTGTCTCTAGAGTGCGGGTTGATTTTTGATAAAAGGAAGGGTTTTTTTGCAAAAAATCCGGAGCTCATCCGTTCTGGACTGCGGGTTGATTTGAAAATTATCTGAGGTGTTATTTGCAAAATATTCTGAGAGGGCCTCTGGAGCGCGGGTTGATTTCCCAAAAACATAAGGGGTTTTTCGTAAAATGACCGCACCTCGCCCGATCTGGGCCGTCGATGCGGCCGATCGAACGGCCGGGAACGGCCGGCGACGTGGCGCGCCGTGTGGGCAGCCTGGCCACACGCTTTCTTGTCTTTAGATTGGTTTATTCACTAGCTGTGGCCGGCCCTAGTGGGTACTCCACCAACTCCAATCAAAACCCGATGCCGGCTGCATGTTTATACACATTTTCATGAATTACATAACAGGTGAAACCAGCTTAGATTAGCTGCAGCAAAATTGGACCACTAACCTCACATAGTCACATAGAAGTTGGCACCATATAGAGACAGAGAAAATTGTATTATTGGTCCTGTTCGCTTATCTTATGAGCCGTACTATTTCAGCAAATGAACAATGTTTTTTTCTCACAACAAATTAGCAAACAGTACTTTCAATCATAGCTTTTCAGCAAAACGAACAGGGCCATTGTTTCCGGTAGGAACGAGCTAGAACACAAGGTTCAAGCCATTATCTTATTTGGGGGGAAAAACTCCTTGAATGTCCTCTTATTAATTATTATTACGGTAGATAAATAGCTGGTGTGTTATGAACGCCACACTTCTTCCATTGTAAATCTTCGAAGTTTTGAATACATTTACATGATCCCCAATGTGTATAAATACGTTTAACGACATATACAAAGAAACTATATATTTCCATATGATCAACCTAAATAACTTTAGTCATTTGCATGCATATGCATGGTTGACCGGTTCAAGTCAGTCCCCAGCAGCATTATCGGGCGGCCATAGTTGCGTACCAGGATATACCACAGGTATAGGAATTCGTACGTCATGCCCCGGCCCGCTCGAGGAGACCATCACGTACAGGGTTACTGTTTGAATAGAACGCACGTCCTGCTTGTCCAGACCACCAAGACGCAAACCCTCTCCCTAGAGCACTAGTATATATACTGTACGTGCTTGTTAGTGTTTTTGTTATTTTGGTAAGTACACTACCCCTTATAAAACCAACTAAATGGTCAAATTTGTTTGGTATTAATAGTTTGGTGCCTAGAAAATACTAGTTTTAGACTTGTATATGTATATATAGGGCCAAAAATAAACACAGATAGTAGTTAGACACTAAAAATGGATTATTATCCTGCCCCGCCGCCCGCCGCCGCTGCCAACCAAACGGCTTCACGCTCGACACATGACACGACGCGCCACCGCCGCCCGCCGGCCTATCCATCCACCTACGACGGCCTTCAATTGCTGCTCGCGAATCGTACGTGAGATCCTCACGAAAAGCGCTTTTCCGTGCCGGATCTGCGATCCGTTCGCTCTGCCTCTGTACAGTATTCCACCTCAAGGGCTCAAGCGAGAAACACAAAGGCAAGCAACGAAAGATGGCCTAAATGTAGAATCTTGGTGCCCAACACACAGAAACGAACACAACTAAAAACGATCCTGTAGAGCCTAGAGTGGTAAGCATGTAACCTTCCTCGCTTATTTAAAATAGAAAAAGGCAAGCAAGTAACCGTTAAATAAGCCAACATCTTCGTTCCTCGACGCTCGTTTTCGCCACAAAGCAACGGCGGACACATGCGTGCTTCGGTGGCCGATGCGCTCGCCGTACCCCGGCCCCAACTCGTGAGACAATGTTGAGCTCCATATCGGGTTCTTTGACACCATTATTGCCGTAGCCTCTACTTGCCACACCTAGAGGCCACATTTCCAAGAGCAAAGAACCCACAGACGCTGACACCGTGACACGGATGAAATCCAAGATTTTTAGAGGAGAGGACACTGTACACGAGCACCCACAAACATTTACAAACCTCTCCTCGCTGGCACACGTACCGTTACTAGTACTGTTCACACACGAACACGCTCACATTTTCAAACACCGCTACTATGGTTGTTTGGTAGCTAGAGGGATGGCCAGATGCTACGAAGGCGCAAAGCCCGGAGCACCCAGCGTAGCGAGTTGTTCCGTTGGTTCACCGAAAACATACGCGCGAGCGAGCGCAGGAGCCAGGCCTGCTCTGCTCTCCGCCACGGCGCCACTGTTCCGTCTTCAACCAGGCACAGGTGACACGGACACCTGTTCACCTTTTGCAGCGCCCTGACCTGACCCCTGCGGCCTGCCTGAAGCCCTGAACTGCCCGCAAGCGCTTTTCGTGAGGATCTCACGTACGATTCGCGAGCAGCAATTGAAGGCCGCCGTAGGTGGATGGATAGGCCGGCGGGCGGCGGTGGCGCATCGTGTCATGTGTCGAGCGTAAAGCCGTTTGGTTGGCAGCGGCGGCGGCCGGCGGGGCACGCAGACGCAGCAATCTCTCACACGCACTTGGGCCTGCCTGGTAAAAGGTATTGTTGGAAGTTGGCTGAGATTTTAATAAAATCTGCCTCGTCAGGCAAGTTGAGAGATAGTCTGTTTGATTGGAAGCGTGTGCCTGAGAAGTTTAATAAAAAGAGAAAATATGTTTTCTTTTGTTTATAACCTTATTTAATATCATTTGAGTAATAGACACAATTAAATAAAGGCAAAAATAAATCATTGCTTTTATAAATAAATAATATAAAAAACAAAAAATAATTTTATTATTTTACTTGACAACTATTTACACATATAATTAAGGGACAGATATTATAAGGAAACATGGGAAGGTGTTTCGGTCACACCTTTATATCTTGATGGTGAGAAAAAAAATTAAATGACTACAACAAATAAAAAACAAGACAAAAAGTGCATTACCGTATTGATTTAGCCCAGGCAGCAGCGTGCTGTAGCCAGGCGGTCATTTTCGATGGCCTGGCAGAGGGTGCATCGCCTGGCCCAGACACGTTTCCAGGGCTCCATCCAAATGCACTCCAGGCAGCTGTTTGCCCAGGCAAAATCAGTCCAGGGTGCAAACCAAACAAGCCCTTGTTGCTGACTTCGCCAGGTGCAGCTGCCGCGCTCTGATGGGTGGCACGTCACTGTCGCACCTTGATCCGTGGCACGGCAAGGCCTACCACGTCAGCGACCAGCGGGCCGGGACGCTGCCACATTGGCACCCCTGCCGCGTCCCCATGCATGACGCGACAGCTTGAATTCGCCGCGTCATGCGAATAGGCGCGGCCAAAAGTGTTAGATTTAAAAAAAAACAATGTCAAATTTGAAAATAGTTTTAAAAAAGTGTTAAAAATAAAATAAAAATTTATGAATGCTAACCAGGTAAGCTGTGGCCATCGTGGGTACTCCACCAACTCGAATCAAAAACCGATGTCCGCTGCATATTATGTTTCTACGCATTTTCATGAATGAATGAATATCTATCTCTATCTATCTATCAATATCTGTCTATATCTCTTATATATAATCCTAAACCCCACCAGATTCTATCTCGACATACAAATTATTCACCTAAGCAAGTCCACTATCAGATGGAATTACAACTACTAGCATCTACGATTATGATATATACACGTCAACAAGACACATGATCCACTAACATGCATTTAGTTGTTTACATCACCCTGCCACACCATTCACGAAGATTAAAATACTTTATTCATTGATATAAATAAAAATATGTAGTTGAATTTCATTCGAAATCGACCGCAACTCCCGCAGCAACGCGTGGATATGCTTCTAGTATCTTATAATCCTAAATCCCACTAAAGTTCAATCTTAACGTGCAAGCTAGCTATCCACTCAACAGTCCACTATCTCAGATGCATTTATAGCCTAGTAGCATTTGCAATTATGATCTACACGTCAACAAGACACATCATCCACTAGCATGCATTTAGTTATTCACATCAACGAGCCACATCATCCACTAACATTAATTTATAATTGATTATCCTTTTGTATAAGTGACTATATATAGTCTAATTTTATTCTAAATCATCATCAATTTCCGTAACGCGTGGGTAACAGGTGAAACCAGCTTAGCTGCAGCAAAATTGGACCACTAACCTCACATAGCAGTTGGGCGGAATACACGTCCTTGTGACTCACCACACAGACCGCAAAAAATTGCATTATTGCTTGCAGTAGGAACGAGAACAAGGTCCCAGCCAATCTTCTTTGGGGGAAAACCTGAATGGAATGCTCTCTTAATTATTACTACCTCCGTCCGAGAAGAAGGAATGTAACTATGAGTTACATGCTACGTTAAATGATTTCTATTTGACCAAATTTATAGTAAATACTTCAATATTCACATTTATAACTTTAAATCAATTTATTATAAAAATGCGCTTAGTAATTAATGTAATGATATTTATTTAATATTATAAATATTTATACTTTTTTTATCTATAATTGGTCAAAGTTGATATACTAGCACATGATATTGTTCCAGCCGTACCGTTTCAGCGAAATAACAGTGTTTTTCTCTCACAACAAATCAGCATCAGTATCAACCGTTTTTCCAGCCAGCCGAACAGGCCACGTTCTTTTTGGGGACGGAGGGAGTATTACGGTAGCTAATATAGCTGGTGTTGTTATCAACGCTACACTTCTTCCACTGTAAATCTACGAAGTTTCGAACATTTACTGATTTACATGATCCATTATGTAACTTTGACTATAACTTTTTTATTTATGAACATTTCAATAGAAGTTTGTATAATTACTGCTGCATTATGGAATATATTGTTGACGACATATACAAACGGCACTATATTTCCGTAAGATCAACCTAAATAACTTTAGTCCTTTGCATGCATATGCATGGTTGACCAGTTCAATGCAAGTCAGTCCCCGGCAGCATCGGCGGCCACAGTTACGTACCTGCAGGGCACTGGTATAGGAATTCGCCATGCCCCGGCCCGCTCGAGGAGACCATCACGTCACGTACAGGATTGCTGTATAAATATAGAACGCACTTCCTGCTTGTCCAGACCACGAAGACACGAACATCCCAAGAGCAAATATATCTCTTACACTGCTCTCAGGTAGCTAGAGCCCAGGTGCGAGAGAGCTAGCTAGCTG
The DNA here is from genome assembly GCA_904845875.1 of Miscanthus lutarioriparius. Taxonomy (NCBI): domain Eukaryota; kingdom Viridiplantae; phylum Streptophyta; class Magnoliopsida; order Poales; family Poaceae; genus Miscanthus; species Miscanthus lutarioriparius. Next base: position 20,328,214 of record CAJGYO010000004.1, read on the forward strand.
GTGTCGTACGACGTCCATGGGCAGCGCTCCCGCCACGGTCCGCGAGATGAGGCGTGCCCAGCGCGCCGATGGGCCGGCTGCCGTGCTAGGCATCGGCACGGCGAACCCGCCGACGTGCTTGGCCCAGGACGAGTACCCCGACTACTACTTCCGCGTCACAAACAGCGAGCACCTCACCGACCTCAAGGGCAAGCTCACCAGGATATGCAACAAGTCGGGCATCAAGCAGCGCTTCGTCCACCTGGACGAGCAGCTCCTGGCCGCGAACCCGGACTTCACCGACCGCACGCTGCCGTCCCTGGACGCCCGCGTGGAGATCGCCTCGGCCGCCGTCCCGAAGCTGGCCGCGTCCGCGGCGGCCAAGGCCATCGCCGAGTGGGGCCGCCCAGCCACCCATATCACCCACCTCATCTTCAGCACCTACTCCGGCGCGCGCGCCCCGAGCGCCGACCGCCGCCTCGCGTCTTTGCTGGGCCTCAGCCCCACAGTCTCCCGCACCATACTCAACCTCCACGGCTGCTACGGCGGGGGCAGGTCGCTCCAGCTCGCCAAGGAGCTCGCGGAGAACAACCGCGGCGCGCGCGTCCTCGTGGCGTGCTCCGAGATCACGCTCATCGCCTTCTACGGGCCGGAAGGCGGCTGCCCCGACAACATCCTTGGCCAGGCTCTGTTCGGCGACGGCGCCGGTGCCGTCATCGTCGGCGCCGACCCCGTCAGCCCCGTGGAGCGCCCGCTGTTCGAGATGGCCTTCGCCTTGCAGACCACCATACCGGAAACCGAGGACGCCATCTCCATGCAAATCAACAAGGGAGGCATGGAATACCACATCTCCAACCTGGTTCCCCGGTTGCTGGGATGCAACGTTGAACGCTGCCTGGTGGACGCGTTTGGCGCGCTTGGCATCCATAATGCCGATTGGAACGACCTCTTCTGGGCGATCCATCCTGGTGGCCGTGCCATCCTAGACCACATCGAGGGAGTGCTCGGCCTGGACGACGCGAAGCTTGCGGCCAGTCGCCACGTTCTCAGCGAGTTCGGCAACATGAGCGGCACAACGGTGATCTTCGTGCTCGATGAGCTGCGCCGCCGTCGGGGTCGGGCGGCCAACCTGGAGGAAGGCCAAGCGCCGGAGTGGGGAGTCATGATGGCATTCGGACCGGGAATCACAATCGAGACCATGGTGCTGCATGCCCCCGCCACTCTGGAGGGAATTTAGAAATTCAAATTTAAATGCAGTACAGCCCGATGCGAAAAGGTATTACTACAAGTCATTAGATCCATGAATAAGTAAGTCAGACCTACAGTAATGAACCGTAATAAGGCGGTGGAGTGCTAAATTAGTAGTCCCTTAATTATCGGCTTGATATGTATCGTTTTTTGATTGACTTTGTTTAACAATAAAGGGTCAGGTGTTGGATCTACCAACGTTCTGAACTTTATATTTGTGGGCATACCTTTTTTCGCTTTGATTAAATAACTAACGGTTTTACGTACCATTGGTGAAACTGGGTGGTGATCACCATCGATTTCAAACTAGTGGTAAAAACCAATTAAAAAATACTTTGTCATGATCACCACTGTAGCACCCTTGGTTTGTCCACGTCCTCGTTGTGCTGCCCGCGTCTTCAGCAGCGTCTGGAGTGGGCGGGGCGGCCAGGCCCTATCTCGTTTCCACGACGTTGTCAGTCCCACCGACACACAAATTCACTACACATGGCACAGAAGGGCTGCCCCCGCCGACACGTAGATTCACTGCACGTGGCACCCTACGGCCTCATCGCCCCGTCTCTCCATCGCCAAAAATTTGCCACCATGCGTACGCCTGAAGAGCCTAAGAGGGACAAGCATTACAAAGAGTTGAGCCAAACCATAATGGAACTATACGAAGGAGTCTAACTTCTTGCCTAAACGGATTTTTCTCTGGCCACATATGGAATCTTGTTGTCAAAGATGGACATGTTTCGCTATTTCCAAATGCACAAAACAACAATAATATAAAGCTCCATGAAGAAAGGTTTCGAGTTTTCGCTTGTTGCAGCATAACAAATGGAGAGATATACTTGTACTGCATTGGAAGAAGAGATGAAAACAAGTCTCTTCTAAGTCATCATTGCATAGGACACATTGATACTATGACTCTAGTGAAAGGTCCAGTGAGCGCAATCAAGAGAGGTGCTGAATTGGATGTCTAAAACAAACTTTAAAAGTCTAAAGCTTAAATTAAACTACCACTAGAAAAACCATAAACTAGTCCATCAAGATGTGCACTTAAGATTTTTCTAATGTGTTCTAACTTACGCTTTAACTCACAAAGAGTTTTACAACCTAGAGTCAAACCTATTAACTTGCCTAAAGCTAATCTAGGAAGGTAAAGGCCACACAAGCAAAGTAGTGTTGATCTAATAAAAGCAGTAAGTAAAAAATCTAAGGGTAGAAAGGGCAAACTCCTGGAGATACGACGATATGTCACATGGTGTTGCTAAGTCATAACCCTTACTCCACGTTGGAGCTTCATCGTGGTACGCTCCTGGCCACCAAGTTCCTCCCAGTCACGGTATTGGATTTGCCACACAAGGCTTCTACCAACCAAAGGCTAGTGTGTGAGTCACATAGTCTCACCACTGCTACCCGGCTCTTCCCACCACCTATGATGTTGTGTCCACTACAAAGATTGTCCACTGGAGGAACAAGGTCTCCTCATCCACTGCACACTGATTAGAGACCGCTCCACACCAAGAACGGAGGGTCGCCGCCTCGAAGGCCACCACGCCTTCACGAGAAGGTCACAAAGATCTCAAGCGCTCCACACGTCACCAAGATACAAAGGGCCACACAACCCAACACTCAAAGCTCTCAAGCTCTAAGGTTTAAACTCACAAGGATGCACTATATATAGTGTTTATCCTAGCCTTGGATGTGATCTTGAATGACTTGAGAGGGTCGATGAAGTCTAGAAATACTTGCTCTAACTTGTATCAGCCTTCGGGCACTTCAACACACTGAAGCAAGTGAGGTAACCTCGTATATATATGGCCTTTTTTTTGATAAATCGATTGGGGGGAATCCCCACCTGGATGATATATTGATGATTGGCTCTTAAATAGACATATGGTTACAAATACACTTTTGATTTTGTTGCTGCTAAGAGTACAAAGCGCTAGCTATTACAAAACATCAAAAGAGGCGAAATGTCAAAGTTCCTGTCATCTTGCGGTAGACGAGCACCGCATAGGAAAGCTTCATGTTTGGGAGTCGTGGTTCACTGACAACACCACAACCAATAGGCTAAACTCCGTGACCTCAACTCCAACGGCGACTGTTAAGCTTCGAGTCGTATTGGACAAACGACAGTCGTGACTACATTGTCTTAGAAGCACATCCGGGACCCAATTGACTCCCACCAACGCCTAGTGAGAGGAGGAATCCTCAATGGAGGGAGGACCGGAAAAAAGGAGCACGAGGAGATCCAAGAGAGGGGACCATGGTCTCATTACCGGCATTTGATGAAACAAGGCAACCAAGGATCATGGAGAAAAGCAGAGCTAGGCCACCGGAGGCGAAGCATGATTGTTAGAACTTGTGCAAAACATTAGAAAGAAGGGGTTCGAACCGAGATGGGGTTTTAAGAAGTGCACAACATGTCATTGTACACCGGCAATCAACACTCTCAAGTGACAAAACTTCGACGACCTCCAATTCCCAAACAACTGTTAAGCTCTGACCCAAGGAGGCAGACGACAGTCGTGATTTGTGTTGTCTTGAAGCACTTCTGGGATCCAGTCGACACCCACTAACGCCCATCAAAGGAAGGAAGCCTCGAAGGAGGGAGGGATGGGAGGAGATCCAAGAGAGGGGATCATGGTCCCGCTAACCCGGCATATGGTGAGACAAGGCAATCAAGGTTCATGGATGATGGTGGAGTAAGTACACTGGTAGTGATATTTTGGGCACCACGAACAAATACTGGCATCAATGGCCATACCTGAGGCCAACAACGGCACAGAGCCCCACCCCCACCTCGAGGAGCCCCTGGAGAGGCCGCCACCCCGATGACGCTTAGTAGCAGTGACAGGCCAAGCGCGATGGCGAGGTTCTTCAGCGACACCTTCAAGAAGGAAAACGTCGTCGCTGACCCAGCCTAGAGCTGGGCTGAGCTTTCGCCCAGAACCTTGCAAGTGCAGCTAACGCGCGGCCGCCGCTCCATGCTGCCGCCGCCGCCACGGGCGCAAGCATGGGCGACACGACCACTCTAAACAACCGGCGCTCTGCCATCCCGAACAGGGGGAGGGCGCCCACGGACACGCAGCTCCGCCGCCGGCTCGCCTGCGGCCAAACTGCATGCACCATGCCCACACGTGAAGAAGAAACCACCTTCAGGCACGCAGCCCCGCCGCCAGCATGCCCGCGACAAAACCGCGTGCCGAGGGTCCCAATACACGCATAGGAGGAAGAGCACCGAAGTATAGAGTAGCACCACCACGTCCTGCCGTGAGGCCGAGAATGGAAATTTCGACGACGCCTCCAAGGAGGAAGATGGCGCAGGCTGCGACACCGCCGCCGGCCCGGAGCTAAGTCTGAGCAAGGCTTTCGCCCATTTCCAATCCATCTGCCTGAGGCCAAGACAAGGTGCCCGGTAGCTAGCGGCCGGTGGCCGGCGACCCCGGCCACATGCCTTCGCCCGCGGCCAGCTCGGGCCGGCGGGCCTTGAAGACGGTAGCAGCAACCGGAGGCCATGGAGGCCCTCCGAGGCTGGAACTCCTGGTGAAGCCACGCACAGCCTTGGCTGCCCATGGACGGGACCCCGCTCCGGCCATAGATCGGGGGCCTGGGGGGCTAGATCCGGGCTAAGGAGCTCCAGATCCGCGGCCACGGCAACTGCAGCCTGACCACCGAGCTCACGGCGACCTTCCCTCAAGTAGTCATTATAAAAAGTTGCCAGAAAACTGTAAGCTTCGGATAATCCGCTGCCTTCACTATATTCATCTCCAAGTCATGTGGTGCTACTAGCCATTGCAATTTCCCTACCGTTGGATTGTCTGTGGTGCTGTCTTTTCTTCTTCCGTTAGACCGTCCGGTGCATATAATCTTCTCTAGCCACCTCTTTGATGCACACCGAACAATACTCCATTGTACGTGCACTTCCTATCACCGGTTCGTCCGGTGCTCGCCTTTGCATAGTGTCGCACAGTGGCCGAGTCCCTGGACATCGTCGGATGATCCATTGGTCTCCTGCCTTCACACTAGAATGTTTGGTAAGTGTTCCAGCCCATACTCCCGTGTGGAATACTGCCTAGCCCACCTCTGTCTTCAGTTCTCCGGCAGTATGTTCTTCCTCTAGCCAGATTGTCTGGTCCATTGATCAATATATTACCTATGTATTGAGTCTGGCCAGATACCTCCAACTTTCCGGTGCATCTTCTACTGGTGATAAGAGAAAGTATCCACTGAGTGCATCTTCTACTTTTAAGGGAAGAAAGTAGAAATAGGATAGAGGGGGGGGGGGGGATAAAAAGATAAGGACATCATGAACATTTCACCCCTTTTATCTACCATGATAAGCTATTTTACTAAATGTTCTTCTATAAAAAAACTACTCTAACTGAGGAGCTAGAGCTAGATCAAACGAAATTAAAATGATGCAGATAGTTTCTCTGGCTTGTTCCATTACAATGTCCTCATCCCTCAGCTCCATGTCTTCTCAGTAGATTGCACGAATGATGTTAATTTGACCCGTGTATTTCCTTGACCTTGCCTGAATATTAGTAAGTATCAATATATTATAGTATATCTAAACACCTACTCCCTCTGTCACAAAATACTTGATTCTGTAGCATTCAAATTTTGTCCTACAATAATTATTATTCTTACTTTCAAATGCATCTTTCTCTTCCCTTAATACATCTTTTTAATTTCCCACTACATCTCTATCTCTACTTTTTTTTTTTAATTTTGAGAGGTATTTTGCTCTTTTGTCTTCTGCATTGTCTCCTGTATAGCGAATAGGCCCGAGCAGCCGTGCCCCTACTGCATACGTGACATGTCAAACTCCTGATGCGCGGTTGACCGGGTTAAGTCATTTCCCCACAGCAGTGGTGGGCAGTGCCATCCGTGGTATAAGATCGTCGTCATCGGTAGCCCGGCCGAACGCACATCGCAATCAATGGAACGCTACGAGGAAACCAACAGGCCCACAAATTGAACTTAGCGCGCGTTTAGTTCCAAAAACTTTTCCTAAAAAATGCTACAGTAGCCATCACATCGAATCTTGTGATATGTATGTGGAGCATTAAATGTAGACGAAAAAAAACTAATTGCACAGTTTGGTTGGAAATCGCGAGACGAACGTTTTGAGCCTAATTAATCACTAATTGTCAAATAAAAACGAAAGTGCTACAGTAGCCAAATTCTAACTTTTCTCCATACTAAACAAGTATTTACTAGTAGTAGTAGTATAAATAGAGAGCACCTCCAGCCGCTTTGAAGCAGCGACAACAGCGAGACGCAAATTTCGATCCCTAGCAGAGCAGGAGCAGTACTAGCTGAAGCTGCTAGTAGCTAGAGCCCACCGGCGACCTAGCTGGTTAACTGCTCGGTGTCTTCCATTCGACTACTTCCATTCCATGGGCAGCGCTCCCGCCACGGTCCGCGAGATGAGGCGTGCCCAGCGCGCCGATGGGCCGGCTGCCGTGCTAGGCATCGGCACGGCGAACCCGCCGACGTGCTTGGCCCAGGACGAGTACCCCGACTACTACTTCCGCGTCACAAACAGCGAGCACCTCACCGACCTCAAGGGCAAGCTCACCAGGATATGCAACAAGTCGGGCATCAAGCAGCGCTTCGTCCACCTGGACGAGCAGCTCCTGGCCGCGAACCCGGACTTCACCGACCGCACGCTGCCGTCCCTGGACGCCCGCGTGGAGATCGCCTCGGCCGCCGTCCCAGAGCTGGCCGCGTCCGCGGCGGCCAAGGCCATCGCCGAGTGGGGCCGCCCAGCCACCGATATCACCCACCTCATCTTCAGCACCTACTCCGGCGCGCGCGCCCCGAGCGCCGACCGCCGCCTCGCGTCGCTGCTGGGCCTCAGCCCCACGGTCTCCCGCACCATACTCAACCTCCACGGCTGCTACGGCGGGGGCAGGTCGCTCCAGCTCGCCAAGGAGCTCGCGGAGAACAACCGCGGCGCGCGCGTCCTCGTGGCGTGCTCCGAGATCACGCTCATCGCCTTCTACGGGCCGGAAGGCGGCTGCCCCGACAACATCCTTGGCCAGGCTCTGTTCGGCGACGGCGCCGGTGCCGTCATCGTCGGCGCCGACCCCGTCAGCCCCGTGGAGCGCCCGCTGTTCGAGATGGTCTTCGCCTCGCAGACCACCATACCGGAAACCGAGGACGCCATCTCCATGCAAATCAACAAGGGAGGCATGGAATACCACATTTCCAACCAGGTTCCCCGGTTGCTGGGATGCAACGTTGAACGCTGCCTGGTGGACGCGTTTGGCGCGCTTGGCATCCATAATGCCGATTGGAACGACCTCTTCTGGGCGATCCATCCTGGTGGCCGTGCCATCCTAGACCACATCGAGGGAGTGCTCGGCCTGGACGACGCGAAGCTTGCGGCCAGTCGCCACGTTCTCAGCGAGTTCGGCAACATGAGCGGCACAACGGTGATCTTCGTGCTCGATGAGCTGCGCCGCCGTCGGGGTCGGGCGGCCAACCTGGAGGAAGGCCAAGCGCCGGAGTGGGGAGTCATGATGGCATTCGGACCGGGAATCACAATCGAGACCATGGTGCTGCATGCCCTCGCCACTCTGGAGGGAAATTAGAAATTCAAATTTAAATGCAGTACAGCCCGATGCGCAAAGGTATTACTACAAGTCATTAGATCCATCAATAAGTAAGACGGACCTACAGTAATGAACCGTAATAAGGCGGTGGAGTGCTAAATTAGTAGTCCCTTAATTATCAGCTTGATATGTATCGTTTTTTGATTGAATTTGTTTAACAATAAAGGGTCAGGTGTTGGATCTACCAACGTTCTGAACTTTATATTTGTGGGCATACCTTTTTTTTCGCTTTGATTAAATAACTAACGGTTTTACGTACCATTGGTGAAACTGGGTGGTGATCACCATCGATTTCAAACTATTGGTAAAAACCAATTAAAAAAAATACTTTGTCGTGATCGCACCTGCAGCACCCTTGGTTTGTCCATGTCCTCGTTGTGCTGCCCGCGTCTTCAGCGTCTGGAGCGGGTGGGGCGGCCAGGTCTTCTCTCGTTTCCGCGACGTTGTCAGTCCCACCGACACGCAGATTCACTACACATGGCACCGAAGGGCTGCCCCCGCCCTCCCCCTCTCCTCTTCTCTCCTTGGCTGCCCCTCCTCCCCACCCCCACCCACCTACACCCTCCCTTCACCCCACTCCCGGACACCGTTCCCTTCCCTGTGCGGCCCCCCGTCGTCTCACACGGCAGGCGCCCCTCCTGGCGTCGCAGTAGCGGCCTTCATGGTAGGCCTGGGGAACTTCCAGTGGGGTGTTCGGCACCCCAGCCGGGCCCTGCCTCTGAGATTCGATTGAGCAAGTGGACGCCATGGGACCCGCTGGCCCACGATTCTCATCTCTTCCCAGTCGGCGGGTGGACCTCAAATGCCACTCCAGGTGCGCTCTTTCGCGACCTCATCCTCTCCTCCCTCCATCTGGACTCTGCGGTTGCCCTTTCCTTCGAGTCCGCTGGGGCCGCCGTCTTTTGGGTTTCCTATTTAGGTCCCTTGCAAGAGATCCCCTGCTCCATGGTCAACAATGCTCTCAACTTCTCGTTCTCTGCCCTGCCTGCCCATTTCGCCGTCACTAAGGTTGGCCCCGGTATCTTCTGTGCGGCGGTGAGGAGCCAAAATGTTGCCAATCTCATCGTCGCTTCCGGGCACTGCCGTCTCGGCGACCTTCGCTTGGATCTCTTCTCGGACCATTCCTCCGCGGATGGCTAGCCGTGTCGCCGCCGGCGACCGTGGGCGGGAGGACCCCTCTTTTGAACTTTCAAACGGGCAGATGGTGTTTGGGCAGGGTGGGCCTGGTGTGTCCCCCTGCCTCTCTCCTGACCGTCCCACCTCTTCCTCTTCTCTCGCTGGGCCATCCTCCCCCTGCTCGGCCCACGACTCGCCTCTGAGATCTTAGGATCGGCCCACCTCGGGTGCCTCTCCCTAGGAGGACGTGGTCAGCGCGGACCCTGCCCTCTCCCTTATTGGCCGGTCCGCCTCGGATTAGGCTGGCACTGTTACCACGCCGCTGCACGTCGTCCCTCCCTTATTGGCCGGTCCGCCTCGGATTAGGCTGGCACTCTTACCTTACCTCCGCCCTCGCTGGGGATTGTTCATCACGTCTTCGTCCTCGACGACACCCCTTGGTGTGGCGCTCTCTCAACCACCCCCGGGGCTGATTCGCCCCCCCCCCTCATAGGCTCTGCCCCTTGATGGTGCCCAATCCCGCTCCCCGCCGCTCCGTAATGGCAAAGGTACGCCTCCCCCCTTTTCTATTCCGATGGCTCGATGCTGGAGTACCTCCCAGCCTACTCCCACTGGTGCCATACCTCAATGGCATGGCGAGGGTGCTCCCCCCTCATACCTGGCTGCCCTAATTTCCCCTTCCCCCGTGCTATTTATACCCTAGCCGGCCACTGTCGTTGTTGTAGCCAGTCGCTCCCGCCCAGTAGCCACTAGTGCTTCCGCTGCCTCTCCACTAACCACCTAGTCACCGAGTGTCGTGACCCGGTGAAGTGCCGCATTTGCCTATGCACCGGCCACCGTAGCTTCAACTACGCCATGGCTAGCTCCCACTTCCTGCACCAGGGCCGCATCGCTGGGGGGCCTCTCCCACCTGCCGCCCTGCTGCTCCTGCCCTGACGGCTAGCTGGACCGGCCAGGGTTGTGGTGCCTGGCAGTCACCCCTGGTGGACTGCCGCACCTAGGGCCAGGCCCTCTCTCCCCCAGCCACGCGGTCTCGCTCTCGCTCCCCGCCTGCGGAGCAACACGACCGCACCCGTTCGCTGGTGGTCTGCTTCCTCGACGACTTGCGCTCTGGACCAAACACTCCCCGTCCCACCACGAGGCGTGAGCCCACCCCTTTCCACTTCGGTGGCGGTGGGTCCCCCCTCCGGGCTGCCGGTTCCTCCTCCTTCATCAACGACTACGCCGAGGTCCACATGCCCTTCGTCGACATAGAGCCCAGTCGCTGCTACGCCTTCGCCTATGTCGAGCCGGCCCGCGCTGACCCGAGCCTCTTCATCTCCACGCCCTAGAGTGTTTTGGCGGGGACCCCCCATTCACCTTGGCGGCCTCCTCCCGTAGCTCCATGCTCCTTGCGTTCCGGCACCTGTACTTCAGGGAGGCCATGATCCGCCGCTCCCCCATCAGGATGGGCGACACCGTGCTCGTGCTGGAGCGTCACGAGGACACGGACTTCCGCTACACCTGCCGCTACCACCTGCTTGTTGAGGTGGTTGCCTTCGACTTCCCGCTGGAGCATTGATCCAGAGAGCATATCACCCTCGCGTTTCGCACCATCAGGAACGTCTACTGCGTCGACCCCGACTGCCTCTGTGGCACCGACTTCACCGTCCGCGTCCTTCTCCTGGTGGATGACCTGGAGGACGTCCCGGATCGCCTCCTCCTCCGCAACTTTGGTTCTGGTCTCGCTGCTGTCGTAAGCCTCCGGGTGATCGACTTCTAGGCTCACCCGGAAGGCACCCCACCCCCCACCGCGCATGTCTTCCGCGGCTCCGGCAACGACGACGGCCCGGATGGCCCCAATGATACTCCACCGCAGGGGCCTGGCGCCTCTCCCCGATCCATCTTCGCCTCTCGCTTCAGCTCCGGCGGGTCCTCGGTTGCTACGCGACGCCTGTTCGGTGCCTCGGGCAGCAGCCGTCAGCACGCCACCGGCTGCCTCGGCCCTGTGTTGTAACCCTCCATCCCTCTGTGGACCGCTTTCACCTCTGCCCTGAAGGCGCTGACTTGCAGGCTCCCCTCGACGTCCTCCTCCCCGCCGTGGGGCATCGTCATCCTGGACCTGCCTACCCCGGTGCGCCCTCCCACTCCTCCCCCGGCGTAGATGCCTCCTCTCATCCTAGAGAGCGAGGAGGACGCCCCTGCCTATGGCCTGCACTCCTACATCCCCTCCCTGGAGGAGCTCATTGCAGAGAAGGAGCACGAGGTCAGCATCAGGCGTCGCCGCGCTCGCCGCAAGCGCGCTGCGGACAACGCCTCCAAGCTCCGCCGGAGCATCCGTCTGGCCGCGAAGGAGAACCCCTTCTACGAGGATGCCACCTCCAAGGCCTCTCGTGTCCAGGCCGCAAAGCTGGACCTCTCCAAGGCTTCTTCCGCCTTGGGGTCTGCACTGGAGGCGTCCGGCATCCTGCAGCGCCCCCCGCCGGCCCGCATCCCCTCGTCTCGCCTACGTCGCCTTGCTCGTGTCTGCGGCATTGACCTCCCAGTCGATGCCGGCACTGGTGTCCCCGCTGGTGTGTGATGTCTCCTCGGAGACATTGGCAGCTTCTCTGTCACCGTAATCGCAGCTGCCTCTCGCCCTTATGGCCTCTTCTTTACTTTTATGTTGTTGTGTCCGAGCTTCGGGGTGGCTCGTGTGTCTTGTTCACCTCACTATCTACTATTCTTCCTAGTGTGTGCGTGTTGCTGTCAGGGTTCGGAGGAGACCCTTGTAACGTGTATCCTACCTTAATTGTGCCGTCAATGGAGTCCTGTTCGTGCTACCCCTTGGTGCTCCTCTTGTTTACTGATGCATAAAACCTTCTCCCTGTTGTCTTGGAATGTCCGTGGCCTTGGCCAAAGTGAGAAATGTGATGACGTTCTCTCTGAACTGATCAATGCAGCGCCCTCCATTGCCGGCATGCAAGAAACCAAGCTCTCCTCCCCCACTGCTGCCAAGCTCCGCTCCTTCCTTCATGTTGCGCGCGACGCCGTCGGGCCTCCGGTGGAATCCTCCTCGCCTAGGACGCCTCCATGTTCGGCCTTTGCCACTCCTCCCAAACCTTACACTCTGTCTCGGTCACCCTCTCCATTCTGGCTGACGGGGGCCAGTTCACTTGCACGGCTGTGTATGCGCCGACCGAGCACTCCGAAAAGCAAGGCTTCCTCGAGGAAATCTCCCTTCTAGCCCCTGCCGATTCTCATCCCTGGATCATCTTCGACGACTTCAATTGGTGAGGTTCCCTGATGACAAGAACAATGAGGCTTTCCATGCCACTGAGGCTGCCTGGTTCAACTCCACTATATCCGACCTTGCCCTGCTTGAGATCCCGTTGCTCGGGCGGCAGTTCACTTGGTCCAACCGCCGGGACAATCCCACCTTGGTCCGCCTGGACAGAGTCGTTGTGAATGACGCCTAGGACTCCTTGTTCCCTAACACCACTCTCACTGCTCGTACTCAGACAACTTCTGATCATGTCCCGCTCCAGGCCTCTGAACCAGACTCCCCAAGTCACCCTGCTTCCGTTTTGAGAACTTTTGGGTTCGTCAACCTGGGTTCGCTGCCGCGGTGAACACCGCCTGGGCGCGATTGGGCCCCCATCTTCCCTTGTGCAGGCGTATCAAAGAGTGCCACCGTGAATGTAGGGCCTGGGCTAAGCGCCTCAAGTCCCCCGACATCCGCGAGATGGACCTCCGCACTCTCGTCGACGCCCTTGATCTGCTAGAAGAATGCAGGCCGCTGTGTACTGAGGAACACAATCTCCGTTCCTGTGCTTCTGCCTCCCTCCAAGACTCTCAGGGATAGGCTAAGCTACTGGCGTCAGCGCTTCTCTATCCGCATGGCTTTCGATTGGGACGAGAACACCCGCTTCTTTCACGCATCTGCTTCCGAGCGTCGCCGCAAGAACCATATTCAGGAACTGCACGACAGCGACGCCATACATACCTCCCACACCAGCCCCTCATCTCCTCCTTCGACAAGTACTTGGCCGGCTGGAAGGCAAAGCTCCTTAGCTCGGGTGGGCGTGTTATCTTGGTGAACTTAGTCCTTGGCAGCCTGTCTATCCACTACATGCTTGCCCTCCTCCTTCCCAAGACGGTGCGTGAGAAGATCGACAGTCGGTGGCGTGCCTTCCTCTAGACTGGGAGTGACAAGTGTAACGGCTCTCAATGCTTGATTGCTTGGGAGCGAGTCTGCCGCGCCAAGGAGGCCGATGGGCTGGGGGTCAAAAACTTAGAAGATCAAAACCACTGCCTCGGTGCCTCCTAATGAAATTCATTCATAAGCTTCTGGGGCCTGACATCATCCCTTGGAAGACTTGGTTCCAACGCCACTTCCCTCCCGATCTTGGTGACGGCGAACCCACCTCCTTCCAGGGACGCATCGTCCACGAGGAACTCCCTCATTTCAGGCTGGTCACCTCTGTTGTGCTGGGTGATGGCTGCAGCACCTCCTTCTGGCTCGACTGCTGGCTCGGCTCGCAACCCCTGGCAGCTACCTTCCCGGCTCTCTTCACGCACAGCTGCAGACCCCTTGCCAGCGTCCGCGACACCCTATCCATCGGTCTGGGCGCTTCCCTTTAGCCCCGTCTCTCCACTCAAGCTGCCTGTGATCTTTTCACCATCCAAGAATCCATTCGGGGTGTCCACCTCATCCCCTCCCCGGACCGGAGGTGCCTTAACACTGCTGCTCGCCCCGAATGGATTGTCGGCTGCCGGGCAAACTCAAGTTCTTTGGGTGGCTTGTTCACTTCGATAGGATGAACTCGCGGGGCAACCTCTATGAAAAGCACATCAAGCCGCTGGAAGAGTCCTACTGCCCCGCTTGCCCGGGTACCATAGAGACCGGCGATCATATCTTTGCTTCTTGCCCCAGGGCGCGAAGGATTTGGCAAAGCCTGCGAGTGTGGGTCCCTGACGGTCTACAGTGCCAACCTTGGCGCATTGGCCTAGAACTGCTTCTCCCCGCCAAGGTGAGAATGGATGTCATGCTCATCTCCCTCTGGAACATTTGGAAAACCCGTAATGCTATGATCTTCGACAATGAGGACCTCCCGACCACTGCTGTTTTCCGCGGCATCATCAAGGATCTTGATCGCTCGGGCTGCCGATTCAAGAGAGATAGAGCTTTGGTTGACACCTGGAAAATGTACATCCAGGACTGTCTTGCACTCCTGTAACACTCTCCCATCGCAAAATCCACTGTATTTCTCCCCCTGGTATGCCAGGGTTGGATGCTTGTAAAGTTGAGCTGTGTTCACGGCTCCTTCATTCAATAAAGTAAGTGGAGCGATGCTCCCCAGAATTGATCGAAAAAAAAAGCTTGATATGTATCAGTTTTTTTATTGAATTTGTTTAACAATAATGGGTCACGTGTTGAGTCTAGAACTTTATATGTGTGTTATTTTTTTCATTTGCTTAAATAACAGTTTACAGTGTAATGGTTTTTATTTCATGAATAATAAACATAATGGAGTCCATATAATTTGGAATGAATGGAGTACATGGTTAGCCAGTACCACTGCCAAGGCCCGAGGGAAGCAAACACTTTTGGTGTCACAGCAATACAGCAAGTACTACAGGAATATGGCTAAGAACAGAAAATAGATATGATCGGAGCTGTCATACAACCCTGATGTATCCAGTACACAACGCTACAATAGAGTGGGCACTACTACAATCATAGTATGGACAGCATGTACATAAACATATAAGGTGTATGGCTTTATGGTTCTAGCACGAATTCCATCGACCAAGTCAGAGCGATTTGTACTTTTCGATAAGATTTGATGCGTGCAAGCGAGAAGTCGGAGTGATGGTGCACCCCAGGTTTCGAAGGTACGATATCTGGAGGACAAACAGGGACGAATTCTGTTTAGTATTCTGATACAGAGCAACATGGGCTTCAAAAACAAGAAGCAGAATCATAAAGAGCACAGATGCACAGCAATGCAATTCCGACAAACTAACATGCTGATGCATCACCAGGTCACGGGTTCGAAGCAGCCTCTCCGCAGATTTGCGGGAGGAAGGCTTGCCTCGGTTTTTCCCTTCCCCAGACCCCACTCATGTGGGAGCCTCCGGCACTGGGTCTGCCCTTAACATGCTGATGCAGCGAGATGAACAAGGAGTTCTGAGATAGCTGACCTGCTTGGCTGTGGGTTCTGACGAACCCATAGAGTTCTCAATCCTCTGCTTTTGGAAATGTTCCTGAAATAAAACCACAAAAAGGTCACAAAAGGGTCCACCGAAGGACAGATAAATAGCTCCATTTTCTATAGTGCAAGATATTTGTAATGGCCCAAGATCTCACCTGCCTTTCTCTCATCAAATGGCTCCGCTTCTCTATTGGAATCTGTTCCCACTTGATAACCTGAAGTTCACATTACTGAATTATTATTTTATTTAGTAAGGAAAACTAACAAGATTGTCAGGTATGATACCGAGAAATATAACAACAATAATTAAACTAACATATTGTGCGTAGCCCAATGCTTCATCACCGCTTAGGAACGACTTCAGCTTTCGCAAGACATCCTGGATAAGAAACTTGCCATCAGTTTTTTTCCAGGTTAAGCTCTCGAATACAAGAGAACTTTTGTCATTGTTCCTTCGCCCATTCAAAGTACAGATGATGACAAATAACATTGCCAGCGAGATAACAACAAACAACCATGAAGAACAGATATAAACTGATAGGAGAATCAATAAGTCCGGTGATGCTTTGATATGGGAAAGAGGAAAAGGGGTCACCTTGCGCTTGTATCCTTTACCACGTAGGCGTTCATCAATCACAAAACTGATCTGAAAATTCAAGCATACATCTAACGTGAAATAGGCATAGAAGGGCACTGGCAATCCCAAAGCTTTAGTGGTAAATGTCACACGCGTGGTCACTGCGATAGTGGAAGGCATCAGAGTATCCTAGCCTGGTGGTATCCAGATTCCAGAGTGTTCAGTGTTCACGTACTGTGAAGAATTCAGTACCTTTTCAAGTAATCTCTTTGGATTTTGAAATGCCTGCTTCTTGCCCCAATGATGAAATATATGTGAGACTACCGATCTATCATCAATGTCGAACCTATAAAATGAATAAGGAACCAAGTTAAGTTAGCGGGGGAATGTAAACCAAATAACATAGCAAAGCAAAGCTTTGCATGAATATGATGAATCTGTTCTTCAGAAACTGAAATGATTATGCAAAGGAGAAATAATGTTTTTTCACCACTAGAAAACTCCAAATATCCACAAGAAGCAAAATTAAAAATGAAACATCAGATCATACAAAGATGATTTACTTTCTCAAGAAATCATTAGCAAGGCATCCTTGAGCCAGTTCTGGATAAGGTGAAGCTTCGTTCTGTCCCATAATTGGCTTTCCGATTGATATATTCCCTTCAGAGTCATCAAACGGAATATCACCTGAAGACCGTTCAGGCATTTTTCTCAGAGTCTCTTCGCCCTACAAGTTAACAAAAAACAAAACAATTGTGAAGAAGAATTATGTACATACAAGATATTACATAAGAGTATGCCTGCTGATGAAAGAATAAGCAAATTGGCTCATATTGGGAAATCTTAATGGTAGGGAATAAAGGCAACTTGAACTCAGAAGTCTAGGGACACAAAGGCCAAGCCAACCCATTGACTCATCCTAGTTGTTTTGGCTATGTATCATATCATATGTCCAAATGAGCTATCAATTAGGTGGAAGTTGAGTGGAGTGGGTTTTAGGTTAACCCACTTGTATTCTTACCTTACCATCGGAAAAATAGTTTTCAGTTCACAAAGTAGTTCAAGACTGAGGTTTCTTCTTCCAAACAATACCGTGGGGACGGTCTTTCTCCCACCGGCTGAGTTTTTAGGTAAGGATTAGATTTAGTAAAACTAGATCCAATGGTATTGCTCACCTGCACCTCAAGAAGGTGAACTGGAATTTCTCTGAGGAAACGTGAAGGTTGCAGAAGCTGTATAAGCAAGGTCAGTTCAAAAAAATGATATTGCTTAAAGTTAAGCATGGTACAGTAAATAGCCTGCCTGACGGTTAGAGTCAACTGTAACATGCAAGATGTACAGCTTTTTCCGAGCTCGTGTCATTGCAACATAGAGTAACCTCCTCTCCTCCTGTAATGAGCAAGTCCTAGAATATATATTGAGAACATAGATAAGTAAAAATATAATTTTGAGACAAACCTCCAGTGTGCTTCCAGCTTCTTTCACAGTACCATTGTACTCATGCAACAAAGGAATTTCCGAATCATTTGCCTATGTGAAGAAGCAATGGTTGACATAAAAACAAAAAGTATGTTTTCATAAATTAATATATACAATATATCAATATGCATGAAACATATATTTATTAATACGAATTTCAAGTTTCAAAGAAGACAAGCCTCCAAGAAAGCCACTCTGCCTAATGAGTCCTATTCCTATCCGGTCCACGTTCATTATTCTTCATAGGCACTGTGCTGGGTCTATAGGTTGTTGTTTTTACTTTTTTTTCTTCTTTCTTTAATCCAGTCTCTCGATAGGACTTCCCATAACCGGAAAAGGTTGGTTCTTCCCCTACAACCCCTACTCCTCCAAGGCAGTACACTTCATTGGCAAATCCGAGTGTCTTGATCCAAGCTGAGACCCACCTACAGAAATTGATCCATCAACGGCTTTTTTCTATAGTGGCAGGGAGTTTCCAACTCTTCGATATGCGCTAGCTAAGGTAATCCCTACTACATTTCTAGACGGAAGGAGTAGAACCTAATCACTACTAGACCACGTAGGTGGCCGCTTCACCTTCTTAATCAGCAATTAGGTGCCAGACGCCACCACACTGTCTGCCTAACACTACATAAATAGGGAGTATTTGTATATGCAAGCTCGTCCTGAAGAGTGAAGAAATACCTGCACAATAAACACGACATCCCACTCCAAACCTTTTGACTACAAATTGAAAAGGAATTATCAGCATGTTTCCTAGTGTCAAAGGATTACTAAATGGCATAGCCAACAATATTAATTGAATTCAAGAGAACAGAGAACAGACCTGATGAATAGTTGTTAATGTGATAGAATTCTTATTTTCCTCCTTTCGGGATCGAAAATTTTCAGTTTCCCTCAAAGATATATAATCAATGAAAGCTTGAAGTGTAGAAGCACAGCCTTTCTCGTCGGTCTTGCTTCTCTCCATTGAACTAGAAAAATGTGTTGACAAGAAGTCAGACACATCATCCATTAAAAACTGAAGGACCTGCACTAATCCAACGAAAATTGATATAACCTCTTGTATATGCTACATCCAGAATTATTCGAAATAATTTTCCTCTGAGCACAACATCCAAACTAAGTTTTTGTGGAGGATAAATGTATAAAATAAGTGCATCAATGGGGTTTGAACTTACCGATCTGATATCACTATCTTCATTTAATAATTTGCCATTATCAACATCAACAACTGCAAGCTTCTCAAGGAGATATTTCTGCAAACGAAATGCAACAAACACTTTAACAAGGGTTGAATAAAAAATAAGTGCAAATATTTAACAAAGATTAGCAGCGGTTAGCTAAAAGTTCCTCAAGGTTTGGTATGACAAGAAGACAACCAACAATTGGCATCTCCAGATACTCTGGCTGCACAATACTGCAAAACAATGTTTCTGGAGATATTTTAAAATCTCCAACACCGAGCCATGGCACAGGAGGAACTGAACATCTTTGTTGTAAAGGAGTGGGTACTTGAACCCATGGCCTTAATTACCATGACTAGTGTAAGCAAGTATTGAAGGGAAAATTAGTAGATCGATTATGGGCTGTTGAGGACAAAGGGCATATATCGGCATGGATGACCTAGGAGTGGTTTATAGAAGTATGACCACCGTTGGATATCCTTACCTATCAATGCAATTGATCAATCTACAGGAGGTGCAGGCCAGGTGCGGCACAACATCCTTCAGTCCAAAGGGCCAGCTGAGCAAAGTATATATAGGTCTATTGCATATCTTTATACTTTTGCAGCATAAATGATTTACACTAGGCACCTAGCATAATCTGATCATAAAACTAGATTCAAACCATGCATGGGTCAACAATAATGTCAATGACTGAGGACCGGGATGAGAACTTGGGACAAGTTTAGAAAGCTAAATGTGCAATTTGAATGTACTGGGACTTGGATGAGAACTTGGGACAAGTTTAGGGAGCTAAATGTGCAATTTGAAAGTACCGAGACCTAGATGAGAACTCGAGACAAGTTTGAGGACTGCCAGTGAAATTTACTCTATAATAAGTTATAACAAGTTAACAACATGAAGTAATGACACAACTGCACATACAAATTACTGTTAAAACAAAGGAACAACTTTGGTTTAAGTCATTTATTTCTATCCGTGCAATTCACTAAAGTTGAAGTTTATTGAAAACAATTGCAACAAGTTAAGACTTAAGTGTACCTGAGGTAGCATGTCTCCCGCAGAGGAAATGATGACTGAAACTGATTGTTCCTGGGATAGACAGCAGCAAAGAAAAAAATTATAGCTCTTCAAGAACTAAGCACAAGATAATATAAAGTATACACTTTTAAAATAATACTATAACCATGTTTTGAGGAAATAAAGTAATAGTAGAACCTCTGCTGAATTCCTCAAAATTTGTAGGTAAATTACCTATGTATACTTTCCATAGATGTTTATTTTCTTTATGAATCATTTTTTTCTTTTACTTAATATGCACTGATGTACTAACACTGAAGATACACAATACATAGCTGTACACTGCAAAATACACAGTACAAAATTGCCAGTTGAACAAATGTTCCATACCCTTTCAACAAGTTTTGATAGGCTATCCAAGGTCGATAAAACCTTACGTCCTTGAGTAATCTGGGCCCTAGTGTCAACAAATGAGAAAATCATAATAAAGTCATACTATGCTTGACACTTAAGCGTGGAAATAACATAAAGAACAATAACTCAAAGAAAAAAGGTGTCAAGACTAAGATTAAAATGGGATTTGTTTAATGGTTCTTAAGTTGGAGGTGGTTGTACAGCTCAAGACACACAGAACATGCATATAATACACGATAATAATCTCCACATAACAATGAGAATATGCAAACATGATTCAGATTTTCATTAACAGGTTTAATTCCAAAGAAAGCTTAACTTCTTTAAGGGGAAAAAACAAATGTAATAGCTTCTTCCCCAAACTGTATGCAAGATGTGAAAGTTTGGTACTTCTAATGCACGCATCTAAGGTTTGCTGTCAAGCAGCCAACAACCATTTGTCACTCAAGCAGCAGAGAGAAGAATAAAAAGTGTCGATAATGATCATCAGATATAAAACATGATTGTCAATGAACTTTATGATGTTAGATAACAGTAAGTAAACAATGAAAAGAGAACAACCTTTTGAAGGTACCAGAGACCTTAGCGCTGAAGATGTCACTAGCAGCAGATATAAAACTACACTTTCTAGCCAGTGAAATCTTTTCAACATGATCTATAATCTGATGGTTAGAAAGCACAGAGATAATCAAAATTACGTAAATTTAGCATAAATAGGGTATAAAAACTTAATCAGGTAAAGTTGAACCTTCTTCTTTTCTTCTTTGTCACTAGGTAAAAGGGCCTTGAAGGCTTGACGCCACGGGCCATCATCACAACCAGGTAATGTGGTCCGAAGTATTGCCATGATAGCTTTGATCACCTAGAATGATTGCAAGGTAAAGCACTTACATTGTGACAAAAATGTTTGCATGCAAAGGGTTATTACAAGTATTGTTGCTTCCCTACACAAAACATAGGATTTGCTAAAGATAAAAGTGTCAAGCTCAGGTGGTTGAATTCTGGAACAATAGGCCATAAATCAACCCCATCAATACAAGTATATAGATATAATAAATAGGTATTTATCATCACGAACTAGAATAACATATGAACATGTAAAACATTCCAGTGGGTTCTTTTCCATTCCTTCCAAGATAAAGAACAGTTCCTAATTTGGAAAGCACAAGAAATTTCCAAGCTTCAAATGTTACTGGCAGTCTGGCACAAAGGACTATAAAATTGATAGCTATGAAAGGAAGGCAGAAAATCATGAGAAATTTTTACTCTGCAACGAATGTTGGAAGAATACTAAATTCAACTACCTTTTTCCTGTAGAAAGCCACACCATGAACATTAAAGGGAATTTTCCTGTTGCGGAAGGAGACTTGGAAAGCTTTGCCAGTTACCTGTGCAGGAGAAAGTTAGGTCGCAAGCATAAAGACATATTTTTTGAAAGCATAAAGAAATATCGTTCAAAATTAAAATAGACTACATAAATTTTTCAACCTGTCTTCGATATAGGACAGCAATGTTGCCAAAGTTGCACCCCTCAGCGGTACTAGACGTAGTTTCAATGATTTTGTCAATAACAAATGCACATTGTGAATCTTCACTGTGGCACTCCTTGACAGTGATCTATGCAAAGTTAAGTATTAGATATGTAACTGAAAGGATATGGGAACAAATGGCAACGATCCATCAGTGCAATCTACAAGAATACCTTACAACCAGAAGGGTTATCGGTCTCTACAAGCTTACGATGATGCCGCTTACTGTTGTTCTGAATTAGAGCAGTTGCTGCTTCAACAATTGCGCGTGTGGAGCGGTAATTCTTGCTCAACCTGATCTGCAGTCATTGGCGTAACAAGCTACTTAACAGAACAATACAGGACTAAAACAATTTGAAAGTTCCATGCAGACAACAGCACAACGCAGTTACCTCTTTGTGATCTGGAAAATCTCTACGAAATGAATCGAAGCCAGATACATCAGCACCATTGAAACTGAAGATGGACTAACATAACATAAGAGAAGACAAAGCTTAGGGAAAACAAATAAGAAACCAAAGGTTTTAGGATGATAATATGTATATCAAATTTGTGTACCTGATCTTCATCACCGACAATAGTTATATGATTGTGGGAAGCTAGAATCTTCAGAAGACAATACTGCATAGCACTGGTATCCTGAAACTCATCAACTACAATTGCCCGCCACATATCCTGACACTCTTTGTATACTGTACAGGCAAGGAACACACCCTTTTAATCAGCAAGTAATCAAAGTCTAATGATGTGCTGAGATTAGAACTGAAACTACCTTCAGGAAAGTTCGTGAGAAGGGTTATGGATGAGTTAATAAAATCATGGTAATCAAGAGCATTACAAGATCTTAATATTTCATTGTAATGCCAAAGAACAGAAGCCTAGACAAAAAAGAATGCAGGCTGTTAATTTGGTCGTTAAAATGAAGCACATAAAAATGAATGACACAAAGTAGGGCAGCTTACTCCTGTCAAATCACCCTTCTTTTCATAGTCCTCTGGAGTTCTACCTGAAGCTTTTGCCTTTAAAGAAAGACGGAAAGGTTTGATCAAAACAAAATGCAACTACCATAAAATCAACATGGAAACAAATCAGCCCATGTTGTGGATACAAAACATTTTTTTACTGAAAAGCTCTAGAGACACTGCTTCCACACAGCCCACATTAATAGGTTTGATCCACAAGGTTTAGTGTGATAGGCATTCTAACAGTAAGCCCAACAGCATAAACCAATATGACGGACAATGAAATAGTACAAACTATGAAACTCCTAGCCATGACTACAATTCTATCACTGGAAGCTAAATATGATCCACATAGGATATCATCCTAGCTACAACTTTCGAGCTAGGGTCAACTAGTATTAATACAACTTGTGACATAAAAGAAGAGCTTTCAGATCTACTCCCAAGATGTTTGTGCATAGTTTTAGACATAGTTCAGAGATATCTTCCAGTTTAAATTTGTCTACCAATTCTATTGCAAATAATTTTGCAACTTCACCTTATATCTTAATTAGAACTCAATCACTTATGTACTTTATATTGGGATCTTGGATTACTTATTTTTCTGAGAAACTTGGAGTGATCCATTCTACATTTGGCTTTATATGCCTCCAGATTCCAGAAGACCATGACAATATCTTGGATGCACGGTAAAGCTGTTCCTTTAATATTTTGTGATATGCATTTGTGGCAGGAAGATTGGACCAGTGGGAATTGGCAGATACAGTCCATAAAAAAACATATAGACCAGTTTAGGCAGATACAACCTTGCTGTGCAATTTCAGAAAAATAACAGTAACGAAATGTGAGTGTGACTGCCTGGAATCCTTGTAAAACTCCTATGGATCAGCGCAAAGAGGTCACTGAAAACAAATATTTCTTCATCAAAAGTAGAAGGCACCTGTGTAATAAATTTCTGCCACTTTTTGGCTTTGTCTTTGAAAGAATTTTTTATGTCCCCATCATACTGTTTAGTTGTATCTCCAACACCATTATTTTTGTCCTTTTCCAATAGACGCTCTGCCTCAATAACCGCCCTTCGTTGTTGTCCATGTCCATAGATTATGAACTCAGATGTGCGGCCTAGCCTTCAAATGGTTATAAAGAGGAAATAAAAAATTTATTAAATAAATGTCTACATATCCAAGCCTTCAAGTATCTGCAACAGTGAGTACGCTTGATAAACTGTAAGAAACAGCAAGGTATTAAAAAGAGAGCATAAAGATGAAACAAGACGGTAACATAGTGTGATAAACTGATTTATGATTGTATATATTTTGGCTTTGCTAGATATCAAATTGCAGTTATATATTATAAGTAATTTGATAAAGCTTAAAAGTGATCATGATCATTTATGCATCTAGGACTATTAATTGCTTGTTGTCACAGCTGAAAATAATCTAAGTAAATATTGATAACATGAATTTACATTGAACATGATTTTTTGTGCAGGCTCTTCATCCTATAACTTTCATATTTTCTTCATAGCTTAAAAGTGTTGTGTGATTTTGTTAATATACGGCAACTCAGTTGTGGAGCAGAAGCATACAGAAATCCACTGCACCTAAGTATAATTGATCAACAGGAAAAAAAAACATACTTTTCAGCATGTGTTCTGCAAAGCTGCAAGCAGAATGAGTGAAATGTGCTTATTGCAATCTCCTTGGCAACTGCCTTTCCCACCACTGTTCCTATCCGTTCTCTCATTTCCGAGGCAGCAGCTGTGGTGAATGTCATAGCAAGAATGTTTGATGGTGGAATTCCCTAGTCATTAGGAGATGTGTGACTATGTGAGCTTCAAATATTATTAGATACCACTTATATAGTGATTATACCAAACATAAAACCATACCTCTTTGAGAAGTGTGAGCACCCTACCAACCATTGTGGAAGTCTTGGGATCATGCCAGTTACAGGGGGGAGTCAGTATATTCAAAAGCATGGTAGTCACAAGACAATAGAGCAATAAAGCTCAGATTAAACTTAAATGGCACGTTTTGTAAAATCTAAAACCATAATGCCTGTAAAAATCACCCACAGATATACAAGAGATGCAACCATTTTGGGCACATCAAAAGAAAGTTTCATTTTCATATCATCATAAAAAATAATATTAAAAAATTCTTAAACGAAAAAAGAGAGACAGAGACAGACAACAAAACATGGTGTTCAGTTCTTCTGCAGCCTTCTTATTGTTTGGAACAATAAAGCCCTTGCAATGTACTTTACTTTTTAGTACAATTGGTCATGGTGAATCGCATCATTTGGGTTCCATAACATTTGGAGTCAGTATTTATTTGTAGCAACCACAAGAACAAAAGGTATGGATTTTTTAGATGTTCACATATTATTATTCTTGATATGTTAAAATGATTTCCACAGATATTTCAATCCAAGGCTTCATCAGAGTGAAACAACAAAATCAGGTTGACCACGGTTGACCTTGTGACGATAAAAGGACCAGTATGTATACCTTTCCACTTCCTGGACCAGCAACAATCATTAGTGGAACAGCCACATCATTACATGCAGCCTCCTTCTGCCTATCATTCAAGGAGTGCAAATATTCATAGTACTTCTTTGGAGCACACGCTTCATCTTCCTCCTTTTCTAGTTCCATATCTTGCTGCTCCTCCTGGCCCTTAGCAGCAGAGATATCAGCATGCCCCTCGTGGATGGAGGCATCAACCTCCCCAAAGAGTGCATCGACAAGCTAAATATGTCCCAAGAGAAAAGGAATCAGATGGACTCTGTTAGAAACTTCATCCCAGACCAAAACCATTCAGTGCAAATTTCCATTTTGTACTGATCCTTATTTCTAGATACAGGAAACTAGAACTGCCCAACATCCTACAACTATTCGGCATTCCATTGTCTGAAGAAAAAAGCTATACCTCTCCATCCCCCTTTGCAATGGAAATTACTGGGGAAACTGAAGGATCACCGCACAATGCTACCAATCCATCTTTCTCCTCCATCCCCTTGAGCCCCTCCTGATACTTGGCATGAGCTTTGGTGTTGTGCTCCTCACTAACGGCATTGATCTTCCAGAATGCATCTTCAAACTAAATTCACCTCAAAAGAAATTGAACAGAGATTAAACACAATAAATTTCTCTTACAAATCAGGCACATCAACACAGTAGAATTTCAAGTTTTCAAGAAACAATGAATCCCAAATTGTCCATGTTCATTTCCTATCTTCGCCACACGCAATAAACATGAATTTGCTATGTTTCACAGACATTTCCTAACACCTTTTTCAGTTCAAGAAAAAACAGAGAGAAGTTACTCTGAAGCACTCTCCTAACTTTAGGATTCTCCCCCAATCTATAACAATCCCATGCACCATACTCCATACAAGAACTTCCCAATTTCCTCCTCTGATTCATGGAATCAGAAACCAGCATCATGAACACAAAATATTCACATACCTCCACACCATCCGCTGTGATGGAAATAGCAGGGGGGAGTGAAGCATCACTGCAGGACAGCACCAAGCTCTCCTCCTCCTCTTCTTCCTTCGTCCCCTCCTGGCTCTTGGCAGCAGACTGGGCATCACACTCCTCACAGATGGCGCTCACCTCCTCCCAGAAAGCATCGTCAAGCTAATTTCCGTCCAAATAAGAGAGCAACAATGTGAGTTCCTTTTTCAAAAATTGACACTAACAGGCACCCCCACTTCAAAGCGAAAAAATTGCAAACCCCACAATAACGTCCTACATGCCTTGGCTCTCCATATTTCCTTAGAATCTGAATATCCAGCATTTGTAAATGAAATACACCCGCAGGATTCCTAGCCCCATTTCCAGGCACTTCAATGAAACAAGAATCGTACCGTTGCTATCTCTGTTCCAGCGGCGTCAATGGTACCCGCTGCCGCCACGAGCGGCGCTTCGCCCGTCCCCTTATGCTCCTCTGCTGGCTTCTTCTCCTTCTCCTCCTTCTTGGCCGTGGACCGCGCGTGCTCCTCGCAGATGGCGTCCACCTCCCGCAAGAATGCCTCGTTCATGTCGTCTTCGTCGTCGTGAAGAAGGAACCCGCAGGGCCTGGAAGCCTTCGGTAGGGGCGTTGTATACCCGTACCCGCCCCGCTGCTCCAGCGCGTTGCCAGTGATATCGACGAGCGGCCGGCGCGGCGGTGGGCATGGGGATGGGGATTGCAGCGGGCGCTTGCAGGGGAGGAGATGGGAGGGGTTGGAGGCGCCGCTCAGGTAGGGCGGGAGAGGTGAGGCATTCTCCTTCCAGCGCGACATGGCCGCCCGCCGCCGCCCGCCGTCGGCGAGGGTTTGGTTGCTGTGGCGGATGGGCGGGCACGCGGCGTTTTCGCCCTTTTGAAAGTGGTTTCACATGGACTGGGTTGGAAAGTCAGGAGATTTTTCTGCGTTCATATAAAAAATTTGCTCTCCACTCAAAAAAATATAAAAATTTTGCTCCAGCGTATATTTATCAAATTTTGTATTCAGTCCTAAAACAATTGGTGGCCAAATTATTAATATATGCAATTAACATTGTTCGTGACAGTGCGGTCAAAAAAAAACATTGTTCGTGACACTTGGGTACAGATTGCCTCACTCCTTGAAAAAAAATGAATTGAGAAGTAACAGTGGTGGTTCTTTCAGATGCTGCGTCACTAGGGATCTTCTCTTTGGCCCTGTTCGCTTGTCTGAAAAAAAATAAGATAAAATATTGTAGCGGCTGGTTGTACGAGAGAGAAATACTGTAACGGCTGGAACATGCACTGTAGCAATATGAGGAGAAGCAGTCGGACCAGCCGGCTGATCTGGAATTTTCAGACCAGCCGAACGCCGTCTTTGTATTCATCGATCACCTCCTTGTACTATTGCTCTTCCTCAGGATCACGCTCAACAATGCTCCTATCTATGTTTATGAATTATGATAGGTATACATGAGAGAAATGCATAAAAAGATGGCAATTCATATGCTAGGTACACGATGAGAAATACAAGAAACCCTGTTAATACGACATTAGTCAGTCAGGATATATATTTCTCCTATAAAGTATGTGAACTAAGTGTTTTTAGGAAAATGGAGGCTTCCTTATTTGTAGTAAAATGCTATTTTTAACATTTAGTATAAGCTAAATTTTAGAGAAAATTATTATTAGTTAACACTATATTTGAATATAAAAATTACCGCACCAAATTATTTTCAAGAAAAAACTATTTTGCAAGTTTCGTGAGTTTTGGACAAGTTATGCCCTTATATGAATAAAAACAAAAACAATCATTTTTATATTATTCAAGCACACAAAAAAATATTTTTTTGTGTTTTGATTCATAACAAATCCAAATATATATATTTTTTATCTTTATACATTAAGTTATTGTTGGTTATTGGTACCCTGGTACCCTTGTCTTAATGAAAAACAATGAAATAGGTCAGGTTGT
This sequence comes from Miscanthus lutarioriparius, assembly GCA_904845875.1. NCBI lineage: Eukaryota > Viridiplantae > Streptophyta > Magnoliopsida > Poales > Poaceae > Miscanthus > Miscanthus lutarioriparius. The sequence continues at coordinate 20,355,963 of CAJGYO010000004.1, forward strand.
ATCGATCAAGCTACACAAGAGACCTAAAAAGGACAGGATATCTTATCTACTTGGTGGACAAGATATAGCAAGATAGATCATAACCCAGGACTATATAAGGAGGAGTAGGGAGCCTCTAATCGGTCATCCGAAGATCATCACAATGTATCCTGCATAGAGCGAGTTCTTCCTCTCGAGATAGCACCACCCATAGACTCATAGTTGTGATCCCCTACTCGCAGGCACAAAAACAATAAAATTGTCATTTTGGATGTAGGATACCACATACATAAACCAATATAAATCTGTCATCTAACGGTGGCGTTCAACAACCCGTCATGGTACTCAGCCACGGCCCCCGCGGATGGGCAAGCTCATCAATGTCGGCAGAGGGGACGACGCACCTGGGTAGCATGGACTGCGGTCAGGGCTGCTGTAGATGTGGCAACAATGGTTGGGGCCGAGGTTATGGACGGACCTGCGTAGGTGACGAAAGGAGGAAGAAAGTAATAGGGGATAAAATGTGGGTCCTACCAATGGGTGGCTAACTGTAGGGTCGAGATGGCGACTAGAGGGGGGTGAATAGTCATTTCTAAAACTTAATCGCGTTGGCTAACCGAAACGAGTGTGTATTAAAACTATCGGTTTAACCAAGACTACACCCCTCTATCTATGTTCTCTAGCACCTTACAAAGATCATAATTAAGCAACAAAGGTGCCGGGCTAGCTAGAGCTCACCTAATCAATTCTAGAAGTAAGATCACACAAACCTATGACACTAGTACTTTAACCAATGGGGAGCTCCTACACATGCTAGTAAGCAAAAGCATAAAGCCAACTAAGCTCACTATCAATGCTCAATAATAAGACAACCAATGTCAAATTAGAGAACGTAAATACTTAGCTACTCAAACTAAGCAAAGTGACTAACAAGGTTACACAAACAAGGTAACTAGTGAGCTATACAAACAAACTAATTACAAGAGCAACTACACAAGCACAATGTATATGAAAGTAATTACAAGCTTGTGTAACGAGGATGCAAACCAATGGTAAGAATAAAGTTGACACGGTGATTTTTCTCCCGAGGTTCACGTGCTTGCCAACACGCTAGTCTCCGTTGTGTCGACCGCTCACTTGGTGGTTCGGTGGCTAATTGGCATCACCCGCTAAGCCCGCACGTCGGGCACCGTAAGAACCTACCCCTAAAGTGAGGGTAGCTCAATGACACGCTCAACTAGAGTTGCTCTTTGCAGCTCCCATGGGGCGAGCACAATGCCCCTCACAAAGCTCTTCTCTGGAGCACCGCACAAGCTTCTTGAGGGCTTCAACGGAGACCACCACCAAGTCATCTAGGAGGTGGCAACCTCCAAGAGTAACAAGCACCTTCGGCTTGCAACTCGATTACCTAGTGCCACTCGATGCAACCTCACGATGCAATTGCACTAATCGCACTAGAATCGCTCTCTCACACAATCGGATGATCACTATCAAGCATATATGAGATGGAGGGCTCCCAAGCACTCTCAAGCATGGACACAAAGTCCCCTGAGGTGCTTAGCCCAAGCCATGGCCGAGACTACCTTCTATTTATAGTCCCATGGGCTAAAATAGCCGTTACCCCTTCACTGGGCAAAACTCAGGGTGACCGGACGCTCCGGTCAGATCGACCGGACACACCCAGCCAGCGTTCGGTCAACGAATGGCTGCCACATCATCCCTGGCTTCAAATACTGAGCGCCCGATCTAAACGGTTAAGTTGCGACCGGACGCAGCACAGTGTATGACCGGATGTAGGACCCCAGCGTCCGCTCACTTCCAGTAAGGTTCCACTCGTGACCGGACACGTCCGGTCATGCCCGACTGGACTCACCCAGCGTCCGATCACTCACTGTCTCCTCTATGCGCCACCACACCAGCGCGACCGGACGCACCCAGCCAGCGTCCGGTCACTTTCAACGCCAGCGTCTGGTCACTTTCTACCCCAGCGTCCGGTCGAAGACCGATGCCTACGCGTTCTCTGCTGCCACTGGCCGGACGCAGGACCCCAGCGTCCAGTCACTACGTGATCAGCGTTCGATGCACTCTGTGAAACTCTATCTTTTCTGTACAGGGAGCCGGTGGCGTTTTGAACCCTTCTCGCCTCCGTTTCATTGCCGAGTTGATTCACATCAACTCCAACTTCATCTCCTTTGTAAATGTGCCAACACCACCAAGTGTACACCACCATGTGTATGTGTGTTAGCATTTTCACAATCATTTTCCAAAGGATTAGCCACTCAACTTGCTACGCCACTCAATCCTAGCAACGATGCAAAGTTAGATCACTCGAGTGGCACTAGATGACCGATATGCAAACAAGTTTGCCCCTCTTGATACTACGGCCATTTATCCTAAACCCGGTCATCAACTTCTCTATACACCTATGACCGGTGAAATGAAATGCCCTAGGTTATACCTTTGCCTTGAGCATTCCATTCCATCTCCTCCAATGTCGGTGCAACACATGCACCAACACGATCAACAATGATATGATTCACTTCATGTCATCATGTAATCATATTGGTTCATCGATCTTAACTTCACTTGCTTTTCACCGTTGGCTTTCGTCCATTAGCGCCAAGTCTTGCTCAAGCTTCACCGCCACGCGGTCCATCGCTCCAAAGCCTCCGACTTGCCCTTCACTCTTGCAATCGGTCCATCAAGCCAAATTATGTCTTGATCTTCTCCACCTTGATCACATGACTCAATGTCATGTCTCATGTGCAATGAGCTCCTTCATCATCACATGTGTGAGCTTTGCAATATCTCCAAGCCATTTTCACCTTCATGGCATATGTTGCTCACACACATGTACCTTTGGACTAATCACCTGTGTATCTCACATAAACATAATTAGTCCACCTAGGTTGTCACTCAATTACAAAAACCACACAAGGACCTTTCAATCTCCCCCTTTTTGATAATTGATGACAACTCTACAAAGATATGGAAATTAAGCTCTTTTGGATTCATGTTGCTTGCCCAAGCAATTTTACCATGTGTAAATAATTTTGGACAAGTACCACAAACCCAAAACGGTAGTATTAGCTCCCCCTACATATGTGCTAGAGTGTTTGGTTTGAAGCTCGCACATATGCATAGATTGGAATTATGGGAGAGTAATTACTACCAAATGATGCTAAGGTGTATAGAGTAAACCTTTAAAGTGTGATACCAATCGGAGTTGTACCTTTAAGTTCATCCTTAGCACCATGGTTAGCTAGATAACACTTGGAAATAAAAGCGCTAGATACCTCGTGAGATCAACATTAAAAGCAAGGTACTAGCATTACTTGAAAGGCATACCAAGTGTCTAGCTATCATCCTATGCATGCTAGTTTTCATTTCATCAATTAAATTATACAACTAGCATACATCACACAAGCATGCATATTGAATTTAAGAACTTATGCAATGCAAGCAATCACATGAATATGCACATATCAAATACAATCAATCAAAGTTCATGAGCTTGCTCCCCCTACTTGTGTGCTTCTCTTGTCCAAGAATTTTGATCCATCTCTTTTCTTCAATGTTGCTCCCTCTTTGTCCATGTCCATGTCCAACCTCTACTTCTTTGTCTCAATCCTCTCTCAAAGCTTTCATATCTTATCTCTCCCCCTTGTACAATCTTAGTCTCAAGGCTTTCATATCTTTGTACAATCTCTCCCCCTTTGTCATCAATTTCCATAAAAGGTGTGCTTCTCATTGATGCAAAGGTATGCATTTGGGGTAGATGGTTGAGGCTTGAATCTTGTATTTTTTATGGACGTCACTTGATTGTTGGAATGACACCACTTGTAGATACCACTTGTAACTTGTACTACTTGTATCTTGTGTAGGGCTTCTTGAGATACCACACATAGAATCTTTGATCTTGATATCAATTTGTGTGACACCTCCCCCTATGTGATAGCATGGGTCATCCATTTGATACACTTGAGCTCTTGTAGGTGAGGGATGCATTCTTTATTTGATGATCACTTAAAGTTGAGGATCACTTGTGGAGCCATTGTCTTGCATGATTGATATCATGTGTAGATGTGATACCACATGAAAGAATCTTCTAGTATGGAACCACTTGTTGGATTTGTCAATTTTGACCATTTCTTGAACATTTGCTATCTTCATGAGTACCTCTTATAGGATATCACTTGTGAGTTGATCTAGACATCACTTGTGAATTCTTAATGAAATACTTGAATCTAGGTACCACTTTGAGACAAACAAGCTAGATATCCATTTACATTGCTGTCTTGTGCTTGTACTCTTATCACTATCATGGGCTTCTATGGTTGACTTGAACTAAATTGATTTGCCTAAGTTTCCAAGTCCGGTTTGAACCAATGACAAGCTTCTTCACACCTCTTGCAAGGGTTATCTTGCCATTGTTGTACTTGTCACTTGTTGGCAATCCAAATTAAATCAAGTACTTGGGTTCACTAGCTCATGAACAAATTCATATACTAACCACTAGATCAACTAATTATTCAAGCAATAGTGGTAGGTTATGAATTTAAACATTTCATTTGTTATGCATGATCCTATGAAGTATGAACTATATGCACTAACCGTATACTAGTAAGGGATGAAATGATCATGCACATTACAATGATACATTTGCTATGTTGGAGTAGAGGATAGTCACATAGATTCCAATTTATTACTCCAATATCAATGTGAAGTCCAATTATAAGCTTGGTAAAGACCAATAGATACCATTTTAAATTACATTCTTCACCCATATGAAATGAATATCACTTATGATCAAGTGCACTTTCTTGTTGTGGTTGGCTTGCTTCATCTTTTGATCAATGCTTGCATGAGAGCATCAATGTGAGAATACCACTTGAAATATCATGATTAGCTCTCTTTTTGGGTGTTGCTTGCTTTTCTTGATCAGTCCTTTTGATTGCTTCAACTAAGCATCTCAAATGTCCCTCGGATCACCACTTCCATGTTAGCCTTCCAAGTACCACACTTGGTTTACCTACTCATAGGCGGCAAGCCCCTACACTAGGAAGAAGTGACCTCTCTCCAAAGAACCATTGTTGATACTCATTTGAAATAGCTTGATTGATTGATCCAAGTGATGGACTTAACTTGATGAGTAACCTTGATTCCTTCTTTAAGTCCTTTTCTTTCTATTCTACCAAATGATCTCCAATCATATCTAGAACTTAAATTTCATCTTCAACTTGAGTTTGATCTTGATCTTCATCTTGAGTATCAAAAGTGTGCAAAGTACACTCTATAATCAAATGGCTTTGTACTCTTTGCTTGTCATGCTTCTAGATCATCTCAAAACCAAACTTAGGTGCCTTACTTACTTATAGACATGTTTTCAATTTGAGGACCTTTCAATCAAAGTGACTCTAGATCAATCGAACAATTGTCACTTTTCTGGCAGATTTTGTACTCTTCAAAGAAAAATGCATATCTCTCAAAGTATAAATCCAAATACCACAAAATTTGGTGGAGGTGTGCATCACTAAGTCATCTAGCAGCTGTAAAATTTGAGATTCATTTGATCTCATATGAACTGCCAGGAACCAGATCTTCTACCACTGCTACATGCTGAAAACTGCTGCACTATAGCTGATAAGATCTACTCCAAAACTAAAGAATCTCTTATCCAACTTTTATGAAATTTCTACAGAATTTTATACCATAAGTCTAGAGCATGTACACCAATTTATATGCGAGTCCAATAAGTTTTGATCACTCAAACATGGCTAAGATCACAGCTAGCTCAGATTTTGCAATATTTGACAGATTTCTATCACTTGAGCTATACTTCATCAAATGTGAATCAAACTTGAAACCAACTTGTTTGAATACTTTCACAAGACATAAATCCATTCAATACACTTACTAAATGTCATCTTATGAATTTATCCAACACAAATCAATCCAAACTTGATTACTAAGCAATTATCCATTCAATCATTTTATAGCAAGCAACATTGCATATTTATCCAATTCAATTAACTCATATGCACCCAAATGAAAATATCAATACAAGATATAGCTTGGTTAGCTCATGATCATCCAACTAGCAAGCTTTGACTCAAATAATTTTGCAAGCCATCAAATAATCCAATAAATCACCACAACTTGAATATGACACTTGTATGTTGTAGCACATTTGGACTTCACTCAATTAGTCATGGCATTGGGATAATGATCATCACTTAGCAATACTTGGCTCAACTACATGATCAACAAGATGAATACTATTTGAACCAAGCCTCCAATGCCAATGGTACCTACAAACAATCATCCACTTTTTGATGGTACCCAAATAAGTTTGGGTCCTCTCAAGTTAGGAGCAACATACTTAGGCAAAGCCTTAGTATGAATAGCGGGATGTTTTGCAATTGCAACCAATGAGGTACCATTGCCATCCTTTCTAAGCATAGAATCATCATCAATTGAAATAGGCTTAGGAGTGTTATCTAGAGGACATGAATGTGCCATGTGTCCCTTTTCCTGGCATGAGTAGCACTTTCTCTATGCTTGAGCCTTTTCTTCCTTGCTTATGTTGTGCTTCTTATTGCCTTGCTTCTCCTTATTTGCTTGAGCCTTCTTCTCAAGCTTGTTTGGACAACCCAAAGCTAGGTGGCCCAATGTGTCACAACTATAACATCTCATGTGAGCAATCTTCTCCATTTTCTCTTCTTTGTTCTTGCTCATTTGCTTTGCATCTTGATTCATTCTTGGATGCATTGCTCTTTCTCTTGCTTTTCCACCCCTTCTAGTTCTCTTCTTCTTTATCATCAAATCACCACCATCTTCATGGTTGATCTTGATTTGCTCTTGGGGTGTCTTTTCTTGCTCAACTTGTGGCTTTGGTTGAGGCTCTTCTAGTTGCTTCACCAATTGCTTGGTTGGGCACATTGAGGTAAGGTGACCCCAAGTGCGGCACTTGAAGCACTTCACATGCATGAGCCTCTCTTCTTCTTTTATCTTCTTGATCTTCTCAATATTAGGGCAACTATTTGCAAGGTGTCCCGCTTCATGACACCGGTAGCACATGGTATGAGAGAGCTTTCTTTGTTGTAGCTTCTTCATCTTTCTTTCTCTCTTTATTTCGCCCTTTGTAATCTTCTTCTTGAAGCCAAGGCCACACTTGTCACCATAGTTTCTTTGAGTCTTCAACATATGCTCAAAGGTGACTTTTGAGTTCTAGCACCTCTCTAACTTGTTGCTCAATTTCTTTACTTCATTTTTGAGCTCATTGTTCTCCTTCAAAAGGTTAGTCTCACAAGACATAGAAGTAGAACAAGCATTTATTTGTGAAGAACATGGCATTTCTAATAAATCATCACAAGAGGTGGATACATGCTTCTTGCCTATATCACAAGGGTTAGGAACAATATGTGATTGATCAATTGACCCATGTGATGAGCTCTCACTAGTTTTAGTTTTTCTATTGGAAATCTCCTTAGTGAGAAAAGCATGGTCTTGTACCAAGTTATCCTGAGCAACACTAAGTTCCTCATGAGCCAATTTTAGCTCCTCATGTGAACAAGTAGTAACATAAAGTAGATGCTTTTATTGTTCACATGTGTTCTTTAGAAAAGAGTTTTCAATTTTTAATTTCTCGGTTTTAGCCATCTCTTTTTCTAAAGCTTTGATCATGCAACCATATCTATCTAGAAGCTCCTCATATGAATCAAGATAAATCACATTTGCATTAGATACCTTAGTGTCACCTTGTGATATGAAGCAATGTGATGTAGTTGGAGAGCTTGTAGTAGCATCATCATCATGGCTTGAGCATGAACCAACATCACCATCAAGTGTGCATGGGGTAGCATCATCATTTGCAACACTTGTGGCATTGTCATCAACCTTGTCAAGTGATCTTATGGCGTGATCATCATCATCATCACTTGACCATGAGGTGGAGCAATCTTCCACAATTACCGAATTGTGACTATGCTCAACATCCTCATGTGCCTCCTCCTTAGGCTCATCATCATCATCGGAGACCGTTCCATATTTCTCATTGAGATAACTCCAAATCTCATGGGTGGTCTTCATGTCAATGATCTCTCCAAATATGTAATCATGCAAATATCTATACATGATGTTAGTAGCTTGGATGTCGAGATCTAGACATTTCTCTTGTGCTTGAGTTAGATTATGTTCATCCAACACATGAGAAAAGCCTACATCTACCATCCACCACATTTGAGGGCAAATAAACTTAAAATTGCATATCATCCAATTTTTCCATTATGTAAAGTGTGTGCCATAAAAATATGTGGACAATCAACATCTAACCCATAAGTCGTCATCCTCTTGGGTCGGTGAAGACCACAAATGAGAGACCTAGCTCTGATACCATTTGTAGGGTTGAGATGGCGACTAGAGGGGGAGTGAATAGTTGTTTCTAAAATTTAATCGCGTCGGCTAACCGAAACAAGTGCGAAATTAAAACTATTGGTCTAGCCAAGACTACACCCCTCTATCTATGTTCTCTAGCACCTTGCAAAGATCCTAATTAAGCAACAAAGGTGCGGGCTAGCTAGAGCTCACCTAATCAATTCTAGAAGCAAGGTCACACAAACCTATGCCACTAGTACTTTAACCAACGGGGAGCTCCTACACATGCTAGTAAGCAAAAGCACAAAGCCAACTAAGCTTACTATCAATGCTCAATAACAAGGCAACCAATGCTAAATTAGAGAGCACAAATACTTAGCTACTCAAACTAAGCAAAGTGACTAACAAGGTTACACAAACAAGGTAACTAGTGAGCTATACAAACAAACTAATTACAAGAGCAACTACACAAGCACAATGTATATGAAAGTAATTACAAGCTTGTGTAACGAGGATGCAAACCAACGGGAAGAATAAAATTGACACGGTGATTTTTCTCCCAAGGTTCACGTGCTTGCCAACACACTAGTCCCCGTTGTGTCGATTGCTCACTTGGTGGTTTCGGTGGCTAATTGGCATCACCCTCCAAGCCCACACGTTGGACACTGTAAGAACCTACCCTAAAAGTGAGGGTAGCTCAATGACACGCTCAACTAGAGTTGCTCTTCGTGGCTCCCACGGGGCGAGCGCAATGCCCCTCACAAAATTCTTCTCCGGAGCACCGCATAAGCTTCTTACGGGCTTCGACGGAGACCACCACCAAGCCGTCTAGGAGGTGGCAACCTCCAAGAGTAGCAAGCACCACTGGCCTGCAACTCAATCACTTAGTGCCACTCGATGCAACCTCATGATGCAATCACACTGGAATCTCTCTCACACACAATCGGATGATCACTATCAAGCATATGTAAGATGGAGGGCTTCCAAGCGCTCTCAAGCATGGACACAAAGTCCCCTGAGGTGCTCAGCCCAAGCCATGGCTGAGACCCCCTTCTATTTATAGCCCCACGGGCTAAAATAGCGGTTACCCCTTCACTAGGCAAAACTCGGGGTGACCGGACGCTCCGGTCAGATAGATCGGACGCACCCTACCAGCGTCTGGTCAACGGATGGCTATCACGTCATCCCTGGCTTCAAATACTGAGCACCCGATCTCAACGGTTAAGTTGCCACCAGACGCGGCACAGTGTATGACCGGATGTAGGACCCAACGTCCGGTCACTTCCAGTAAGGTTCCACTCGTGATCAGACGCGTCCGGTCATGCCCGACCGGACTCACCCAGCATCCGATCACTCACTGTCTCCTCTGTGCGCTGCCACACCAGCACGACCGAACGCACCCAGCCAGCATCTGGTCACTTCAACACTAGCGTCCGGTCACTTTCTATGCCAGCGTCTGGTCGAAGACCGACGCCTGCATGTTCTCTGCTGCCACTGACTGGACGCAGGACCCCAGCGTCTAGTCACTGCATGATTAGCATCTGGTGCACTCTGTGAAACCCTGTCTTTTCTGTACAGGGCGCCGGTGGCACCATCAAACTATCCGCACTCTATGGGCGGACACTCCGCCGGTGAAGTTTCGAACCCTTCTCGCCTCCGTTTCATCACCGAGTTGATCCACATCAACTCCAACTTTATCTCCTTTGTAAATGTGCCAACACCACCAAGTGTACACCACCATGTGTATGTGTGTTAGCATTTTCACAATCATTTTCCAAAGGATTAGCCACTCAACTTGCTACGCCACTCAATCCTAGCAACGATGCAAAGTTAGATCACTCGAGTGGCACTAGATGACCGATATGCAAACAAGTTTGCCCCTCTTGATAGTACGGCCATCTATCCTAAACTCCAGTCATCAACTTCTCTACCTACCTATGACCGGTGAAATGAAATGCCCTAGGTTATACCTTTGCCTTGTGCATTCCATTCCATCTCCTCCAATGTCGGTGCAACACATGCACCAACATGATCAACAATGATATGATTCACTTCATGTCATCATGTGATCATATTGGTTCATCGATCTTGACTTCACTTGCTTTTCACCGTTGCTTTTGTCCATCGGCGCCAAGTCTTGCTCAAGCTTCACCGCCACGCGGTCCATCGCTCCAAAGCCTCCGACTTGCTCTTCACTCTTGCAACCGGACCATCAAGCCAAATTATGTCTTGATCTTCTCCACCTTGATCACATGACTCAATGTCATGTCTCATGTGCAATGAACTCCTTCATCATCACATGTGTGAGCTTTGCAACATTTCTAAGCCATTTTCACCTTCATGGCATATGTTGCTCACACACATGTACCTTTGGACTAATCACCTATGTATCTTATATAAACATAATTAGTCCACCTAGGTTGTCACTTAATTACCAAAACCACACAAGGATCTTTCACTAACGGATCACAAACGGTGACATAAGTATCATCTTCATCTCTATCTCTACTATCTTCAACCAAACATAGAGCAGGGATGTCCTATGATCTCATCCCATCAACCAAACACGGAGATAGAATCATTCAATTAAAAACCTAGGATAGAACTAACTCATCTCACCTCATCCCAAAACCAAACACACCCTCATGTTCCATCCATAGATCCTATTGTCATTTCACCCGGCGTCCACCATTGCCCTAAGTTAGCCCGGTAAGGATGGGACTCGTAGTCCCTAATTTGACCTGGTAAGGATGGGACCCAATTGTTAGACATGGGGCCGAGTTTCGCCACAAGCATTTCTTCCTTGGGACGACTAATGTCCAGACGTCCGGCCCCAGCAGCTTTTTCGGACGTAGCTCCCACCAGCCAACCATGACTCAATACGTGGGCTTGGGCTGGCAACGGAAGCGGTATCCCTACCCACCAACTATTGTCCAATGAAAGCCTATTCCTGCTCGCGTAACAGAAGGGGAGAGCACATGCTCATGTCCGTGCCGCCATCCCCCGGTGTGCCCCCTCCACTGGCCCTCGATGCGCCCCCTCTATAGTTTGAGAAGGATGCAAGGCAGCAGAAGGCAAGGAGGAGACACCGAGGTGAGGCAGTAGAAGGCGAGGAGGGAGACGCAACACCCGATCTACTTTTAAAACATCTAGATGCAACACTTGCAACATACATTTGAAGTTAGATGAAACACTTGAAACATGCATCTGAAACACTTGCAAAAACACCTGAAAACCATTGGAAAACATACGCAACATTTAGATAAAATAGTTGCAACATATATGTGAAACATATGCTTCATACAAATAAACACACTTCCAACATACGTCTAAAAAACAGATGAAACATTGGAAACAAAAGCTTGCAACATATGTGTACAACCATTACAACATATACAACATCCCAATCTACTTTTGTAACATCCATATGAAATAATAGCAACATACCTATGAAACACACCTGAAACATAGGCATGCAACACGCGCTTTTAAGCACAACATCTATTTGTTGCTTGGTCGAAAATGGAGGCTCATCGACACAGACCTCGACGCCGGCATAGAGCATGATGCCACGGAGTGGCACAAAGGTCGCTGGTGTGGAGCTCGGCGGCGACACGGACCTCGGCAAGGGCCGCAGTAGTCGGAAGGAGCATGGCTAAGATGGGAGGCTCAAGTCTAGGCAGGGGCACGTGGTGTGGGCTGGTGAAAGGTCCCTAGTTTGATTTTGGTAATTGAGTGACAACCTAGGTGGACTAATGTGTTTAATTGTGAGATACACAAGTGATTAGTCCACATGTACACTTGTGTGAGCAACTCATGCCATGATGGTGAAGATGGCTTGGATTTGTTGCAAGGCTCACACTTGTGATGAAGGAGCTCATTTCTTATGAGACATGGCATTGAGTCATGTGACTAATGTGGAGAAGATCAAAACAAGACTTGTCTTGATGGACCGGTTGCAAGCATGAAGGGCAAGTTGGAGGCTTTGGAGCGATGGACCGCGTGGCAGTGAAGCTTGAGCAAGACTTAGTGCTGATGGACGAAGGCAAAGGTGAAGAGCAAGTGAAGTCAAGATCGATGAACCAATACGGTCACGTGATGATATGAAGTGGATCATATCATTTGTGATATAGTTGGTGCATGTGTTGCATCAACATTGGAGGAGATGGAATGGAATGCGCAAGGCAAAGGTATAACCTATAGGGCATTTTATTTCACCGGTCATAGGTGTGTAGAGAAGTTGATGATCAGGTTTAGGATAGATGGTCATACTATTAAGAGGGGCAAACTTGTTTGCATATCGGTCATCTAGTGCCACTCAAGTGATCTAACTTTGCATCGTTGCTAGGATCGAGTGGCGTGGTGAAAAGAGAGCTAATCCTTTGATAAAATGTTTGTGAAAAGGTAACACACATGCATAAGTTGTTGTACACTTGGTGGTGTTGGCACATTTGCAAAGGAGATGAAGTTGGAGAAGAAAAGGAGAAGAAAAGCACAAGTTTGGGTTGTCCAAAGGTCGGAAAACGCAACTAAACTTGTAGCCAATGCACAGCCTTGCTTGGTGAAAGCTCTAGTTTGATTTTGGTGAATTGATGAAACCCTAAGTGCTAACCTAGTTTATCAAAGTGATCATAAGATAGGTAGCACATTCCAAGTGATGAAGAAAATGATGAAGATCATGATGATGGTGTGGACATGATGATCAAGTGCTTACACTTGAAAAAGAAGAAAGAGAAAAACAAAAAGCTCAAGGCAAAGGTGAAACTTAATAGGAGCTTTTTGCTTTGGTTTTTGAGACACTTAGTGAGTGTGATCACATTTAGGATAGATGGTCATACTATTAAGAGGGGAGCTCTTATCGGACAACTCGATCATCTAGTGCCACTAGGTGTTGAAATACTTGCATTGCATTTTAGGCCTAGTGCACATTCAGTGAGAAGTGATTAACCTTTGAAAAAATATTTGTGAAAATGCTAACACACTTGCACGTGATGGTGAAACACTTGGAGTGTTATCACATTTGCAAAGGTGGTGAGAAAGGTGAAGAAAAGGAGGTGAAACTCGACTTGGGGTGCTGCCACTGGGGCACCACCACCCCTTGTCTGGTGCACCGCCACCCCTGTGGCGGTGACTAGCTAGAGGCCGAGGGCAGCGAGTTGCCCTGGGGGCACCACCACTGTATATCTGGTGGCCCCGCCACCCCTAGTGTGGTGCCCACCTAGACATGGCCAAGACTCAGGAGGAGTGAAGCAGGCGCCGATGCGTCCGGTGTGCACCGCCGCCCTGAGGGCGGTGCATCGCCCGGTCACCATCACAAGGAGGGCGGTGCCACCACCATTTTCTTCCAGAGATTGGTGAAATGGGGTTGGTCACCGCCACCCTGAGGGCAATGCACCACCATAAAAATCTAGAGAGGGGGTATTCGGGCATATGGCCGGGTGGTCACCACCACCCTAGGAGCGGTGCCACCGCCACCCTGTTCGGTGCCCCCAATGGATATTTTTTAGGCATTGAAAAGTGACCGTTAGGAGGGGCACTGCCATGTCTAGTGCCAGGCACCGCCGTGTCCGATGCCCTCGCAGAAAGCTGCTCCAAAGGGATAACGACTCTATTTGCTTGTGGGCTTATAAATAGAGCTAGTGGCCGGCCTTGGTCACTCTCTTGGCACTTCTAACAGCTGCATACATCCTTTGAGAGCTAAGCACACCACTCCACTCACTTGCACACTTGATTTTATCATCTTGGGTGAGATTGGAGAGCCTCTAGTGCATTGCTTAGTGTTCTAGCATCTTGGTGAAAGGATGGTATATTTGGTGCACTCCGATTGGAATCACGCTTCAAAGATCCATCTCGTATACCTTAGCATCATTTGGTAGACATTACTCTCCCACAACTCAAATCCATGCATATGTGCAAGCTTCAATCCAAACTCTTATCACATATGTAGGGGGAGCTAATGCTACCAATTGGGGTTCATAAAACTTGTCCATATCCTTTTACACATGGTAAATATGCTTGGGCAAGCAACATGGATTCAATTGAATTTCAATTCATATCTTTGTGAAAGGGTTGTCATCAATTACCAAAAAGGGGCAGATTGAAAGCTCTAGTTTGGTTTTGGTGAATTGATGAAACCCTAAGTGCTAACCTACTTTATCAAAGTGATCATGAGATAGGTAGCACATTCCAAGTGGTGAAGTAAATGGTGAAGATCATGATGATGGTGTGGACACGGTGATCAAGTGCTTAGACTTGAAAAGGAAGAAAGAGAAAAACAAAAAGCTCAAGGCAAAGGTGAAACTTAATAGGAGCTTTTTGGTTTGGTGATCGAGACACTTAGCGAGTGTGATCACATTTAGGATAGATGGCCATACTATTAAGAGGGGAGTTTTTATCGAACAACTTGATCATCTAGTGCCACTAGGTGTTGAAATACTTGCATTGCATTTTAGGCCTAGTGCACATTTGGTGAGAAGTGATTAACCTTTGAAAAAATATTTGTGAAAATGCTAACACACTTACATGTGATGGTGAAACACTTGGAGTGTTAGCACATTTGCAAAGGTGGTGAGAAAGGTGAAGAAAAGGAGGCGAAACTCGGCTTGGGGTGCTACCATAGGGGCACTGCCACCCCTTGTCCGGTGCACCGCCACCCCTATGGCGGTGACCGGCTGGAGGCTAAGAGTAGCAAGTTGTCCTGGGGGCATCGCCACCCCTAGGGTAGTGCCCACCTAGACATGGACGAGACTTAGGAGGAGTGAAGCGGGCACCAGTGCGTTCGATGTGCACTGCCGCCCTGAGGGCGGTGCACCGCCCGGTCACCATCGCGAGGAGGGAAATGCCACCACCATTTTCTTTCAGAGACTGGTGAAATGGGGTTGGTCACCGCCTCAGGCACCGCCGCCCTGAGGGCGGTGCACCGCCATAAAAATTCAGAGAAGAGGTATTTGGGTAGATGGTCGGGTGGTCATTGCCACCCTAGGGGCGGTGCCACCACCACACTGTCCAGTGCCCCAACGGCTAGTTTTTAGCCATTGAAAAGTGACCATTGGGAGGGGCACCGCCATGTTCGATGCCAGGCATCGCCGTGTCCGGTGCCCTCGCAGAAAGCTGCTCCAAAGGGGTAACGACTCTATTTGCTTGTGGGCTTATAAATAGAGCTAGTGGCCAGCCTTAGCCACTCTCTTGGCACTTCTAAGAGCTACATACACCCTTTGAGATCTAAGCACACCACTCCACTCACTTGCACACTTAATTTCATCATCTTAAGTGAGATTGGAGAGCCTCTAGTGCATTGCTTAGTGTTCTAGCATCTTGTGGCACTAGTTGGATGATTTGGGCTGATGGAGTTCTTGTTACTCTTAGTGTTTTCCGACACCTAGATGGCCCGGTGATTGGTGGATCGTTGATCGGCTATTGGTGATTGTTGCCGGCTCCGATCGTTGACATTGTGAGGGGTTCTTGTGCCTTCCTCATGGGAGATCACAAAAGGTAACTCTAGTGGATTGCACGTGGCTTGTATGATCCTCATCTTGTGTTGGTTGTGCAGCACCCTATTGAGGGTTTGCCATGTGATGCCAATTAGCGTGTGAATCTCTAAGTGAGTGAATCGCCACAACAAGGACTAGCTTGTCGGCAAGCAAGTGAACCTCAGTAAAAAATCATTGTGTCATCATTTGATTTCGAGGTGATTGGTCTTCATTGGTATTCATTCTTGTGATTGATTGGCTCCTTTGGTGATTGGCTCATTCCTCTACACGGTGGTATAACACTCCATCCTTCCCACGCATTTACATTTCTTAGCGTAGCTTGGCCCTTTAGTATAGCTAGTTTTGAGGGCAAGCAAGAGTCGTGTGTAGTGGTTAGTGAGGCTCCTTAGTTAGTCTTTGAGAGCTCACTACTATAGTGTAGTGACATAGCCTTTGAGTGATTATAGACAATAGCAACTAGAATTGTGATAGATGGCTTGCATTCTTGGTAGGCTAGCGCAACATTCGTTTCGCCTCATATTTGTCTAACAGCTTTGTGTAGTGTTGTTGTAGAAATTTTTATAGGCTATTCACCCCCCTCTAGCCATTAGGACCTTTCACCTAGGGGGTGGCACCACACTAGGGCGGTGCACCACCACCCCCTGCAACATGCCCATTTCAGTAGCACCACCCTTTCGTATTTTGGGCATAACTCTTAGCTCCGATCTCTGATTTCGATGATCTAGGACTTTTTGGGAAGATAATTAAATGCTCTACAAGGTTGAAGTGGTGGAAATTTATTTAGAGAAAGTTAGGGGCACTGGACTGTCCGATGACCATGGTGGTTTGGCACCATCTCTTTTTTCCAGAAAGGGAGGAAAACTCGTCAAGGGCACCGCCACCCCTAGGGCGGTGCACCGCCCCCCTATGTCCAGTGCTAGGGTCTCAATGGCTAGTTTGAACTAGCTGTTGCAATTCAACCATTGGGCACCACCACCCTATGTTTGGTGCCCACACCGACCTATCCGGTGACCGCACATAAATGTGTTCCAAAGCTCCAATGGCTCTATTTGGCTTGGAGGCTATTAATAGAGGTGGAGCTCGGGCTTGGCTAAGGCTGAGCACCTTGAGGATGTGTTGCCCTTGTGTGTGCTTGGTTTGAGAAGCCTCTAACTCACTTGGGCTTGCAAGAGTGCGAATCGATTGCGAGTGAGTGGTTCTAGTGCATTGCATTGTGAGATTGCATTGAGTGGCACTAGATGTTCGAGTTGCAAGCCGGTGGTGCTTATTACTCTTGGAGGTTGCCACCACCTAAATGGCTTGGTGGTGAGTTCTCTGTCGTGAAGCATGCAAGAAGATTATGCGGTGCTCCAGAGAAGGATTTGTGAGGGGTACTGTGCTCATCCCGTAGGAGCTGTGAAGAGCAACACTAGTAAAGCGTGTCATTGAGCTACCCTCATTTTGGGGGTAGGTTCTTGTGATGCCCAACATGTGGGCTTGGTGGGTGATGCCAATTAGCCATCGAACCACCAAGTGAGCGGTCAACACAACGAGGACAAGCGTGTTGGCAAACACGTGAACCTCGGAAGAAAAATCACCGTGTCATCCTTGTATCCCCATTGGTTTGCATTCCCCTTTACACAAGCTTGTACTTGCTTTTCATACATTGTGCTTGTGTAGTTGCTCTTGTAATTAGTTAGCTTGTGTAGCTTGCTAGTTACCTTCTTGCTTGTGTAGCATAGAAGTAGCTCCCTTGCGTAACTAATTTGGTTTTAGTAACCTTGTTAGTTATATTGCTTAGTTTATGTAGCTAAGTAATTTGAGCTCTCTAATTTGGCTTGTGTGGCCTTGTTATTGAGCATTGCTAGTGAGCTTAGGAGCTTTGTGCTTTTTGCTACTAGCATGTGTAGGAGCTTCTCGGTGCTTGAGAACTTAGATAGAGGGGTGTAGTCTTGGCTAGACCGATAGTTTTAATTCCACTTTTGTTTTGGTTAGCCGGCGCGTTTATTTTTTAGAAAGGACTATTCACCCCCTTTAGTCCGCCATCTTGACCCTACACGTGGTATCAGAGCTTGGTCTCTCATTTGTGGTCTTCACCGACCCGAGAGGATGGCGATTAGTGGGCTAGATGGTTGACTCACATATTTTTGATGGCATAAACTTTGCAAGGTGGAAAAATCACATGCATGATCATTTTCGTGTAAAGAGACATAAGTTTTGGTGGATTGTCACTAGTGGTCTCACTCATGTCTTGGACCATAGAAATCTAACCAAAGCTCAAAAGGTTCTCTTTGAACTTGATGCACATGCTTATTGTTTTCTAATGGATGCTTTGAGTTTTGAGATGTATTATGGGTTGGATTGTAAAGGAACCTCCCATGAGTTGTGGGAGGCAATCAACTGCCTCTATGTTGACTCCTCCACAAGTGATGATGACAAAGTTAAGGAGGATGATCCCAAGAGGAGGTGCATGAGTGTGTCGAGCATGACCACAATTTGGTGTTTGTGGAAGATTCTCTACCTCATGGTCAAGTGATGATGATGATCGATCTACCACAAGTTCACTTGACAAGGTTGAAGATGATGCCTCAAGTGATGCAAATGATGATGCTACTCCATGCACACTTGATGGTGATGATGATGGATCATGCCCATATGACATTGCTACTACAAGCTCATCCACTACATCATATTGCTTCATGTCACAAGGTGACACCTAGGTATCTAATGCAAATGTGATTGATCTTGATTCATATAAGGAGCTTCTAGATAGATTTGGTAGCATGATCAAAGCTTTAGAAAAAGAGATGGCTAAAACCAAGAAATTAAAAAATGAAAACTATTTTCTAAAGAAAACATATGAACAACAAAAGCATCTACTTTATGTTACTACTTGTTCACATGAGGAGCTAAAATTGTCTCATGAGGAACTTAGTGTTGCTCATGATAACTTGGTACAAGACCATGCTTTTCTCACTAAAGACCTTTCTAATGAGAAAATTAAAACTAGGGAGAGCTTATCACTTGGGTCAAATGATCAATCACATAATGTTATTAACCCGTGTGATGTAGGCAAGAAGCATGTATCCACCTCTTGTGATGATTTATTAGCTATGCCATATTCTTCACAATTAGATGCTTGGTCTACTTCTATGTCTTGTGAGACTAACCTTTTGAAGGAGAACAATGAGCTCAATGAACAAGTGAATAATTTGAGCAACAAGTTAGAGAGGTGCTACAACTCAAAAGTCACCTTCAAGCACACGTTGAACAACAAAAGAAGCTACGGTGACATGAGTGGCATTGGCTTCAAGAAGAGCAAGATCAAAGGCAAGAGATGGGGCAAGAGAAGATATGAAAGAGAGACGTAGAAGCAAGAACAAGAGAAGTTTTCTCATTTTATGTGCTTAAAATACCATGAAGTGGGACATCTTGCAAATGGTTACCCCAATGAAGAAAAGCTCAGTTGAAAAAGGAAGAAGAGAGGCTAAAGCATGTTAAGTGCTTCAGGTGCCACACATGGGGTCATCTCACCTTTATGTGCCTAACCAAGCAATTGGTGAAGCAACAAGCCTCAACCAAAGCCACAAGTTAGCAAGAAAAGACACCCTAAGAATAAATTAAGATCAACCATGAAGATGGTGGTGACTTGATGATGAAGAATAAGAAAACAAGAAGGGGTGGAAGAGCAAGGCATCCAATGCTTATTCAAGATGCCAAGATGATGAGCAAGACTCAAGATGAGAAGAAGGTGTATGCTCACATCAAGTGCTTCAACTGTGAAGATATGGGACACTTTGCCTCGAGGTGTCCTGCCAAGCTTGAGAAGAAGGCTCAAGCAACTCATGAGAGGCAAGGCAATGAGAAGCAATACAAGAGCAAGGAAGAGAAGGCTCTAACCAAGAGAAATTGCTACCCATGCTGGGAAATGGGACACATGGCAAATTCATGTCCCCTAGGTAATAATTCTAAGCCCATTTCAATTGATGATAATATTGTGCTTAGAAAGGATGGTAATGGTACCTCTATAGTTGCTATTGCAAGACATCCCGCTACTCGCCTTAGTATGTTGCTCCTAACTTGAGAGGACCTAAATTAGTTTGGGTACCATCAAAAAGTGGATGGTTATTTATAGGTACCATCGGTATTGGAGGCTTGGTTCAAATGATTTCATAGTGATTATTATTTGTTGAGTCAAGCTATGAACGCATATCACAACCCAATGCCATGACAAGTTAGTGAAGTCCAAATGTGCTACAATATATAAGTGCAATAACTCTAGTTGTGGTGATTTATTGGATTATTTGGTGACTTGCAAATATTTGAGTTGAAGCTTGCTATGGATGACCATGAGCTAACCATGGTATATTCTTTGTTGATCTATTTTTATTTGGGTGCATAAGAGTTGATGGAATAGGATATATGTGCATATATCCCTTGCTATGAGATATTTTGAATGGATTAAGTGATTAGTGATCAAATTTGAGTTGGTTTGAATGGATAAGTTTATAAGATGACTTTTAGTAAGTGGATTGAATGGATTTATGTCTTGTGAAAGTGTCGATAGAATATCATCGGTAGTCCTCCGAGCGGTATCCCACGAAGATAGATTGATCTTTAGAGAGGCGTGTAATCAAGAACAAGAAGGCAACAGAGACACACGAGTTAGATAGGTTCAGGCCGTCAGTATGATGTAATACCCTACTCATGTGGTCTATTGGATTGTATTGGCTATCGTATGATATTGCGTGAGTTTGGAGGGGGTCTCTGCCCGCCTTATATAGTCTGGGGGCAGGGTTATAAGTTAGTTAGATCAGAGAGATAACCAGAAAGTAATAATAGATTACAGAAATCATAGGATCATACATATCCTAACAGATCTCATAGTATCTTCAGGATATATTCCCGGTGTGTTGCAGGAGGCGTCGAGCAGAGTCATGCCCCGCAAGGCTTTGTCTTGTGGGCTGGGCCGCCCCTGGGGGCGCAGCCCATGTGGTCTATCATGGGTATTCGTGGTCATACCCCCATAGCTAGTCCCCGAGTGCCTTGTACCCGTTGTGCAACGCCGTCTTGAGCTTGTCTGAGTAGGTGTGAACAAAGCCGAGCAGTCAAACTTATGGTCCGACCACCGTGATGAGTTGCCGAGAAGTTGTGAGCAGTTGCCGAGCAGCGTGAACCATCATCGAGCAGCGCGAACCATCGTCGAGCAGCGTGAACCATCGCTGAGCAGCGTGAGCCGTCGCCGAGCAGTGTGAACCATCACCGAGCAGTGTAACCCAAGTACGGCTTGCCATAAGGGTGTAAGGAGCTCAAGTTCAGAATCAAAAATTTCTTCGCAGTGGACCAAGTGTGCCCACTTAGAGTCCGACCACGAGAAAGGGAGATAGTCTTCTTCAGCTTCAAGAGGCGTGGAGTCTTCCAGATTAAAGCAAACACACTCACCGCAAGGTGAACTATGCCCACTTAGTCCCCGAGCCTGATAGTAGATGACGTAGTCATGTGGTGCCAGGGTCCAAAGTAGAAGAATAGTAGAAGACCAGCCGAGCAGACATCCTTTCCCTGGGCGTAGCCCCGAAATGAGCAAATAGCACATTCACCACAAGGTGAAGTGTGCCCACTTAGTCCCCAAGCCTAACAGTAGCTGACGTGGTCAAGTGGTGCCAGGGTCATAAACAACAGTCAACAGAAGAAAATCCCCAATGAAGTGAGGAAGCGAGACATAATGCTGATGCAGTCCCCGAGCCACAAGAGGAAATCTTAGAGAAAACAAATCATAGAGAAAATACCGGAGCAACGGCTGTACAGTAGTAATTACTGAGCCGTAACTGTTGGCAGAGAAGTCGGCGAATATTTGGCGAGCTGTAACAAATTGCGGAGATAAATGGGCGATACGGGCCGTGGTTATGCAGAAGCCCAGGTAACGGCCCACCTTGCTGTTATGGAGATTTCAGAGAGGCGTCAATCGTGGGAACGGTTTCCCAAAAACCCTTGAATGCGAAAGGGTAGGGGAGTGCTTTATAACTGCGCCGCCGCACCCCCTGCTTCCACCTTTTCCACTTTGCCATTTCATCTTCCTCCTCAGCCCTCGCATTTCTATATTCACATACAAGCGTGCTTCCGCCACCATTCTCCATCTAGATCCAAGAGATGGCGCCTAAGAGGGGAGCTGCGAACCCAAAGAAGGCGAGCATCAGAGCCAGCCATGACGAAGAGTGGGTGTCGTCTCTCATAGGGGAGGCGGAGCTCAATAGATTGGAGGAGGCGGGTGTTCTTCCTGACCGCATCACCGCCAGATGGCGGCCAGGCAGTGGTGAGCCCTTCCCAATGCCTCATACTGATAAAGTAGTGGTGTTTGAGGATTATTTCTGGCGAGGGTTGGGATTTCCTGTTCATCCTTTTTGAGGGATCTGTTGGAGTTCTAGGCACTTAGTCTGTATAATCTCCACCCAAACACCATCTTGCACATCTCGATCTTTATCCACTTCTGCGAAGCGTATCTAGGGATTCTTTCACACTTCAACCTCTTTAGACACCTGTTCTGGTTGAAGAAGAAAGGCTGCGGCGGTTCCAAGGTGGTCGGCGGCTTATATCTATAACTCCAGGATGGGATGGCAAGTGAGTACATCACTGTACCGCTGAATACTTCAATGAAGGGGTGGAACGCCAGATGGTTCTACATAAAACAGAGCCACATTGCAATCCGCTACGACATCGACCACATCCCAGAGAGCCAAAAGAGCTGGTCAGAAAAACCAAGCAGTGCTGACATGGAGCAAGTGAAGGAGCTCCTTGGCTTAATAAAGGGTGTGAAGACCAATGGTGTACTGGTGGCAGTGAGCTTCATAGTGCGCCATGTCCAGCCCTACAAGGAGAGGGCCCATGCAGCCTTTGATTTCAAAGGGGAGACCGATTATACCCGAGAGAGGATGAAGATGTTGTGCAGGAGCGGGCCATAGAGCTATTCACTCCACTTGCCTCGTTCAACTTGCCAGGGCAGACGAGACCCTTTCACTGCAAGAATCTGCCTCCTCAGGTAAATATCTCAATTGTGTGTTCCTGATGCTTTTTATTTTTGTCGTTGCCGAGCAGTGGACTGATTTACTTATGCGAAGATCCATTCACAGGAAAGAGCGGTGTACTTCTCAGGTGTTCCAAGGGGTGATTGGCCATAGGCAATAGATGCCCGACCATCAACGCAGCCTGAGGAGGAAACCGTCAGCATCTCATCGGAGAGTCCATCCCCAGCGTCAGAGAAAGTCTAGGGGAAGAGGGTAGTGGCAGACGAGCCAGCCTGGAAGAAGAGAAAGATGGCGGGTGCCGCTCCCCTCAAGTCGGGTGGCATCTTGCTTGGCGGTGACATCACGTCTGGCTCGATCGATCTAGAGCAAGCATCCCATCAAGCGCAACAAAACTTCCTTTAAGAAATCTATCAACTCTGACTCGCACTTAGGATTCCATTTAGCATTCATATGTCGGCCTAAACCCATATTCAGAACTAATGCTTATTTCCCTTAATCCAACGGCCGACGCGAAGCCATGATTACTAACTAAAACAAACTCTCAGAGCCGATTGCTTGCATCGACTGTTGGCTTTCATTGTTGATTTTAATGAAGCCTCCTTCCCATAACTTGCTAGAAAAGCATTCGAAGTCTCCTAGTTCCCAAAAGATTGGATCGACTGTTGCGATGCTCATAGACTCATCAGTGCGAACCAGCTCAACATCATCTCCATGCCATTGAATCAAACATTGATGCGTGGTCGATGGTACACAACAGTTCGCATGAATCCAATCACAACCAAGGAGCAAACTGTACGATCCTCTTCCATCGATGATGAAGAATGTGGTGAGCAGAGTCTTACTCCTGATTGTTAGTTCAACGTTCATTGCCCCCCGGGTCTTAGACTCATTACCCCCAAAGTCTTTCAGCATCTTGTCATTCTCAATCAGGTCTCCTGGTGTCGATAGAATATCATCGGCAGTCCTCTGAGGGGTATCCCACGAAGGTAGATTGATCGACAGAGAGGCATGCAATCAAGAACAAGAAGGCAACAGAGACACATGAGTTAGACAGGTTTAGGCCATCAGTATGACATAATACCCTACTCCTGTGGTCTGCTGGTTTGTATTGGCTATCGTATGATATTCCATGAGTTTGGATGGGGTCCCTGTTCTCCTTATATAGTCTAGGGGGCAGGGGTATAAGTCGGTTAGATCTGAAAGATAACCGGAAAGTAATAACAGATTATAGGAATCTTGTGATCATAGTATCCCAATAGATCTTGTAGTATCTTTAGGATATCTTCCTGGTGTCTTGTAGGAGGCGCCGAGCAGAGTCGTGCCCCGTAAGGCTTCATCTTGTGGGCTAGGCCACCCCTGGGGGCGCAGCCCATGTGGTCTGTTGTGGGTATCTAGGGTCATACCCCCATAGCTAGTCCCCGAGCGCCTTGTACCCATTGTGCAACACCGTCTTGAGCTTGTTCGAGTAGGTGCGAACAAAGATGAGTAGTCAAACTCATGGTCCAACCACCGTGATGAGTTGCCGAGTAGTTGTGAGCAGTTGCCGAGCAGTGTGAACCATCATCGAGCAGCGTGAACCGTTGCCGAGCAATGTAACCCAAGTACAGCTTGCCATAAGGGTGTAAGGAGCTCAAGTTTAGAATAAAAAATTTCTTCGTAGTGGACAAAGTGTGCCCACTTAGAGTCCGACCACAAGAAAGGGAGATAGTCTTCTTTAGGTTCAAGAGGCGTGGAGTCTTCCAGATTAAAGCAAACATATTCACCGCAAGGTGAAGTGTGCCCACTTAGTCCCCGAGCATGACAGCAGATGACGTAGTCATGTGGTGCCAGGGTCCAAAGTAGAAAAATAGAAAAAGACTAGCCGAGCAGGCAGCTAGTCCCCGGGCGTAGCCCCAAAATGAGAAAAAGCACATTCACCGCAAGGTGAAGTGTGCCCACTTAGTCCTCGAGCCTGACAGTAGGTGACATGGTCACGTGGTGCCAGGGTCAGAAACAGCAGTCAACTTGGAGAAAATAGAATCGTAGAGAAAACACCAGAGTAGTGGTTGTACGGTAGTAATTACTGAGCCATAACGGTTGGCAGAGATGTCGGCGAATATTCGGCGAGCCGTAACAAATTGCAAAGATAAATCGGCGATACAGGCCGGGGTTATGCGAAGGCCCAGGTAATGGCCCACCTTGCGGTTGTGGAGAATTACGTCGATCAGACGGCTCGAACCCGTCTAAATCGTTGTCTATGCGCCTTGTGTCACCATCCGGTTCCTGATTACACACACCCCCACCGACAAATCTACCACCGCAAGGGCATGAGTAATGGTGGTAACAACGATGTCACGGTTGAAGCTCTTGAAGTTCTCCCATGCCGCATATCTCAATTGTGTGTTCCTGATGCTTTTTATCTTCTATCATTGCCGAGCAGTGGACTGATTCACTTATGCGAAGATCCATTCGCAGGAAAGAGCAGTGTACTTCTCGGGCGTGTCGAGGGGCGATTGGCTGCAGGCGTTAGATGCCCGGCCACCGCCGCAGCTTGAGGAGGAAACCGTCAGCATCTCATCGGAGAGTCCATCCCTAGTGTCGGAGAAAATCTAGGGGAAGAGGGCAGCGGTAGACGAGCCGGCCCAGAAGAAGAGAAAGATGGCGGGTGCCGCTCCCCTCAAGCCGGGCGGCATCTCGCTTGGCGGTGACCAGACCACTCGGACACGGAGGACCGTGGTGTTCGAGTGGTCGGATGATAACAAAGTTCTAGTTGCTCCTCCACCGAGCACGAAGGCACCTCCGAGCAGCCCACGCATGGAGGAACGATCGAGGGGAGGGGAGGAAGTTCCCCAACAACAGGCGATGGGAGTCCCCGAGCAGCAAGCAAGGGGAGCCCTAGAGCGGCGGGTGGAGGAAGTCCCCGAGCAGCAGGCGAGGGGAGCCCCAGAGCGGTGGGCGGAGGAAAGGTCGACGATAGAGACCATGGGACCTCCACCCCAAGACATAGGCATCGACCCCAAGGTCGTGGCTAGGGGCTCGGGTAAGCGTGCGGTTCAAAAAATCTACCGAAAAACCGCTGCGCAAGTACCCTTGTCTTGGAGTTATTTGGTTGTCCTTTCCTTATCCTTTTTGGCGATTGATGAGCTGGCCTGATGTAGAGCAAGGCGTATGGTGGATCTGGCCCCACTCATCTAGACTGACGAGCAGACAAAGGCTGGCCCTAGAGCAGAGGAGATTGTCGGTGGACCCCATCTCGGAGCCCTCGGATGCTCAGCAGCCTATGGAGGAGTCAACTGTCGCTGCTAGCGGACTTGGCAGCGGTGAACAGTTGGCGCCAGCGGCGGACGGTTCAGCGACAATGCCCAGGGCAACAACGGAAGCCGCTGAGTCTTCAGCGGCGAATGCAGGAGATGTCGATGCCGCGCCTGAGTCTTGGACGACGAAGCCGATGGCGCCTGAGGAGCAGCTCCTAAGGTGACGTAGAGTGTGGTTGGACCGGTTGTCCGGCCATGGAGCCCCCCCGGTGGTGCCACCAGCCGTGGCGGAGGAGGATGAGGTGGAAGAGATCGAACGTGAGGAATCTCGACCCCAGGCCATCCGTATCCTCCGCAGACGTGGTGACGAGGTGGTGGTCATTGAGGAGGAGGACACCACCAGGGAGCTAAAGAGACTAGAGTCTACCCTCACCGGAGTGATGAGACAAATCAAGGTCTGTTCTACATCTGTAATGTTCATCTTTGACGTTGGAGATTCTTCTTCTTCATGATCTTGGCGTTTATGCAGGGGATAACTTGGACTGTCGAGCAGTGGCGCCAGCTGATAAAGAGGATGGAGCCCCTCGCCGAGGAGAATGAAAAACTCAAAGAGGCGATGAACCTTATGGAGATAAACACCTAGAGGGCCCAGCGCGAGTGAGATCTTGCGGAGTCCAACGCACGGGACCTAGAATACCAGAAGGGCATCCTGTCCGATCAGCTGGCGACCATATCCGAGCAGCTGCGTGGCAAGTCTGAGCAATTGTTGAGTGCTTCTGAGCAGCTGGAGTGGAAGTCCGAGCAGCTTAGGAATGTATCCGAGCAGAAAGCAGGTATGGCGTATCGGTGAATGTGCTTTGTATAGTTGAATAGCTATATTTTTTGTGATGACTGTTGTGCTTGTAGATCAAGATGCGGAGCTCAGCCAGCTGCACCAAGCCATCGAACAACTCCGAGAGGAGAAGGCGAATGAGATAGGGTGAGCAGACAAACTGGCCGAGGAGCTGAACGGTGAGTACTTCTTGGTCGGAGTTACTGCTGAAGTAGTTTCCTTGCTTGATGGAACCTTGTAATGCTTGCAGACTATCGTCGGAGGGTCAAGGCATAGTTTGATGTGCTGGTGCAGGAGGCCAGGACCCAAAGGGAGAAGTTCAACGATGTAGTCACCGGAGTCAAACCGGTGCTCGACAGCGTCGACCTAGAGGTGGCTCCTCAGCCCAACGATAGGCCGCCATGTTCGAACACCATCATCAAGAGGTGCAAGGTGGCGTGGGAAAACTTCAAGAGCTTCAACCACGACGCCGTTGTTACCGCCATTACTCATGCCCTTGAGGTGGTAGATTTGTCGGTGGGGGTGCGCGTAATCAGGAACCGGATGGTGACACAAGGCGCAGAGACAACGATTTAGATAGGTTCGGGCCGTCTGATCGACGTAATACCCTACGTCCCTTGCCAAGTTTATGAAAAGTGGTGTAAGGCACGAGATTGACAGAAGCACCCCCGTCCACTAACATTTTGTTCATCGGCTCCCCATCAACCAAACCTTTTACATATAAAGCCTTTAAGTGCCGATGCTTGACTATTTTATCAAATATCGCTCGTTGTATAACAATCAACTTGGCAACCATCTCCTCATACTCCAATTCATCAAAATCCGAATAAACTTCTTGATCTGCCGGAGCTCTGAATTCTGATGGCAACAGAAAAGTCATTTGAATATTAGCCGATGATTGCCTTCTATCGTCTGTTTGCTTAGCACGTCACACTTGAGGTTTGCCGGATGCTTGAGCCTGTTCCAACTCTTTATTCCTTAGGCATTGCACGCTTCTTTTCTGGCTTCTTGTCAAACCTCCTGGACACCATTGGCCTTCCTACCAAACATATTCTTCTTCATTACTTTCTTCTTCTTAATCAGACCAGTTTTGATCAACAACTCTTTTTCTAAGCCAATTATGAAAATTTCTATTTTTAAGCGTCGATCCATGTTATCATGATGATATGCATATTGAGCATGGATAGACCGGCGGTTGGCTTGAGATTGCCTAAACTCCCAATACTTATCACTGCACTCTAGATAGCTATTCCTGGTAGGCAACTTCAAACCTTTATTCCAGCAATGTCTGAAGAAAGGACAATTCCAATGCAATTCAACTTGCTTTCTTTCATACCTCTCTTTTTTTGTTGACGCTGGTATTCTTGCTCTTCTAACCAACGCTGATAATCCTTTTTTCTGCCGCTGCCATTTATTCAATAGAATTCGAGATGTAACCCGCGGCTCTGTTGCTCCACCTTTTGACGTTTCTCCCTGCTCATATCGGCTCTTTTGCTTGTTGCGACGTCTTCTAATTTCCCTGTATTCGTCAGCCGATATTTGCTTCTCGGGATCGACTGTTCCAGCTTCTCTTGGTTTGGTTGATTTTAGGACCTTAGTCTTTCCTTTGAGCAGCCTAGCATCGACCATGTTTTGATCTCTTGGGAAAGGATTATCATTAATTTTTATTTTCTGAGGCATATCAAATTTGAGTCTTCCTTGCGGAATAGCCCTCTGTATATACTGCCGGAAAATTCTTCATTCATTAGTGGAATGAGAATTAGCGTTATGGAACTTGCAAAACTTCTTATTCTTCAATTGATCCGGGGGCAACATAACATGATTATCCGGCAACTTGATCTATCCCTTCTCAAGCAAGAAATTGAAGAGCTTGTCTGATTTTGTGACATCAAAGTCATAGCTCTCCTCGACTCCTCTTCCCCAAGGATTTGGCACCATTATTGTATTTTTGCCCCAATTCCATTCAGCCGCAGCAACCTCTTCTTCTTCATCTTCATAGCCATCATCGACTGAGTATGGATTATAAGCTTCAGCCACTGTGGTACTCTTCTGGAATCGGGTATCTCTACGCATACTCTAGAATTGGCTATTGAGCGCTGCCACTCGTTGAGCCAATTGACCTAAGTTGTCAACTTCTTGTCCTAGTAGCTTTTCTTTCCATGTTGGTAGCATTCCTTGAATGGCCAAAGCAGCTAGCTGATCATCAGCCAAGTTTAATGAGAAGCACAAATTCCTAGTCTCTCAGAACCTCTGAAGAAACTCAGTGCCCAATTCATTAGTTTTCTGCCTTATAGTTGTCAAATCGGTAATCTTCTTTTCTCTAGTCCCAGTATAAAAATATGTATGAAATTTCTTTTCTAGGTCAGCCCAATTGGTAATGGAGTTGACTGGCAGTGATGAAAACCAGGTGAAGGCTGGCCCTGACAGTGACAGGGAGAAGAAACGAACTAGATGGGCCTCCTCAACTGATGCCTCACCCAATTGTGTAAGATACCGACTGACATGTTCTATTGTGCTTATGCTGTCTTGGCCAGTAAACTTAGCAAACTCTGGAAGCCTGTAATTTGCAGGAAGAGCGACCAAATCATACCATTCTGGATATGGGCGTTTGTACAAAAAGTTTAACCCTTTTGGCTTCAGACCGAACTGACTCTTCATCATCTCGGTCACCTTTAGCAACAACTCGTCAGCATGTGAATTTGGATTTCTCTACACCTGCTGACCCATCTGTGGATTGAAATCCCGTGTGCCTTGATACCCTAGATTTAGAATCATGTGAAGGGTGTTATAATCTATGCCATAATGATACCCTTGTAGAATCTCTATCTGCTAGGTCCTTTGCTGATTTGTTGCTTGAAGTCTCTGATTATAGACATGAGGATCTATATCTCTATGGATCCTTTGAATTGATGGTGCTATTTTTTGAGCCGACAACGGTATGTGGCCCGATGTGCCAAAATTAATCACCTGGTTCTAACCTTGTCCCGCCGGCTGTTGCACATGTTGTACTCATGATCCAAGATTATACTGTATCCGATTTGTAGTAACACCTTGAGCTTGTTCAGATGAACTCTGAACTGTCTGGACATCATCATTCCCAGTTGGTGCTGCTTCTTGATGGCTAGTACCAACTTGATTAGTCCCTTGAGTCGACGAATGTGGAATGTTGTAATAAGCCAGCCCAACCTGACCAACTGGAAACCCATAAAACACCTCTTTTGTGGCGTTGTGGAATGTGTCCAAGAAAGCTTCATTATGGCTTGATATGGCATCACGAACAGATTTGTTTATAGCTTCCGTAAAGAAACGCCTGTCTTCAGCTTCATTTGCATCTGTCTGCCCATACAACAGAACTCTTGGCAGTGGATATTTCTGAACAATTGTATTGTCATGGATTTTGGTGTAGGACAACAAACACTTGTTCTGAAATTCTTCTATAGCTTTGTCGATGACATCTTTATCTCCGTCAGGTAGGTCTTCATAATGTACCATAAGGATGTCGTTGTTGTTGTAAGCCGCCATGATGATTGTGGGGTCCCACCAGGCATGCCAGAACGTGTGTCGGCACTAAAATTTAGTCCCGTGCTGAGGGCACACGAGCAAGCCAGAAGGGTCTGCTCGATGGAGCTGTAGATCCGCCTGGCTTCAACGTAGGGATGGTCGATCCTACGTACTCCTCCCGAGACGTGCCAGTCAATTTGACCCTGCAATTGATAAGGAGAGAAAGCTAATCAGTAATTTAAGGCGGAACATGCCGGTGTTGCCAGGCAGTCCTGAATGTGCGGCTCTGAGAGCCGATATGGAAGGAGATCGACTAAATAGTCGATTCCAGCATATTCATAAGAATAAATCAGTTAAAGCTCATGGGGTTGGATAAGAAAAATCAGTTATCATTCAGGATGAATATCGTTATTTAGACAAATATTAGTCAATGGCAGAATCATGTTTATGCTAAGCCAATGACTACAAGTAATCGAATCCCTTTTTTATATAAACGAAGCATCTCATCATCATTTAACAATTTAATAAAGATAAATCTAATGAACATATTAGATCTCATCTATCGCTATGACCAGTGGGGCATGAGGCAGAATCATGTAGG
This sequence comes from Miscanthus lutarioriparius, assembly GCA_904845875.1. NCBI lineage: Eukaryota > Viridiplantae > Streptophyta > Magnoliopsida > Poales > Poaceae > Miscanthus > Miscanthus lutarioriparius. The sequence continues at coordinate 20,386,973 of CAJGYO010000004.1, forward strand.
CCATAGAAGCAACAATAGATTCGACGACCATAACTTATTACTAATATCAGTGGGGCATGAGGCAGAATCATGCAGGTCATAATACAATAATAAGATCATGGGGCTAACAAATCTTTCAACCTATCTCTACTTCAACGGTCTCGTGACATGAACTGCATATGTGAAAGCACTCGATATCGGCTAAAACAGCCGATTTAGGCATAGCGCACAGTTAAGGTCATGCCTCATCAAGAACAGACTACCAAATAACGATCTCCACTCCACGATGCTAACAGTGGGGTGTGAGGCAGAATCACATAGGCCGTGATAACGAGCCATGGAACGGTTTTCGTTAGCCAATAGATCTATTCAAGACCAGTCATGCCTTAACCGTACACTATGCACGATCAAGATTGATATAAAATACCCGACAAAACATAACTCATTGTTTAAGATGTAGATTAGATCAATTTAGATTAATAAACGATGGGCTACACAAGATATAAGGCCGATCTAGATCAATCCCAATCGGGCGAAGTGATATTGATGTAATTAAATAAATAATGGAAGCAATAAGCAATATCGATAACTTAATGAATCTATCCAAAGGAACGCCACCCTTAGATAGAGCCGATAACTTGACCTTAATCTAGTTTGAGCAGTGGAGGTTGACCGAATCGATGCCACCATACTTGAACTAAACAAGAATCGATAACTAGCTTATACCAGAGTCGTAGTGGAGGTCGACCGGATCGATGCAGCCGTACGAACAGAAGTATAAGCCATGACGGTACTTACAGACAAGCTGGAGGTCGGCCGGACCAATGAAGCCCTGCTCGCTGAAGAACTCACCGAGATATACTCTACTCCTACTCCTAAGGGGTGGCCGCAGCCGAAAAAAGTAAGTAACTTGTATTGGATTGATTGTGTGTATTTTACAATGGCTGGGGGTCCAATATTTATACATAGAGCCTAGACATGAATCCTACTCGAGCATGACTCATTACAATCTTCGGCATAGACGAAAACATTCCTAATTTAAGATAACTTGGACCCTAATCTTTCCCTTTTGTAGAGTCCGACATGTAGTTTCCAGGCGCCAGCCGTAGCTCGTCATCGCTATCTACTGACGTCATCCAAAGAGATCCGATTCCAGAGTTGTATTTGAATCAGCTGATATCGATCCTCATGCAATCGATTAGTTGATTGGCACGATTTGGGAAGCTTCGAGTTCCCATGTTTTTCTCTCCAAATTTTGGTGTAAACAGCAGTATCCCTTCCTTGGCACTTTTCCTCATCAAGTTGCCGTCCACCAGCATGTAATGCTTGCTTCGACGGATTAGGCGCTCGGTTTTAGTCTTGTCGGTGGGTACTTCAGCGCTGGTGAGGTACCTGATGAACTGTTCCCTCCAATCGGTGGTCGGTGAAGGAACCATAAGTACCAGCTGCTCGGCGGGGGGAATCTCTTGAACTTCCTTCTCTTCCTTAATGGATGGCGCCAAAAGATCTTGAACGAAGACCCCCGATGGAGTCACAGCGCGAGAGGAGGCTAACTTGGATTGGTGGTCGGTGAGCTGATTTTGATCTTGTACCACATGGTAGTACTCGATACTGTAGAATTTCCCTTCAAGCTTCCTGATTTTGGCACAATATGCATCCATCTTGTCGCTAGAGCAGGACCAGTCTTTGTTGAGTTGGTTGATGACCAGCGCAGAGTCCCCGTATACCATGAGGTATTTGGCACCGAGCTCAACGGCTATACAGAGTCCGTGGAGACACACTTCGTATTCGGCAACGTTGTTGGAGGCTAAAAAATGTATTCGAAGAACATATCGGAGCTTATCCTTGGTTGGCATAATGAACAGAATGCCCGCACCTGCACCATTGATGTTGAGGGCGCCGTCGAAGTACATCACCCAATGCTCGGGGCAAGTAGCGGCGATGGGCTCTTGAATCTCGGTCCACTCAGCGATGAAATCAGCGAGCGCCTGAGACTTGATGGTAGGCCTGCTTCTGAATTCGATGGAGTAAGTGCTGAGCTCGATAGCCCATTTGATGATGCGGCCGTTGACCTCTTTGTTGTGGAGAATGTCCCCTAGAGGGAACTCGGTGACCACGGCGATCTTGTAATACTCGAAGTAATGACGGAGCTTGCGTGACGTGATCAGGATAGCGTATAACAGCTTCTGAACTTGAGGATAATGAGTCTTAGGCTCGTTAAGGACCTTGCTGATGAAGTAGACCAAACGTTACACCTTATAGGTGTGCCCGGCCTCCTCGCGTTCAATGATGATAGCTGTGCTAACGACGCGAGAAGTGGAGGCGATGTAAATCAGTAGAGTTTCATCTGGTCGAGGCGCTATCATGATCGGAGGCTTTGTTAAAAATAACTTGAGCTGCTTGAAAGTTGTATCTGCCTCCTCCAACCAGGAAAAGCGCTCAGAGGCCTTGAGGAGTTTCAAGAAAGGTAGTCACTTTTCGCCGAGGCACGATATAAAGCGGTTGAGAGCAGCCATGCAACCTGTAAGCTTCTGTATATCCTTGACACATGTTGGCCATTTCATGTTGGTGATGGCAGAGACCTTGTCGGGGTTGGGCTCGATGCCATGGGCGCTGACAATGTAACCCAGCAGTTTACCGGATGGAACTCCAAAGATGCACTTTGAAGGGTTCAGCTTCCATTGGTACCTTTTCAAGTTGGCGAACATTTCTTCGAGGTCGGCGATAAGATCATCGGTGGTCTTGGACTTGACGACCACATCATCGATGTAAGCTTCGATGTTGCAGTTGATTAGTTGATCAAGGAACATCTAGATGGGCCTTTGGTATGTCGCCCCGATGTTCTTGAGTCCAAAAGACATGGTGGTGTAGTAGTATGCACCAAAAGGCGTGACGAACGACGTCTTGATCTGGTCTTCTTCCTTGAGGGAGATCTGGTGATAGCCGAAGTAACAGTCGAGGAAGGAGAGCAGTTCATAGCCGGCAGTGGAGTCTACAACCTCATCTATCTGAGGCAGACCGAAGGGGTCCTTAGGGCAGTGTTTGTTAAGATCAGTGTAATCAACATACATTCTCCATTCTTTATTCTTTTTTTGAATGAGAAAAGGGTTTGCTAACCACTCAGGATGATACACTTCTTTTATGAATCTGACAGCTAGGAACCGTTTTATTTCTACCCTAATAGTCTCCTTCTTGTCTAGCGTGAATCATCGGAGTTTCTGCTTGATCAGTTTGGCGGTCGGCAAGACATTCAAGGAGTGCTTGATCTTCTCCTGTGGTACCCCCGGCATGTCTGCAGGTTTCTAAGCAAACCCGTTGGCGTTGGCACATAGGAAGGAGACGAGTGCGCTTTCCTACTTGGGGTCGAGGTGAGCCCCAATCTTCACTATCTTGGAGAGGTCATCGAGGCCGGGGCTGACTTCCTTGGTTTCCTTAGACTTGGTGGAGGCGCGAGGAGGCTCCAGCGATAGGATCTCTAGGTCATCGGTGGGCACCATCTTGGCGTTAGTGACCACACTGGCCATCTGGATGGAGAGGTCGGTGGCTTCGGTGAGGGTGAGACTCTCTGTTTGCTCTTGGCGTAGGCGATGGAGAGGTTGGCCTATAGGGCCAGGACTCCTGTAGGCGAAGGCATCTTTAGCACCAGATAAGCGTAGTGCGATATAGCCATGAACTTGGCCAGAGCTGGCCGACCAAGTATGGCGTGGTAGGTGGTGTTGAAGTTGGCGACATAGAAGTTGATGTGCTCGACATGGTAGTTGCTTGTCGTGCCGAACTGTACTGGTAGGGTGATCTCTCCAAGCGGTTTGGACGCCCTACCAGGTACCACACCCTAGAAGGAGTCTGAGGGTGTGAGATCTGTTATCCCAAGGCCCAACTCCTTTAGGGCTCCAGCGAAGAGGAGGTTCAGAGCGCTCCCACCGTCGACAAGCACTTTTCTAAAAAGCACTTTCTGGATAGTTGCATCGAGGACGAGGGGGAAACACCCCGTGTAAGGGATATCTGTCCACTGGTCGGCCCGGCTGAAGGTGATAGGGACCTCAGACCAAGGGCGATAGCTAGGGTTGGCGGTGGCATCTTCTGTAGTGACGGTGAGCACCTGGCGGGTGGTGAGCTTTCGTTCTCTTCTGCTCTCGGTGGAGGCGAGGCCCCCGAAGATGGTGGTGACCACCTTGTCGTGATCCTGGAAGGCATTGTTGTTGCCCCCAGGTGGTTGGCGGCCTCCGGCGCCGTCGTTGTTGTTGTCGTCTGGCTTTTTGTCCTAGAATTCCTTAGCCAAGCCGAGGCAATCCTTCATCTTATGCTTGGCATTCTTGTGGAGAGGGCACGGGCCGTCGAGGGTGTTCTTGTACTGCTCGTTGTAGTTGTGCTTGGATCGAGGCTCGTTAACAGTGGTGATGATATGGTCTGGCCGGTGGCGGCGATATTGACCAGACTTGGAGCCTTCTAGCCGCTCACGGCCACTATCCCGGTGATGACCGCGGTCGTCGTAGCAGCGGTCATTGTGGCGCCGGTCGTCGAAGCAATCATCGCTGCGGTGAGTTGGGCGATGAGTGCCCACATTCTCATTGAAGCGCATGTTGGCTTCCTCGGCATTGGTGCACTGGTTGGCGGTCATGATCATCTCACCAATCCCTATGGGTGGCATGCGGTTGAACTTGGAGCAAAGCTCACGGTGATGGAGTCCTCGGATGAAGGCGGTGATGACCTCAACTTTCGTGATGTTGGGAATAGAATTCCTCATCTCAGAAAAGCGTCTGATGTAGCTATGGAGGAGCTCAAATGGCTTCTGATAGATGCGGTTCAGATCATGCTTGGTGCCTGGCCAAGTGCATGTAGCCATGTAGTTGTCCGTGAAGACCTTCTTCAGCTCTTCCCAGGATCCGATGGAATCTGGGGCAAGGCTTATGAACCAGTTCATGGCGGTTGGCGTGAGCATGATGAGAAGATAGTTTGCCATGACACTGGTGTCTCCTCTGGTGGTGTGGACAGCAGTGGCGTAAGCCTATAGCCACTGTGTTGGGTTCATCCTTCCCTTGTAGGGCTTGACCCCGGTGATTTTGAAACCATGGGGCCACTAAAGTGTTCGGAGCGCCCTCATGAACATTTAGGGCCCTTTGGGGTTGTTGACGCCATGATCTACAGTGTTGGCAGTGTTGAGCGGCTCGAGAGCTGAGTCCAGGTTACCGTACTCTTACTCGTACTCCTAGTGGTGGCGTAATTCTTCTTCATGGCGACTGAAGCGGTGTTCGTCGATACGTCGTCGCGCATCCTGAAGTTTGTTGAGGGGCACTCGGACATCCTGGTCGACCTCCTGGTCGTGTTGGCGAAGGTGCTCGACGCGGTTGTCCCTAGCTCCCCCTGAAGGGGCTGCCTGTCATCATGGTGCTGGTCGGTGAAGCGACTTGGGTGGCGATCAGATCTTGGTGCGGCTGATCAGCGAATCGAGGTTGTGGAGTATGAAGATCTATGATCCTGGTGGATCTCATTGACTTGACAATGTGTCACTTTAAGCATGGCGGTGACCTTAGCGACCTCTGGTGTCTGCGGGAGCCAGGCGAGCTCGTTGGCAGCCACTGCCAGATTGGCGCTTGGAGTCTTGTAGACGTCGTGGCCATCAACATGGACAAACTCGTCATCGAGGTTGCATTGGAGTGGCCTTCCTCATTTGCTCAACGCTGCACATGGTTGAAATTCTTGTTGATGTGGGCGGCGCGGTCCTCCTCAGTTTCCCCTTCTCATGGGGGGCTATCGACGCTGACGTTGAAGATTGCACCCCCATGAAAAGGAGGGAGAGGAAGTAGCTCAGTGGTGGTTTCAACGATGGTCTCCATAGAGCCCTGGGACTCAGAGTCTAGATTCTCCTCCAGGATGGTTTGGAGGGATGCTCCAGGGTGTCGGCCGACGTGCAGCATGTTGACGGCCGATGGAGGCTAGTCGGCGATCTGGTCGGTGGGAGGATGGACATCTCCAACCTGGTCGGCGAATTTGTCCCTTAGGGCATCTTGGTAGGTGGTGGCGACGTTGCTGAGCCTGAAGGGTAGGGCCATAACCCCTGGAGTTTCCTGAGCTATGTCTGATAGATCTGGATCAGAGGGTGGTCGGCGCTGAACGAGTGTGTCCAGAGCCGATTCAGCGATGGAGAGGCAATCGGCGAGCTTCTGACCAACCTGATCGATGGATGCAATCAGATCATCGTTGTTGATCAGCCTCCTCTGGTAGCGAGGAAGCGGGCGGCGAATTGTCGATGAAGGCAACCTTGGAGGCAGTTCTAAGATCAGATCTGCAGTCGTAGGTGTTGGGGTGACCGGCACAGAATCGATCTGCACCGGCTCGATGAGGTCTCCGACTCCATCTGCGTTGATGATCCACGAGATCAATCCGACCGTGAAGATCTGGCCAGGCTGTGGGAGGGACGAAGAGCCTACGGAACATACCATCTTGTTCGATATAGAAACAGCACGCACACCCCTACTTGGCGCACCAACTGCCTGAGGAATTACGACAACGGTGGCAGAACCAGCCACCGCCTGCACCGACGCATTCGGCACAGCACGTTGCGCCCCATGCGCATGACCGGTGGGTGGCGCCCGGGGTCGCGTCCGCTAGGTCCAACACAACATCATGAATGAGAGGAACGATGCCCCATAGTTCGCTTGGGCCCGCCAGAACATTGCTGCTGCGGCAATGCTTCTGCGCGGCGTTCCTGAGCGCGTCGACCCCTGAGAGCGGGAGGTCTACCGGAACCTCTAGGTTCTGGTAGAAGCTGCCGCCGTTCAATAGGTGGAAAGCTCCACATCGCGACTCCAACACGCCCCCTCACTCCCCACCAGGGGAACAGGGACGCGCCAGATGGATCACTCCATCCGCTCGCCGCTACAGCCGCCAAGTGCGGCCCGGGGGGTGGCAGCCGCACCACGGTCTGACCTGGCGCCTGCTCCACACCGACCGCCGATACGTGAGCAGCCCGGTCCACACCAGGACACTCATAGCATCATCAGCAACCGGTATCAGGCCCGGCATGATGATGATGTCCACTAGGCGGCGGCAAGAGCAGGCACCATGGATCCCAACCGAACCATCGAGGGGAGCGGTGAAACGCGCCCCAGGCATGGTCGCCGATCGAACAACCGGAGTCCCAGCCCTGAGGGTCCAGGGCTATGGGCCTTTGACCGGCGTATCCGGAGAGCACCGTTCCCACAGCGCTTCTGACCGCCCACCAACATCACCAAGTACATCGGGGAGACAAACCCCCACATTTGGCTCCAAGATTTCTGGCTCGCCTGTCGAGCCAGAGGGGTGGATGCTGACTATTTCATCATTCAGTATCTCCCCATCTGTGCGGAGGAACATGTTCGGGCATGGCTTGAATTCCTCCCACACGACAGCATCCGCGAACTGAGCGGACCTCAAGAGGGTCTTCATCAGAAATTTCCAGGAGACGTATGTCCGCCCTGGGAACTCCTAGGACCTCAAGAGTTGCCAGCAGGAGCCCAGCGAGTCCCTACGGGACTACATCCATAGGTTCTCCCAATGATGAAACTCCCACCCTAATGTCATCGACGCAGACATCATCAGTGCGTTCCTCTCCGGGACAACCTGTGAGTCCCTAATCCACAAGCTTGGGTGCCTGAAGCCCCGTACCACCCGTGACCTGCTCGACGTCGCCACTAACCACGCCTCCGATGAGGAAGCAGTCAGACCGGTCTTTAACGGAGGCCAGTACAAAGACAAGGCCAAGCGCACAGACCAAGACGAGGGCCCCTCCACACAGAGGGGCAAGAAAAACAAAAAAGATCGGCACCGGTCAGATAGCACCGCGTTGGTCGCCGTGACTGATCGCACGGCCAAGCAGCCCCAACAAGGACTGTCTGACCACTTCAACAAACTCATGGACAATCCATGCACCAACCATGCCTACCCCATCAAACACCTCTACAAAGGAGTGGGAGCTCCTCAAACGTTTCCTATGATAGGCCAGCGGGCCGAAGGAAGGGGACGGCAAAGAGGCGACGGCCAAGAAAGGAGGCATGACGGGCAAGAACGGGGATGATTTCCCTGACGCTGACGAATGCATCATGATCTTCGGCGGATCGGACGCCATTAGGTCCAAGCACCAGCACAAGGTTCGCTATAGAGAGGCATGCGCTGCTGAGACGGCCGTCCCCTCCTTCCTCAGCTGGTCGGAATCTCCGATCACCTTCGATCAGAGGGAACATCCCTCCCATGTCGTGAGATCAGGATGCTACCTGCTCGTCGTCGACCCCATCATCCCCAAGAAGCACCATACCAAGGTGCTAATGGACAGAGGCAGCGGCCTCAACATCCTATACATCAACACCCTCGATGCCATGTGCTTCCCCTGATCGGAGCTCCACCTAGTGGGCTCCCCCTTCCATGGGGTAATCCCGGGAGAGCAGGCATACCCACTCGGACAGATCGATCTGCCTATCACGTTCGGCAGCCGGGCCAACTTCCGCTCGGAGGTCCTCACCTTCGAGGTGGTGGACTTTCCAGGGTCCTACCACGCCATCTTGGGGCGGCCATGCTATGCAAGATTCATGGCAATCCCCAACTACACCTACCCCAAGCTGAAGATGCTGAGACCGAACGGCGTCATCACCGTGAGTAGCGCCTTTTTGCCCGCCTTCATGTGCGACCGCGAGCACTACGAGCTCGCCACTGTGGTCGTCAACTCGTCCGAGCTCCCGCAGCTCAGGGAATCATCGGCCCCGGCAGTCCTAGACTGCAACAAACTAACCTCCTTGGTGGCCTTCCGTCCGCTCGAGGAAACCAAGGCGGTGGGAATCGACCCCACCAACCCAACCAAGACGGTTTGGATCAGGACCCAGCTCCCGACCAAATAGGAATGCGAGCTCGTCGACTTCCTGCATGACAATCGTGATGTCTTCGCATGGCAGCCTTCTGATATGCCGAGCGTACCGCGGGAGGTCACCGAGCATTCACTGCGCCTTATCCTAGGCTCAAAGCCCACCAAGTAGTGCCTACGTCGCTTTGACGATGAGAGGCGCAGGGCCATAGGCGAAGAGATCACCAAACTCCTGGCAGCCGGATTCATTAGAGAGGTATTCCACTCTGACTGGCTTGCCAATCCTGTTCTTGTTAAAAAGAAGACCGGGAAGTGGAGAATGTGCGTTGATTACACTGGCCTCAACAACGTATATCTAAAGGATCACTTTCCTCTGCCGCACATAGACCAGATAGTCGACTTCACCTCAGGTTGCAAGATCCTCTCCTTTCTAGATGCCTACTCAGGCTATCACCAGATCGTGATGAAAGAGTCTAATCAGCTCGCAACCTCGTTCATCACCCCATATGGTTCGTACTGCTACGTAACCATGCCATTCAGCTTGAAGAATGCTGGCGCCACCTACCAAAGGTGCATGCAGCAATACTTCGCCGACCAAATCGACCTGCTCGATCAGCCTAACCAAACAGAGCGGCCAAGGCCAATGATCGTCGTCTATGTTGATGACATAGTGGTCAAGACAGCTCAAGCCTGTGACCTGACCGTAAACTTGGTCGCAACGTTCACGAACCTCCTAAGGTTCAACATCAGGCTGAATCTCGAAAGATGTGTTTTCGGGGTTCCAAAGGGGAAGCTGCTAGGATACATTGTGTCCGAGCATGGCATCGAGGCCAACCCCAAAAAAATCATAGCCATCTCCAACATGGGTCCCGTACACAACGTCAAGGGCATGCAAAGGCTCACCGGCTGTCTGGCTGCCCTGAGTCGATTCATCTCCCGGCTTAGCGAATGGGGATGCCACTCTACAAGCTCCTCAAAAAGACAGACACTTTCATCTGGACTGAGGAAGCCCAGTAGGCCATGGAGAGCCTCAAAGCATCCCTGATGTTAGCCCCGATCCTCGTCGCTCCTGAACGAGGGGAACCCCTTCTCCTCTACATCGTGGCCAGCAACCATGTGCTAAGCGCCGCGCTGGTCGTCAAAAGGGAGGAGCCGGGACACCAACTTAAGGTCCAGTGGCCCGTATACTTTGTCAGTGAAGTACTCACAGACCCCAAGGCCTGGTACCCCAGGTGCAGAAACTCCTATACGCCGTGCTAATGGCAACCCAGAAGCTCCTGCACTACTTCACTTCATACCCACTAGGGGACATCATCCGCAACCACGACGCTGCGGGACAGATCTGTAAGTGGGCACTCAAACTCATGGGCCACGACATGAGGTACATCCCCCATACCGCCATTAAATCTCAGGCTCTCGTGGATTTTGTCGCCGAATGGACAGAGGTACAGCTACCGACCCCGAATGTCACCCATGAGTACTAGACGATGTACATCGATGAGTCCGTAATGGTGCCCGGCTTGGGGCTAGAGTGGTTCTGATCTCCCCGTACGGAAGTAGGCTCCGCTACGCCATCCGCCTCCACTTTTCAGCCTCAAAAACGCCACAGAATATGAGGCCCTTATCAATGGACTATGCATCACCATTGACTCGGAACTGGTCGTTGATCAGGTCATGAAGGAGTCCTCCTGCAAAAGCCCCCTCATGACAGCATACAGCCAAGAGGTGCGCAAGCTCAAGGACAAATTCCAGGGGATCGAGCTACATCACGTCCCTCGAAGGGACAACGATGCCACCGATTTCCTTGCAAAATTGGCCGCTAGGCGAGATCCATCCCCGAGCAGGGTCTTCATCAACGACGTCCACGAGCCATCCGCCCGCATCCTAGAAAGTCCGATCCAGACACACCCCGATGCCTAGCCGGTGCTTTGGGGCTCTGACCCCAACGCCAAGCTAGCGCTCGGGGGCTCTGATCCTAGTACCTCTATGATGATGTCACCCGCGAATGTCGCCGTATTGGCACTCGATCAAACCGACTGGCGAGTGCCGCTACTCGCCTACCTCCTCGAGGAGTTTCTCCCAACCGAAAGGACTAAAGCCCAATGGATCGCTCGATGCGCCAAGACCTTCATCATGCTCGGTGACGAGCTCTACAAACAGAGTCCATCAGGGGTACTCATGAAGTGTATCCCCACCAACCAGGGGAGGCAGCTCCTCCTCGAGGTCCATGCTGGGATTTGCGGACATCACGCGGCCCCAAGGTCGCTGGTCAGAAAAGCCTTTCGCTAAGGTTTTTACTGGCCCACCGTGCTACGAGATGCAGAGGAGGTCGTCCACAGGTGTGAAGGATGCCAATTCTACGCTTGGCAAACCCATTTGCCGGCACAGGAGCTCCAAACCATCCCCATCACCTGGCCATTCGTGGTCTGGGGCCTCGACATGGTGGGACCCCTCAAAAAGGGCCCAGGCGGTTTCACTCACCTACTCGTAGCAGTCGACAAGTTCACCAAGTGGATAGAGGCCAAGCCCATCACCAACATCCGCTCGGAGGAGGCAGTCAAATTCTTCCTCGACATCATCTATCGGTTCGACGTTCCTAACTGTATCATCACTGACCACGGGACTAACTTCACCGGAAAGAAGTTCCTAGACTTCAGCGATGGATATGGCATCAGGATCGACTGGGCTTCGGTCGGGCATCCACGAACTAACGGTCAGGTCGAACGTGCCAATGGCATGGTCCTCCAAGGACTTAAGTCATGCATCTTTGACCGACTCAACAAGTACGTCGAGTGATGGGTTGCAGAGGTCCTAGCGATCCTCTGGAGCCTAAGAATGACCCCAAATCGATTCACAGGGTTCACACCCTTCTTCCTAGCCTATAGAGCTGAGGCAGTATTGCCCTCTGACCATGACCATGCTGCCCCAAGAGTGAAGGCTTTCGACTGCGACCGAGCCATGGAGGCTCAACAAGACGCAGTCAACCTACTCGAAGAGGCCCGTGAGACGACCATCATCCGCTCCGCTCGCTACCAACAAACCCTCCGCAGGTACCACAAAAGGAAGATCAGAGGGAGGATACTCGAAGTCGGCGATCTCGTACTCCGGAGGACCCAATCGATAAAGGAAAAACACAAGCTCTCTCGACCATGGGAAGGGCCCTATACGGAGACCAAAGTAATCCGACCGGGCGCCTACCGACTGGAGGACAACAACGGCAATGTTCTCACCAACACTTGGAACATTGAACAACTACGTCGTTTTTCCCCTAAATTTGGTCTAACCGCTTTTTAGTTAACGCATGCTCCTGTAAAAGCGCCCCAGCCGAAACACTTTCAGCCCGGGTCGCTCGGGGGCTCCACAAGGGTACAATATTGAATATTACCTCTCTTTTTTTACTATCACATGATAAACAACTTTGTCCCTGAACGGAAGCACATTCCATTCCTTTGATTGCCCTACGTGACTCTGTTCTTACTCCCAACCGAATGCACCCCGCCATCCCTAGGCTCTTAACAGCTGCAGCCTACGGAACTAATGGACGGGTGAAAGAGAGAAAAGGATAAAAATGAAAGTTACGCTAGGATAAAAACAAGGAACGAATATCGTGGTTCTGTCACAAAAGCAGTACTGATGTATTCATTGATACAAAAAACTATTCATACGGGGACTCACCCACAAACTCAACTATTACATTTTCTACTACTACAAATACTACTACGGCCGCTCGACGACATCGCCTGAATGCCAAAGGACAAACCACGGCACACGATGCCGGACATAACCACAACCGCTGGTGCCCCACCCGGTTCCGCTCCCTTGACTTCGACGAGCGCAACGGGTACCTCAAGGGACCCACTCGATTTCGCTCCCTCGACTTCGGCAAGCGCAACGGGTACCTCAAGGGCGTTGCACCCATAGATGCTTAGCAGAAGAGCATGGAGCTCCTGACCTTCTCATGTAGTCGAGGCAACTCCTGGGTAGGGGCGCTGCTACCGAGGTATGGCCGCCATGGCTGGAAGAAATCTCATCAAACTTTATGAACTGGCCAACCTGAGCAGCTGCAAGCGTGGAACCCTCCACCGGCACAATCCTGAACAACTTCCCCTCCGACAAAGCTCACCCAGTGAAGATCCACCAGAGAAAATCCACACACGGCTCCATCCCAAAGAAGGCCTCGCAGATTAATCTAGCACCGCCCGCGGCAGTCTCTAGTTCGACATCACGCTCCGGGTTCATGAAAGGATCTATAAGTCCTCCCCCTCGCTCACCCCCTCTCTCACTTAGGAACCGCTGCGGCATACAGGCACTCTCGGTGAGAAAGGAGGAGAGACAATAGTTGGAGAACAGGCAAAGGACTACGACGGAGAGCCCCCTCATTCCCCCTATTTAAGGAAGAAACATGGCAGCCAAAGAAGGGCAAAAGACCAGAGCGCAAAACTCTCCCCCTTCCCCCATTCAATGCGGATGGGAAACGATGGGACACGCCCTGACCGAAGGGACGTGCACTGACCGACGGAACGGCGCCGGGTCAGACGAAACGCCGCCTGGCGAGACAAAACGTGGCCTAGGTATGGGCCACCACTATCGCATGACTGGGCATGAAAACAAAAGTGTCACCACACGCAGGCAGCTCTCCGCATCCCCAGGCGGGACTTGGAAAACCCCAAAATGGAATCTCCATCGGGAGAGACCATCGGGCTTCCTAAGTCGATCGAACAGCTCAGAAAGACACACCGAGACATAGGTAGGAAGCGAAGGGACGCCCCATGTTGGCCATGCCGACTCCATCACGAATGACGAGCACGGGTCCCGGTCGGACGTTTCCGACTAAAGCTCTCCAAACCCCATCACTCAAGTCATCAAGGTGAACACTACCAACCCCCTCTATTTCTTTATAATCATTTCATACATCCATACGTGCATTCATTCCAAATGCCCGTGCCTCCCGGACGATTCAGGCCCTGAACCGCTCGGGGGCTCAGGAACTAAGCATCGCACGTGTAGTGAAATGCACCACAACGCTCCGTGTTGCGTCACGAAATGGTAGTTGCCTCATTCGACATGAGCAACAATAGAGCTAGGGGAGAAAAATGCAGATGAGTCCCGTACGGCCCTCACCCAGTCTGGCAGACCGGGTCATCTTAACCTTCTTGTTCGATCCTGAACCTCTCGCCAAGCCCATAGAATCTCCATTGAGGGGAGGCCGTTAGGCCACCCGGGTCAGTCTTCGGAACGACCCAGGCATCTAACGGGTTGCAGGTAAAGGAGCAGTGGAATGTCACAAGAGGGCTATGTTGACCCTATCATGAACGATGAACCCAGATTTTGCTCGATCATACCCGTTAGCGAACTCACCGAGCGCGTCACTCGAGCCCGAGCAATCGGGACAAGTGACAAAACTCAGCCCCTCCGGTTGTGAGGGACCGAGGATGGGGTAACGCACACAACTCACACTGACCCCTACTAAGGCCCAGCAAGGCTCGGGGGGTCAAGACACAAAAAGCCTAGGTCTGTGACCCCGAACTCGCCCCTTCCGACTTCACTCCAAACACCTAGGTCTACGACCCTGATCTAGCCCCATCCGGCTATGCTCCGACTGCGCTCCAAGCACCTGTGTCTGTGACCCCGAACTCGCCCCTTCTGACTGCACTCCAAACACCTGGGTCTGTGACCTCGATCTCACCCCATCCAGCTACGCTCCGACTGCGCTCCAAACACCTAGGTCTGTGACCCCGATCTCGCCCCATCTGGCTACGCTCCGACTGCGCTCCAAACGCCTAGGTCTGCGACCCTGATCTCGCCCCATCCGGCTATGCTCCAACTACGCTCCAAACACCTAGGTCTGAGACCCTGATCTAGCCCCATCAGGATCCGCGAGCACCGCCTTATCGCCTCGCCTGATCCCTAAAACTAATGAAACTAACTGCCTCGCCCGATCCCGCGGCGCGCACTGACACCAGGACCAGCAAGCACCGTCTCGTCCAAGTCCCTTGACTAACTTCCTCGCCCAATCCCATGGCGCGCATCGACGCTAGGATTAGTGAGCTCCATCTCATCCAAAACCCTTGACTAACTTCCTCGCCCGATCCCACGACGTGCATCGATGCCAGGATCAGTGAGCTCTGTGTCGATCCAATCCCCACACCTAAACCGCCTCGGCTACACAACGATGCCTTGGTTGACAAAACTCCGTCCCAACTAAAAACACGCACACACACCCGCTAACAAACACCCCCCAGACGGTTCTACCCAAACCGCCCGGGGGCTTGGGGCTACACCCACGGGAGCGCTCGCGCGCACCCACCGATGAAAACTTCCCCCACCGACAACACAGAAAACCCCCAGACGGTTCTGCCTGAACCACCCAGGGGCTCAGGGGCTACACCCACGGGTGCGCTCGTGCGCATCCGCCGTCAAGACAAAAAATCCCTCGGACGATTCTGCCTAAATCACCTGGGGGCTCGGGGGCTCCTGTCGGGTTCATAAACCCAGGGTCCCTCGGGGACCGGCTTCCACGCCAAGGCTCAGCCCAAGCAGACAGCACGCAACTCATGGGCCAGCCCAAGTACCTGAGCGCCGGGCCGGAGGAGTGATCCAATCTCCTACTGGAAGGTCAGGCCAAGAAGGAACAGCACCCGTTTTTCGGCTCTAGCCCACCTCTCCGACCAGAGCGCTCGATCCGGTCGCCAGCCCGCCTCCGGACGGCCTCTCCGACCGAAAAGCCTGGCCAAAAGCACCACTTCCAACTCTGACCCCGCACTCTCCGACCGGGGATACGCCCAGCCCCTGCTCACCGCTCTTCTCCGATTGGCGCGATTAGAGCCGATTGGGATCAATCGACCGGGGACGCCCGCTCGGTAGGGACCAGGAGACGTGTAGAGAAAAGCGGGGTGAGGCGCACAAGTCAAACCATGGTACTAGGGACCATACCCTGTATGGAACAGTACTCTGCAACCGTCCTGACACAAACAGTGTTGTAGGCGCCTACATTTCCCCTCAATATTATGGGTGCCATTATACTCCCATACGGTAAGGCTCCCCCACATGCCTCTAGGCATCAACAGTGTTGTGGGCGTCGAGATTTACCATACCGAGTGCACATGGTGAAACTCCTCACATGCCTCTAGGCATCAACATTGTATGTAGGTACCGACATCTGCCATACCCAGACAAGGACGACAGAACCTCCCAAGTGCATCTGACATCCAACAGTGTTGTGGGCGCCTACCATCATCCTGTGCCCATTGGCGTGGGCAACAAGGCTAGAAGCATTCGTACTCCCTCCCTCTCACTTGTAAGGCCATCCCCTTCATCTATAAAAGGGGACGTGCCCTCTCCCAAAAAATAGAGCCCTCTTTAGTTAATCAACATCAATCAAGTTCACTAGCTCACAATCATAGAACCGCTGGGTTCGGACCTCAAGCACACGCTTGAACACTTAGCTCACAGCGTAACTCATGTCGCTCTTGGCCCTTCTGACCAGAGCCGACCAGACCTCATGTACACCCCATCTTTCTCCTTCTCGTTTGTAACCCCACTACAAACTTCGAGCACCTGGGCTTAGGAATAAAGTCACTGACCGACTCAAACTGGATGTAGGGCACGTTGCCTGAACCAGTATAAACCCTATGTCATTGAGTGCTAGGCCACCTCCGATCACAACGTACGGCAAAACTATAAATATTTACTAGTTGGTCACTTTCTGTACTGACATAACCGGAAAGTAATTACAGATTAAAGGAATCATTGGATCATACGTATCCTAACAGATCTCGTAGTATCTTCAGGATATCTTCCCGGTGTCTTGCGGGAGGCGCCGAGTAGAATCGTGCCCCGCAAGGCTTCGTCTTGTGGGCTGGGCCGCCCCTAGGGGCGCCGCCCATGTGGTCTGCCATGGGTATCCGGGGTCGTGCCCCCCACAGAAAGTATTCAAACAAGTTGATTTCAAGTTTAGTTCAATTTGAAGAAGAATAGCTCAATGTGTTGAAATCTGTCCTATATTTGAAAAAAAACTATAGTGAAATCTTGCTAGCTGAGATCAAATCTTTTTGTATTGGCTTGAAATTTGGTAAGCATGCTCTAGACTTATGGTATTAGCTTATGTATAAATTTTATGAGAATTGGATACGAAATGCTTAGGTTTTAGAGTGGATCTTGTCAGCTATAGTGCAACAGTTTTCAGCATGTAGCAGTATAGAAAGATGTGAAATCTGGTTGCAATCTAGAAGTCAAATGAACCTCAATTTTTTTTGGCTGCTATATAACTTAGTGAAGCACATCTCGACGAAATTTCATGGCATTTGGATTTGTACATTGTGAGATATGGATATTTCTTTGAAGGATACAGAATCTGCCAGAAAAGTGACAATTATTGGATTGTTCAAGGGTCACTTTAATTGAAAGGCCCTCAAGTTGGAATCATATTTATAAGTGGTTGAGGGATCTAAGTTTGGTTTTGGATGGATCTAGAAGCATGACAAGTAAAGGGTACAAGTCCATTTGATTGTGGAGTGTACTTGACACATATTTGGTACTCAAAGTGAAGATCAAGATCAAACTCAAGATGAAGAAAGAGTTTAAGTTATAGTTATTATTAGAGATCATTTGATAGAAAGAAGAGGACTTAAAAAGGTAGAAACAAAATGACTTAAAAAGGGGGTTTCAAGGTTACACATCATATTAAATCCATCACTTGGATCAATCAATTAAGTCATTTCAAGTGAGTGTCAAGAATGGTTTTTTGGAGAGAGATCACTTCTCCCTATGTGTAGGGGCTTGCCGCCTTTTGTAGGTAAACCAAGTGTGATACTTGGAAGGCTAATATAGAAGTGGCGATCTAAGGGTCATTCGAGATGCTTAGTTGAAGAAATCTAAAGGGTTGATCTAGCAAGCAAGCAACACCTAAAAAAGAGCAAGTCATTGGAATTCAAATGATATTCTCACATTTGGTGCTCTCAAGCAAGCAAAGATGAAGTAAAGATGCAAGCCAACCACAACAAAAAGTGCACTTGATCATTAGTGGTTCACATTTCATATGGATGAAGAATGGATTTCATTATTGATGATTGGTCTTCACCAAGCTTATAAATTGGACTTCACATTGCTATCGGAGAAATGAATTGGAATTTATGTGACTATCCTCTTCTCCAACATAGCAAAGGTATCATTGTAATGTGCATGATCATTTTTATCCCTTACTAGTATACAGTTAGTTAATATAGTACATGCTTATAAGATCATGCATGACAAATAAAATTTTAAAATTCATAGCCTACCACTATTGTTTGAATGATTAGTTGGATCTGGTGGTAGTGTATGAGTCTGTTCATGAGCTAGTGAACCCAAGTGCTTAATCTATATTGGATTGCCAACAAGTGACAAGTACAACCTTGATAAGATAACTGCTAAATGCGTATGAGGAAGCTTAGAGAGGGTTCAAACCGAACTTGGAAGCTTAGGCAAATCAATCTAGTTCAAGTCATTACTAGAAGCTCATGATAATGATAAGAGTACAAGAACAAGACAACAATGCAAATTGATATCTAGTTTGTTTGTTTCAAATGGTATCTAGACTGAAATGATTCTTCAAATAGTATTTACAAATGACGTCCAGATCAAGCTACAAGTGATATCCTATAAATGGTACTAATGAAGATGACAAGTGTTCAAGAAATGGTCATAATTAACAAATCCTACAAGTGGTTCCATGCTAGTTCTTACACGTGGTATATCTAGATTATCACTTTGTTACAAGATATTCATACAAGTGGTATCTAGCACATCAAATGGTGGTTCCACAAGTAATCCTCAACTTTAAGTGATCATCAAGTGAAGAAAGTTCCTTCACATACAAGAACTCAAGATTATCAAGTGGATGACCCATGCTATGACATAGGTGAGATTGTGATAGAACCGCCTAATCTAATGCCTCCCAGGAGTACTTGTCTTCCATTAGACACTAAGTTTCCAAGAGAGGACACTAAACTACGTAGTTCCGTCGAGCACACCCTAAGGGAGAGCTCAAAAATCCATATTTTTCCATCAGGATCGTAAATGAGAGAATAAAGCTTACAATATTCTTAAGTCATTTCTTACATCACTTTATTATAGTACCAGAATATTACCTCAATTCATTATAACAACAGAATATACCAATGTTATCAGCGTTACAGAGGAAGCATGATTAATTTAATGACATGGTGGAGCATTAATATAGTAGACATTTTATACAAGAGATGCTAGCAGATTTTACATCTTTTCTTATAAAAACCTTTAGTGAGGGTTATAAATAAACACTAGGGTCATAGCGGGAAAGGAATCCTCTCTGAGCCCACCAGAAGGTTTCCACACACAAGAGTCAGCTCTAAGCATTCTTTGATCACCTGCAATAGGGAAATAAAATCCTGAGTACTCGATTGTACTCAGCAAGACTTACCCAATAGGAGGAAAATAAAAGACTCCAAGGATATGCAAGGCTATCTGGTTTGTGGGTTATTGCATCTGTGGAAGCATTACTAAATGTGCGCCCTTTTATTCAATTTCATTAGCAGACATCATTAGTTCATTAACTAACCATTCTATGTAAGTACCTATGCTACTTTCAAGCAGGTGGTAAGCAATCAGAACCATTTTACCATCTTTCATATTCCAGTTCTTACTACGGTGCTAGACCATAGCCAAGTTGGTACCGTATCACACGGCGATTAGTGAACCAATGTATCCCAGCTGGGTACCCCAAAACACACGCCCCACTTGTACCCCAGGCACAAGCAAGACTAACCCATTCCACTCCTGTCATGGGGTCTAGGTCCCCATCCAAACTTCGACTTCAAGCCCCCACTCCTGAGTCCCGAAAAGAGCCAGAACCCACGACAAGAGCGCAATGAGCCTTCCCGCTCCCATAAGCAACTATGTGCTTAGGATAATAAGTCTGTGACCTGGCTACCATCCACAGCAACGGACGGTCCTCAATCTACACAGGCGGAACAAGTGCAATCCGAGCCTCGCTCAAATGCCTAACCAAGTCCAAATCCAAAGTACCATTCTGCCCGGTCTCCAATTATCAGTCATATATATTCCATGTGATAGTAATGTAATAACAACAATAATATCTTTTCTATCTCTCATGAGTGACAGATAATCACTCGACTTCTACCAGGTCATATAGCATAGCAATCTACATGATCCTGACATACTAGTAGGACTCATAGGATAAGGATATACATATGCAAGTGGGTTTCATTCAACTCCTTAAAACTTAATGCACAAGCGTAAAATAAAGTGCAGAATAATAGGGGTTATGCTCCGGGGCTTGCCTGGGTAAGATATAACCAAAAGTTAGCATTCTATCATAGTGACACGATCATCAAGGCATCATCTTTTCCTCTACTCTAGTCGACTCTATGATCCATCGTTGTTCCTATTATGATATACGTGGATGCAACGCAGAGACATAAATAATCAACGGCAACTGCAACTCTAAAATATGATTACGCTCCGCAAGCTAACGAGCTAACTTTACTGACTAACATACTAGTCTACGTACCCACTTCATCAAGTAAGGCTTTGCTTTCAGAAAAATGTTTTAGTTCTAAAATCCCAAGGCTTTTCGGCATTCTATTGATTAAACATATATTTTTGAACTAGGGCTCATTTAGCTACCTTAGCAAACTAATTATTATGGAGCTACAAAAATTACAGTGAGCACCTAATAATGTTAGGAATTTACTGTAAAAGTTTCAGAGCCAACACTATCACCAATTTATCACAAAAATTCATACAAGTTTATATTTTATAATATTAAGCATCTCAAATTAATTAGATAACTCTGGAAAATATTATAAAACTATGGGAACAAAATATACTAGAAGATAGATCATGATTTTAGGAACTTACTAAAATTGGTTTCATAATTTTTGGTTAACTACACCATTTTATATTGAATTTACAAGTTTACCTTAGAAACTAAATCAAAATTGCACTAGAAAAAGAAAAGGGCCGGCAGCAACCCATTCTGGCCCAGTGCGGGTCGTGTGTGCGCCGTGACGGCCTAGCATGGCCTAAGGCCAGGATGCCCGCGTGCGCTTGGGTTTTTGGATAATCACGTGGAGCAACAGAATACTATTACTTTAGACTCATGCTTTGCATTAAAGACCCTGGAATGCGTTGCCTTTGCAATGGGGCGGTCCTCGGCATACCCGCGTGTGGCGGTGCGGCACACCGGTGGCAATGGTGGTTACGCTGGGCCAACTAGGCTCACTATGATGGAAGTAAGGGGCCGACCACCATCTACAGCTAAACGCGCAAGGATGGGTGGAGGTTAGGAACTCGGAGACGCACTGTCGCGGGCTATAGCAGCGAGCGGGTAAGCACCAGTAGCTCACCAGAATTCATGCTGTGGTGACAGTTGAGACGAAGGAGTGTCGAGGTGGCCTAGCCACGTGCGAGCCGCTAGGGCGATGGTGCTTCGGGATGGACACCCATGCGTCACCACATCGCTGGTAAGCGCCCTAGCCAAATGGCGCGAGAACCAGACAGAGGAGGTCAAGGCGAGCTCCAGGATACAAACAACTGAACTAATTTGGACCTTACCCCAATTTCATTGGCACGGTGGCGCACCTGGCCGACGGCGAGAGAAACCAGAAATTTGCCGCCAGTAGTGCTCGATTGCGCCAAGGTGATGGTCAGGCTACTAGCTAGCTTTCTTCTCTAACTACTGGAATGCCTAATTGAAGTGTGGTATCCCGAAGCACACATATTTGTCGTGCGAAGCGGCGATTTGTCGGCGATGAGGGTAGGCGGGGCGGTAGCTCTTCAAGCCTATGCCTGCTTCGGTCGAGGCTGTGTTAATGAAGCGAGGGAGGGCAGTGACACCACGACATGAGCATTAGTGCGATGTGACTACGAAGGCAGGCAGCGGCTTGGTGAGTAGGTGATTCAAGCGATGGACAGAGCACCACGTCGGCAAGACGAAGGCCGCCACGACGTCGGCTTGGCCCCGTTCATGGAATGTCCAACAGTGTACACGCAGTAGAGACAGTACCATCGGATAGGGCCAGACAGCGGCATCGGATTGTAGAGAGGATGGGCGCGACGGCGCCGGCAGCAGGGATAAGCCCACGCGTGCAATGGCAAGAAGGGCAGCAGCGGGGGCAGTAGCACGACGGCTAGCAACTGTAGGGCGAAGACAGTGGCCCGCTGGAGCCGGCCACGGCCAACCCATGGCCAGATAGGCCATCCGGGGTCGGCACCACGGTGCGCGGAACGCGACCAGCCGTGCGACGCCAAAAGGCCACGCGAGGTGACCGTGCGCTTGAGCCAAGCATATGACGTGCACGAATTTTAAAGCATAGCAAAGGATGCCGATCATCTCAAATGAAGTTCAACCAATCCTACTAACCTAAAGTCGACACTACCAGCTAGCTAGAGGAGCAATTGTAACATCCTAATGGGCCAAAGTGGGCCCAATCAATCCAGTTGTGGGCCGGCGGTACTACAGCAGAAACGGGATGGGTACTGTAGCATCCGAACTCCGGTACTGTAGACCGAGCACTGTTCACCCAAAAATGGGTCGACCAAGTTCAGGTACTGTTCACGGGTTACTGTATCACCACGGAAAATGCTGCGCAACGAGTTTAGTATGAAACTCTGAGATTGCCGGATCGACTTAAATACCAACCTTCGGTTAACCGTTTTGAACGAAGCGATGACGAAAGTTCAAGCGGGTTGCTACGCGGGTCGGACCACTCCATGTATGTCGGGACTGGACGTTACAGCAATTGTCATGACCCAAGAGTAACCAGAGAGGGAGATAGGGATGTGCCAACATGAGTTCGTCACGCTGATCGCCGGTTCACGAATCGAGCACCAAATCATGATTCACAGCGTGTTCTAAGGAGGTTTGGGCAATTTTAGAGTGAACAACGTGACATTCAACACAATTTCGACCTATGCCATGCTCAAGCACTCACTTTGATGCAATCAACAATATCAAAACATGCAACTAGTGTTTAAACATTTTTGTTAGAAATTAAATGTCAAAATAGCATTGTCTTACTACTTTTCCATACTTAGAAAAGTTAAGGATTCAATTCAAACTAACAGCCATTAACACTTTTGTTACAATTTTTAAAAGGCCAAAACCCTATTAACTGCTACCAACAATATTTCATGCGATGGTCCATACCTTATACTAACCTATAGGAGCAAAATATTTAAGCACCATTTAACTATTTTGATCAATATAATTCGCCAAAAATGGTATTTTAACAATAGTTCAAGTGTTTGCCGACTTAACGAAAAGAGCTTATCTTAACGTCAAATTTGATTTTTGAGCTCCCAAAACACTAGTTAACAACATCTATTTTCCAAAAGTTAAAGTTGCCTTTCCATCTACTAAACTTGTACTTCAATTTTTATTTAAGTACTAAATACAAGTTATGTTTGATCCTTGTTCATAGAAATTGTTTTTCGCCTCACGTGCGTTATAAATTTTTAAAACCCGGAAACTTGTTAAGCTAACCCTTCTTGGTCCTAAATTTTGGTGTTAAGCAAGCTCGTAACACCAGGGGTGTTACAGAGATGTCCCACTGATTGGTATCAAGGTCAAAGATCCTACATGAGGTATCTAAAGGGCTACAAATGGTGTCATTCCAACATATGGTGGTGTCCACAAAAATGCAAGATCCAAGTGTCAACCATCTACCCCAATGCAATCATTTGTATCAATAAGAAGCACACCTTTTATGAAAATTGATGACAATGGGGATGAAGTTGGAACAAAGATATGTAAATGCATCATGGAAGAGAAGTAGAAGGTGGACATGGACAAAGAGGGAGCAACATTAAAGAATGGAGAAGGATCAAAATTCTTGGACAAGAGAAGCACACAAGTAGGGGGAGCAAGCTCATGAACTTGATCGGTTGCATTTGATATGTGCATATTCATGTGCTTGCTTGCATTGCATAAGTTTTAAATTTGATATACATGCTTGTGTGGTGTATGCTAATTATAAAATTTGATTGATGAAATAAAAACTAGCATGCATAGGATGATAGCTAGACTCATGGGGTATCTAGTGTTTTTGTTTCCAAGTGGTATCTAGCTAACCATGGTGCTAAGGATGAACTTAAAAGTGCAACTTCGATTGGTATCACGCTCCAAAGATTTATTCTATACACCTTAGCATCATTTGGTAGTAATTACTCTCCCACAATTCTAATCTATATATATGTGCAAGTTTAAACCAAACACACTAGCACATATGTAGGGGGAGCTAATACTACCAATTCGGGTATGTGGTACTTGTCCAAAATCATTTACACATGGTAAAATTGCTTGGGCAAGCAACTCAAATCCATTTGAGCTTAATTTCCATATCTTTGTAGAGTTGTCATCAACTACCAAAAAGGGGGAGATTGAAAGGTCCATAGTTTGGTTTTGGTAATTGAGTGACAACCTAGGTGGACTAATGTGTTTAATTTTGAGATACACAGGTGATTAGTACATAGGTACACTTGTGTGAGCAACTCAGGCCATGATGGTGAAGATGACTTGGATTTGTTGCAAGGCTCACACTTGTGATGAAGGAGCTCATTGCTTATGAGACATAACATTGAGTCATGTGGCTAAGGTGGAGAAGATCTAGACAAGACTTGGCTTGATGGATTGGTTGCAAGCGTGAAGGGCAAGTTGGAGGCTTTGGAGCGATGGACCACGTGATTGTAAAGCTTAAGCAAAACTTGGCACTGATGGATGAAGGCAATGGTGAAGAGCAAGTGAAGTCAAGATCGATGAACCAATACGGTCACGTGATGATATGAAGTGGATCATATCATTTGTGATATAGTTGGTGCATGTGTTGCATCAATATTGGAGGAGATGAAATGGAATGCGCAAGGCAAAGGTATAACCTATAGGGCATTTTATTTCACCAGTCATAGGTGTGTAGAGAAGTTGATGATCGGGTTTAGGATAGATGGCCGTACTATTAAGAAGGACAAACTTGTTTGCATATCGGTCATCTAGTGCCACTCGAGTGATCTAGCTTTGCATCGTTGCTAGGATCGAGTGGCGTGGTGAAAAGAGAGCTAATCCTTTGATAAAATGTTTGTGAAAAGCTAACACACATGCACAAGTTGTTGTACACTTGGTGGTGTTGGCATATTTGCAAAGGAGATGAAGTTGGAGAAGAAAAGGAGAAGAAAAGCGTAAGCTTGGGTTTTCTGAAGGTCAAAAAATGCAACTAAACTTGTAGCCAATGCGCAGCCCTACCTGGGGTGTGGCACCACCCTTTTCAGTGTGCACCACCGCCGCTAGGATGGTGGCACTGCCACCCCCTGCAACGTGCCCATTTCAGCAGCACCACCCTTTCGTATTTTTGGCATAACTCTTAGCTCCGAACTCTGATTTTGATGATCTAGGACTTTTCGGAAAGCTAATGAAATTCTCTACAAGATTAAAGTGTGAAAATTGATTTGGAGAAAGTTAGGGGAACTGGACTGTCCAGTAACCATGGCAGTGTGGCACCGCCCCTTTTTTCAGAAAGGGAGGATAACTCGTTGGGGAGCACCGCCCCCCTAGGGTGGTGCACCGCCCCCCTATGTTCGATGCCAAGGTCTCAACGGCTAGTTTGAACTAGCAGTTTCAATTCGACCATTGGGCACCGCCACCCTATGTCCGGTGCCCGCACCAACCTGTCAGGTGTCCGCACAAAAATGTGTTCCAAAGCTTCAACGGCCTGTATTTGGCTTGGGGCTATTAATAGAGGTTGAGCTCGGGCTTGGCTAAGGCTGACCACCTTGGGAATGTGTTGCCCTTGTGTGTGCTTGGTTTGAGAAGCCTCTAACTCACTTGTGCTTGCAAGAGTGCGAATCGATTGCGAGTGAGTGATTCTAGTGCGTTGCATTGTGAGATTGCATCGAGTGGCACTAGGTGTTCATGTTGTAAGCCGGTGGTGCTTATTATTCTTGGAGATTGCCACCTCCTAGATGGCTTGGTGGCAAGTTCTCCATCGTGAGGCATGCAAGATGATCGTGCGGTGCTCCAGAGAAGGATTTGTGAGAGGTACTGTGCTCATCCCATGGGAGCCATGAAGAGCAACACTAGTAGAGCGTGTCATTGAGCTACCCTCACTTTTGGTGTAGGTTCTTGTGGTGCCCAATGTGTGGGCTTGGTGGGTGATGCCAATTAGCCGTCGAACCACTAAGTGAGCAGTCGACACAATGGGGACTAGCGTGTTGGCAAACACGTGAACCTCGAGAGAAAAATCACTATATCATCCTTGTCTCCCCATTGGTTTGCATTCCCCTATACACAAGCTTGTACTTACTTGTCATACATTGTGCTTGTGTAGTTGCTCTTATAATTAGTTAGCTTGTGTAACTTGCTAGTTACCTTCTTGCTTGTGTAGCATAGAAATAGCTCCCTTGCATTACTAATTTGGTTTTAGTAACCTTGTCTGTTACATTGCTTAGGTTGTGTAGCTAAGTAATTTGAGCTCTCTAATTTAGCTTGTGTGGCCTTATTATTGAGCATTGCTAGTGAGGTTAGGAGCTTTGTGCTTTTTTCTACTATCATGTGTAGAAGCTCCCCGGTGCTTAAGAACTTAGATAGAGGGGTGTAGTCTTGGCTAGACCGATAGTTTTAATTCCGTATTTGTTTTAGTTAGCCAGCACGTCTATTTTTTAGAAAGGACTATTCACCCCCTCTAGTCCGCCATCTCGACCCTACAACGGGGTCAGGGGCCATCCCACGAGTAGGGGCGCACATCATGCTTAGCAAGCGGGCAACATGGGCGGGGGCGGCACGAGCGAGGGCGGAGGTGCGTAGCGCAGCATTACCATTTCTTCTTGCATGCACAACCTTAGGCTTGCTTTCCTCACTCTCGTGAAGTCGCTCAGGACGACCGGACGACAGACCTTTGGCAACCTTTGGTGTCGGCCTCACTCTCGCGAGTTCGGGATGACCGACCTTTGGCTTTGTCAGGCTTATCATGTCTCCGATGTTGTCGGGTGAAAGAATACCTTTGTGCCCCTAGTGACCACAACTCAAATAGTGACCTTCGGCGAACTTGGGCATGGTTTTTTTGAGGTCAACGCCAGGGGGGAGAAAATCCTCCCCACCTAAATTTTCATTCCACAGATGCCGGACATGCTGGGGGCTGGAAGGGCGTGGCGCTAATCCAATTACAAAGTTTCAAGAAATACATGACAAGGAGAGAGAGGGATTACAACACTTAACTGAACAACAACAAACACAACATGATTCAGCTACCAAGTCTGCCTACTAACCAAAGCGACTGCAAGCACAACTTACTAACCTATGCCACCACCAAAGACATACTCCAAAGAGCTCCACACCACATGCAGATGTAAGGTATTGAGTGGGATCCGATAGACGGCAGCCAGGAAACCGCAAGGCATAGAGTCGGAGCCAATAGGTGGCAGCCATGAGTAGCATCGCCTAAGAGCGTATTTGAGCTCCAATCAATGCCCACCAATGCCATTTGGGGGAAGGAAGCCTCAAAGGGGGAGGGTCACCAGGAGAAGAACGAGGAGATCCATAGAGGAGATCAAGGTCCCCGTAACCCAGCATATGATGAGGCAAAACACTCAAGTGATCTAGAGAACGACAAAGCAAGCCATTGATGGCGAGCACCTAATAGCAAGTAGTGTTTGCAGAAGCCAAGGGGCAGAAGGATAGCCATACCAACAACATGATGGAGAGGAGAACAACCAAGACCTACTTAGCAAAAGCAGCAAGCTCAGGTTGGCCTTTGTGATAGCAAGAGCTAGAATCTACCCCTCCATAGCGGCACCCTCAAGAGGGACATGACGTCGTTGACGCTGCCACCATCGGCTCCAGATAACTAGAGCTAGGCTTTTACTAGGAGGGGAGTGACCAGAGAGAGAACAAGGCTTTGTCGAGTGTGGATGGGAGCAGGCGTGCTTGTTGATGCCTTCAAGAAAGGAAATGATGTCCACATATGCCATCATCGATGATTGAAGCATCAGGCTCGTAAGGGCTTTCACCCCAAGACCTGCCCAGCTAATGCATCAAGCTCGAAATGGCCTTCATGAGTGAAGGCAGTGGAAACTATAGCGACACCTCCAAGGAGGAATATGACACCATTTGCACCATCGATGCCGGCCTAGAACAACAGTCGAGAAGGGTTTTCACCCATATACCAAATGCCTGCACAAGCCCATCCAAAGCGCAGCACGCCAAGTGGAACCTTGTTGCTGCTGGTACCTAGATGAGGAAGGTGCTGTCAGGCAGCTGGAGATGCTAGCCTACGTCGAGGGCAGTGCCAGTACCCATGCTCGAGATAGAAGCAGAGAACAACACCGAGCCATTGCATGGCATAGCCCCCACACGATGAACTCGCGCGCCCCGGACGTCCACAGGTAGAGTCACAGCTGGTGGGCATCTATAGCCTAAGCAGTCGCTGCAGCAGGACAAGGACATACTATCATAGGGGATGGAGGCCCTGCAGTAGGCCCTTGGGGACACGCTCACCGCTGCCACCACCGCCCCAAGGTGTTGTATACCTTGAGGCCAGGCCTAGCCCCTGCGGTGCACAGCCGGGAGAAGAGCACCAGGGTTGGGTGCATCGCTGAAAGGATCTAAACAATGTCTAGAGGGGGGTGAATAGGCATATCTAAAAAATTCTACATAAAACTCAAAGTCACTTGTCAGCAACTGTCAGAAGTTTGGGTCAGAACTCCCAACATCGTTAGAAGTTCTAGCATAAACTATCAGAAGTCCCGACGCCTACAGAAAATATACTACAAGTGCTCAAATGAACTTTGTGACTTCGATCACTTACAACCCCACTTCCTAGTGGTAAGGTAACATGTTGGGGTTGCTCCTTTGACGCCGAAAGGTCACCACTTCATAGATCGAGTCCAAACCCTAAGAAAATCTTTGGGGAGGAAGAGACACACAAGAACAAAAGTGATAGCACAAGTCTCAACAACGACAAGCACACGGGACATAAAGATTTATCCCGAGGTTCGGCAACCCCACAAAGGAGCTCATACGTCCTCGTTATTGAGGTGACCACAAAGGTCAGAGTCTCTTTCACCTCCTTGCCTCTCTCAAAGCAACCACAAAGGTCACTCGAGGTTTCCACTAAGAAATCGAGGGTAATACAAACTTCCCAAGGCTCTTTCACAAGATGGAAGCTCTTGGGCAATGCCTAGCTAGCTAGGGGCAAAGCTCCAAGAGTAACAGACGCAAATCTAACTGGCTTAACAAAGAAATTGAGTGCTCAAGCTTGCCAAAGTGATGCTCTCACTCAATCCACTCTCCTTTCACTTAAAACCCTAGGGGAATTGAAGATTGGAGCAAAGGGTAGAGGAAAGGGGGGTCTTGAATGCTTGGGAGCTATTTTGGACGAAGGTTGGTGAGCAGTGAATGAGTCAGTCCCGGTTAGAAAAGAGGAGAGGGCTATTTATACTCATAGTAGAAATCTAACCGTTCAGATCTACGTCGGGAGTTTCGACACAGATCATGGGACTTCCGACCACTGAAGAAAACAATGTTCATGCAAGGTCAAAGTCATTACAAACACGTCAATGTTAGGACTTCCGATGCGACTTACGAACACGTAGAATAGTCAAGGTCAAAGTCATTATGAACTAGGTGACCAGGTGTCGGGACTCCTGACCTGAGTCAGGACTTCCGACGGTCAGGACTCCCGACGTATGTAGGGACTTCTGACGGGCGCAGTCAGCCAACCAGCTAAGTCCAAGTGTCGGGACTCTCGACTTGGGTTGGGACTTTAGACTGTTGGGATTTCCGACTCACGTCGGGACTTTCGACGGCCGCAGTCACCGCACAGGCTAAGTGACTGGGCGTCACAACTTCCGACGTGAGTCGTGACTTTCGACGGCCGGGAGTTCCGGCTTACGTCGTGACTTCCGACACCAAAAGTCACCAATAACTATTCTACGTGCTCGTGAAGTGCTAGAGTGTCTCTCTTTGATTTTAATTTTATACTTGAGCACTCTATCTTCCTCAGACCAATTAAGTTTGCATTCCTCTTTATAGTACAGCATACCTAAACTCAAAAGCATAAAATGTAAACTTTGAAGATCCGCTTTGAGTTCGACGCCTTTTTCAACTTCAAGAATTTAGGGACATCATTTCATCTTTATCAACTCTTTAAATCTTTCATGGAACTAATTGCTGCGACATATCTCATTAAGATCACATTAGTCCATAATTTGGATGTCATCAGTACACCAAAACCCACATAGGGGGCAAATGCACTTTTAGTCGCCAATCTGTTGCATCACACATATTCACCTTGCGCCAGGGTCCCGTCGCGCCGCACTCTCCTTGCGCCAGGTAACGCTGGCCGCCCAGCCACTGCCGCTGTAGGCCAGCATGACCACCGGCCGCTCGTCGCCGGCCGCAAGCACGCCCGCAGCCCGTCTCCCGTCCACCCGCCACACGCCGGATCTGAGGTGGGGGCACCGGATCCGGGCTTAGAGGACTGGAATTCGTCGTTTCTAGCTTGTTGCCGGGCAACCTTGCTGCCGAAAAAATAGAGATTGATGGAGGAAGAGGAGGGGAAGAGAGGAAGGATGGAGATGGGGAGCTGCTACGGGAGGGCTTTTTGGTCGCCGTAGCGGCCCAGAGAGCGGCGGCGGCGGCCCGGGGGGCGGCATGGAGGGGGCTATGGCGGCGGCAACTCGGTCGCCCGTACGGAGCAAACGACGCAGGGGCGATGACAAGTTTTGACTCGGGCATGTTGAAGAACAAGCGATTGCTTCGTATCACTCCACACTGCCGCACAAACCACCTCTGCTTATTCATTTATTTTGCAGCTGATCTCAAAACACACACGTATCTTAGAGTATAATTTTTTTAGAGAAGGGAATATATTAATATCTCAGCTTTTGCATCGACTAATGCATATAGCTGTTCTTTATTACAAACACAAGTATTGTGGTTCACGCAGTCTCAAAAACAAAATTTTGAGTCAAAGAGGATAAAAGAAAAGTTTCCAAAATCGACATCTAAAAAGCAATTCTATTGCTAAATCTCCAACCATGTCTTACAAACACCTCCATCGCGGTTGTCTCAATATTCCTGCATCACATCTGCGTCATTTGACGATCTTCCTCCTTTTGTAGTAGGGACCAAAACCTGATCCAGTAGGTCCCCTTGAAGATGACCTGTAAATAAGATGGTGTTGAGATCTTGTCAAAAACTATTTCATTCCGGATTAACCATATCGCCCAACAAATCGCACTTGCACCCACAAGAATCTTAGATTTCAGTTTCCTATTTATCCCGTCTAACCCGCCTATAAACAAATTGTGTACGATAGTTGGAGGTGTTAAATTAAAGGAAACATGAATAATTCACCACACAAATTTAGCAAAATGACAGTCAAAAAGCAGATGTTGTATAGACTCGTCAGAAGAACAGAAACAACACTTCCTATCTCCTTGCCACTGTCATCTTGCTAAATTATCTTTTGTTAAAATTACTCCCTTATACAAATACCACAAAATACCTTGATTTTAAGAGGTAGTTTCAGTTTCCATATTAATGTGTTGTATGGTATAGCTTCGGCTCCTAATAGGGCTCTGTACATGGATTTGACTGAAAATAATCCTTCTGGTCTGTTAACTGCACATCTGCAATCATAGCAACCGCCTCGTGCCATGCTTGTAAATTAGCACCTACCAGAGATCTCCTGAAAGCCACATTTAACGGTGTCATAGACAACACCGTTCTTACAGATACGTCTTTCCTCCTAATAATATTATATAGTGTGGGAAAGAGAGATTTTAAAGGACAAGGTCTTATCCACGAGTCCTCCCAAAATCGCACTTGAAACCCGTCACCTAGATCAAACTTTCCCAACGAGAGGAACTCCTTGACCTTCATGAGGCCAGCCCAAAACTAGGAGTCCCTGGGCATGTATTGAACCTGTGTTAGTCTTGTCTTTTAGATATTTAATTCTAAGTAACTGTTGCCAAACCTCAACTCCATTCAGGAACCTAAAAAGCTATTTGCTTAGGAGACACTTGTTATGAACATCTAAATTTAGGACTCCCAACCCCCCTTGATCTTTCGGCGTATATACTACCTCCCACTTAGTCAATCTATAGTTTTTCTTGTGTTCATCACTCTGCCAAAAAAAACTATGATCTAAAATAGTCCAGCTTTTTCAGAACCCCTTTAGGTATTTAAAAAAAGAAAGCATGAACATGGGGAGACGGCTTAAAACAGAGTTAAGC
The DNA here is from genome assembly GCA_904845875.1 of Miscanthus lutarioriparius. Lineage (NCBI taxonomy): Eukaryota > Viridiplantae > Streptophyta > Magnoliopsida > Poales > Poaceae > Miscanthus > Miscanthus lutarioriparius. Next base: position 20,419,047 of record CAJGYO010000004.1, read on the forward strand.
AGGACAAGCCTCCATCCTACTGACAACATCTTACTTCTCCAACAATTCCTCCTCTTTTGAAAACGTTCTTCAGCATGTTTCCGGTCCTTATTCATGAGCTTTCTACGATGCATGGGAATTCCCAGATACCTAAACGGAAACGACCCCAAATCACACCTAAAAATTTGTGCATAATCGTTTTGACTGACTTTGGCTGTAGCAAAATAATTCACTCTTATGGAAATTGATCTTGAGTCCTGATAGCTACTCAAAAGCACAGTAAAAGTTTCATGTTTTTGGCCCTCTCTAGATCATTAAGATGACAGTGTCATTTGAATATTAAAGGACTAAAAATCCCTCGTCTACCAAATGCGGAACAACCCCTTGGATTTGTTCAACCTCTTTAACTCGTGAATTAAAAATAGTTAGCCTGTCAACCACTATATTAAACAGGATTAGAGATAACGGATCTCCTGCCGCACTCCTTTCCTAGTTTAGAAATAATGGCCTACATTATCATTGACCTTTATTGCAACACTCCCTCTAAACATGACTTTTGAAATCCATTCACACCAAGTTGGTGAGAATCCTTTTATTATGAGGACCTGTTGAATAAAAAGCCACTTTAATTTATCATGTTTTTTCGAAATCTAATTTTAAAATCACACCGTCTTGTTTTTTCCTATGCAACTCATGAATCGTTTCATGCAACATTACAACTCATTCCATAATATAGCGACATAGGATAAAGGCCGTCTGTGACGGCCCTATCAACTTGTATGCCACTTTCAAAATTCTATTATTTAGCATTTTTATAAAAATCTTAGAGCTCACATTTAATAAACAAATTGGCATGTATTGTTGTATCTGGACCGCATCAGCAATCTTAGAGTATAATGGGTGTTGAGTTTTAGTGATTTTCCCAAGCTACAAGACGGCAAGACCCAATTTACTACCACCACAGATGAACTCTCTAAAGTCCAGGAATTGATTCAAGGTTATATTTCTCCGATGTCGTCAGTCCGTTATCCACCCCTGGCTGGGTTCTTGATTGCTCCAGAGCATGCAGCGTCTGAAGGTACGAGTAGGAGGCATTTCGATTGGGAGGCAGGGGGCTTGGATTGCTGATCTTGCTTGCCAGGAAGCGCCTGATGAGCCCTCTGAGGAATGGAGCCATTGTGTCTGGCTCGTACTCCAGAAAATACATGATTCCTCCCATGCACATGCAGAAGAGAGCCACCTGCAAACGTTACCAAGTTACTGTTTTTGAAAAAAGTTGGCGCATGCAGGTTGGTTGATCCAGGATGCTAAGAGAAACTTTACACTGAAAATGAAAGGTTTACAAAGAAAAAAAAAATCTAACATATACAAGATGTACTTCAAAGCACAAACATGAAAAGTTCAGACCCCTAACTTTGTATTGTCAACAGCAAGGCAATAAATAATTAGCATGGTCTGATGTCATTTTGGGAAAAAACAGTCAGCTCACAGTTTTTATTCATACTCGTAAGAGTCAAGATCATGCTAAAATAACTCAAACATGAAAGATCCATCTGGTTTCTAAAAATCAATCCACTAGCAACTGCAGAATTTGAACCCTACTTGATGCACAATTTTGCATCATTGTATAAGATTTTGTCAGATTTAAATGTTTCGCTTCCTTGCACTCTATTTTTGTAACAAAAATGAAGTTAACACCAAACAAAAAAAAAACTCAACAAGGTGGTCAACAAGTAACCGTGAAGCAATAACCATGCCATTGTGCCGCTACATCCAACTAACATTCAATTGGATCTTACCATACGAACACCACTGAGGAACCATTACTGGACAATAAATCACTATCTAAAGCTACTAGCCTATAAAAGTGTGCCTTGGTCCACCATTTGTGAATTGCACAGATTTTGAAACATAAACCAAGGGAAGACTACAACTAATTGTGCCTGGGGTGCTTTAAGCGTTATTCACCCTCTATAGCAACGAGCCAATGACATACTACTTGGCTCATAACTGAGGAGTACACTGCCCATAACTGCTTCAAACAAGATTCTGTACTACAAGATACTTCTCTGTCATAATGGCAAGCAACATAATGTGCTCTATCACAAAATTTTCAAATCCTTTTGAGAAGAGAAATGTTGTTCACTTTACCTCTTGGATTACACTGAATAAAACTAAATAACTAGAAAACAGATTGCAAAGAAGTGAGGGGGGAAATGGGCAAAATTACCTCAGCATTTTTAATATTTGGGAGCAGGTGGCGGTTGATCAATATATACCATAGAGAATCTCCAGCACGGGGAAGCACATAGAGGGCTAGCTCAGCCCTTCTAGCTTTCTTTTCCAAAAGAATTGAAAGACCCGACATCAAACCAGCAAACCAATACACAAGTTTGTGGTCTTTGTTCGCAACTTTTCGGTGCAAACATATAGCAGCCTACCACCATGCAAGAACGCTATCAGAATCATGAAATAATTACGTGTGAAGTAACGTATGCTGCTATGTATGATTACCTGGAATATAGTGACAAAGGCAGACAAAAAGGTGGTGGAGCGAACTGCACCCACAAGAGCACGCCAACAAGTTGCCGTCGGCGATTCCAAGAACTAATGTTTTTATTAAAAGGATTGCATGAGTCAGTGATGTATACACCAGCAGTAAGCAAGACTACATATGGCAAACAGCTATACTATACTCCCTCCGTTCCAAATTATAAGTCGCTTTGACTTTTTTGGTTCATCCATTTTGCTATGTATCTAGACATATAATTATATCTAGATGCATAGCAAAATGGACTTACCAAAAAAGTCAAAGCGACTTATAATTTGGAACGGAAGGAGTACTAGTTTCGTTTAGTTGTTAGCACTTGGGAAAATATTTCCATTGACAGAAAAAAAATGGTGCAAGCATATTGAGTGTAGCAAAATTCAAGCATGTTATGCAAACACAGTAAAAAGATAGTGGCACTATATAACTGTAATCATGTCGGTTTCTGCTTGAGGCATAGTTATGTTGGAGAGAAATAAGTTGCACACAAATAATAGCAAGGACATATCAGTAGCTGAATCTTAAACAGAATAATGAAATAAAGTGGCTAGTGAATTACCTTTTGAAGATGTAGGACAACAAAGGGCACAAATGTCAATGAGAAATATAGAGGGAATGTTTTCTTGAATGTTGATGAAACAACATTAATATTTTGAGCCAAGCATGATGCTCTGTCAGGATGGATTACAGAACAGGGGATAATGGATGGATTTGTTGTTAAATTTATCAAATCCAGATTCGGCTTGTTTGATAAATAGGCTGACAGGGCAGTTAGATCCACAGGACCACCTCTGCAGCATTCTCTGACAACCTTGTAGACTGGTTCTGCTACTGGTCCTGTCTTAAGGATAAATTCTTGGTACGACTTAGGTAAGCTTTCAGGCCTCATAACAAAAGCATACATAACCTGGAAACATAATCCTGGTGATTACACAAGCCTTTCCCACCATAACAGAATCATATTCATATAAAAAGCAAACTATAGTGTTAGGTAGCTTCGTTTTGTTACCTGGGCACATGCCAATGAAAAAAGCAATGCATCTCCATGTCTCCAATGGCTTCCCCAAAAATGAAATTTGTTCTTAGATTTTGCAGAATTATATGCACACTGCAATTATTAAGCAGTAATAAATCAATACTGCCTGTATAATTGGTCTTCTATAGTTCTATCCATTTTCTCCACATGAACAAACTGTTTAACTGTTAATGACCTGAGCGAGCCTTGCTAGAAGATATAGAGATAGAGTACGCCTCCTACTTGAATCATCCAGTGCTAGTATGGCCAATCCTGCCACCGAACCTGCTAATATTCTGCTCCATCACGCCCTTCAGTTGAGTCATGGATATGATTTAAGGAAAAAAGATATAGAAAATAGCCTAGTATGGACCTATTAGTGACTACCAAAGGTTAAGCCCTGGTTAGATGCATAATTCTAACAAAAAAATGCTTCTAACAAACCACAACCAGAGCTCTGTGTTGAAATATAGACAAGGAGTCATAGCATATAGGCACTTACGCATTGTACGGTGTCTCCTTTTTCCTAAATCTTCTAAGGAAACATCGAAGTGCATGATATGATCCAGTGAATCCACCAAAAAGCAACCCTACCCGACAAGCTTCCTCTCTCACTATAAGATCTTTCTCCGAAACCAGTTGCTGTAAATCAGAACGTATTCAAAATGAGTATACTTAATTAAAATAATGAAACAGGGACATAGGGAGACATTAGTTGTGGGATAGTATTTGTAAATAATGAACCAGTAGGTCAGACAGTAGTGGCCAAACAGTATTTGTTTGGAATGGGGCGCGGACAGCCTCAAGGCACGAAATAGACCAAACCAATGCATACCAGAAAAAATTCTGTAGATATATATCAGTCAAAGCAACCAATTCAGCTCTGGCATGTACTGGCTACTAGAATATGCACTACAAATGCTGCAACAACTGGCTCAAATATTTTAAATTTTGTGATAGCTCAATCTAATAAGCATTGAGAAAGCGAAAGCTGTAACATCAGCAGTAGCAGCATGTAAACATGAATCCGGCCTTCGCTCGATTCCTTTTCATGACATTTTCATTAGCATGCAAAATCGCCAATTCTCCTCCAATCAACCAATAAAACCAAGGGTAGTAAATTTGCACAATCCAATCCCAAGTTCTCAACTGAATTCCCGCAGCCGATTAATCTGTCATCCCATCCGATCTAATTACGCCACGATGCGAAGTAACAGGAGGGGTACCTTAAGGTCGAGGAGCGAGCCATAGGACCTGCGGCGCACGAGCTTGAAGGCGCGGAGGAGGATGCCGATGCCGACGCGGACGCCGTACGAGAGCAGGAAGCTCTGGCACAGGTTCCCCGCGGCGTGCGCCGCGCACGACTCCCCGTCGTGGCCGCACCCGCGCTCTCCCTCCAGCTGCTCGTCCCCCTCACCCTTACCGCCGCCGCCCTGGTGCCGGTGGAGCTCCTCGATGGCTTCCCGCAGCCGCTCCTCCGCCTCCCGCAGCCGCCGGGCCGCCGCCTCGGACACCGGCGGCTGCTGATGCTGATGCGCGGCCGCGGTGGGTGGAGGCGGGGGGACCGCTGGGCGCGGGCCTAGGGTTGGCTCCGCGCCGGCGGAGAGGTCGAACGACGGCGTCGAGAGGAACGGCATCGCCGGCGACCTGCCGCTCGGGCCTGGGCCTGGGCCGGACCGGGCTTGGACTCAGGGGACTCTGGCGGGTCCCTTCGCTTCTGTTCTGAGGCCGCTCGCTTTCGTCGCCGGTCGTCTCGCTCCGAGACTTGGGCGGATGATATCTTCAAATTCTTTGATTTGATGATGCTAATAAAAGAGTGGCGGGGTCGTTACGGATACGGACTGTACGCCGGCATGGCATTGCACGGCACGGGACGGGAACGGAATTGTAGGTTAGGCTGCCGTCCTGTGGACATACCGGAGCAAAGCCATTGAAAGATGGACTCATGGACAAGATGATGTCGTACCCTTTCATCAGTTAACTAGCACATCAGGACCAGAATACTTTAGGTTCCATTAAAGAAAGGTGCTTAGTTCATGTTAGACCAAATGTCCACTTTATGGTCAAAATATGTGGGCAGTTACACGAAGCATAACAAAAAGGGTGTATCTGTATATCCTACCAAAAGAAAAGTATGTGTACAGAATGCCGTTGTAGATTTTCTTTTTGAGAATAGTTAAAAGCAAAGTAGTTGTCTAACTTAGGATAAGCTTTGATTAGTCGCTCTATAAGTACGGGCTCACTGTTCCATTTACCTTTGTGTATTTCCATTCACACATGACATACCACCATATGGCCTGAAAAAAAAATTACTCCATTACATAAGCCACATCTAAAATTATTGTCTATAGTAAGAGCTATATCAAACGGGTCTTCAACTTACCCAGTTTTAAATTAAGGTTATATTTGGTGCAAGACATTTATATTATCTCCCACTGACTATGTACATCATCCTCCACTAATACTTATGTCATGCTACTAATTTTTAATCTCTTAATGCAAGCTATCCACACCTTCACAACATAATTCCATTCTGATTTTCTCGTAGTTTCTGTAGCAACACGTTGGGTATCTTTTAGTTTTACCATTTTTTGTAACCAAGAGAAGTTGTTTTACCAAATATTTCTTCGTTTAGATAATTCGAAGCTAAAAATATCTGCTCCACTATAGAAGCCACATCTAAAATTATTTTGACTATAGTCAAAGTTGTATCAAACGGCCTTCAGCTTACCTAGCTTAACATTAAGGTTATATTTGGTTTAGGTAAAAGAGAAGGATGGATCAAAAGTCGAGATGCGTCGCGTCAAATGAAAAGGACAGAGTTATCGCGCGACGGTCACCCTCCCATGCAAGTGCGTGACCCTGCTCACGCCTGCCTCCCTCCACCGCCCTGCAGCCGCCGACGACATGCCGCCTCGCTCGCCCTCCGCCCATCGACCCTGCCCTCCTCTAATTCGTCACCTCCAACAACCGCCGCCGACGAGACTCCCTCGCTCCTACTCCTCCCAAATCACCCCCTCCACCACCACGCTCCGCGACGCCCTGCTCCGCTGCCCTGCCCACCCACCATGGGGCCAAACTGCCATCGAGATCTAGAGCCAGGGGAGACGGCCAAACCCTAACCCGTCTCTGATGGAGGCGGCGACACTGGTGCCGGACTGACGGTTGCGCGGTGTCGCAAACACGCAACCGTCGCGTGTTAGAGTTTGTGAAATGAAAACGAGATCGCCAGCTAGCCTTGCTCGCTGCCATTTCTCTCCCTCCGAGAGAACAACAACCAGCTTCTTCCACAAATCTCTCCGTTGTTTGCTCCCAGCGATACAAAGCGTCTGGTAGCTTTAGCTACATGCCTCTTCCTCTCTGGTCTTGAGCTCCCTTCTGTTAAACAAACGCACATGCATCACTCCACTACTCAATGTTTGATGGTGCCCAAAAAGAAGGCGAACACACGTCGATGTAGGTGGTGGGCTCAGCCTAATCGTAGCTATCGTTGACGAAGGCGGTGCACGTTGGGTTGACACACAACAGCACCCCACTAGCACATCTGGGTCGGCCGCGTCCAAGTGTAGGTTGTTACATGATAACTATTGGGAAAGGCGAATTTTAGTAAAGAGGAGCAAGATCTGAGGAAGAACAGCGAGAAGATGCAATATCTTTATTTGGTGCGCGTGTGTTGCTACCCCAAACTAAGCATGCACGAGGACGTCGGTGAAATCAAAAGGGAAGGGGGCGGGCGGTGGGTGGGATGGCCGGCGACGCCGTGGGACGGGGCAGTGGTGGCGGCGACATGATTTGAGGTTAATGTTCAGATTTTCTGTGAAACCCTCCATGGTCAACGGGCTTAAAAAGAAAAGGGCCCGACGGCGGTGGGCGACCTTCGACGAGCAAGGCGGTGCCACTGTCGCGTGCAACAGGCGGTGAGAGACAACCGTTTGGGCGGTGCCGGGGGAGAGGGCGGAGCTGAAATGACAGGTGTGGGCATCCAGCGGCATGGCACAGTCCGAGGTGGAGAGTGGAGGAGGGGGTTGGTCATTGGCGGGCTCGCATGGTTCATCTAGGAAGAAGAACAGTTGAAGAAGATGAGCTGTGGCAAAAGATAAAAGGGTGTGGCTAGCGCCCTAACGTCTGGACGCTAGCCCCCGTCCAAACGCCCGCACTGCTGCCCTTATCCTGCGTCCCGCGCCTGCCTACCCACGTATCGCCTGCTGCGCCCGCCCACAAGCACATGGGGCCTGCCCCGTGCCAGTGGGGACCGCCTCTGCCTGCGCTTGCTTCCTGCGCCTAACACTAAAGATAGACAACAGAAAGACGAGGAGGGAGATGCAACATCCGATTTAGTTTTAAAACATCCAAATGCAACAATTGCAATATACGTCTGAAACACTTTGAAAAAAGCACCTGAAAAACACTTAAACCATTGTAAACATACGCGACATCCAGATAAAACACTTGCATCATATGGGTGAAAACATATGCAACATCCAGATAAATACACTTCCAACATACGTCGGAAAAAACAGATGAAACATTGAGAACAAGGCTTGCAACATACGTGTACAACCATTGCAACATATGCAACATCTCGATCTACTTTTGCAACGTCCGTATAAAAACACTTACAACATACCTATAAAACATTTGAAACACTTGAAACATGCGTTTACAATATGGGGGAGGCCTAGGCCTGTCGATTCGAGCCGTATATGAAACACTTGCAACATACCTATGAAACATCTGAAACACTTGAAACATGTGTTTGCAACATGGGGGAGGCCGGGGCCGGTCGATTCGAGCCGACGAGATCAGAGTCGGCGGTGAGTGGTGGCGCACGAGCACCACCAGGCCGATGTGCGTGGGAGGGAGCGACCCAGCCAGCAGAGGTGGGCGCGCGCGACGGGCAGAAGAGAGGAGCGAGCAACGCAGGACAGGCGTGCGCAACGACAGCACCAGCACAAAAGCAGATGCAGGCGCGCTGTAGAGTCGCAGTGAAGAGCGACAAAGGCGGTCGGACACGCTCGGGTGTGGTGGGGAGGAGGGATGATGGCCGGTGGGGCACGGTGGAGAGAGACATGGTGGAGCACGTCGCGACAATGCCGGTGTAGCGGCGCGGCCATGATGCAACACGCCACGATGGTGCGGTCACGGTGCAGGGGCACGGCGGAATGGGTGCGGGCGCTGTGGGGAAGCCTGAGGAAAGGAAAAGTGAGAGCGGAGTATTCCGTATTTTTTTAACAATGCGATGTGAGTCGGTTGAGCCGTTCGACCGGCGTTGTGGGCCAACAACGACGGCGTCCGATGGATTCCTATCGTGACGCCATAGCCCCAGCATTACTGAAGATAAATCGTGCGCTGGTTACTCGTTAGGTCTCTAGGATGAGGGTCACAGAAGATGCGGCGAAAGTAGCGGTTACAACTTATTGCCTCTTCCGACGACAGTTACAACTTAGGGCCTGTTTGGTTTCCCCTACTAAAGTTTAGCTACTAAAATCAATAACTAAACTTTAATCATTCCTGTTTGGTTCTGGTGACTAAAGGCCATTAAAGTAGTTCAACAAAAATCAAACTATCTCTAATGAATGCCCAAATCAAGGTGAAGAACCAGCAATAATGAGGGACAATCCTTGTTTACTGGGCACTTTAGCTCATTTTTAACTATTTTTGGGTGACTAATATGACTAAACTACTTTAATTCTTTTTTAATTAGTTTGTTTAGTAGTTTAGTAACTAAAGTGACTAAAATTTAGTAGTTACACTTTAGTAGGAGCAAACAAGCAGGCCCTTACAACTCACGTCAGACGCGACACGGGTCGAGAGGCCCAAGAGACACTAGCCGAGACCCAAAACTACTCAGCTACTCTCCGTGGGCCAGTGGTCGTGTCACAGGTACCCGAGCTACTTCGCGCCTTCGCCAGCACGACGAGCTCGACGGGGACCGAACACGGTCTGCCCAGACCCGATCCTGGTGGCTGGTCGTCTGATCACTCATGTAGAACCAGGCAACCAACGCACACCACGCACCAGAGGGTTCTCCATGGCCGCCGCCGCCGGTACACGCTGCCGAGACCCCACCGCCGACCCCACGTCCCAGTTTTTCATCGACGCCGCCCATCCGTACGCAGTCGCTGCAGCCGCCGCGCTCACCTCCCACCGCACCAAGTCCAAGTGGTCCCACCTCTCTTCGGTCCCCGTCCCCTCCCCACTCCCGGCCTCCGCCGCCGCCGCCGTGCTTCTCCTCCTCCGACACCGACCGCACACCGCGCTCCGCTTCCACGCCTTCGCCCTCCGCCGCCTCCTTCCCTCCCGCTCCCCTCCCCCTCTCGTCTTCTCCGCCTCCGCAGCCCACGTCGCGGCGGCCTCCCGCCTCCGGGGCGCCTCCCTCGTCGTCCTCGCCTCCGCCTCCCGCCACTACTCACCGGCCCAGATCTTCAACGCCCTTGCCGCCACCTACCGCCGCTTTGCCTCCGCCCCATTCGTCTTCGACCTCCTCCTCCTTGCCTACCTCCGCTCCCGCCGCGACGCCCTCGCCGCGGCCTCCGTCGCCCGCCGCATCCTCGCTGCCGGCGCCCGGCCGCTCCCCTCCACCACGGCGGCTCTTCTTCGCTCCCTCCCTTCCGCCACCGCGGCCCTCGACATGTATCATCAAATCTACACGCATCCAAGTCCACGGAGCAATCACCTCCTACTGCCGACCGTTCACACCTTCAATTCCCTCCTCCTTGCTTTCCACCGCGAAGGCAAGTGTGATGGATTCAAGATTGTGCTCCAGGAAATGGGCAAATATTCCTGCAAGCACAACGTGTGCACCTACAGCATCATGATGGCTGAGTACTGCAATGGCGGACATGTGGAGACGGCACAAGCACTGTGGGATGAGATGATTCAGGAAGGGATCCAGCCTGATGTAACTGCGTACAACACAATGATTAGTGGATATTGCCATTCTGGGGAGGTAGGGATGGCAGAGGAGATGTTTAAAAATATGTTGATGGGCAGGATTGATCCAACTGCCACAACGTTCGAATGGTTGGTTAGAGGGCATTGTATGGCACGGGATGATGAGGCAGCAATGCTTGTGCGTGCAGACATGAAAAGGAGGGGGTTTGGGTTGGCGCCAGAGACTATTGAGGAATTGTTGGATGTATTATGTCAAAATGGGAGGGTTGAGGATGGCTTGGGTGTTTTGCGAGAGGAGATGAAGAGGGAAGAGTTTGTGCCAACTCGGAGGAGTTATGAGGTGTTGATTAGGGGGTTTTGTGATGAAGGGGAGGTGGAGGTGGCAATCAAACTCCAAGCAGAGATGGCTGGAAAGGGATTCAATGCTGGCAGCGAGGTGTACCATGCATTTATTAGTGCCTATGAGAAGTCTGAAAACTATGAGATGGTGGAGAAGTTGAGGAAGGAAATGGCGGTAATGGGCACTTAGGATCTGATATTTGGCTTGGATATTACACAGTGATGCCTGGATTTCAGCCTGAGCTTATTGCAGTTGAGAACTCTGGTAAATCACCTGACTATCTTTACACCACTCCTCTTCCTTTGATTAAGTTGCTTAGTTTAAAAACCAGCCATTTGTTATCTTGAATTTGTTTATTCGTGTAGTTTTTGTTCTTTTTTCTGCATGGCATACAACAACAACAACATAGCCTTTCAGTCCCAAGCAAGTTGGGGCATGGCATATTATAATCATTTATCTTAGAAAATTTGACATCTAGTCTTGAAACTTGAAACTTCAAATCATCCGAATTGGTGCTAACTTGTTCTATAGGTGAGAGGTGTGTAAAACTTGTTTGCTTCAAACTGATGCTAACAACTGGTGTGGAAACATCACGTTAGAGCAGGCATTAGTTCCATATTCTACCCAGTCACATTCATCTAAATGTAAGCGTCTGTTGTAGTTGTGTGGTTGGCATGAATATTTATACCTGTAAATTGTGATTCATAGATGATGAACAAATAACAATCACTTAAACAATATAAGTATGGTGCCAAATGCTATTTCAGACAATACCTAAATGTTACAGCACTTAGTTCTGATCCGTGTAGGATATCTTAGAAAAGTTAGTAAATTCTGCAATAGTTGAAAGATAATTCTCAATATCACATGTCAAATGCCCTTTCTGGTTCACTTCTCTATCTTTGCCAACTGCCCCAATTGCAAATTCATTAGCCAAAGGACCCCAGTAAAGCTATAAGCCTATAACTGCTGCCAACAACTATTTCACATTTCCTCCCAATGGCATGGATCACAACAGCATAGATACTGCAGTCGTGGCCAGGTTATGGGTACCAACTCATTCCAGAGTGGTGCAACAAATTCTGAATTGGATGAAGGAGTTCACTCCTAACACTATCCTAGCGATTGATGTTGGAGAAGTATGACCGCTTGATATGCAATAGGATAGTTAGTGTTTTTTAATAGATCTCTTTTGTGCTTTTGTTTGGTGAACTGGTGCCCCCAATCTGTTGATCTCTGTAAACATTTGCTTTTCATAAAAGCAGAGATATTCTCCTTAAAAAACTCAGTCCAGAATGGTGATATATGAATGATCCCTGGAGTTTATAAGGTCCAGGTCCAGGTGTCCAGCTAGAGACTTTTCACTTTGCTTGAAAATGTTGTAGTATTTTGTGTTAACTTGCTGTTTGGAATATCGGGGAATTAAGTTGATGAGCCACACTATGAAGCTATGGGAGAGAGTCATCGAGCAGCGCCTGCGAGGAACGACGCAGATATTAACAAATCAATTTGGTTTCATGTCTGGAAGGTCAACCACAGAAGCAATCTTCTTAATAAGACAAGTTATGGAGCGGTTTAGAGAGCAGAAGAAGGACCTCCACATGGTTTTTATTGACTTGGAGAAGGCTTATGACAAGATACCAAGAAATATTATGTGGTGGGCTTTGGACAAACATAAAGTCCTATCAAAGTATGTGACCCTCATCAAGGACATGTACAACAATGTTGTGACTAGTGTTCGAACAAACAATGGTAACACAGATTACTTCCCGATTAAAATTGGACTTCATCAAGGGTCAGCCTTAAGCCCGTATCTCTTTGCCTTGATAATGGATGAGGTTACTAGGAACATATAAGGGGATATCCCTTGGTGTATGTTGTTCGCTGATGATGTAGTGTTTGTGGACGAAAGTCAGGTGGGAGTAAATAGGAAACTAGAGTTATGGCGGCAGACCCTTGAGTCTAAAGGTTTTAGATTGAACAGAACTAAAATCGAATACATGAGATGCGACTTTGGCGGAGTTGCACAGGAGGAGGGAGATATGAGTTTGGAAGGTCAAGTAGTGCCTAAGAAGAATACCTTTCGGTATCTGGGATCGATGCTACAAAGGGATGGAGATATTGATCGGATGTTAGCCATAGAATCAAAGCAGGGTGGATCAAGTGGCGACAAGCTTCTAGCATTCTCTGTGACAAGAGGGTACCACAAAAGCTAAAAGACAAGTTTTATAGACCGGCGATTAGACCAGCTATGTTGTATGGAGCAGAATGTTGGCCTACAAAGATTCGACATGTTCAACAACTGAGTGTTGCAGAAATACGTATGTTGCGATGGATTTGTGGTCACGCAAGAATGGACCGAGTTCGGAACGATGATATACGTGATCGTCTAGGGGTAGCACCAATTGAAGAAAAATTTGTCCAACATCGGTTGAGGTGGTTTGACCATGTCCAAAGGAGTTCTAAGCGAAGCTAATAATATGAGGAGAGGTAGAGGAAGACCGAAATTGACATGGGGGAGGCAATAAAAAGAGATTTGAAAGCTTGGAATATACCTAGAGATCTATGTTTGAATATGAGTGCTTGGAAAGCAGCTATTGAAGTGGCTGAACCGTGACTTGGGGCTCTTGGTGGGTTTCAACTCTAGCCTACCCCAACTTGTTTGAGACTGAAAGGCTATGTTGTTGTTGTTGTTGCTGCTGTTGTTGTTTGGTATATGCTTGTTAAAGCTCAATTACTCACTGTATTGTGATTGTCTTGTTTGCCTCTTAACAAAATCCTGAGAATAAGTAGATCAGTACTTAACTGCAAAACTTTTATAGTTGGAATTGATTTCCAGTCTCTAGCGAAGTAGCAATAGCTGAGAGAGATAAACTTGAGCTATTGTGTAATCGAAAATGGAGGCACCATTGCGGCCAAACTTATGAGCCAACCTCTCATCAGCATATTCCACTGGCATAGTGGTAGAATAAGTCCAATGGAGTATGCATCGTATTATGTCAAAGTTAAATGTCTCTAGTGATAAGGTGCAAAAGTGTGGCTTTATGTGGTGGTCGGCACGCCATATTCCTGATGTTTAACAGAAACCATGTAGTGCTGGCTAATGTTGTTCTAGAGTGACTTATTTGAACAGACATATTAGAAATTCTGTCATCATGTAGTTTACATGATATGTTGTTGATATGGAAGGATCATATGTTCTTCCTGCAGACAGCACAATGGAAAGCACAGGACAAGCAGCATCTATCCCCAGGTAAATCCTTCTCTTCGCCAACAACCTTGTGAGAGGGTTCTCAGTCGTGGTGTTGCTGAATAAGGGGCAGATGACTAGATGAGGGCACTGGGCATGCTCACCTTTCAGGTAAACTTGTTGTCTTCAATCCCCCCATCTTTTTACCTTATAGAACCCCACAAACTTCTCTTCGCATGCCCTTAGTTGTTACACATAATGCTGGCCCCAGATCCCATTTCGACTCCTTGTAGGCAGTCACTATGTAATTATTGAATCTGCCCCTCGTCCTGCGCCGGACAGAGGGAGGTGAAGTTTCTCACAGCAACAGCACCACGGTCCACAACTGTCTGCCTGTTTGGGAACGCTTACCTGAGAATCGATTTTAATCTAATCAGGATTTTCTGATAAGCTGCGATGTAAAGAATCTGCTGTATAAATAATTGAGAGTGTTTGGCAATCTTGATTATTGCCCATAGATTGTCTGTCCTGAGTGTAAAATGACCTGTATGCCCCTGAGGCTGATGACACCTCATTTGTTCACTGAATACGAGCTAAAGACAGTTATGGTACTAATTTTTTATGTTCACATAATTAAAAGTTTGTTCCAATAACTAATGTTACACAACATGAAATTAACACAAGGACAAATTGAGATGGATACAACCGTTAATCAACCAACAATAGCTGTGGCTATAGCATCACGCAAAGCACTCATATCCATGTCATCTCCAGAAGCACTTCCTTCACCTGAGCTGGATTCGGATCCATTTGTACCATCTTCTTGGATATGCGATTGAAAGTCAGCATCATTTATGTTATTCTCTAATGAAATTGTGAAGGGCCATACAAACAACTATAATTTTTTATTGCTTGATCACCTAATATTTGGGCAGCTTCAAGAGAATGCACCATTTCATCTTCAGGACTCCAAATGACCTCTCAATCATGTTTCTCAGACTTGAATGCGAATGATTGAACACCTCCTTCAATCCCACCGGAGTATGACCATGTTGCCATGCAGAAACATGGTACCTTTGTCCCTTGTATGGTGCAATATACCCTTTTTTATTAGGATATCCTGAATCGACCAGATAATACTTTCCTACATTTTTTAATGTACAAGTTAGTTAAAACACACCTCATATCCTTGTACATTGCAAAAAACGCATTGGAATGTAAATGATTTATACCTTCGGGAGGGTGTGGGAATTGTTCCTTGTATGTGACTAGAGTATCCAATAAGACACGACTATCATGCACAGATCCGGGCCAACCAGTGACAACAAATATGAACCGCATATCAAAGTCACGTACTGCCATTACATTTTGCGAAGGATAACCATGGCGGCCAATGTATTTAGGTTGCTCATGTAATGGAACGGTTACTGGTATATGTGTGCCATCGATTGCACCAATGCAATCTTTGAAATGAGGCAAAAATCTAGCTTCTTGTAGCTTAGGATGTATAGAACCAAAATCTAGCTACACAGACTATGTCCCTAACCATGCTATGCATATATAATTCGTCCATTTGCAATACAAATCAAACCTACAATCCATACATCAGTAAAGACAAGTACCTGAATAGATCTTGGACAAGGGATGGTTGAACCAGCATCAGCTTGAGACCTTGAGTCGAAGCAGAAGAAAGGTCAGAGCAGAGGAAAGGGCGACGGGGAGCACGAACGGAGCCGGCCTCCACCGAACGGAGAGATGCGGTCGCCTCCGAGGAAGATGACGGGGAGAGGGCTAGCTACCAACCGAGCAGCGGGAGCGGTGCCACGAACGTCACCGACGAGCGGACAGGGAGGGGTAGCGCGACCCAAGGCGGCGGCGGCGCAAACCCTAGCGCTGGAGTCGCGAGCGGAGAGAGCGGACGCGAGCACGGACTGGGGAGCGGAGAGGCAGCGGGTGGAAACAAGTCCGCGGTGGGGAAAACGCACCCCTTCGCTCGCGGTGCGAGAAACGCACGGCCCAGTGCATTTGGGATTATTTCTACCTCCCGCTTATCTGAGAATCTAAAATAATCGAAGGTGTTTGGATGTGATTATCGCTTATTTTCGCCTCGATTCTGATTTTAAGCGGAAACAAACACGCCCTGTGTCTGGCCTAGAGTTGTTATTTGAAGTCCTGCTACTGCTCCTGGTCAAGGTGCTTATCACACTGTCACCTCTGCACCTTACGGTGATCCTCACCAACTAGCAGCTATCCACCTCTTCATAGCCACTTGAACACCTGCCACCCACGCACCCCTTCAGGGGCTATCCCCCTCCGCTTATCCTGTGGAACTGCAGCGATTTCATCTAATGGATTCGCAGGTCAACGGTCTTCGCTTCTTTGACGATTGTGTGTTGTGCGCACTTCAAGCATGTCTTTGTTGCTCTATCCTCTTTACCTATCAGCACAACAGAGAGTCTTGTATGTCAGAGTCACTCGGGGTATTTAGCCTGGTTTGCTAGGAGAGTCAGTCCGCCTGCCTATCTTGATCCTAGTTGCACCAAGTAGTGGTTGCCTACAATTGTACCTACTTCTCTGACTCTGTAGTTGGATGGCCTGCTAAAACAGATACAACATCGAACCAGATTGTAATTGGAAGCCTCCACCAAGCCAAGCCAATATATGTATCAGTATAGATGGTTCCTTCTCTGAAGCTAGTATGGCCGGGTGGATGGGGATTCATGATTCGTGATGATGTGGAAGAGATGCAAGCAGTGGTTTCAGTTGCAGGAAAGCTTCGAAGGGTGAGGGATGCATGCAAAAGTGGAGGGCAGCTATGGCTGCTCTCCGTCAGGCAAAAGAGTGATGTATGACAAGGATTATCCTTGAGTCTGACGCTCTGAATTTGGTGACTGCACTAACAAGGCCCACTTTTGATCATTTTCAATTCGGTGAATTGGCGATATAAGCTTTGCAGTCTGCTGTCGATGAACTTCACTGAAAACCAGGGTCATCCATTGTCTGTGCGCATGCAATTCAATTGTTGACGCCTTACCAAAATACAGCTGTAGCCTAAGTAGGGATTATGCACAACTATGTTTGAATCAATTCCTCTTTTTTTTTTGTAACCGTTTTGGTGGCCAGCAGTTTAGCTGTGCCTGTAATGCAATTGATTTCTCCCAATTCCACTCCAAAGGAAGAAAAATAAAACCACTGAGCTGCAGTGTAGTGTACCTCAAGGGCGCTGAACAGGGTAGTGTACACTCAATTGTGCCGAAACAACTAGGGCCTGTTTGGATCAAAGGATTCTCAAAGGAACTTTAAAGGAATAAATTCTAAAGGAAAGGAATCACTTTTTATAGTGTTTAGGAATGCTGAGTTTCTTTCCAAAGGAAAGGAAACTATAATAGTGCAAAACATAGGAAATAACAACATCCGCTCCAACTTAAGAGAAATAATCTCTGCTCTCCCTCTCTTGCTATGCATGCTCATGTTCCTATACTTATTTTTACATTTCAAACAGCTCAAAATATCCATTCCTTTGTTTCGAAATCCTATATTTTTTCACTATTCACCCTATCTCATTTCTGCGGGTTTTTTCATACTTTTGATTTGTATTCCTTTTCCAAACAGTTCATAGTATTTTTTCACATAAATATGCAAACTAATAGGTGCACTAATTTTTAGTCCGTGCCCTAGCTAACACCCACCAGTGAATCAGCCGATGTGAACTATAGGTGTCTATTATCAGGTGAATCAGCCGATGTGAACAATAGGTGTCCATGAAACTACTTTTGGGATTCAAATACCACCCGACGAAACTTTCAGCCTGTTCGCTTGTTGGTTTCAGCCAGCCCAAACCAGCCAGCCAACAGTGTTTTCCTCTCACAATAAACCAGCACCAACCAGCCCAAACCAGTCTAGAAACCAACCAGCGAACAGGCCGTTTAGCTGATTACAAATATTCCGTACATTCTGGTGGTGGATCGTTAGTCATCGGTCACTATATGTAATCCCGTGTTGAGTGTGTGGCTGATAAGGTAAAGTATTATATTTCGGTGAAACCACGGTAATCAAGAGAATATAAATAAATGGTTAGATTAAAATATTAGGGCATCATTTCTTTTTTTTAAAAAAAAAGATCACTTATATATAAAAAAATAAATCCAGAAAAAGGACGATAGATGCCATCCAAGTCACCCTGTGGCCCACCGCCCACCACCAAACCACTGTCCACGAGTGCGCTCATCACGTGACCTCACACTGTGTCATCCGCACTCTTCCCGAGTTCCCACCTTCCTCCCTTGTGCGTTCCTCCCAGCCATCACCGCCTCCGCGCCTCCGCTGCCTGCCTGCTTCCCACAAACATCGCCAATTCCTCCGCACAAAATGATGAGCATCCACCGTCTCCGCCCCCTCGTCCCCTTCGTCCTCTTGGCGTCGCTTCAATGCGGTAATGGCGCCAAAACCCTAACCCGCATCCCCACCGCGCTCCGCCGCTGACTGTGGCGTCCGCACTTCGCAGTGTCCACTGGGCCAGTCCTCGCTCTTGCCTCACTCGCTTGGCGGTCTGTCACTTGATCCGGTTGCAGGTGCGGCGGCGGCGGCGGCGGCTGGATACGGAGGTGGCGCCGAGGGATTCTGCTCGGCAGAGCCATCGAGCGAGTGCTCCGGGGGGCAGCCGCTCTACTGGAAGGTCACCCATCCCACCCTCGCGCCCGCGCACCTCCAAGGTGCGTAATCGAGGACCAGCCTTGAGTTGCTCGTTTTTGGAGTGGCCGGTGGTGTGTATATTTGCTCTGCGTGGAGCTTGGAGTGAGCTTCGTAAATCGAAATCCAAGGTTTATTGGCCATTCATAGCTGCAGCCTTGTAATAAACCTTGTGTTTTATGGACATATATCACATCCTTTGTTTATATGGTAATAATACGGGTGTCACTGGCATCCAATTGGTGGTCTTATGCTACATGCTTTTAGAGTTTTTTTTCGTGGAGATGAAATGAATTGGCTGAGATATTCTAGTGTCTACATGAGAAATTTACTTCTTGAATCTGGAAAGCCTCAGAGCTGAGCGGGTGGAAAGTGGCTGGCCCAAGGGCTCTTAGGAGCCCAAGCAATTTAATGGGTTAAGAAGATGGTTAGACTCAATGATTGGGCCTAGTCGATTTGAATGCCGAGGAGCCCAGGCAGGTGGCCAGGGTTACTGGATCCACCAGAGCCAGCGTTCTAGAAATGCCAGTTCTCACCACTGTTATAGATAGATTAATTAGTGATATGATCATATGAAAATATTTGACCTTACCTGCCTCCTGCTAAGCATTCAGAATAAGCAGATATGTTTTTCCTGATAATGCTCTGATCTGCATACCTAGAATGAAAGCTTGTTTGCTTATCTACTTTTTTGCTTCATTGTTTATTTTTTATAAGCTAAGTCTTGTTGTTTCCACAAATACTGATGCTCCTAATTCCAATCATTATTTATTCCATCTAATGGTGATCCTTTTTTGGAACTCTAGATTTACCTGGCTTTACACGTAGTGTTTTCAAAAGGGATCATGCTTTAATAACACCAGAGAGTCATGTATTCAGTCCTTTTCCTGATTGGTATGACTTCCTTCCACTTACAGTTTCTATTCACTTTCTAAAGCTATGCTAACATCATGTATTTTACAACCTACCCTCTGTTTAGGATCAATACCTTAGGAGCATATTTGATCAGTCCAGCTATTGGTGCACACTTCACTATGTATCTGGCAAACATGCAAGGTATGCTGTTTGTCCCATTTGCAAAACCATAGATAGAAATATGAAATATTTGCATATGCTTTCTTATATATTCCTTTTTGGGGACTTATATGACAAGACCCGGTACCGGTAGCAATATTTTCTAGTCGGTGGTCATGTTGCACATAGTTCGATATGATTTGATCTCATTATTATTCAACAAGTTTCAATTGTGCTCAGATACGATTTTCTACTTCTATAAAGCTAGATATTTGTTTCCTACCATATCATTGAAGTGGCTAGGAATAAATTAAAACATGTGGTTCTATCTCTTTACATTAGTACATGTTATTTTTAATTATTACTGAAATGAGTAGTTGGATAATGACATATTCTGAAGTAGTGTTTGTGGGGTGCAGATGGTTCAAAATCAGCCCTACCACCGAAAGATGTTGAAAGGTTGGTCCCTTAACTAACACTAGTTAGAATAATAATAATGCATACGTGTCACTACTACCTTTTTTAATAGTACAAGAAATGGATCACTCTAAGCAACAAGTGCTGTGCACACTTAGCTAAATGTTTCATTCTGGCAGTATCCAGCTCTTAGTTTGGCTTGGAATTGTCACCATTCCATTTTTTTTTTATTGAGGTTTCCGCTGCCCTTATTGTGAACGACTTTCCAGGCTTGTTTTTGTACTACAAGGGAGCATTTCGTTGACTGTGGGGACTGGAACTACCCATTCTCTGCTGGTAAGGCTTTATCAGAGTGCTTGTCTTTTTTTCTTCTTTCTAAATCTTTAATCAAAGTAATTCTGTATATCTATACACTCAATTCTCATACACAACTCTAAGCATTGGGGTTTGAAAGAATACTAGTTCCATTATATGATGGATTCATAAGGCTGTAAAGGCATAGTTTTTGGTTTATTTATGCATAACTTAATGCACCACTATGTTCTAAGGGCGAACCCATTCAGCTTTAGTACACTTTTTTTTTTGCTTGCAGCTTCTGTATCTGGAAAATGTTACTTTAGTGTTTATGACCATTCAATATGTTACTTCCTCCATTCCAAATTATAAGATGTTTTGGCTTTTCCAGATACATATTTTTCGCTATGCAGTTAGATATACACTATGTCTAGATACATAGTAGAAGCAATGTATCTTAGAAAAGCCAAAACATCCTATAATTTGGAACAAAGGGAGTACCAAGGAAGAGTATCCAACAATGTCCTCAGTTGATACACGATTTTATAAGTAACTGAAATTTTCTGCTCCTGGTTTGCCTTTTCTTTTTGTCATAGGATGCCGTAACTTACAACATCATGTAATTAGTCCTACATATGTTTCAGATGCGGAAATCCTTGTTTGAGTCGCCTAGTCCCTTATTCTTGTTCTTAATATAATGATACACAGCTCTTCTGCGTATTTGAGAAAAAAAAAAGTTGCAGAAATCCAAGGCTGATGCAGTCTATCAGTTTTTTAAGAGATATCTATGAGAGATTGTAAATATTCAAATTCAGTAGCTTTCATAAATTTGTATTCTCGTGCTTTAAATAGTTTCACAATGTTGATTATTTCTGGAACTTATTCCTTGTATACCCACTTTGCATAAGTTCTGCTGATTCTGCACTGATGTGGCTTACTAAATAAGTGCAGGTGGATTCCTATGCATATCTTCCTGCAAACACAAAACATTCTATGATCTCAGATGAACCAACCACTCTTGTTATATTCGAGAGGAGGTATAATAATTTCATGGAGATGCTACAGTTTTGCTGATGTATAACTGTAGAAATTTGATTGCTTGTTACCACTCATAACTGCTGAAATCCTGTTGTTTATCTGTCTATTTACTTCATCAATTGCTGGCTCAGTCACTTGTGTTGGACGCTTAGACTGGTGTGAGGTCATGGTCGTTATAACCTAGGTCGTGGTGCGAATGTAACTGTTTTGGGTTGGTAGGAGCAGGCTTTGCCTCTCCTCTAATCTTTTTTCTTTAATGAAATGACATGCAGCTCTCCTACATCGTTTGAGAAAAAAAGGTGTACTAAAATCCTCAAGATTTGGATTAAGTTTCTTATAGAAATGGTTGAACTTTAGGAAAACTAATAAAAAACTAAATTCATGCTTTAGGCTGCGTTCGGCTGACACCATACCCGGCTTGATCCGCTTCTTTTTTCATCCGGAACAGTGCTCTCTCTCACAAATTCATCCGTGAACAGTAACTTTCAGTCGCTACAGTGGTTTCGTGTCAGCCGAACGCAGCCTAAAGCATATGTTGGCTGTTTCTCTTCTCTTTGGTTATGGATATTATATTTGTTTAACTCAGATGCAGAAACTTTTCAGTTAGCGCTTCAGGTTCTTTTTTTCATTTTTAATAAAATTAATTACACTAAAGACCTTTCTCAATTCTATTCCCTTAGGTACAGTGCCATTGAGGATTCCCATCCTGATCTAATTGTCGGTTCAACAGATAAGCAACCCCTTCTTGAAACCCCGGGAGAGGTACAATTGGCCTTATATCTGTCTGTGCATCATCATCTACTCTGTGCACCCAAAAATACTTGGACTTCCTACCATTTAGGAGGCCCGTTTTTTACACCATGCACATCAAGTGGCATAGTAAAATTTGTTTCCTTTTCTTTTTAGAATCAGGATGTTCAAACGTATTTATGGCTGCTTTCACTTTTTTTTTGTAAGATAATGAATCATGTTAGTTATTTTAGCTGTCATAATCTCAGGTCCTCAGTGCTGACGTAATTTGTTGTATCTTGTTTCTTAAATAGGTATTTCAACTGAGGAAGCTGCTACCAACTTCTCTGTCCTATGACTTTAATATCCATGTAAGTTTGGTCACTTTATGCTCATTATTTTACTCAATGTATCCCACATTATTACACTTAAGACAGGCACATGACATGCAGCAGCCCAAGCATCATTTAAGCTCTTTCTTAACCGCATATAAATTACTCACTTAATTTCATCTGTAAACAAGATGAGAAGATTTTCATATCGGAGAGTGGTGTTGAACAAAAATGTCCTTTGTAATGCACCTGATTGGGTAGTGCTGATACTGAGTTAGAGACATTATTTGGAAGGGCCTGAAAGTTTGTTGCCTTTTTCTTTTATCTCATATGATGAGCATTGTCTAATATCCTTCTCTCATATGCAGATAATGGACTTTCAACCAGGCGAATATCTCAATGTAAAGGTTTGTAGAATTTGAGCCTTTGAGGCGTTTGGGCTATAATTGACTACTGGTCTTGCTGCATGAATCATGTGATGTTGTGGCACTATCCATACATCTGGCCCTGAAGCTTTTTTTTTTTTGGTTTATTTCTACCAGGAGGTTCATTATAATCAACATGGACTTCTTATTTTAGAGGGGCAAGGAATATACCGACTGGGGGAGAGTTGGTAAGTAATTTAAAATCCTCCTTTTGTTTTAGTTTTGTTTTCTTCATGTTAAGCTTTTTAACCTTGTGCAACCTTGGAATAGCAGCCTATGTTTTGTATAGAAACTTAAATATTTCATATAATATTATTTGCTTCGCTGTGGTATAACTTCTAGAAGACATGAGCTACAGAGATTAACAACCCATTTATCTCATTAAACATATGATATGTGTCACCCCTTTACGCCTTTTAGTGTATTCTTTGCTAATATTTACGAATTATATGCACAAACTGCACGTGTACCTTTTTTCCCTATTGAAGTTCTTAACTTTTGTTTACATATTATACTTAACCCCAATAAATTCTGAAGACCACTTCTATTGATTACACAGGTATCCCGTGCAAGCAGGAGATACCATTTGGATGGCACCGTTTGTTCCTCAGTGGTAAGTGTATGCCACCTTCGTGTTTGACATCTTCTGACTTGTCTTTTTTCTAGCTAGCTCACGGCTGTTGTCATAAACCGTAACGTTCCAGGTATGCTGCCCTTGGTAAGACCAGGACGAGATACTTGCTGTACAAAGATGTCAATAGGAATCCATTGATATGATCGAGAAACCAGAACAGTAAGGCAATAAATCAAATGGTGAGCTGTGCCAGGTATGAAGAAATTCAGTGGGAGGTGATCACAGGAATGAGAAAAGGAGATCTTATTGTATGTTGAAAAATCTTGAAACCAAATAACGTGGGAAGTTGAATGTTCACTTGTGATGTTCATCACTGCCAGTCTTTGGTGACTGGTGTAATTTGAATTGTGATGTAACATATTCTGGACAGCAGTTGCCGAGTTGGATATGCTGTGGCATTTGTGAATGGCTAATCCCATGAATCTAGGTGATGTTTGGTTTAGAAATGATACTGCAAATATATACGGTATATATCCAGGGGGAATTATTACAGGATAATCAGTTTTCCATTTTGTTCGGTTCCAGTGCCTAGTCAGGCACGGGTACCGCCCGAGCCCGACGATTAATGCTGGATTTGCACTGGCCTGGGACCCTATCCAGGGGACTTTTATGCCCACGTGAACCAAACAAATTTAAAGGATTCAGATTTTGAACTGGCGTGGGACTTGATTACGCACAAAGTGCACCAAACAAATTTAAATGATTCAGATTATGCCGTGAACAGATAGCGTCTTAAAATTATTGAGCTAAGCACTTTCTATGTGTGGATCTAAAAATCAAGCATTTTCCTAACCCAAAGATGCGTGCATCAAGTATAAGGGGGCAGTGGTATGGTAATGGCAAACAAATATGTGCAAAAATAAAAAGTCGATAAGTAGGTACTTTTTAAAAAAAGAAGAGATAATTTCAAACATGCATATTATATTTGCAGTGGAAATAGAAAATAAAAGATAAATATAGTTCTATGATAGTTCCATGTTACAACTTACATCTATATATATACTCTCAACTAGGACTTTCTATTTCGAAGTGGAGAAGATTAGATCCAAGTTATGATAGCAAATCTAGATGAATACGGAGTAAACATCGTGATCATGACTATTATCTTTAATTTGCCTGCCCTTTTAAAAGGAAACCGAGATGTTATTTTCTTGCATATATCAGGACATGATAAATGCAAAAGGAGATGTTTGTATTTTATTTTTTTACTACGCATGTATCATTCTTCGGTCCCAAAAAAATTGAGCCATACGATTAGAGCGGAGCTAGAGCAAATTAAAAAAAAAACACGCTTGCTTTTGTGGATACTAAATTTGAGCCATACGATTAGAACGGAGCTAGAGCAGATTAAAAAAAGCACGCTTGCCTTTGTGAATACTTAGATTTATATCATGAGGCAGACGAGCTCATAACTCGGTTGGGAGCTTCCCACCACGTTGGGAGTTTGACTCCCCACCTCTGCATGCGCAGTTTGCGTGTTGTAAAAAAAATCCCTAACCACATGTCTAAGGTCCGGACCAGTCTCACGTGGGTTGCGGTGCCGTTGTGTATGGATGGGGCAGGGGTTCGGAGGTTTTCTCAATCTGCATGAGAATGTCTTTTTCTTGAGCACAATGTTCGGGGGCTGTCTTACGCCCCGCGGGTCGAGTTTTTTTTTAATTTATATCATGAGGTGAAGTATTGGTCTTCTTCTTAAGCACAATGCTCGAAGGTTGTCTTACCCTGTGAGTCAAGTTTTTTTTTAATTTATATCATGAGGTAGAGTATTTTTTGTGTTTTGACATGCCCCTAACTAGAGCAGATGTTCGCAAAGATTCTTAAGCTAGACTTTTCTACGGGTCTGGCATACAATGAGCTAGATCTTCTATCCATCCAAATCATATCCATTTCGGCTCTGTTCGCTTGAGCTTATAGGCCAGAATCAGTCCTATTTTTTCAGTCATGGAACAGTATTTTTCTCTCCCAACAAATCAGCCTTACAAATCAGCCGCAGCAACAATAAGTCCTGCCGAACAGAGCCTTCGATGATTCGTGCTACACATATTTTATTTTCTATTTTTGAGGTTTATATAGCATAATAATAAAAACTACCAAGTTGTTCAAAGAAAAAATAGAGTCAAATTGAAGTCCTTAAAAATACTCAAAACTATTTTCGTGCAATGATTTAAATTGATGCTTGGCTAATCATCATCCCACCACTCAGCTGAACCTGACTAATTAAACACAACCAGCCAAAGACATATGAAACGAATTAATTAACTAAATAAATATGATAAACATCTTTTTTTTAATCGCGAGGAACTCTGAGGGTGCGCTTTTTTTTTTGAAAAATAACACACTCTGACCTGCGGCTGCACTTAAGGAGGATATAATTAATAAACAAAGTTAAAGCAAATCAATGCCGGATTGGATTGCAACGGCAAATCGCATCACACGTCCAACAAAATATCTGGAGCTGTACGACATTCCAGCTGCTTTGATTCCGACCCCTGTTTCCTTCCCTTTTTGCATTCCCACCCGCCCATCCCCTCAAAATTCGCAGCGTGTCCCTCCCTCCCTGCGCTCGTGCTCGCCCCTTTCCTCCACCCCGGGCGCAGCAAAACCCTAACCCTACCGTCGCTCGCCCCGCGGCGCCTGCCAATGGCGCGCCCCGTGTGAGTGTGTGAGAGAGGGGGGAGACCTAGAGCCCGCTGCTACCCGGGGAGGGAGAGAGAGAGGGAGAGAGAGAGGGAGAGGGTGAGAGATGTATAAGCAGGGGGGAGCGGGGGGAGGGGCTGGGCTGGACCGGAAGCGGATCAGCGACGCGCTAGACAAGCACCTCGAGAAGGCGGTCGCGTCGCCGTCCACGTCGAGGGGGTCGGCGGGCGGCGGTGGCGGGCGCGACCACCACCGCCTCGTCGTGCCGTCCTCTGTGTCGTCCATCCCCAAGGGCCGCTGCTCCGAAGGTGACGTCACGCGGTCTTCTCCTCCTTCCCCCTCTCAGTTTCAGGTGCCGCGTCGTGGTCTCGTGGCGTGCCGCGAATCCGTGCCTATTTTGGTGCGCTCATGAGGCTGTGGTAGCTGTGTCGCGTTTCGGTACAGTAGGATGCAGGTGCGGAAGGAGATTGGTTTGGTGATTGGGGTTGCGAAGTCGTGGTGCACCTGCTCTGCACATGGTTGTTGATACTCAATTTTGAATGGCCGTGGCTGAGATTTTTGTTCAGATTTTGCCCTTAACATGTGGGATTGGCACTTGGAGCTTGCTGACATTGTATTGATCTGGGGAATATTGAGTTTCGAGTGTGTTCATGTGCTTTTCGAGTGGGCTCTTACTGGTGGCCGCATTAAGTTCCAAAGGCTTGGTTTGATTCACTCAGATGTTTTTCTGTTTAACGCAGTGTTTGTTTAGAGTGATACTGATATAACTGTGGAAAAAAAGGAACTGTGTGTAATACTAGAATATGCTTTTGAAGTTGACATATGGTGTCATGTGATGTAGAACATTCTACTTTATTCCTGTTGTTACAACACAGATCTTGTCAATTACAAAAGTTCTGCTTGCTGTTGCTTTATGGTAGATTGTATATACTGTTCGATTTGCATCGTAATCCTTAAGCATGTGTGCATTGACATTTTCATCCTTAATATTCCAGGGGAGTCTGATTCTGATAGTGAAGCCTCAGATGTTAGCGGCTCTGATGGAGAAGACACCTCATGGATTTCATGGTATTGCAACCTAAGGGGGAACGAGTTCTTCTGTGAAGTCGACGATGACTACATTCAAGACGACTTCAACCTTTGTGGCCTCAGCAGCCAAGTTCCTTATTATGATTATGCTCTTGATCTCATTTTAGATATCGAGTCATCTCATGGTAAGTGTTCTACATAATTACTCATGCACATTAAACCTCATGATGGATGGATGTATGTGAGCCAAGCATACACTAATGCTATAGAATTGAAAATCATAAAAGGCATTTTCTGTTCCTAACAGATATCATGCTTGTTCTTATAAACAGAAAAGGTGAAAGAATAGCTGTATATTTTGATCCGTCCCTACAACTGTTCTTTTCAATCAGATGTCTTAATCTGGACATACAAGATGTTGCAGAATGCCATGTATCAAACTAATTATTAATCTAGTTTTTGGACACACATCTTGAGAGCACTTTTTTTTTCCTGCATGAAATGTGTTACACCCAGCTCCATTCAGTCCATCATCATTGGGCTGGCAGTAGTGGTTTCACCGCACATGTTCAGTTCTAGAGTTGTAATCATCTTTTCTAGCCTTTAGGTGTTTTGATCTGGTAGAAATATAAGATACTTTAGAATTCCATGTTTACAACTAACAAATTAATATATTTTCCCAACATCCACAAGTGTAATGGATTCTAGTGGACAGAGGTAGTACTTATTTATTATTTCTAATATCATCTTCATGAATTTTTGTAGTTCAATGTTTCTGTTGGTGATTTTTTTCATTGAAACTATGGTGCTAGGTATCACGTGATCAATAAGAGTGAGTGGAAATTTATATCTGAATTTGGTCGTTGCTAGCGTTTGGTTTAAATATGGTGCTAGGTATCACATGATCAATAAGAATGAGTGGAAATTTATATCTGAATTTGGTCGTTGCTAGTTGTTTGGTTTAAATATGTTGGTCATTGAATAGCTTTTTTCTATATGTAACATGTAAGGTATGTTTGGATAAGTAGGCAGAGCAATTAGCAATCCATGTGACCAAACCATTATGTGTAGTTTGGTTTAAATTGTAGGCATTTTGAACATTTCTTTTTTCTGTATGTAAAGTGTGTTTGGATGTTGGTGGGGAAATTAGCAATCCATGTGACTGAACCGTGATATAAGATATATCTTTTACTATTATTACTATATTATTACTCTGTTTTACCTTTTTTATATAATTATTACATATTTTATTTATGACTCTTGTTGGGTTCCTTCTCTAGCCTACACCAAATTGCTTGGGATGAAAAGCTTTTGTTGTTGTTGTTGTATCCCTTGGTTACATATCCCTTTTAGTGATGTTCTTCAGCTATGTAATTGTTTAGGTGATATGTTCACCGAGGAACAAAATGAGCTCGTAGAATCAGCTGCAGAGATGCTTTATGGGCTGATCCATGCACGATACATTCTGACCAGTAAAGGACTGGCTGCGATGGTACATGTTCTGCTCTAACTGGTGTACTCAATTACTCACACTTTGATGTAGTATTATTTATTAAGGTTGCTTTCTTCTGCAGCTCGAGAAGTATAAGAACTATGACTTTGGGCGGTGCCCGCGTGTTTACTGCTGCGGTCAACCATGCCTACCAGTTGGACAATCAGATATCCATCGATCTAGTACTGTGAAGATATACTGCCCCAAGTGTGAAGACATCTACTACCCACGGTCCAAGTACCAAGGCAGTATCCTAACCATACTCTTACCAGATTGTCTTAGTGCGTATGTGTTTCAAACTTTGACCTCTTCGTGAGAACCTAAACCAACGGTATTTTTGTACCAAGTATGACACTGAGAATGGGCTGCCGATGTTCTCATATGTGTTTGGCACCCATTCACCTACAGCTCTTTGTCGGTTGAAACAAAAAACCATTGAACATGAAAACTGTCCACAGTGCCCACCAATCACCATGTGTTTTCAACTCCCATAGATTAATATAAGTACCTGAGATGCGTTAGCGCTCTTCTGTGCTACTGTGGTTCTGTAGTTGCAGAATGTTTGCCATTTTGTTATATCCTGCTATTTTCTTAACCTTGTTCAGACATCGACGGCGCATACTTTGGGACAACGTTCCCTCATCTGTTCCTGATGACGTACGAGCACCTCAAGCCGCAGAAGCCCTCGCAGCGCTATGTTCCTCGTGTCTTTGGCTTCAAGCTCCACAAGCCATGAGCCTCAAGTATTTGGCTTTTAAGCTCGACAAGCACAAGATGTGGCACACTGGGGGGGAAGACGGGAGTTTTGCAAGGTCAAGGTCCTTGAAGACTACATATAAGAGTGCCATTGGCAGATCAGTGGATTGGTAAAATTCTATCATGCTGCAGTGTGCTTGTACCTTAGCTGGCTGGCGGCCTATCCAACATTTGAATGTAGCTCTAAGGGTATCAATGTTGTTGTAACCTAACTGCAATTGTTCTTTGATTAGTAAACCAGGACCCCCTACAATGTAGAATATGGGCATTATTTATGGCTTTGCAGAAAATCATTATGCTGTCCTAGCAACCCTTTACCTATTTGGTTCTCGTAAGATGGTCTTTGAATTTGATAGTTTACAATTCTATTTTGGATTGTGATTTGTGATGGATGCGCCATCTTCATTGCCTGCGCTCTCATTTAAATGCTAGCTAAGGCTTTCATTGCCTGCACTTTCATTTAGATGTTTGCTAAGGCTGAGCCATATTTTTAGAGCTGCTGTGCTAAATGAATGCACTATCAACGCGTTTAATAGTATTTCTATTTCATGAAACTAATTTGGTACTTTAGATGTTAGTGCATTTTCTTAATAAAATTTATCAAAAGTTTATATAGTTATAGGATAAAATAGGGTAGATTTTTTGTTGCCATCGTTATGGTTAAAGTTGAGGAAAGTACCAACAATATATAAGGTAGACAGATGAGCTAAGAAAGTTCCGCCACGGGTGCAGTTCGACAGCGAGCTAGTTTATCTAGACATTCATATAACCTTCTAATAGACAAAATTGTACTCGTGTTTCAAATTATGAGACGTTTTGACCTTTTTAGATACATTGTTGTAACTATGTATTTAGATATAATGTATACCTAAGTATATAGCAAAAACTATGTATTAAAAATGTCAAAACGTTTTATAATTTAGAATGAAGATAGTAGTAACCATTAAAGTATCAATCATTGGACAGAGTAATGTAGCTATTCTCATTTACACCATATCTCTTCTTATCAAAGCAGGGAGCTTTGGCCGCCGCTCAGGCTGCCCACGATAGCATAATTAATTTGGTCCGCTTGATCTTCGTTTCCACGGCTGAGCACCGTCCGACCCACTGTGCGCCCGTGGCCGCTCCCGGTCGCCTGTCTTCTCTTTGTTCCTGCTTCCCGTCCCACTCGCCTCCCGGCTTGTTCGCTTTTCTCGTCTGTGTCGTCCTCGCCCGCTTCGTTCTCTCCGCCGTCGCCGTCGTTCACGCCTCCGTGGCTCGCCTCCCGGGCTCCTCCGGTTGACTGGGTTTGCTTCCTCTCCTTTTCTCCTCCGTTATTTTGCCTGCCGATTTGGTTTCTGTCGTCCCCGCTTGTTCCGCCTCCTCCTGCCCTGCTCTCTTTGTTGCCTTTGCGATTTCCTGCCCTGGTGTTCGTCCTGCCCGGTGCTCCTATGCCCGCCCTACGCCCTCCGCGCTTCGTTGCCCTCGTTCTTGGACGCCGTCTGCAACTCCTGTTTTCGTCTAGGGTTTCCGTGCTACAGTTTCGGATCCCCCCTGTTCTTGCCGCCTCCGCCCTGGCCGTCTTGGCCGAATCGGCCCGCCGTGCTTTCTGACCGTGGTTCGTGCTTGTGCTGTCCGCCTATTCCTTGCGCCTGCCGTTGATGCCCGCTGGTTCGCCCCCCTTTGCCCTGTTCCTGATGCCTTCGCCATGGCCCTGGTTGCTCCTGCTTCCTTTACCCTGCTTCCCGCAGCGTTTGTTTTCTTGTCCTCCTGTGCTCTTTTGGTATGGTTGGGGACCTGCAGTTCATGCCGCTGTGCTCTCCACAGAGCTTTTCCCCTTCTCTGTGGTCGATTTCTTGGTTCCTGTTTCGCTTGCTTTTGTTCTCGGGCCTGATTTCCCCTCTGCTGTGTGTACTAATACTTGACTTTGTTTCCAGGTTTCTTGCCTGCCGTTGCGTCGCCGCTCCGGATCTACTATGTAGCTGCTTGTTGCAGATGCGCTATGGCCGGACCTTAGCTTACTCTTACTGCCGGTAATTTAGTCTGCTTTGTTTGCGGCCTCAAATGCCATGTTTGCTGTGTCCTTACATTTTTCTGCTTAT
Organism: Miscanthus lutarioriparius; assembly: GCA_904845875.1. NCBI lineage: Eukaryota > Viridiplantae > Streptophyta > Magnoliopsida > Poales > Poaceae > Miscanthus > Miscanthus lutarioriparius. The sequence continues at coordinate 20,450,580 of CAJGYO010000004.1, forward strand.
TACGAACAATGTCCTCACAGTTGTGTGGTTCGTACGAAAAAAAAGAGCTTTAGCGTATTTCGTTCCAGTGTACGAACGCCGTCGGAATGCTTAGATTTTGCTTACATGCTTTCCTGATCCTGTTCGTAATGCTACCTGTTTCGCCGGTTATTTTCCGGTGTACGGAGGCCGTCGGAATGCTTAGATTTTGCTTACATGCTTTCCTCAGCCTGTTCGTAGTGTTACCTGCTTCGCCGGTTATTTTCTATGAGCTTAGGGTATGTGTCAACTGGTTGTGGCCGTTATTTTGCTTCTGTGTTGTCCGCAGAGGTTTACACGTATATGTGTGCTGTTTTCTTCTGTGGTATCCTTTCATTTTCAGGTCTTTAAGATTGGTTCATGTGTTACAGGTGCATTATGCAGCTTCCATCGTACTCCTTCATCCTTGTGCTTGCTCTAGCCTTACCAGATATCCAAGGTGTCATGATATGCTGAGGTGCATCCGGTAAATCCGACCATATTTGTATGCCATTGCTGTTTTGCCTATTATGTTGACCATGTTTCAATGCCGATGGTGCTGAAAATAGTTTGTTTCCGCTCTGAATTATAGCATGTGAGAATAGCCAGTTATAGTTATCACTTTTTAATGGTCAAATCCGACCATATTTGTATGCCATTGCTGTTTTGCCTGTTATGTTGACCGTATTTCGGTGCCGATGATGCTGAAAATAAATTTGTTCCCCTCTGAATAATGGCATGTGAGAATAGACAGTTGTAGTTATCGCTTTTTAGTGGTCTTCTGGTTCTCGTTTCAAGTCAGCCGTAGCCATATGTTGTGATGAAGACTTGGTCTTTTATGATATTTGCATTATTTCTTCTTCTTGTACTCATGAATTCTATTAGTCTTATTAAACCAAATATATTAAGTATAAATGACAGTACAGTGGACTTGGTATAGTCAAGGTTTCTTGAAATTTTTGGATTACATCTGTCCTCTGTTCTGTGTTTCCAGTCATGAATGCTAATAAGCTTATGAAAACACATATTAACTACAGATACCAATGCAGTGCATTTGGATTTAACATGGTTTCTTTAAGTTTTTTTGGGTGGTGCAATTAGATTATATATATATATATATATATATATATATATATATATATATATATATTCCCAAACGCTACTGCATTCTGCTTATTATTTGGGAGGCCAAAGCATTTAAGCGTGTACCACAGGTTGATTAAAATTTTAAGAGCCATATAGATATAGATTACAAATGGGCGCTGAAATTTTACAGCCACAGTCTCGTTGTATTAGCTACATGATTGTTCGTTAGTGTCTTTACAACCTTTGTGCATTATTTCCTTTGTCTCAGGTTGTCCCAGCGCTGCTGATCCGGTCACCTCTTGTTGTTCTTAGGTGATTTCTTTCCCCTCTGAATAATGCCATGTGAGAATAGACAGTTATAGTTATCGCTTTTTTATGGTCAGATCCGAGCATATTTGTATGCCATTGCTGTTTTGCCTATTATGTTGACCAGATTTCGGTGCCGATGATGCTGAAAATTCTTTTTTTCCCCTCTGAGTAATGCCGTGTCAGAGTAGACAACTGTAGTTATCACTTTTTAGTGGTCTTCTGATTCTCATTTCAAGTCAGCCATAGCCATATGTTGTGATGAAGACTTGGTCTTTTATGATATTTGCGTTATTTCTTCTTCTTGTGCTCATGAATTCTATTAGTCTTATTAAACCAAATATATTAAGTATACATGACAGTGCAGTGGACTTGGTATAAACAAGGTTTCTTGAAATTTTTGGATTACATCTGTCCTCTGTTCTGTGTTTCCAGTCATGAATGCTAATAAGCTTATGAAAACACATATTAACTACAGATGCCAATGCAGTGCATTTGGATTTCACATAGTTTCTTTAAATTTTTTGTGTGGTACAATTAGATTATATATATATATATATATATATATATATATATATTCCCCCACGCTACTGCATTATACTTATTATTTAGGAGGCCAGACCATTTAAGCGTGTGCCATAGGTTGATTAAAATTTTAAGAACCATATAGATATAGATTACAAATGCGCACTGACATTTTACAGCCACAGTGTCGTTGTATTAACTACATGATTGTTGGTTATTGTCTTTACAGCCTTTGTACATTATTTTATTTGTCTCAGGTTGTCCCAGCGCTGCTGATCTGGTCACCTCGTGTTGTTCTTACGTGATCTTTTTCCCCTCTGAATAATGCCATGTGAGAATAGACAGTTATAGTTATCGCTTTTTTATGGTCAACTCCGAGCATATTTATATGCCATTGCTGTTTTGCCTATTATGTTGACCAGATTTCAATGCCGATGATGCTGAAAATTAACTTTTTCCTCTCTGAATAATGCCATGTGAGAATAGACAGCTATAGTTATCACTTTTTAATGGTCTTCTGATATCACTTTTTAATGGTCTTCTGATTCTCGTTTCAAGTCAACCATAGCCATATGTTGTGATGGAGACTTGGTCTTTTATGATATTTGCATTAGTTCTTCTTCTTGTGCTCATGAATTCTATTAGTCTTATGAAAACAAATATATTAAGTATAAATGACAGTGTAGTGGACTTTGTATAGCCAAGGTTTCTTTAAATTTTTGGATTACATCTGTCCTATGTTCTGTGTTTCCAGTCATGAATGCTAATAAGCTTATGAAATCACATATTAGCTACAGATGCCAATCCAGTGCATTTGGATTTAGCATGGTTTCTTTAATTTTTTTGGGTGCTGCAATTAGATTATATATATATATATATATACATTCCCCCCCCCCCAACGCTACTGCATTATACATATTGTTTGGGAGGCCAAACCATTTGAGCGTGTACCATAGGTTCATTCAAATTTTAAGAACCATATAGATATAGATTACAGATGGGCACTGAAATTTTACGGCCACAGTATCGTTGTACTAGCTACATGATTGTTGGTTATTGTCTTTACAGCCTTTGTACATTATTTCCTTTGTCTCAGGTTGTCCCAGCGCTGCTGATCCGGTCACCTCTTGTTGTTCTTAGGTGCGGTACCAGAATTCCATAGGATTTACAGGTTGTTATTTCTTCTGTTCACGTATTGCGTACACATACATGTGGTTTTCTTCGGTACCTCATGTTGTTCTCCTCACCTGCATGCCGATGATTTCGCCCTCTTGCATCTATTAACGTGTTTGCTACATTCGGCTCTCGCTCTCTGCTCTACACGGTATGTCCACACCAGTTCCGACTATGTTATTTTTGTTTCAGTAACCATCCTGCATGGTCATTTATTTTCTATTACACTGCTTTTTTGACTCTTCTATATATGTACGATTTTCCTCTATGCTTGTGGATTTCTACATCGTTACTGATATATATAGTTGTGTGCGTACATACATATATATGATCACGTATGGTTTACATATATTATATATATATATATATAAACACGTGTTTTATGTGGCATTGTGGCTGACAGCTTACTCTTTCCTTTCTTTTTTTTCATCCTCCTTGTTTTTACATATACATAGCATGCTGGAGGCAGTGTTCCAAGAAGGTTTTTTTCTTACGGTCAGCTCACCATTGGATCCGGCTGCTACCTATGATCATCATCCGCTTGGCGGGCCGTGTGCTGTCTACAATCCATAGATGGATTTGTTATTCTAGATTACAGTTTTGAGCGATTGGTTTCCTAGGCTACAGCAACTCAGCATGCTATGTGTCTTAGAGGTAAAGCTATTAGGTCGCCTAATATGCTTGTGTCACATAGACATGGATCTAGCATTGTCAGTTCTCAGGTATTTTCGGATGCTCAGCGTCTGTTGCACAGGCCTGCATCTGTGAGTTGTTGTACGTGCAGTTGGTTCCTGTGAACACTTTGTTCAGTAACTGTACCTTCACTTTTAGTCATAATAAGATAGATGTATCATTTGTTGTTCCATTCTTTTCATCTGGCTTCGGACACTACTACAGCTTATTATTTCCCTTACCTTTGTTTGTAACTGTTGTCGTTGCCTTCTTTTTTAGCCGTGTTGGCTTTTTAGCCGCTTGTATACAGGTTTTTCCAATGCCTTCGTGGGCTTTTCCAATGGCTTCGTATGATGTTCCCTTTATTTATGGATTGTTTGCGTTCTTTACCGTTTTTATTCTCTTACGTACTCTGTCAGCACATGCCTTTTTCTCCTTCCTAGTTGATATACTCTGAGCTCGTATACATCCATGTCCACTGGGGCGCAGCTCTCTGCTGACAACGAACAATCATGTGTGTAAATTTTCTCCTTCGAGCTTCTGTATCAAAAATATTACCTTTCTCTTATACTGTATGGGTTGCTCGTTTACTGAAATTTTCCTTTGATTATGTCATCATGCTTGGGGTGCTTGCCTTATTGATGACCTTCATCCTTCTGTGCGCCGATTCTGTTTAGCCTCCTCAGCATCCTCACGCCCCGCCCTTTCTGTGAACGGCCACACAAGAAATTGTATGCTGTTTCTGTGTGTCTTTCTTGCTGTGCTCGTTCCTTATTCTCGATCCTCTTATCTGATCATAGTGCTATCTGTGTTCTGGTTCTCTTCTCTTAGGTGCCCGTGTTTTCCATGCTTCGCCGGTCTTAGATCCTTCTGAGTCCCGTCAGAGGCGGAAAAGGCTATTAGATCAACACCGGCTTGCCTGGACAGGTATATTGCCGGTTTCATATGGAGTAAATAGACCACACACCTTCCGCGTTTTCTTTTTCTCGCTTTTTATTTCCATAAACTACACTCTTGTTAACGCTCCGTGTATCTCTCCTTTAATCGACCCGCCTCACAGGTCGTTCAAAGAGTTATACACCGTCTCTTCAGTGTGGCCATTTCGATGACGAATACGTTAATGCGCTCAAAGGTACATTTTTTACGTTCCTGGACCAACATGATTTGTGCTTTCCTATCCTTGTTTCATTCCCTCCACGCCTCGCTGATCCTATTCATCGTCTCTAAACGTCCGTTTTAAAAAAACTTGGTTTATAGCCTCTTATCGAGATAGGTCCTATTATGGCCCCCCGAATTATCAGTGCCGTCATTGTGATGCTGTGTTCTGGTACGGCGAGAGGGCCAAATCTGAGTCTTCGCGCCGTGATGACAATATTGTTTATAACAACTGTTGCCGGAGTGGGAAAGTTGTCATCCCGCCTTTCCAGCCTCGCCCTGATCCTTTGGCTGCGCTAGCGACGTTTGGTGGAGGTCCTCGTTCCAACAAATTCATGAAGAATATTAGACAATACAATTGCCTTTTTGCCTTCACGTCTATGGGGGCTAACATTGATCGCTCGCTTAACGATGGCCGTGGGCCTCCAATTTTCAAAATTAGTGGACAGGTGCACCATCGGATTGGGTCTCTCTTGCCACCAGATGGAAGCCCTCCTAAATTTTTGCAGCTATATATTTATGACACCGCTAATGAGGTCACTAACAGAATACGGGCTTTAGCACCTGCTGACATATCTTATGACACTTTGGATCCTGACATTACTCGGAGCCTCATAGATATGCTTGACCAGCATAATCCTTTTGCTAAGAAATTTAGGATGGCACGGGATAGACTTCAGGATGGCCAGGCCGAAGATTTCATTGTGAGGATTGTAGGAGCTAAGGAAGGAGATCCTGTTCAGTACAGTCTTCCAACTACTGATCAGCTTGCTATGCTTGTTGTCGGGGACTTTTCTCTTGACACTTTCCAGCGTGATATAGTCATTCAAACACGCTCTGGAGAACTGCAGCAGATATCTTCTTTGCATCCTGCCTATATGGCGCTACAATATCCTTTGTTATTCCCGTATGGTGAGCGTGGATACCAGATTGGTGTTCTGTATAATGGTGCCATGCCAGCTAGGAAAAATGCTCGCAGTAAGGTTACCATGCGGGATTACTTCTGTTACAATTTCCATTATAGACGGAATCAGCCAAATCCATATCTTTGTTACGGTCTTCTATCTAGTCAGGCCAAGATTGATGCTAGAGCAGCTATAGATGAAAGCAGATTATGGTACATTCTGGATAATCAGGCTGATCTTCGAGTTGAGAACATTCAGGGTATATCCGATGCTGTAGACCGTGGCTGTGTGGACGGTACACAGATGGGGAAGATGACTGTTTTGCCATCCTCATTCACGGGAGGCCGGAGGTACATGATTCAGAACTATCATGACGCCATTGCAATATGCAAGGTTCATGGTCCGCCTGACTTCTTTGTGACATTCACATGCAATGCCAAGTGGCCTGAGATAGATGAGGGTATCATTGAACCAGGACAGAAGCCTAGTGATAGAGCCGACATCATTGTTAGAGTTTTTAATATGAAGCTTGAAGACCTATTGCATGATATTAAGAGTGGAAAAGCCTTTGGTCCATGTAGTGCAGGTATTAGTTTCAGGCCTATTCTTTCCTCCTGTCTCCTTGCTCATCTTGTATATTGTTTCTGCAACCATCACAAATTTACCTATCTTCTTCCACATTATTGTTCACATATGTTCGCTCGTTTCTAAATCCATCCTAGCAATCCTTTGCACTGGCTGTTATACCCTGTTCTTTCTTATTGATGTCATGTCTTCACATGTGCATTGTGTTCTGTGCGATTTATGTCGCTATCTCACGTTCGCACACTTTAATGTATGCTGCAGTTCTCCATACAGTTGAATTCCAGAAACGTGGTCTGCCACATGCCCACATCATTCTTTGGGTGTCTGCCGACACTTCACAGCCAACTTCAACGTATATAGATTCTTTTGTTAGCGCTGAGATACCCGATCCAAAGGAAGATCCACTGGGATATGCTCTTGTGGCAGAACAAATGGTACACGGTCCTTGTGGAAGGTACAATATGAGTTGTCCTTGCATGAAAAATAATAGGTGTTCCAAAAGATTTCCAAAGCCTTACCAAGATGCAACTTTGGTCAATGAAAATGATTTTTAAAGTATGTAAGACCTTGCTTGAATAAATATGTTTGTTACCAAAGGAGGCAAGAGACAGGATAATTCATGGGTTGTGCCATATAATTTGTCCTTGCTCAAGAGGTACCAAGCTCACATTAATGTAGAATGGTGTAACAGGAGCATCTTTGTTAAGTACCTCTTCAAATATGTGACTAAGGGACCGGATTGTAGCAGGGTCTACCTCCAAAGAATTAGAGATGGTGTAGACCCCCCCTATGATCAAGAGAGTCAAACTATTAATGAGGTTAAGGAATATTTGGATTGCCGGTATATATGTGAGCAAGATGCATGTTGGAGAGTCTTTGGCTATGATATCCATAGACACTATCCATCTGTAGAAAGGTTGCCTGTTCACCTACCCAATGAAAATTTCATTACATATCGTGCAAAAGCCAATATGTCCCGTGTTCTCTCACAGGAATTCCTGCGCAGGACAATGCTCACTCAGTGGTTTGTTGCTAATCAGACCCATTCTCAAAGCAGGGAGTTAACTTATTGTGACTTTCCTTCTAAGTGGAGATGGGAAAAGACCTCTAGGACATGGGAACGGCGGTGTCACAACATCGGTAAAATAGGTCGTATCCATTATGTTCATCCTTCGACTGGTGACCGGTACTTCCTAAGAATGTTATTGTTGGTGGTCAGAGGAGCCACAAGTTATGAAGAGCTTCGATCCTTCCAGGGTATCTGCCATCCTACTTTCAGGGGTGCATGCAGGGCCCGTGGTCTTCTTGGTGATGACCAGGAGTGGTACAATGCTTTTGATGAAGCTGCTGCTTGGGCAACCTCTAGACAATTAAGAAACCTTTTTGTTACCATGCTCCTATTTTGTGAGGTTGGAGATGAGTCTGCCTTTTTTGAGAAGGTTTGGAGGCTCCTAGCTGATGACATTCAATACCAGTTCAGAGACATGATTGGTAACCAAAACTACCAGATGCCAGACAATGACATTAGGAATCGCTTGCTTGATGATCTAACTGCTTTATTTGTTAAAAGTGGTAGCAATATACACAATTTCAATCTTCCACATAGAACAAGTGCTTCTGGCTCTTCTTCCACAAACCGTTTGGTTGAAGAAGAATTTGCATATGACGTTCTTTGTTCATCTGATCAGTCAGACTTACTATCATCGCTCAACGATGAGCAAACTGCTGCCTTCAATTCTATAGTCCATAGGGTTACAAATGAAGAACCTGGATTCTTCTTCGTCTCTGGCTATGGTGGTACCGGCAAAACCTTCCTTTGGAATTGTGTTGTCACACATCTAAGATCACAGAACAAGATTGTTCTTACCGTTGCATCTTCAGGGGTCGCAGCACTGTTACTACCTGGTGGTCGCACAGCCCACTCTCGGTTCAAGATACCTTGTGATCTAGATGAAACCTCTATCTGTGACATAAAGAGAGGTACTATGTTAGCTGAGTTGATTCAGATAACATCATTAGTAATTTGGGATGAGGCCCTTATGACTCATAGAGCAGCTTTTGAGGCTCTCGACAGAACATTTCGGGATATCCAGTCTCAAAACTGTTCTGAAGCAGCCCACCTACCATTTGGAGGCAAGGTTGTTGTTCTTGGTGGTGATTTAAGGCAGATACTGCCTGTCATTGAAGGTGGGACTCCAACACAGGTTATCGACGCCGCTATTGTCAATTCTCCATTGTGGTCGTCCGTTACTATCCTTACCCTTACTAAGAATATGAGGTTGTCTTCTTTGGGCTTGGATTCACAGGCTCGTCAAGAGTTGTCTGATTTTAGCCGTTGGATTTTAGATGTTGGGGATGGTAGAGTAAATTCTTTTGCAAAAGAAGGGGAGAGTGAGCCTGCATGGATCAAAATACCTCATGATTTGCTTTTGATGCCTAAAGAGCATAACATTAGGTGCATAGTTCATGCAATCTATCCAGATTTACAGAACTGCTACTCTGATTCCTCCTACCTTAGGGATCGAGCCATCTTAACACCTACCAATGATTTGGCCGAAACACTTAACGCGCATGTTGTTTCTCTCCTCCCCTGTGAGGAAAAGGAATATTTGAGCTGTGACAAAACAGGAAAGCCTCCAGGCACTCATGATGCATATGATCTATTGTATCCTGTTGAGTTCCTAAACTCTCTCAATGGAAATAATTTCCCTCGGCACCGACTCATTCTTAAAGTGGGTGTCCCTGTAATGTTGCTACGGAATTTAAGCCAATCTGATGGCCTCTGCAATGGTACGTGACTGATTATCACTACTCTTGGAGATATGGTTATTGAGGCACGCATTATGACAGTACCCACATTTGGTCGACCGTCCTCATCCCTCGGATTTCTCTAACACTAAAAAATACAAAATGGCCATTTGTTCTCCATAGACGCCTTGATTCCCAATTAAAGTATGTTATGCTATGACCATTAACAAGAGCCAAGGCGGACACTTTCTTACGTTGGCATCTATCTTAAAAAGCCGGTTTTCACACATGGGCAACTCTATGTGGCTCTTTCACGTGTAAGTTCGAAAAAGGGCTCAGAATTCTGATAGAGGACGAAAACGGGAACTGTACAGATGAAACCAAGAATATTGTGTACAGATAAATACTTGCTTGTGTCCCGTATGCCGGGCCAAGTACATGACAGGTCGTTTCGAGTATTTCCTGATTGTATTATATGTTGATATACCGGCTCATTGTGTATGTGTATTAGCATGTCTTCCTCTCCGTTTGTCTGGTCTGCTACCTATGCATGGTAGGCTTCCGTTCTTTGTACATACATAATTTCTTGTCCTTCCTTACACATTTATTTGCACCTTATTAACTTAATGTGTTCACCACAGTACACCAATTTTGTCATGTCAGAGATTCATCTTCTTCCTATTTTTACAGGTGCATGATATGGCTCGTACACCTGCCCCCACACTCTTAGCAAATCTAAAGCCAAGAGACATCCAGGCTTCTGTCTGTGTTCGAGTTATTAGAAAGTGGAATTTCACTGGTAGGAATGAGAATGGGCCTATCCTGCATGTTGACCTTGTTCTCGCTGATAAAGAGGTGTGGGTTTATAACATTTCCTATCTATGTCTAAATTTTCAATACAGTGTAGCTGCTTATGTCCTTACTTCAGAGCTTTATGTACCTACATTTCCTTTACCTCGATGTAATACGCCTTTTCTTGTACAAAATTATTGCAGGGAGGTGTTATGTACGCTGAAATTCCAAGAGATGAAGTGCAGGACAAAAGCCCCCTCATAGAGATGGGCAGGTGTACACCATTAATGAGTTTAGGGTTAAAACGCTAAGTATTCCTACATACTGTTCGTGGAAATAGCATGATTGAATTCACTTGCTACACTAGAGTGGTACTTGAAGATATCCCCTCAGACATATTCCCACAGTTTGTCTATACATTTGTCCCTTTCAATGAAATACATCAGCATGTAAGAGAGCACCCCAATTTTATTGGTAAGCTCCTTCGTAGATCATACACTCTAGCCTAAATGTGTGGCCTCGATATTCTATATGTTATACACAGATGTTATTGGTGTTATCATCAAAGTGCATCCAAAGCAGTCCCAACGCGTTTACGGAGACGAGCAACATCGACTCGACCGGGACATAATTATTCAAGACTTAAAGTAAGTGCTCTCTGCGATTGTTTTGCACGTTCGCTTTTAACTTTCACACCCTTGACTACATGTTCTTTGTTTTGTGTTCATCGGTTTTGCAGAGACAACGAGCTTAGGGTCACGTTATGGGGATGCGAAGCACAACATTCAAACCTTGAATCTATCTACAATGCCCGGTTCGAGGGCGGTTGTCATTTATTTGTAGGTTGCGTCCCCAAAGAGT